>CP099847.1:6830859-7430859 GCA_030062745.1 Capitulum mitella | reverse complement strand
AGTGCGTTAAATTACTATATGTTGTTTTAGATAAAGTCATTTTCACTTAAAAAATTGAAACCGTTGGAAACGAATCAGTAAGTCTTCACAGAAAGATAGCTGAATTTTTCAATACATTTGCATTTAACGTCGCAGTGCAATAGGTTGCAAACTCTTTTGTTCACTTAACTGTTTTGAGAGCGTTTTCTTTGCAACGTTTGAGGAATCTTGTTTTAGCTCTTAATCATTTTTCGACAGGTGTTTATAAACCTCTGAGAAATGACAACAAACAATAAAAAGGGCGCGCGTGGTGTTTTGTATTGTAATTCGTTGGGTATAAAATGCTGAGATGATACTGAAATGAATTGACAGGCCTCCATTTACGTTCCAAGATGCCCAAGGGAAAAATCAATATGCAAAACAATTTGTTTTTGTTATTGCTTACAGAAGGCACTTAAACATTGTTAAATTGGCCTGGCGAAGAAATTCAAAGTGAGAGAGAAACACGAAGTCCTGTAGTCTTGAGACTTAAGGTGGGAGGCTGGAGCCTGCCTGACCCGATACCAAACAATATTTGAAAATACGCTTTGAAATTTGAAGAGAACCGCAGTAGGCAGTGCTCACGCGCCACAGGTGATCATAATCGTGTAAAAACAGGTGCTGTTTGTTGGGCGGGTCTACAGTTTTTCCGTGATGTTTGATTTGTTCGAAAAACCTCCCTTAAGTATGAAGTAACTGGTAACCTTGAGATCAAGGGTGCTCTCAAGAACTACCCCACGTGAGCAGGTGCCAGTGGGGCCTCGGTGCGACGAAATTCAAGATTCCAGCGCGAAGGTTCCGTATTCATACTTAGGCCTTACTCATATTGCCAAACAACACATAAGCGCATTTATTATTCCCATCCCGACAAAAACTTCACGTGTGGGCCTACGCAATGCGCCAGAAATGACCCGACGACAACCTGATGCACCCCACCCTGGAGCGGTCCATCGCTGGTCAGCTGCTCCTTCCCTCCGGCTCCTCCGCCACCGGACGCGCCGACTTCCACCGGCGGTGTAATTTGTATCGGGCCGGCCGGCCGGCGGCGTTTGATTTAAGGACGGCTCCCCGGTTTCGATTAGATCGAAACTAACCTGGAGCAATGAGGGAGCGCTAAATTTCCTGGGCGACTGGTGCGCTCCCAGATGGCCGGGCTCGGCGCTGGCACCGACTCCCGCCACTGGGCTCGGCTCGGCTCGGTCCGGCTCGGCTCGCTGCTTAATATCGCCGCCGTCCGCCGAACGGCGGGAAACCCGTAAAATGGCGCGCCCGAGGGCCGCCGGCTTAATGAAACGCAGAATCTCACCCGAGGCATATTCATAAAGTGTGTTTACGATGCCACAACGTCAGTGCCGCATGCGGGAAACAGAGGCGGTCGCCGTAGACCAAGTCGAGGTTTTGGAGATTTAGCGAGTGGTTGCGAGTGTCTTGTTCCAGGCGAATGGACTAAAAGGTTCCATTCGCCACAACGGCAGCACCACAACGTGCTGGAAGTTTCTGGTCTAGTGACCAAGCACATCAGCAAGTTAACTATTTTCTACTTTATTTTTCATGGTCTCGAGCTTGTGCAGAAATACTGAGGAGCCAATAATAGTCCAGAATTACTCGAATTGCGAAACATCTTAATCACTGATGTGCTTCGGTGGCGCATTTGAGTACAAATGAAAACCGAAAAATTTCAGCATCAGATGGCATAAGGCAATAGGCGACGTTTTCTGTATCGCATGGCCAGGCAGAGCATAACATTATTTTATTATAGGGGGAACTATTGGACGTATTTCGCCTGCCCATATACTTGCTCGTGCTCCACAAAGTTTCAAAGTTAGCACGGGATTTTTTAAAACCAAAAGCCGGGTTTCCAAACGCATGCACGTGTAGGCACAACATTCGACCAAAAACGCAGCCTCTGACAGCAAGTTCATTGGAATGAGTACAAGCATGCTTTTTAAACTAACTTTCAGGTATTATTGTGATAGAATTCCTTTTAATATGATCTTGCTAAGCAACGTTACTAAGAAAGCAAAATGTTAACATTGTCGTGCAACCGACGGAACAAAAAATAACGAAGCCATTTAACTGCAGCGCGCTGTCATTTAAGTTTGGAAAACGTTCAAGCTATCAACTACAAATATCATTGTCTGCGTACCTTTAGTGTTTGTCGTTTGACTACTTAAGCTCCATTTACCGTTGCATTTTCAGTCAGTGGAATTTATTCCGCTTTAGCGATTGATATACAAAGCACTCAAAATTTCCGCGATGTGCTGGGATAATGTCCTTTCATCCCATATGACAGTGTGGCAAGTGCTGCCAGGTAACGGACATCCATTTCAAACCCTGCAAAGACAGAGTTTTCCGATTAACAGTTTAGTTCAATCACAATCGTAGCTAAACCCTTGCTGTCCGCGACGCCGGATGCAAAAGGTGTTAATTCTAAGTCAGCTGCCTGACTTTCCCGAACGCTGGTCAGCTGCGATGTTGAACGACAGCTGGTATCTTGGTACATTTTATTAATGTTGCCTATTTTTTTAGTTTTTGCGATAGAACAAAACATCATGATCGTTATAATATATTGCAGATTACATTTTTATTCAATTTTGGAATTTTCATCTAACTTTTACGGTATTTCCCTTTCTGTACCACGCCTTTCGATATATATCTTTGATCGACATAACTTTCCCTTCGACGCAGCCTGTCTAATTTGAGGTTTGCGGGTTTCTTCGGACTTTTTGACATGGCTGACTGGCATCGATCTAACTACCTTTCAGAACCAAATTATGTACGGGCGAAAAGACCATTTTGTTGAGAAAGGGTTTCTGTGAACCTTTGAACCCATTGCTTTCTTTTGTGTTAAGTGCTATTCACGTGCTTTGTTTTTATGCTCATCGCACATGTAAAACAAACAACGGTCATGTTCATTGGTTTTCAGTTCTTAGAAAGAATATGTTACACCCAACTGTTTTTACAAGTTTCCTAAATCGCTCAAAATGTTTAATCACCAAATTCAGATTTTTCTCAGTTTCCCCTCAAACTCATGCTTTTCTCAACTTTCTCACCAAGTTCATCCCCCTGTACGGATGGAAGAGGTTCATTTCGAATGGGACAAAAATAAGGATGTTCTGCTTCGGGTCTACCTGCGTCAACCGGCGTAAAAGTCCGGGCGTCAAATGATGTACTAGTTGAGGAATACCATGATACGACTCAGGCATATAACCGTTTTGCATCCTTCCGAAACATTTTCCTTTTATTCATTTCGTTTCTAATACGGAGAAGGAATTGTGAATTCGCCTGACGCAATCGATGAATTATTTAACCCGTCCCCGACTGGGGGGCAGTTGACCGCACCCCCTGAGGTTTTTCTGGGATTGCAGAAGAACGAACAAACACAGAGTCACGAAACTTCATGTACCTTTTGCTTCATTATTTTTGCATCTCGTGTCAAAATTTCGACCTCAGGTCAGATTAGGTGCCTGACCTAGATCAGGTCAAACAGATCTATGTCAAAAAAGTTAAGCGCCATGTAACTTTGTCGGAAAACACGATATCTAAATAATTCTTTCAGAGATTAGTGATCGTGATAGATGCAACAAATCTGCTTTCTCAGATTTTTTGAAATTTTCCGGGTCATTGACCTAAGGTCAAGCCCATTTTTAACACCTGTTTTTCCGGAAATTGACGGACTATTTCATAACACTTTTAGTGTGGAGTGAAGCACGCATCTAGTTACCGTCATTCGGCAAAGTATCAATGACTTCAAGCCATTGACCTGAGGTCAGGTCACGAATAACTGTAGTGAGCCAAAATGCACCACCGTCAAAATCAGCGATGAATTACTCAGAATGGGTAGAGAATGGTAGAACTAGCTTGCACAGACGTAAGTAATACCAGGAATCTTAAAAAGTTTGAAAAAGTAGCATATTTTGGAAATAAACAGGCTATTGCGAATACAGCTCCGCCCACTGTGTAGATTGGTAACTAATGAATTTTTCCAAAATTTAAGCATGAAAAGCAATCACACGAGCCACAAAGATCAATAAAATTTACATAGATCGTCTTTTTTTGCAAAAATAAAGGAACGCTAAAATTAGTTCTTGTCAATTTGTTACCGCATACGGCAGCGGCGCACACTGACAGCTGGCGCGAGAATTACGGTGTCTTTAACTCAACGTTTCGGCGTATATATTGAACAAATGCGGGAAATTAGACGTGTATTGGTATCCGGGGACGTTTACTTGTGCGCTGGTGCCTTTACCTATGCGTTTTTAGTCACAGCCCTTGAGATTCAGGCCATTTCTCGGTCTCATGCAGTCGGCTATGAGAAAACATATATAGGGCGTAAATTGCTTACATATTATCTCAAACTAGAAATGAGACCAGTTTCGAGCTCTACTCGTCACAAGCTTTCCAACGGTGTGCTTATTTTTATCGTGCGACCAACCGTTCGTGAGTTAGAGAGGGAGGACGGCCAACTGCCCCCTCCCCCAGTAGCCCCCTCCCCCAGTAGCCCATATATTGAACAAAGTTAGGAAATTAGACGTGTATCGGCATCCGCTGACCGTGACCGTCAAGACGCTGGCCGTGGGTGCGGAGTATCGAGCGACTTGAAACTCTGGCTGTGTAGTAAAAACCGTGGTTTTTTTGGGGGTGAAGGACAAATGCCTACTTGCCCCCCTAAATGTGGTTAGAGGGGCATGGCAGAGATCTACCCCCGATACGCCAATGATCACGACTCGCATGGTTCCCTCAGACCTTACACTTCCAGAAACACAAGAGCAAACGTTCTCGGGAAACAGAAACGCTCGAGAGGACGAGAACTTCGGACGTCCGTCGCGATCAAGCTACTCTGCGCAAGAGACGTCGGACAGGAAGAAGTACGTACCGTCCAAAGAGACCATGCGTACTAGCACAGTCCTCTTGTCTGCTAGCCTTGTGTCACATGTGTCACGATGTGTGTGGTGTAGGTGCCAGCAGTGATAATTTGTTCACGGCAAATAAAGCCTGATGTAGCTTGCTATCTACGTCTGTGAAAGACTCGTTGCATTTGAGATCCCAAGACTCGTAAAGGAAAGCAATGTTGCGTGATATTCAAGGTCGGCCAACACGTATCAGGGGCAATTGCGCCAACGTCGCATGGTTTCTGAATCTGTGATCGTCTAGTGGCCAACTTTATATTGGCTCGGGTGCTGCATATGCAAAGGTGCCTCGACCGCAATAACGACCACCTCACTGAGTTGGCCCTGGTCAGCTCTGGATCCATATAAAGCCACTCGGCTGTTTCAAAACCATTGGTATTTCAGACGCTCAACTGCTAATGTCGCAACGTGCTCGGGCGCCTTTACCATCTCTGTTATGGGATTTATCTTGGACACTAGACAACCAAACGTGGTTGGCACCGTGGCACAGTGCCTTCAGTTCAATGGTTTCAGACAACTCCCACGCCTCAGGGGGTAGTAATTAGTGTTCAGGTCGCAGCTTTTAGGTTGCTCATGTTAATACAGAATATTCAAAAATATAACCAGATGTCTTTTTCTAAATGATGGGGATCGCAACCCAGAACCTGCAATCCTGTAATCCAATGGTACCCATCTATGTTAATAGGACGTCCCTGTAACTGCTACGAATTTGCTATGCACAGGAACGTAGCCAAGGGGAGGGCCATGGGGCCATGGCCCCCCTGAGCCAAGCGGTCTACGCTAGATATGAAGTGATTTCGCAGGAATACGTAACAGCGATCATATATACGTTGCAAAAGCAAACGGCATGTTTTCCTGTGCGTTAAATGTTAGGCAAATTACTTAAAATAGCTGCCTACAGATTTCGTCATATACCGGTGGCGTATGACAAAATTTGACATTTGGCTCCTCCCTAAGGAAAATCCTGGCTACGTGCCTGGCTATGTTGCTAATACTTCTGTCAGTTTTCAGTCAAGCTACACTTATTGCAGCAACTTGAATGGAATATAACGAACTCAGGCTCAGGCAGAACTGTGACAGTTTTAGTAAACGTGCCAGCATTGTATATAGTCTCGATTTAATCACACCACCCAATGAACGTAATGCTTACATCAAAAAGCCTTCGGGCCTCGGGCCTCCGACCTAAAAAAAAAAACATGCGTTAAATTTTGGTCTTAAACAGACGATATACTAGAACACTCATTATAAAAGGAATATAACGAACTAATTATAACGAGCTAAAAATTCAACACAGCTGTAGTTTAAGGCAACGTGCAGCACTTACGACCGAATCAGTCAGCATATCACACTATATAAGGAAAGTGATTTCTGGGTCCGCAGCCTTAGGCGGCCGGTGCCCCCAAGGGAGATGATAAGAAATTAACGGAAAATGATTTTAGCGTTTTTTTTTATTTTCGCGAAATGTGCCTTTCCAAGTGCTGTTTCCTAATCCTAGTGGTTCCTTTGATGGTTTCTCGTGCTTAAATGTTGAAAAAATCACTAGTTATCAGTCTACACGGTTGGTGGAGCTTTATTCACAAGAGCCTGTTTGTTTCCAACATTTGCAATTTTTTCCAACTTTTTGAACTTCTCGGTATTATTCGCAACTGGGCGAGCCAGTTATGCCATTGTCTTCCCTATCTAATCATCTGTCGTCGATTTTGATAGCAGTACATTTTAACTCGTAACAGTTATTCGTGACCTGGACTCAGGTGAGCGGTTGGAGGTCATTGAAACTTTTCCTTTGGCGGCGAATGGAAGTCTGGATCTCCCGACACTCAAATTGTTGTAAAAACCTCCGTCAGTTAAAAAACAACGACAACATGTGTTGAAAACGAGCTTGATTTTAGGTCAATAACTAGGACATTTCCAAAAAATCCGATATAGCAGATTTGATGCATTTATCAAAATCCTTAGCCCTTGAAAGTTTCATTGTGATATCATGTTCTGCGAAAAAGTTACAAGGCGCTAAACTTTTTTGGATAAAGGTCCACTTGACCTGACCTAGGTCAGACACCTTGCTTGATCTGAGATCAAAACTTTGGTGGAAGGTGTGAAAATTATCTAGCAAAAGGTATACACAGTTCCGTGGAGTTGCGTTAATTTGTTCTCTCGCAATTTTGGAAAAACCTCAAGGGAGACGGTCAGCCGTCCCCCAGTCGGGAGCGGGTTATTGTGACATTCGGCCGAGTTTCGCGTGTAGAGGCTCCAGTTGCTGCGGCTTTCAGAGGGACGTAACAGACCCGTTGGCGCAGGGCCGGGCAGAGGAGGGCCATCGGAGGGATTCTCGTGTTACATTGAATACCTGTCTTAGGTTGTAAATTAACGCGGACTGAGCTTGGAAGAATCTTTTGCAGTAAAGGTCAAAGAACTCGGGAAAAACAAAACAGCTTATCCACCTCCCCAGGGCTTTTGCAGGCTGCCCCGGAGCGTTTACTAAAATTACTCGGGCACTTCGCATTGCTGCGTCTTGAATTTTTTACATACTTCCTGAAAACATGATGTCAGTATGTCTATAGGTCACTAACTAAAACCACGCACTCCAGGGCACGTCGTGCAGAAATCATAATACGGCTACGGTTGTCGTCGGATGACAGACGTTTTAAGTGCTTTACAGCGCTCAGTCTCACCAAATCTTATGGCTGTTGGTGCCATTCATGGTGTCCGTGACCTCATCCCCCTAGTCCTTGCTTAAACCAAGCTGATCTTAGGCCAAAGTTATGGACTGAGGTCACTGATCATATTTAACCCTATTCCCGGAGGGCTAGACGGTATGGCCGATTCCCGGCAGGGGGGCGGATTTGGCCCCCCCTGAGATCTCGAGAACTACTTGTCCGATTTCATCGCAACAAACGGCAATCGATTTGCCGTGACGTGAACTACACTTTTATAAAAAGAAATTTTCAAAATTTTGAGATGTGTGGATACAGGGGGGCAAAAATGTCAAAATGGGGGGTACTTTTGGACTTGTCATAACTCCGTTGTTTATGGACCGATTTCCATGAAACTGGCATGAATCGAGAGATTATGGACAGGGCTTTTACCATGAGTATGCAAATCTGAGATTTTGAGAAAATTCATGGGCGTTCACAGGGTTTCAAAAAGAGGAGGATTAGTTTTTTAACAACTGAATGAACAAAAGAGGCAAAATCACTTTTTTGGCTTCTGCTAGTCATGTTATGCTAAATAAGTACAAATCGCATTACAATGTTTGTATAATGTTAGCATAGGCGGTGCCAGGGACATGAAAAAGGGGGAACTGTCATGGTCACACGCTCTTCAGATCAACTTGTGACCTTTGACCTTAAATGACCTCCAGTGACCTTGGGGTCATTTGGAATGATCTCGTGTGCATTAAATATTATCTGTAAACGTTTTTAATCGTTTGAATTTACTCTATTCCAAAAAAATCATTTTTTGGCTATTGCGGTATAGGGTACGCGCACTGACATTTTAAGTCATAGCTCCGTGACCCGACCTGACATCGTGCTAAAATTTGGTACACAAGTAGAGGGCACGCTTCTACGTCATATATATTCCGGGTTTGGTATTTGAAAAAATGGTGCCGAAATTATTGCAAAAAAATAAATTTTAACTTTTGATCTTGACCTGACCTTGGAAAGTGACCTCAGATAAACGAAATTTTGTGTGCACCCTGCCCAACTATTTAGCTAAACATCCATATAAAGTTTTAAGTTATATCTTAAAAACTCTGTTTTTGGCAGGCATTTTCCTTTTACCCTCAACATGGCCAAAAATTACCTGAGGTGCCTCCCAAAAACGTTGCCTGGCTCAGCCCCTGAGCAAAATAGAATTTTGAAATTTTGTCACGGCACGTAGAAGGAATAGCTAGGAAAAGTGACCAAGTTTCGTGAAGCTGCGTTAAAAAGCCTGGAATTGGCAAGCAAAAAACCCGAGGGGGGTGCGGATCCCGCCCCCCCTGCCGGGAATAGGGTTAAATTTGTTTACATCAGAGGGGTTAACACCAGTGCAGTGATACAATCAGAAGCGCTGAAGCGCATCACCAACTAGCCTGGTGTCCTCAGCGTGGCTGGGCATCACTGCTCTCTTTTTCCATTGCTCGTTTTGTGACTTTCATTCGTTCTTCTGAATATGCAAGTGTCTCAGACCGCAAGGAGTGGCTCGCACCGCTTTGGACTCACAGAAGAGGAGTCTTTGTGAGACTTCGGCCGAGTTTTCGAGGGCTCAAAAAGAGCTACCCACGGGTGTGGGAGAGTCACATACACGTATGCACCTGATGAAAGGAGGCAAAAAATCCCCAAATCGCAAGGTTCTGCTAAATATTTTCTTTCATAAAATTTCCATTGGAATCAAATGACACGGGACACAACTATGAGGGAGTGAAATATGTTTCAGTAACTTAGACATTCTTCGACTATGTCGTATGGGGAGACAGTGTGTGGGCAATTTTATTGACGCACTTCGAGTCTCTCCTTTTACGAGGGTCAGTTTGGTCCAGTTTTCAGTATCCTCCTCGCCCTTCGAACACTGGACCCGAAGAATATGACCGGTCACTGACTGGATAAGCCTAACCATACGAGTCCTATGTGACGTCACACGGACATCAAACACACATCGTGAAACGATGAATGCTTATTAAAACAATGATTGAATGAATTCTTTCAGTACAATTAATTATCTTTTTTGATTAAAGTTATCCAAAAAATAGTAGATTTAAAGTAAGTGATGTCATCAGCATCTTCCTGACTAGCTTTGTTTTTGCCAAATTGGCGCAGCACGGCACTGAAATGCGCCGTTGCTCCGTTGGACATTGGTAATATGTAACGTTGAGTCTTAGTTGTCATTCACCTGTTACATAGCGCGGGCCGCAAAAGTTAGATAAATGTTGACTCCCTTGTATATCACGTTCCGTGGCCATGACCAGTTCGTCCGCTTCATCCCGTCGCGAGGTGCTGTGCGGATGCGAGGAACGCAGTTTCGATGGCAGGCATAGAAATCTTAAAAGGCACATGAAGGCTAAGTATATCGGTCTGCTTGTTCGACTGAAAAAAGCTCAAGTTTTGGCGCTGGAGGCAGATGGGAGTCTGCTGTCAGGTACGTACCTACATTGGTTGTGGTAGGTAGACGAGTAGTATATACCTATACTTTTAAGTAGAGGCCTGCCTGGAAGTGTACATAGGGCTGTAGCATTGGCCGGATTCCAGATATTTTTTATTCCAAATGCTTGGTTTTAATTTCGAAACTTGGAACACTTGGTCAGATCACTTGGTTTTCCATGACGGAGAAGGAATTTAATGAACATTGAGTTATCCCTCTTGCTAGAATCTCTACGTTATGTCTCAGTTGAAGAAAGCGTCATCGTAAATTCCATTGATCAGATCGTCAGGGCATTTAAAAATGCTGTCAAAACGAAACACTGTACCCTGTTTTGCCAGTTCTGACAATATTTTGCTCGAGCAGTTCTTCACCAAATATTTCTTGTAGGGACGTTTTTATGAAACTGTGTACAGAAAGTCAACAAGTGAAAGCCAAGGGACCTAACTATGAAATTTTGGCTTTTCTTGCACGCTAATTTTATAAACAGTGTCCCAAACGTGGCAAGAAACTGTCCCTTCTTTTCCTGTGTGCAACAGTATGATTTTCGTAATCGTGATCAGTTGGCAAATCGGACCAAATATATTTTGTGAGGACTGACGCAGCCTTTTTTGGCCTCTGCAGTTTTCGCCCGTTCTTTTCAAGCTCGGGGCATTATGGCCTATTTATGACACTCATTCGCAAACGCGATGAGGTTTTCCTGTCTTGGTGAACGATCCGCACTGATGTTGACTGGACGCTGTACCGACGACTGCGAAGTAGTAGAAATCGCGTTAAGTTTTTTTTTTCTAGCTGCGTCCAAGCACGATGTTTCGTATCTTTATACACTAGCTGATCGCACAAATTTCTGGAGGGACGTCCTCAGATCTGCATTTGTGTCTGCAAAACAAAACAAAACAAAACAAAAACGGGAAGAAAACGCTGCTGTGGGACTGGTTGCGGAGGTCGCCGATGAATTTGATCGCCGCTTCGCCTCTGGAATCCGAGCACCGCAGCTCGGCTGTCAGCGGACGGCCGCGACGTCCCTTCTGTGACCCGGGTCTCCGTGCGTAACTGCCTGCCGTCTCAGGCTGCGTTCAGCTACTCTTCCTGAGCCTGGGATGTCCTGCGAAGCATGTCGTCATCCAGGGAGTTGGGTGCTGATGGTGTATCATTGTACGCGCTTCGGAAGCGCTTTCCTCTTCTCGGACCGCATTTGTTCCGCCTCATTAATACCTCGGTCGTCCCCTTTGTCTTTCTCGCATCCTGGAAAGGTGCTTTCGTCGTCCCACTCCGCATGTCTGGCTCTCGTGTAGTCGCAAGTAATTTTCGTCCTGTCTCGTTTTTGTCTGCATTCCAAACTATGTGTAAAAGTTGAAGTAAACAGTTGCCCTTGTGTCTTGCTTCCGATAATCTGGTCACTTCTCAGTAGGCTTACACACATTGTCATTCGACGGAGGATGTCCTGACTGGCGTTGTCGAGTGGATCACGCGTCGAATCGACGCAGAACACATGACTGCCTTCATTTCCATCGACCTTGGCAAGGCATTTGACATCGTTGGTCTCAGTGTCCTGATAAAACTGCAGTGGTGCAGAGTCGACCCGAGGTGGTTTGAAAACTACCTCAGTGGCTGGCGGCAGACTGCGAGGGACGGCTCCCTTTCTCTCCCTTTGTCCCATGGTGTCCCTGAGAGGTCCTTTGTTAGTTCCCTTCTGTCCTGTGCCTTTGCGAACAATCTCCCCTATTACTTTCTGCACGGACGTCTAATAACCTATGCCGACGACGCCCAGCTGCTGAACTCATTGCTTTCTGTCCTCAAATCTCGGAAGGTGAAGACTATCCGCACTGTCCAATCATATGTCATCCAACGCCCTGCTGCTGAATCCAGAGAAAACCACCCATCTCCTTGCCGGAACTCACCAGTCCCTCAGGAGAGCCTCTTCTTTCCAACTACGCATTGACACCACATTGTCGGCTGACTATGACCAATGGCACACACGGACAACCACACATCACTCCCTCGTCGTTCCCGAAGATCCTGGGTGTGACCATCGACAGCACGTTTTCCTGGGAGAAACACATATTCACTGTCACCTAAAAGTGCAACTCCAAGCTCTTTTGCTTATTCAAGGAAGCCCGTAAACTCTTGAGCCAGAGCCAGAGTCATGGTCTCCCACATCTTCTGTAACAGGGTGCAGAAGGTGATTAACTTCGCGGCCAGGATCGCCTCTAGCGCTTGCGGTCGTGACCACATATTCCAGACTGTGGTTGCTCTTGGTTGGCGCGGTGTGCGCGATCTTGCCACCCACCGCGACAGTCTCGCTGCCTTCATGCGATCTTTAACAACCCGCAGGCTCCGGTGGCGGTCCGGTCGCTGTTTACTCGGCGTGCTAACGTTTCGGGTTGTCTCAATTGTTCTTTGGTTGCAGGCGCCCTGGGAGCCAACACCGCTTCGCCTCTCTTCCTCACGTAGAGGCGTTCTCCTAGAGAGCAGCCTCGTCCTGGGAACACCTGCCGCTTGCCACAGCCGCGTCTTCCTCTCGGCGTGATTTCATGTCACGTGTCGACAGCGGTTTGTTGTAATCGCGGCTCTCCCATTACTTTTGATGTACCTGCTCGGCCCGTTTTTCCCTTTTTTTTACTGCGCTTTATGTTCCCGTGCTAGGCGCGGGAGCCATGGGGCCAGGGGAGCTTCAGCCCCTCAACTTTTTTGAAATTTATCATTAACTCTATGGACGTTGACTGGGAAGAATTGACCCGGAACGCTTTTCGGCCCCCCAACTGAAGAGGAGCTCCCGTGTCCCTGTTCCCGTACGCTCGCTTTACCAAGCCATCTGATTCGAAGCAAATATTAAGCAATCATCCTGCGTGACTCGTAAAATGCATTGGCTGACTGACTGTTCTGTCGAAGATGACCAAATGCCGAATGCTGGCGAGGGTTAAAACCTCACCAAGCAAATCGGGAACCCGGACGTCCCACTGACTAATGGCGCTCAAGCCGACACACTCATGCCGCCTTGACATGTAATCCCAACAGCAGGGCTTCCCATGCAACAAGTTGGCATGCTGCGCTGGCCCTGACGTGGCGCAACAAGCGACTACGCGTCAGCACAGCGACACCCGAGATCAAGTCAGTACCAGCAGCGGCGTTGGCCGGTACAGCGTCGCAGATACGTCTCGCCGCGGCAGCCCCGCCCGGGGAGCGTCTCAGGCCGCCGGCTCGTCTCAGTCTTCTCCACATTCGACGCCAGCCAGCCGCCGCCGCCGCCGCCGCCGCCGCCGCCGCCGCCGGCCGCCTGCGCGCCGCCCGCCGCCCTGCCGTGCGCTGCCGCCGCCGGCCAGTGCCGCGTGTGTATCCGGCCGAGAGGGAGCCTGCGCTGAGCCGGCGGCCGGGCGCGCCCTGCTCGAACCTCGTGCACGGAACGGACCGCCTGGCTGGGCCGCACCTGGCGGCGAAGGAAGGGCTCGTTTGTGGACCGACATGGCGCCGTTCGCCGTCAGCTGGAGGTTGCTGCTGGCTGCCGCTGCACTGCTGACCTGCGGTGAGTGCCGGGACTCGGTGGGTCTCGCGATATCGCAATGCAGCTGAGGTAACGTGAAAACGTACCCTGCGAGCTCACGAGCATCCATGAAGTCTCTTGCTCGGTTAGGAGTTCTCGGTAAAAAAAAAATCGCAGCACAAACTACGTCGATTTTTGTGCAGACATTGCCATGATAAAATCTTGGCGAAGTGGATTGCGCGAGGAAATTCTTTCGGAGGGTATTAGCTTCGGTGGTTAGTGATGCCGCAAAGATGCGTTTCATTGGGACGAAAAGTGCATCCGTTTTACGTTTGTCTGTTTTACGGTCGACTCAACGACACTATACTTCGGACCGAACTTCCACAATTGATTTAGCCTTGAGCTGACACTGCTCCTTTATGGAGGCAACAATATGGACCACCACGGTCGCCTGTAGCCAAGGCGCCCGGTCTGTCGAAAAGTATCGGGCACAGGCGATTCCAGAAATATCTCAAAACATTTGAGTGCCTTGTTTGATGTGATGCTTAAACGGGTTAAAATATATGTGCACGTCTTACGTAAAAATGTTCCCATTGAACTGTAAATAAAAGGCATTAAACCGTAACCTTAAAAACATTGGCACTGAAGAGCACAATCTGGGTAAGACGACACTGAAGATAATGCAAAGGTCATTTGCTTTTGTTCTCTATTGAAACATATTCTGTCTCAGCAGGACGCATGAAACGGAATTAAGTTACAGGTAGTATCTCGAAGACGTTTCACAATTCCGAGTTCTTCTCGATGACGCACCGATGTAGACTGGAATGTTAAATGCGGTAGGTCCTGTGAACAACAGAGTCGTCCAAAGAACATTGACGTGAACGCATTTTACGGGGAAATTTATCAGAGTGTGCCATATTTCCCTACGGGTTCCGCGCAGTTTTAAAAATATTCATGTGCGTGAGATACATGAGACATGTAAAAGGCAGATGTCAAACCAAGTGTAATGCTGCCAATGCATCATATGCATTCGCTATAGCTTCAAGACGTCTTTTCGCAAAACGCTCTTGACATAGCAGATTAAGTGTTACAGGCGAGTCCAAAACAAAACGAGTTTCATAATGTAAATAGAGAGTACATCGTGGTCTAACTCCCGGACATATATCTGTCTCATGCGCAAGGAAGCATTTATAGAAGTAGATGCATTAATGCACACGTCGGTGTGATGACACGATCTTGCTCATCGTTGGGAAGACGTTCCAGACAAAATTGCCAAGAACTTTGTGTCCATAATCGTTGCACCTCGCTCCCCTTACTATCTCCGCTTTCTGAACTACAATTCGTTTAGGTTGCCTGGGATTCGTTGTAGTGATTTTCTGTTTCTGTATTGTGTCTAAAATATCTCATTCGCCAATCGCTACGCAACATTTTTGAAAGAAATTAAGTGCCCTGCACGCGCTGATATAAACATGAGCTGCAAAAGAAAACAAAATGAAGAATATTAGTCGGAATGCCTTTTTGCAGGTCGGAAACTTATTTTTAGTTAGCAGGAACGTTTGTTTTTGTTGGATTGTGCTGTAATCTCGCCGTGTAAGTGCTAGTAAGACTGTGCCTTTTAGACCTGTTGAGATGTCTGCTTATTTTTGAACAAAGCTCAAATTTCCTCCTCCATCAGTGGTTGCCCAGCCTTATTTAGAAAAACCGCTACCGTAACAAGACGAATCTTTCAGGAATTTGTTGCGCGTAACAGTAAAAATATTGCACGAGCATGAAAAACGCCCGGCGAAGACTTTTTTTAATCTGTTTTTCGTAAGACGCGCGCTTGCAGAAGGGAAACCAGGCCATCCCTCATATTTTTATACAAATACAGTTCGCAGTAATAAAGTTGGAGCAACTGCATTTTGTCTGCATCCGGGACTGCATCGGACAAGCCCGCACGCTTGTCGGGCCGTAGAACTGGCGCTGTGTTGTGTATGGGACAGTTCCTGTATGTATGGCGGCCAGCTACAAAACTTAGTGAGGAGTTTGCCTGTGTGGTTAAGTTACAGTCCTAAGGCACTGGTAGCCTAGGTCAGGTCTGTCAGTGTCAGCCAATACGAAATGATGAACATAAAGCATATTGTCTTTTTACTTTACATTTGTTGGTTTCATGTCAACGAAACGTAGGGAGTTCGTCTACAGGGTGTTTTTATGCAAAGCGCAAGTGACCAGGGCAAGTTCAATTCAGGTTAACCGAGGTCAGATGTTCGAAATGCAGTATTTTATAAATGGCGCATACAAATGTGGTAGGGATTTTGCACAATGAATGCAGACTCCAAAGCATAGGCATAGTAGGTCGGGTCGATTGAGGTCATCCAAGGTCATAAGTAAACTTTCATGTCTTCCATCTAAGTTTGATTTTGTGTCAACGCGTAATTTTGGCATTCGCTGGGCTTGGATGACCTGAAACAATCTCAATTGGTTTACCTGATATGCATATTTATATATATATATATATATATATATATATATATATATATATATATATATATATATGTGTGTGTGTGTGGGGGTGGGTGTGTTTTATTAAAAACTAATTCATAACCTTTTTTATATTTATAACCTTTTGCAAGTTTTTGGCTATTTCTTCCAGTCAAACGGATAAGCTTTCCAATATATATATATATATATATATATATATATATATATATATATATAACTTTTCGGATTCTTGATCCATTTTTAAACACAGAATTCATGCACGACAGAACAGAATCGGCATACTCCCTTAAAACATAACCCTAACCATCCGTGAAATTCGCGCTTCGTACATGCCGGATGGAACGACAGATTCAATAACAACTGAGGGGCCACTGCACGATTTATAGAATAAAATTAAAATTAGTCACAATTATATTCACTCAAGTTAAACTCTACAGCCGTAGCATAACGCATGATTTTAATTTTTTGTTAAGCATGCGAGCACGTTTTCGAATGAAGAGTGCTTCTAAAACCGTGAAGCTCTCTTTGTCGTGTTGCGTTGTGATGACTGTCGTGCTGTCCCTGAGGTTTTTTCCTTGTCAATGATGTTTGGTAGGGGCTGTGCTTGGTTCATGTGGCCTTTTGGCGCTCCGTCTCCAGGGTGCATGGTTAGTCGCCTAGAATCGGAGTTGTTACACCACTGCAGTTTTCCCCACGACGGCTGCAATCTTCCTATGGGCGGGAAAATTGGAAAAAATTCCTTATTTCCCTTTCCTTTTTTTGTTCTTACCTTTTTTTTTAATAAAAAGGGGAAAAAAAAAAAAAAAAAAAAAAAAAAAAAAAAACAAAAAAAAACAAATCAACTTTTAAAGTTTTTCTAATCTTTTGGGGTTTTTTAAATTTAAAAAAAAAAAAAAAAAAATTTTTTTTTTTTGTTTTTGTTACTGTTAAATTTTTGCGCGTTGCCTTGTACATTGTGCATTGCCTTGTGCCACACAATTCAGCGTAAGACCTGATTCCTGAAATTAGTCTACCACTTATAAAACTGGGATCGGTACAAGGAAGCATCTGAACATCGTGGCAAGGATGCTCTTCTGCGCCATTTTGTCAGCACTACTAGCACGTCGTTTCCAAGTGGTCGCGTCTCCATCACACGCCTCTCTATCAACGCTGCCTGGTGTGAAGCGCGCACAATGCGGGCCGTTCGCGGCACTCTGGCGGCCGCGTCTCGCGGCATTCCGGCGCCGCACAATAACTCACTGATTAGACCGGCCCAGCGGGACACGTGGCGTCCGACGTCTCCATCCCGGCCCGGTTACCTGGCGCATTGTTGGCCGCCGGCGCCGTGAAATGGCCCGCCGCCGCGTGCCGGGAACTCTCGACCCTGCTCTGGACGGCGTCACCGCGGAGATCGCCGGGGAATTTTACGCTCCCCGGGCGCCCTGATTCTGGCTGAAATCGGCAGTTGGTTCGATTTTACGGGATAGTTCATGCGGTTACGGCGCCTTGAAATCGCATTGGTTAGTTTTAAGTACTAACTTGCTTTGGCCACCACTGATGCCATGTATTTTTCAAACGCTGGATTACTTTGCCTTTTGGTGTCTCAGTGTCTCGTCCGCGAACTGTTTCGGTTGCCTGGGCAAGCTGTTTGCTGACACCAGATCCAACGCAATGAACGCTGTTGCATCCGCTTTCCGATATTACGATGGGAAGAAATGTTTTTGGATTCCCTAGGAAATACTATTAAATCATGTTTGTATGACAATGCTTGAATTACTCCGAAATGATGTTTTAGAAAACGCCACGATCTATTAGCACTTCGTATCGGTTCGGTTCGGTTAATAGTATGCTACACAATGAACACTAACCATTTAGTCTTTTGAGCAGCAGGAGGTCACCGCATGGTCGTCCATAGGGATTCTGTTTTATGTCAGACTTGTGGCCATCAGCGCCACCTCCAAGCAGAAAAAAGCTGGCATCGAGTCATCCTTACGTGTTGCTGGAATGAGGAATGGTTACGTCATCCAAAGGACTACTGTGAAATAGCCAACTAAGAAAACTCATTTCATGTTCTCATTTCTGCAGAACATCCCACCATGGATACATTACCGTCAATTATTTGTTTTTTTTTGCAGGCTGCCATGATTTTCTGCAAGCTGTGTACTGTGAGACCTGAAATATTCTGTATGTGAGATGAAAAAGGAAGAAAATGCGATTGTGACTTTTACATATGTGCCCAACGCCTAGACGTGGAAACTTCCGAAGCTGATAGAGGTCGAGTGCGCTTTACGTTGGCGACTGCGCCCGATGGTGACGGGTGACGATTGTCCTGTAACTTCCTGGACCGAATTAGCCGTGCCGTCAGCCATTTTACCGGCGCTCTATCTAACTTTGATGGGTTTGGAGTTCGGCAGTGATGGCTAGTTGCGATGAGCCGGGTTTAACTGCACCGAGGGGCGGAAAATTGCAGCTAGGCCAGGTCGATGCATCAAACGCCGTCATCGATGCCGGTCGCGGCCGCCGCCGCTCGTCCATCTCCCGCCGCATATCTCGGCGCGACCCTGACTCCATCCATCTTGGACGGCGAATGAGCGTCAGGAAACGACCGCCGCTGTTCGCAGAAGAGGTCCATCATGGTGCGCTCAACAGCTCATTCGGAGTCGCATTACGCGTCGGCGGCGGCGGCGGCCAGTCGGGGCTTCCGCGGAGCTCCTATAAGTTCGTCCGGTTCGGCTGAAAGCTAGACCGCTCGGCCACCGCGCGGTGGCGATACGGATCAACTGACGGCGCGCGTCGCGGCCCCGCCGCGCGCGGGCTCGCCGCTGCCGACGATATCGGGATCGGAGGAGTGTCTGCCCTGGGTCGTCTCCTGATGGACGTCGTTAGCCGTCGGCGGCTGATTTGAACGGATGGTGGTCCGGAAATCCGGCTCATGATGTCTGGGAGAGATAATGATGGATGGGAAGTGCAGCTGAGCGGAATGTAATGGGATTCAATCAAAGAAGGACAAAATATGATATGGGATAATATTAAATAGTAGTCGTTCTTAACAATCGATTACAAATTTTGTATGAATATCATGTGCCACGGCAAACCAGCTACTGAAACAAACATGGGGAGACCCAGAGACGCTGATCAAACACCAAAAGTAGAAATGAATCAGTGCATTGGGTATGAAAACGGCTTGTTTTAAATCTGACACAATTTTCATTACTGTCTGTATGAAAACGGCTTGTTTTAAATCTGACACAGTTTTCATTACTGTCTCTATTTCCTGAGCTAGTATCAGCCGTGGTTTTGCTTCATTGTGCATGCAACGAAAACCTGCAAGATTAAACTTCTAGGTTGAAACTTAGAGCTTCACCCCAAATTCTTATGCTTTGCCTGATTATGGAAAACGGCTTGAGCCGATGCGTGTCAGAATATTTCAGCGAATGCTATTTGGGAGCAGCATAGACAGTGGCACTGGCTATCTGTCGAAAGGATTCATCGCCTCATGTAGTGAATGATCAATGTTTCTGATTAGCCTTGAACAAAACACAAGGCGACAGTGTGCTGTCTTATTACCCGGTCAGTGCTGGCTTATTAACCTTCACTCAAGTATGCCGTTGAACCCTTACTCCCCGTCGCATTCAACAATCATAAACATTGCTCTGTTCCTGAATTTGTTTGGAGACGAAGCACATGAGATTACGTCATGGATTTCGTCTTTCTATTCCCTACTTTTGTCTTCAAGCATAACTCTAAGATACATACAATTCAGTGGTCTTCAGTGCATTTTATAACTCCTTTCAAGTTAACGGCTATGGAGCGTGTCTCACTACGCGACGTTTGAGCCGCGACAGCCTGTCGGATAATGTGTTCTGCTCAAATGTACCGTCGTTGCAACAGTCTTCGTGTATGAAGGCCGATTACCGCTTCACATGCTTGCACGATATTCCATCTGAGATGATTTGGAAAATGTATGAAACATACGAGTATCAATACGGAAAGTATCAATATGGAATTTGCTGTGATGTGCTGTGGAGCAGTGACTGGCCCAAAATGAACAGTCGCACAATATTCAACTTTGATCGCAGGCGTCGAATTCTGACGAGTTTTTCATTGCTGTTGTTGGCACTTTTACTTTCATTGCAATTTGCCAACAAACGTAAAGTACATATAACCGAGTGTTTGAGCACCCACCCAGTGTCTTTGTTTGCACTCGGAGACTCCGAGAGTTACGACCAGCCTGTTTTCATTTCACGCGAAAGTGAACTGTGTCTCGGTGGAACCGTCTCAGTCGCATAAGTTTCGCAATTTCACAGAGTTTCGTAACAACAGCATAGCAATTGCCCGTGGCGGTAGCTGCGTTGCACTGGATTTGAAGCCGTGACAAAAGGGAACGGTGAGCAAGCGAACCTTTACTGTGCCTGGCCAAAAATTTAGCTTATTTTTTTGTTTTGTTTTAAGCATTCTGCTATGCCCTTCCGGCCCGCATTAACTATCATTTGCTGTTCGTAAGTTTTCAGCTGGGCGCAATTTTAAACAGTTGTATAGAACACTAATTGCAAAGGTATGAAAACCGATGTCTCCATGTCCACGATCGAAATAAGTGGCGCGTCCAGGCGGCCAGCCTGTTAGTCGGACGACTGGCTTCTCTCTCTCTCGCCTCTTCATCTGCACGACACTGACGGCGTCGCTTTGCGATCCGCGTTTGAATTGATCTGCCCGGCTGGGCTGTCCGGCAGAGAGCGCCATCAGGCGCCAGATGCAGGCGTCCAATTTCAGCGCTTTGTCCGGCTGACGACGCGGATTGTTTGTATTTCGTCGCGGCCGCCGACGCACCCACATGCGGCCCGGACGGCCGCCGTCGACAATGCCCGTCGCTCTCGACGCATCATTAGCGGGACGCCTGCCCACCCCTCGCCGGCGTGGCGACGCGTCCGGAAGTGCTCAGATAAAGGCTGACGCGCCCCGGCTGGAGCCGGCGCCGTAACGACCTGAGCCCGCGGAACCGAAACCCGCCCGCCCGGAACGGCGGCTGACCCGGCCAGCTGCCGGCCCGGGACTGCAGCTGACCCGTCCGACTGGCGGCCCGGGTCTGCAGCTGACCCGGCCAACCGCCGGCCCGGGCCGGCAGCGACCGGACGCCACCCGTGAAGTGACCGGTGGCCCTACTGGACGGGACCTGATGGTGTTCGTGACTCTGGCGGCACTGCTGTTTGAGATCTGATAATGTCACGTGACATCGGTCATCCAGCAGGCTGACGTCTGTCGCTGTCACGTGACTCTGTTGACGGTTCTGCTGGTTGATGTTTGCTGATGTCCTGCGATGCCCTGCGGCGCTGCTGGATCTCGTGACCTCCGACGGCGCTACTGGCTCACGTGATGTCCTCCGGCGCTGCTGGCGCAGGTCGGCTGGGCCGGGCCTTTGTGGACCGACCGCAGTCCATCATACCGGAAGACAGCAGGGCCGCCCGGCCGGGAGCTGAAATGATGGGCCGCCGTCAGCGGCGGTGTAGCTGGGGGGGAGGGGGGCTGAAGCTGGCAAAGGTGGTGAGACGGAAGACACGTTGCCACCGTTGTCTTTTACTCTCGCATTCGGGAACTGGTCATGCTTCACCACGCGCCGCGCTCAAAGTTACGAACCTCATGAGGCCGGATGCAGTGTGGAGAAATGTAGCTAGCGATGGTCAGCTTTGTTCCTTCAGTTCTTTTGCACATAAATTATCCTCTGGATCGATATCAGTGAACTGCGTTTACGAGCACCACGAAGGAAAACAGACGACGAAATGGGAAAACTGTTGTGGAAATGCCCGCCAGTGTCGTCATTTCAGAAAGGATAAAATCACCGTTGTATGCAGTGCTTTCGTTCGTTTTGCCGGTGACGTGTTGACAAAATATCCGCAATGGATTTCTCATCGGCATATGTAGGAGCAACGCTTTAGAGTAGGCCTCCCGAATGGGGAATTTCACTTCTATTGTCTGCCGCTTGGACTTTTTGAGAAGTCGCAAGACATAAAAGGAAGTCGGCAGTGGACACACTGCTGGACTTGGCCAGGCTACCCAAAAGAGCAACACGAGTCAGGCGTTAGAGCACGTGAGCTAACCGGCTCCGATCGGCTCTGTCAACTTAGATTGGTCACACGCATGGTCTAGGACCTAGCCATATGCTTCAATTTATGTACGTCTCACGTATGGACTGTTGCATGGCCGAACGTAACAAGTTAGCCAGTGCGTTCCTTTTTTATTTTTGTTTCATGTACTTGGAAGAGGTAGATATGTTTATCTGTAAACAGCGGCAAATTGAAACAGCCAATTTGTAACTTACGACGAGTACTCAGAACTGTCCAACGTGAAGCTGCCTTAGCCTTGCGTAATCAGAGAAAAAGGAAAATCGGGAGTAAGGTGGATAACAGAGACGAGAGAGAGAGAAAGAAAGAGAGAGAGATAGAGAGACGCGAGAAATATAGCAAGCGAGAGAGAAAGAGGGAAGAGAGAGAGACGGGGACAAAGAAAAAAGAGGCGTAACAAGAGAGAGAGAGAGGGAGATAGAGAGAGAGAGAGGGGGAGGGAAAGAGAGAGGGAGGGAGTCTTAAACGGCTGGGAAGTACGGTGACTTAGCACAAGTTAGGAAATGAAAAAGACAGTGCTGCAATCAAATCAGAAAAAAGGAGCGAGACGACGGTAAACTTAACGGGACGCAAGAAATGGTGTCGGATCAGCACAGATCAATGCAACAGCGAGGAAGCGCGGCCTGCTGCAGCGCGGCTGGGCGAGACGGCGCACCAAGCAGCCAGCGGGCACGGCGATAAACCAGCGAGGCGGCGCGGCGGCCGCACAGCGAGCGGGCGCCACAATAAAGCAACTGCACACCACAACAATCAAACGGCGAGCCGGCCGGGCCATTCGTCGTGGCCATCTGGGGCGAGATTGCGGCGATCGCGCCCGAGTCCGGCTGCGGCCGGGCCTGGCCGACCCTGGCCGCGCGCCGAATGGCCGGCCGTTCGCGCCGCCGCCGCCTGAGAGCCGGCGATTCGGGACGGGCTGCGAGGAGCCCGGCCGCCGCCTGATGGCCCAGCCTCGGCCGCCGCTCTCGAGGCGCCGAGCTGAGTCCGTATCCCACTGACGGGCCTCGCAGTGGAGTCGCGGTGCCCGTGGCCTCAGCTGGACCTTGTGTTTTACTTGGTTCATCGACAACGTTGGTGGTTCATCGACAACGATGATTTATTCGTCACACCATGTATGAACTGAAAATATCTCAGCAGCATGCAACCCAGAGTCACTGTCATTTTCAGTTAGTTTCTACGTTACTTTTCGGCCGTGATGGTCCAGTGCTACCTGCTGCCTGACCCAGACCCTGCCGTAACCGGCACCGTTTCGTTTCACGTGCCCGATCTACAGCCCTGATCCTTTGTTGGTCCGCTCACGCCTCGCCCGTTGTGAGCTCTGGCGAGAGGAGAGACTGTCTGAAAAATCGTCCGGGCGGCATGATTGCGCCTCCCCTGATGCTTTAAGTAGACAGCGAGACACGAACCGTCCGCATTGTGTTCGCCCCTGAGGTGTGGGTCGGGAAATCTACAGCGGACGGGCCTGTTGTTGGCGAACTATCGCAGCCTTGGATTTTATCGCGCAGCCTCTGTCGCCGTTTTTCCGGGCCGGCTATTCATTTTGGCCGAGCTGATCTTCGGTTTTCATTATGCCTACCAGGGTGGGGTGAGGTGGATATCCTAGAGTTTGGTGGAAATTGTTCAAATCTGTTTCGTTTTCTATAGTGGTGGTGAAAATAATTTCCTCTGAGTGAAGTGATGAAGCAAAAGTTATTTTTCTACCATTCCATGTTAATCCTTGTGAACAGTGCTGTGAAATCTTTGTTGCAAGAATCCGCAGGACGTTAGGTTGTTGCATTGTTTTTATGCTCGCTATGAAGTCATTGTGGAACTGTTCATTTGACAAGCAATTTATCTTTTTTAAGAACAATTTGAGATCCATATTTTCTTGCTCAAACTTATGTTTCGCCTGGAGGTTTTAGGTACTTAGAATGCGAATTAATAGCTTGTGATTTGCATGGTCTTGTAGGCAATACAGTCAGACTAAGTGTCTTGTCACACAGGCATGGTAACCCCAGAACCGTGGCTGAATAATGATTTTGCTGTCGCAGAGAGGTTATTTTCGGTCGCGGCTGCCGTTTGATCGCTGGCTGAGTTCATGACGTGAAATTTTGCTCCACACAGCTCAGGTCACGAAGCTCTGGCTCAGCTCACGCCGAACAATAATGTGACGACATTCACTGGCTACGACGCACCGACTCCACGTTTACTGAAGCACGCCATGGTACTTGGACGCATCTTTAAAATAAACAGTCCTCGTTGACATCAGCCTGCTTGCGCATGGCAGTGACATCAAATGTCTGCAGTTGTGCAATTTCGAACTAATCAAATTCGGTTTTGACGTTCTGGAGCTGCCGTTTTTTTCGCGAGAGAAAAGACTCAGGAATGAGCTCAGCAGATGTGAGCGCGCCATCTCATTCTGTTGGATAAAGCTGGTCCCCCGACACCTTCGGGCCGCTGGGACATAAATTACGCCCTGCAGCCAGCGGTAAGCCCAATCACACACATATTTCTCATGGTTAGCTGGAGGGGACGGCGTGGCCGCCGCCGGCAGCACGTGCCCCTGGCTCCGCCACACACGCATACACAGGGGCCCCTCCGACCGAAGGTACAGGGTGCCGCCGCTCTGGCTTTGTGTGACAACAAAGTCCACATTATCATATGCTCGTTATTCTGTTACAGGGTGGGCTGAATTTACATAAAGGAATTTGCCGAGTCCGTTTACTTTTGCATAGCGCGGGTAGGTCTTGATTTAATATGCCGAAATGAATGCTTCTGAGATACGATCAAAGCTCTATGTACAGAGCACAGCTCGTGCCCACGGCTGGCATACCCAGCTTGTGAAGCGAGGGAATTCATAGGAAACTGTATAGAAGAGCCGAATTTACCACAGCATATGGCGGAATAGTTATTATTGAATTATGCGATGAACCAAAAAGGGAAATACCAAATCTGACATTGAACATTTCTCCGAGTGCAAAGCAAGATCAAACAACCGTTGGTCTTGTGGATGAGGAACCATTCTATGTTTGTTCTGCAGGACATCAAACTGGCATCGGCTAGCAAACTGGCGTTGACTTATTTGTTTCTAACCCTTTCAGTCCACTGTCCGTTGTTTTTTCTTCGGCGCATGGAACAACCCAACTCTTCTCACTGTACACTACTTCCGCCGTTTAATCTGGCATTTGGTGGGGGGGGGCGTTGAATGCCCCCCATTTTTTTTTGCTGCGCTATAGCTTTGGTTTGGCGCGGCGCAACGGAGCCATACTTTCCATACCCCTCAGCACATCAGTTCTGCGCATTATGACAAGAATAAAATGGGCGAGATTATACAGTGTTGTCAAAATCACGTCATAAAGACAACCATGTTTTACGATTTTGCCTTTTCTTCAACTTTGATCTTCGTCGATACTATTGTAAGGAAAGATGTTGGTAATTTGAAACACAGGCCGCATTGTTATGAAAGGTTAATGTAGACTACCCATGACCTGATCCAAGGTTACCATGTGTCAAACGTTACAAGCACGATTTCTTCAAACACGTCAATGTCCACGCTGTGAGAGCTTGTCACAACGCTTTTTTATTTATTTTTTTTAACCTTTGTGTGAATGCTTTCTGATGCACGTATGCGTATTTATTGGCACGTTAGTGTAGTCACAGTGCCTCAAATCGATGTAGACTACTCATTACCTCATCCAAGGTCATAATAGGTAGAATTTTACAGTCACGATTTCTGGAACACGGTGGCAGTGCACACGTGACAGCCGTTTCAAGGCTCTCTGGTGCGCGTATGAATTTTCTGGGTACCCTTGTGTGGTCACATTGTCATGAGAGGCCAAAGTAGACCACCTATGAACTCACCAAAGGTCATTATAGGCCAGATTTTACAATTACGCTTCTTAACTACCAATGTAAGCATTATGAGAACCATTTGAAGGCTGTCTGGTGTAAGTATGAACATTTACGCACGTTTCATGGAGTTCTCAGCCGAAATTGTCACAGTAAACATGTATCGTAGAATTTCATGTTGAAAACCCAGTTTGCCCCTGGTCTTGACCTTGACCTTGGGCGGCCGTCGATATTATTTGGTCTAAACAGAAACTGCAGACTACTTACAGCATGCCATTGGATGTAGTTCACACTGTTGTCGCTTTGCTTGTTGACCTATGACGTAATTTGTGGCCCCAATGTTAAAAGTTTTACATTTATCGGGGTCTTACGGTCGTAAGCTATCGATTGTCGTTTAGATCAACGTAATCAGTCCATTGGTTTTGAAGTTATGGGGTGGGGGCGTTTAACGCATCCCCTCAACAAGTTAAAGGTGAAATTTAAAGTCGAAGGTTAGACAGCCCCATAACTGCCGGGTTAAATTTTGGCAAAAGATTCCGCTGGCCTTTTTTCGTCTCTGTATTAGAAAAGGAGTCCCAGAGAAAAGTAAAATATCTTTGCAGTACCATCGTGCTCGAAAACTGGAGGTGAAATGGAAACTGATTAGTGAAACGTCAGGAAATGAAATTCCCATTCCTCGTGCAGGGCATTCATGGAAGTCACTTGTTGCTCCGAGGCGGACTTCCGCCAGCGGCGGAGGGTCCATGATTAGTGGTCGTTTGCCATGATGTTAAGTACGGCGTGCTATTGCGCTGGTGGCCGGGGGCGTGCGGCTGTGTGTGCGGCCAGCGTTTTACTCTGTTAGCCGCTGCCCAGAGGGCGGCCCAGCAGCGGATGGCATCTCTTCATTAACGTCCGCTTGCGGCCTGCAGCATGGTTGTAATCGGATGCTAATTGCGCCGTAACGATGCAACTTTACAATGCCGCTGAACAATGTAATCACCGGGCAATTTGCAGATGATGTAGTAGTGGGAAACGGCCAATGTGATGGACTGATAGGGGCCGATGGTGCGGTGTTGTGGCGGTGCGTATTCAACAAACTTTCGGGCCTGGCAATATAGGCACTCACACCGTGACATTCTGGCCTCACGTTAAACATTCAAACATCACCGATCCCTTTCAGCACCGTTCGGCACCGCGGAGCGTGCGCGACAGCTGCCGCGCGGTGACGTCACGGGTGTGAGGCTGGCCACGTGCTGCCGGCGACGGCCTGTACGATCTCTGTCGCCGCCCCCGATGGTCACGCACGGTCGTATCGATCAAACTGGCCGGCGCTGGCGGCGCATTCCGGCCGGCTCTCGCCGCCCCGGACCGTCCTGCGCGGCGGCCGGTCCGCTATCGGCGGTCCCATCGCGCCGGCGTCCGTTTTTACTCATAGATCACCGGCGTGCGTCGCATAGAGGCCGGCCTCACGGGCGAGCGGCGCCACGTTCGTCGGAAAAAATCGCTCTGATATTCCGCCGGGGACGCCCGTGGAAGTGGCGAGGAGTTTGAAAGTGGATGTACCTGTTTTTGGCCCCGGCTTGAAGCAACAAAAAATCGTGTTGATGTATTGCCTGTCATGAGATGGACGACGAAATGGCATCCTTCTTGCTGGTGCCATACGAGGAAAACATTCTAAAATGACCTATTCTTTTCTCGCGGAGACTGTTGACACGCTTTTCAATTTAAAAATGGGCAGCCCTCTGCCTTTTTCCCCAAATATTTTTATTGCATCCTGCGGGGAAAACAAAAACAAAAACAACGGTGCTTTCTTTCACATGAAAATGTATCTACATAGCATGTGTTTCCAGGCTTCTTGGCATGTTAAATGACTATAAAGACACACGAAAGCAGGGGTGTATAAATCAGCTTCTTTCACACATTTTGACTGCTGTTCGACTTTCTGCTCGCGCTCTGCTAAGCTGGTTGTGCACGGCTGGAGATCCGGGGGAGGGGAGGGTCCGGACCCCTCAGTATTCAGGGATTTTAACATTACGCCCATGGCAATGACTGAGAAGAAACGGTCTGAAACCCTATGTGGACCCACCCACCCCCCATAATTTCCGGAAACGTCCAGTCATTTGTGTTGGTGAATGCATGCACAGCAAAAATTGCAATTGCTACCTTAACTAAATACATTGGTCTATTTTCCTGATGCGCACTTGCACGTAGTTGACCTATTTCATTTCCATTCGTTATCTGCGTGGAGTGGATTGTATCACAGAGTCGCCGCCCTAACCCCAGTTATGTAAGTGAACGGGCAATTATTACGTGATTCATGCGATTGCCGTTGTGCAGTGTTACACGACATATATGTGGTACATGTGTACACCACCAGTGACTTAAGCTTATGGCGTCGGTACAGTTAAACCCTCTGAACCACATGTAAATAATAAATATCCATCCAGGATATGTAATGGCCGTTGAAATCTGCTCATGCAGTCTGAATTCAGGTCGGCCATGTTTTAGTGTTGCGATTACTCGCGTTGTATGTGTCATCAAAACAAATGACGGCTTTGTCCCGGGCTTTAAGTGCACAGATATTTCAGTTACTCCAAACTTTTAGCGTCAAGTGTTAACCATGCAACAGACTGATACCCAAGTGTCCGTACATATTTCCGTCCCGTTGGCTAGGCTGTCGCCGCCATTGAACGGCGTTGTTCCGAGCGGTCTCCCACTTGGTCCCGAGCTTGATGCCGTTCCCTGTTGGCTTCATCTATTTTTAGCATTCTGTTCGAATGCATTCCACTCTCCCCGCTGTTTTACGGGCTACTTGATCTGGCCCGAGTCACATACATCACCAATTTCATTTTCCGAATTCTGTTCGGTCCGGTGACGGTCGAAGAATATCGAGTAGCCGCGCGGACCGAGAAACACTTCATCTCGGCCGACTGGGCGGCTGTCGGCCCAGGATCGGCCGGCCGTAGTCACCACATGCCGAGGGACGGCCGGCGGGGGCGGGGGCAGCGCGCGGGCCGCCGGCCGCCGGCTGACCGTCCGGTTTACGGCTGTCGGGGACGGGCCGCCGTAAATCAGCCGACGGCCCGCTGTAAGCCTCGGACGGCTATCTCGGCGCGGCGGCGGCGGCGGCTGCAGCCGCGCTCCGGGCAACAGCTGGCCGTCGGGATTACCCTGTCCGTCGAAAGCCTTCCAACGCGCGGCCGCCGCCGCCGCCGCCGGCCGTCGAGCCGTGCAATCACGAGCCGCATCCGGGGCCGGCGGCCGGCCCGAGCCGCGGCCGCCGCAACAAATTGCCCGATGTCGGCGGGCAGGTGGTGATCGGGGCGGCATGATGAGTGTCGTCGGAGGCGCGCCACGGACGAGCCGCAGGACCCGGGACCTCGAACCGGTGATCTCCACTGGATTTGGTGCCGCCGCTTTGTTTTAGGCTGGCACAGAAGTAGACGTTACTGAAGTAGGGGCGTCACGTTTGCTTGAAGGTAAAGCGTAACAGGGAAATTGGTGTTTCGTACACGCACGAATAAATTTATCCTCAGCGTTCAATAACGGTGGAAGGGGCCATTTTTCGGCTTTATTACTGCGTAAGTGTCACATGAAATTGTTGTCACAAAACATTGATTTTATTGAGGATAACAACCGGATACGTTTTAACTATTATGCCACAAATACCAAGTCAGAAGTTGCTTTAAGTTCCACACTTTCCACATTATCTTGAGTGTCGCTCACACAGTTTGCGGCAAAACACCATTAGCTCGTACTTGCGGAGTTCTATGTTTATGCACTTAGTTTTCCCTATGGAGTTTCGCGTCGCCCATTCGGAAGACGTATTCATTATCAGGGTTCGATCAAGCCAAACCACTGCAGCAGGACCTATGCAACAACTTTCAATTTCCGATCAACTGGGGCTGTAACGAAGGCGGTATTTGGAGTGTTATCCCACACAAAACAATTCTCAAATTGGTGGAAACTTGCATGGTGTGCAGTTACGTGTAACGTGTGAATCCAGCAGAACAATCAGAAATGTGGAAGAAATCCAACAATTTAATCCCGCTGCAACTGTTCACGAAACATGCATCTGTGGTTGAAAGAAAAGCCAGTAATTTCTGAAGTTTGAGGACGTATTCCACGAATCGCCATCTACCTCCCAGTATCTTAGTCGTGAACGCGATCCCTAAATAGGCTTGTTGAAAGCTCATTGATGGCGGAAACATGTGTGTTCCAAACAGACGCTTGTGAATTCACTTTCCTTGTCCTTGATTTGACTCGCGATCCCGAATGCGGTTTTCTCCCTTCTTCACGTTGCCCTCCTTGTGGGTCGCGTTCACATCTTCGGCCGCCCAGGCATGTGGAGCCAGTTGTCGGACCACGTGTCTGGGTAAGCCTGCACCAAGGACTTTTTTCTCCATTTCCATTTCCGTTTTGCTTGTCTCTATTTTCGCACTAAAACGCCGTAAAATGCCGTATTCTTCTCTGACAATTGTTATGTTTGTTGGCCAACGCTTGTATGTTTGTTTGCACTGTTTTGTACTGTACTGTACTGTATTGTATGACAATCGTGGGGTTATCCACTTGCACAGTGGCTATTACGACCCCGAGTCAAACTAACGCAAGGTAAAAATGACACGGACACACAAACACGCAGACATGTCATACGTACACACCATAAAAGCGGTCACAAACTTATTCATCGTCAACAACATCTGTTTTAAATTGCGGGTGAACCTCTGCTGCCGCATTGCTGTTAGTTCGGGAGGGGACTCCGGTTGCATACAGTGGGCGCTCTGACACTGAAAGGCCGCCTTCCAGCCTCTGTCCTGAAGCGCGGGACTTGAAACAACCGGCCTTGTCTCGTGTTTTGTTCTCGCATCGCACTATTCAGCTGGAAGACGATCGCTAGTGATGCAGGCTCTCCACACCCGAGTGCCTTGTGTGGCAGGTTTAATATGCTATAATCTACCAACTGTTGCGATCGCAGCCAGCCGAGTTTATCGTGCAGGTCAGACACATGGGCAAATTTTCGTTCGCCGAAAACTGCTCTGACTCCAAAGTTGGGAAATCTTTTGAATTTTGTCCAAGTTTTCCTTTGATCCATTTCCGTTAGCAGAAATTCAATATCTGACCTGCGAGACTACCGGTGTTTTAGCTACCACTGTCCTGTGACTATGTTTTCTATTATCTTCCGGTGTGATGCTCCCTGCCTGTGTCTTAGGTCGCAGACGAGGGGCCAGGCAGTCGACTTTGGTTCCCTGAAACGAAGAGGTCGTTTATGGCCTCTCACTTGAACAAGCACGCATTCAGCCAGTGCAAATAGTTGCTGTTTGCTCCACGAGTTACAGCACTCCTCAGTGAACTGAACAATACACTTTGGTGCACGAGGTCTGTCCTGTGTTCCAGCAATGTTTTAGAAAATCGAATAGCATGTGTAGACCGAGGGACGTTGGCTATGTTGGCTAGACGATCAAAGGTAGCTTGCCTCGATTAAAAGCGAGTTGCAGACGACCTGAAATTGGCACTGACGTGCGTTACCTAAAATGCAATTGGCTCCTTGGTGCCAAAGAAAATTAAAAGACATCAGAATAGAGTGAAAAATGGTTTCGAGGCGACAGCCAGCACTAATCTTCCACAGAATGACTGTCAAGCTTGCATTCCCGCACCATAACCATTGTTGCTGACAACAGAAACAACGATAACAATCGATAAACAACAGAAACAAAAATCGACAACCAATGCGGTGGCGTCTTTTTGATTGTATCGTATTTACATAAAACTGATCAAATAGATTTAAAACATAAAGATGTGCTGGGATCTTATTACCTACTATGCTAAACATACCTTACTGTAGACTTCCTATGCTAAACTGTGACCCCAGTCCGAGTGACAAAAAAGAAGACCTTTTACTGTACCAGTCGGCGCTGGGTATTCTGTGCGCACCGTCACAGGCACAGAAAATCTCCAACTCTCCGAATCCGGTCCAGGACATTGCTTAGAGCCCCCAGTTTCAAGGGAGATTTAATTTCTCACACTGCTGCCTTCGTCATGCTTATATCTATACGGACGCATAGTTCAACGCAATAAAGTGTAGTGAATGCTTTCTCAACTAGTCGACAGGCGCAAGTTGTCGGAAGCGACCCTACGTCCGGCATTACCTCTTAGGTGTGGCTTTCGGTCCTTTGTGACAGCCACATCGACTTATGTACAGGACACGTATATGTAAATCGACATGTATACATACATATACATCTCCCCCTCTCCCTCCCTCCCCCTCTCTCCCTCCCCCCCCTCTCTCTCTCTATATATATATGTGTATGTGTGTATGTTCATATATGACAGACAACTTCGTCGGCTGTCTCCCAGCCGTTAGACAGATCGAGCGCCCAGATTCAAGCCGCACATGCCATGGCCGCCATTGATGCCAAATTGTTTACGTCTGCACTTTCGGGTGAAAGACTGTCAATGTTCCATTTACGTTGACCAGATGCAAACTTGTAAGCAATTTATGGATCGAATTAGAATCTATTCTGATTCTACGACTCGCTTCGTGAATCAGAATCGGAATCGACTTACCATCTGACAATCGTGGATCAGTATCAGAAACTTTTTTGGACCAGGAATCCATATCGAATCGATTCCCAAAGTTGTGTGGAATCGACGCGAAATATATGATATCCGGGTGATGATACAATGAAAAATGGAATAGTTACTTTACTGCTGGCGTAACTGTACATTCTACACCCGTCATCAATGTTTGAGGCATAGGTGCCTATGGTTAGAACCCATTCGTTGCCAACATATGTTGCAATTTTCTGTTTGTATTCGTGCAAAAAGGGGCAGACAGCTTGTTCCAAATCCCAACTCTCAACCCCCATTTAGATGTCGTGAGTGTTTGTGCTTTCAAATACAACTGAAACGTTAGTCACGTGACTCGAATAGATTCACTGCAGTCAAAATGGTCTTTGAATCAGAATCATGTCGATCCTTTGTTTTTCACTGTGAATCAGGATCAAAATCAAAATCAACCGCTTGAGCTGTGAATCAGAATCACATCGATTTCCAGTTTTGTGCACCGCTTACAGGTCTGGCAGGCAGGGACGCCAGAAGCGGAGGGAGGAGGAGGGAGGCAGCCGCCCCCTCCAATTTTTGAAATTACGGATTGACCCTATGGGCGTTGCCGCTGAATGAAAAGAAATGAACCAAAAAGGCGTCTTTGTCCCGCCCCCATCGCCGCAGCAGCTGTGGAGGAATTTCCACGCCCTGCTGGCCGGAGACGGCGTCAGCGTTTTCTGGACCTCCGTGTGCCGTCACGGCCACGACGCGGTCGCCGAGTGGTCTGTGCAAGCAGTGATCCCGTCCGTTTGGGCTCATGTGAGGGTCCATTCACGTTACCCACCGCGCATCGGGCATGACATAAGCGTGTCATCACAGTCAGGGATGAATCTAGGACCTAGACAATGAACGTTCATCTTTGTCACATTCAGTCCTATCCTGTCCAAGACGTTTCGGATTCCATCACGACAAGGAGAACTACCATCAGTCGTTTCATTCCTGAAGAAACGTTTTCAGGCAGTGCTGTTTGCCGTTCTATATTTTGCCAACGGCAAATGCCGCCGATTGCAGAACCACTCTTTGCAAACTGAACGGGGTTCTGCTGCGGTAAATGTCACCATTTTCGATGCTAGTTTGGCCAATAGTAACATAGACCCGAATATTGGAATCAGACGTCAGACCCACGCAGTGATTTACTGGGCCATAACTTTGTTTGCTGGGAATTCCGACACGAATTAGCTGGCATCAAATGGGCCGTGCCAAATGGCGGAAGTCGTCGCAAATCAGATCTGGGCCCGACAAGCGTGGCGTTTACTTTGCAATATCAAAGGCTCAGACCGTGCAATGCTCTGTGTACCGAGTCATTACCAATCCCGGCACTAATGCTATATTCATCAGTGTAGACAGTCGCGGCAGTTAAAAAGGAGCGTGATGAACTTTTGTTGGATTTGAACAGGTCGTTGGAGCAAAGGTAATGATTACATAGAACTTTGCGGGCGTGGATGGAAAGAAATGGTCCAGGGAACGTCAATCTGAAATTCGAAGTGGACCCTTGAGTTAGTGTGGTCATGTTTCAACTGCTCTGTTGTGGTGTGCGTGTGGTCATGGTTAGTGTGGTTAGTGTGGTCATGTTTGTCTGTTCTGGGATGCAGTATCACACAACAATGAACATATCGCGACGGAAGACATTGGCACTTCTTCGCAGCGTCATTCGAAATTTTTCGGACACCGCATTGGCATAAATCATTTTGGACGTGTGGATGTCTACACACGACTGCCTGCTTGTGCGGCCAAGTTACGACGTTTAATCTTTGTCTGTTTTTACTCTACGTTTTTCTGCGACTAGGACGGTCGATGCGTATCTTCTACGTGTCCGTTGCAACAACGGAAAGTAGCTGGGAGGGCCGACGTAACCGCCGCCGATCGCAGCGGTGAGTCAGTCTGACTGACTCGCCGACTCCCGTTAACTCTTTTCTGGTGTCATCACTTAATTAGTGAGCATGTGCGCCAGCAACGCTCATCATCCTAGCCGCGCCTGCCAACCGCACTAATCCAATATCGGTCGTGCCCGAGTGCTCCCTGGGCCGAAACCCCGCTTCCCAGCGGGCGCCAGCTGCAGCCCTTGCCCGGGCGCCGAGTCGTCAAGATATATAGCCGATAATCACCATCAAAATCAGCCAGTCCCACGTAAACAGCGCGTGAGTCCGCCGCCCCGCCGCCGGTCGCGCGGCCGCTGCCGGTCCTCCATCCGGCCCGCTGGATCGGGTGGATGGACTCGGCCGACTCGGCCGGGGGGGGGGGGCGGGGGACGGCGGGAGGGGAGGAGGCAATGCGCCGGCGGTCAGCTGGCGTGCGGCGGGCGCCGCGCTCCGGCCGAGCGCGCTGATTACGCCGCCGCCGCGACCTCATTGCACGCCGTCTGCGGCGGCCCAATCGGTCACGCACCGACATCGATACACACGGCTGCGGCGGCGGCTCGATCGGGCGCTGCAGAAGCCGCCCCGGGCGCCGGCCGAGGACAGCCTGCGGCGGCCGACAGCGGCCGCGTGGCCCCTCGACCTCTCGTGCACGCTCGAGGCGCTCGGCTGTTCCGGCTGGATGCCGTTCGTGGCGGGTGCGTCACCTTGCCGCGGCGGGCTGGGCGTCCCCGGCCTGGGCTCGCAGGCGTCCCGGCAGATCTGCGGCGTATCCGGCGCAGAGCCGCGCGCCGTTAGTGTCCTCCGGCGGCGATGGGCTTCCAGATGGTTTTCCGCCGGCAAGCCGCGCGTTATCAGATACTCGCCTGGGCTGCTCTATTTTCTTCTGAGGTCAACAGGTCATGGAGGGTCATGAGACGCTCGACGTAGTCCAGATGTTGCTGACACGTAGGCAATTCGTCACTGAAAACTTCTGTACCAAGCCAAGTTACATGCAAACAACGAACGCTTGTCAGCGGCACGCATTCTTCCGCCGTTGTATAACAGGGGAAAGCTGTGTGCACGTCGCCTGGAATGCCCGCGCCCGTCGAAGCCGGCTGCCTGTCGCTGATGGGAGCGGGCGCGCCGAGCCGCGGTTCCGAGGCGCCGCGGCCGGGGTCGGAGCTGCAGCTGGGCTCCGAGAGCCACCGGCCCAGATCAGGGCCGCCGCAAAGCCGCGGCGACTCGGCCAGAGATCAGGGCCCGAGAGGCGAGCTGCGGCAGCCGTCGGCGGCGGGCGGCAGACGGCTTACCGGTCGCCTTCAGAGATCAGCCGGCTGCCGGGCGGAACCGCCGGATGGTGGGCGCTCGCTGAGAGCATCAGTCGGCCCTCTCCGGCGCCGCGCGGCCGCAGGCTGGCGAAGGGGCGAGGGATTTCTGTGTCGCCGCCTGCGCCGCCAGCGACGCCCTCCGCCTGATTTATGGTGCCGGCCCGGGTTAGCGCCTCGCGATGGCTACCATCAACAGGCCTGGATCGGGCCGGCTCGGCCCCTGAATGGCTGCCTCTGATCGATTGTGTGCGTGTGTGCGTGCTGTCCCCGGGCCGCCCTGCGGGCGATCACCCATTGATTATGCCGCCGATGTAATCGAAAATTGGCAATAAGCAGACGCCGGGGTGGGGTGCCGGTGACATGTGGACTGCGTGGCCTCGCAGTCATCACAATAGGACGCGGTAATTGGGCGCATCCCGCCCGCCGGCTGCCCCCTGGTGGCCGACTGTATTTCTATTGGATTATGACGGGATGAAAGTCTAACAAGTGTTTCCGTGTAAAGTCATTAGTTCACAATCGTCGAGGGGACACAAAGCCATCTTTTGACGACAACCGGGTTACGTTTCCAAACTGATTCCACTCGCAAAGCCTACATAAGGGACGAATGAAAGACGCAGCAATTCAGCCTGGTATGATTCCCCTGCTGAAGGAGTCTACGGTTATAGATGAAACACAAACGTTGGTACGGCGTAATACCGTATCGCAAGCGACGGGACGAGGAACGGCAGTGTGTGCGTGTACACGTGTCTGAGGTCAGGACGTTCCTGCCGTCAGTGGGAGCCGAGGAGGCGGACTTTGACTACCCGGACGTGCAGCCCGTGTTCGAGACGAAGCCGGCCTCCTTCAGCGTTAAGGAGGGAGACTCGCTCCTGCTGCCCTGCCAAATCAGGGACCTCGGTAAGGACTCATACTTCTGCTTTTGACCTTGTATGGACCTCAGTGAGGATGCTTGGTGATGTGGAAAATGAAAGATCTCGGTATCGACGCGCTGCTCATGACAAATCCAGTAAATTCTTTGAATATTTCTTGGAAAAAAATTATCGCAGTGCAATTGTCCTGTATTTCAAATCTCATAGTCTCATCACGAAAACTTGCATGGTCGTTAGAAAGTGTTACACGGACGCTGTTTTGCGAATTTGAAGGCACTGGAAAATGTATCACTTCCAGTCCATTTTCGATTGCAAGTCGCAATGTATGAAATGCAAGTCCTTAGCTTATTGTAAAGGCTCTACCATAAACGTGATTCCGGCTCGGTTAAGCCACAGTTAAGTCTCAGTTCAAGAAAGCAGAAGTAACTGGCCAACGCGGTTGGTTTTTGTTTGGCAATGTTGGACGCAGGCAGAAAACAGTGTTTTTTATTTGCGTTTTTGTTTTCTATTAACCATGTTTTTTACGATGTTTTCTACTAACCCAATTGTTTAATTTGTAACAGACATCTTGATTTCACTCTCCTGATCTACAGGGGTTTGCAATGGATGTCTCGTTTGAGGAAGGAACAGGTGTCATTCAAATCCAAGGCGTGTTGCGAAATAGCTCCTGGCGCCAGTCTATTTGAATGGGCAAAGTTTCGAATTATTTCATCTTGCACTGCTGCATATTGGACCAGACGGCATCGATGTCGCCTTCAGGTTGAACTACCGTTTCTCTCATCGATGTAGCTATAACTATGACGTCAGCGTTGTGATGTGTTAGGCAATGGGCCGTCAGTTATTTTTTTCGTGCACAGGTCCGTACAAAGTTGTTTGGCGGAAGGGGAAACGAGTTATCAGCGCTGGAAAGACCATCACCGCCATCGACCGACGCTTTCGACTGATGCAGGGTCATGACCTCCAGATTGACCGGGTCAAGGTCAAGGACACGGGCACCTTCACCTGCTCTATCCCGACGGAGACGTTGATTGAGGTCGTCCACAAAGTGGATGTTCTATGTAAGTCTTACAGCCAGGTGATCTACTCGTATGGTGAGCAGTCTGTGGAACGAGTGCATTTTACCATTGCAACAGACGCCTTATTGTAGTGGTGCAGTAATTGAGCCCACTGTACGTTGTCTTTTTACTTAACAATTCTGTGATATCTTTTGTTCATGAGACTCTGTAAACCATCTCCCCCCGTTTTCCAGTTGTTTTTATATTTACATTTATACGACCTATTTTGTGCGTGAAGAGACCATACTATTGAGCCACAAATCTCCGGGATGGGTGGTTGTCTTCAATGGGTAGAATCATTCGCCAGATCACTGTGACTGATTTTAACAACGACAAGCATGATTTTTTAGTGACGGAAGGGTTATTAAGAACAGAGGTCATCCTCCGATGCATAACAAAAGCAATGCAAGACGTTGACGTGTGCCAAATAACAAAGTAGTAGTGGGCACAAGCGCTTTCCCCCGACTGTTTTTTCATCTTGCTTTGGAATACGGTATTTAATTTCAAACACATGTTGGATGAACCACGAGCTACTTTTACAGCTCCTCATGAAAAACCCTGGCGACGTTCACGCCACAGACGCACAAAAAAACTGGCACTCGCAAAAACTTTCTGCTTTCTCTCATCTACAGCCGTTCCCTTGCCAGAAAGACATCTGACATGAATGAAATAAATCTGTTAGCCAAGAAAACTTGGTGATAGCTTTGTGAACACTGGCGTGTGGTGATGACGGCTTTATTATCTTTGTTTTGCTGTCGCCGAAGTGCCTGAGTTGCTTCGTGCGAAAGTCAGGGAGAACGCGTAATACAAGTTCATTGGTTCTTCATAATAAAAGCCAATGTGATATCACTGAATGAGTCATTGATGATGATTTAGAGTGGCGTTCAATGCAATGACCAGAGACGAGTAGCAGTTGCGCAGTTCGTGACTGATGCTAATTTTATGTCTTTAACTTATGGTGTTAAAACGACCTTGTCCACCTTTGCATTTCCAAAAACACCACGTTCAGAAATGCATACATGATGCTCAATTAAGGACGATTTACGTCTCAGGTTCTTGTTGATACCGTCTGAATGTTTTGATGGGAAAAGGATAGGGCAATATCCAGAGCCATCCACCGTGATTAAAGTTTAATTGCCCCCACACACTGCATGTGATTCATCGTAGCCAACTTTACAAAAACACCACTGAACGAGCAAACGCTACTTCCGCCCATTTATCAGGCGCGGAATAATGCGCGAGTCGACCGAGCATGACCGGACCGTGGCGTCGGGGAACAAGTCGACCCGCCGGCAGCCACCTGGCCAATGGCGCTCTCCCCCGCAGAGCGCGCCAGAGGCCGCCCGCGGGTCTCCAATACCCGGGCGACTCGGAACTGGCGCCGCTTTCGATGGCCTGTCCCATAAAGCACATCACACGTAAATGGCTTGGTTTTCCTGATTTGGTGAGCTGGCCGTCCGGACGCCTCGGTCGATATCAGAGGAAATCTCCCCGGACGTCGGGGTCCGTTCTGCAGCGCGCCGCGTTCGGGCGAGGGATCCGTCCAGGCGGCGGATCGGGTGCAGATGCTATGACCGTCTTGTCTTGTGTGCTGTTTTGGTTTGCGCCAGTACAGTAGAACCGGCAGTTTAGATGAATGGCTGTGACTTACAGACCCGTCAGCGGCATTGCACTATACAAGATGGCCTAATTCCAGGCCTATAACGACCGATTGTTGTAAGCAAGGTTTGTAAGCTTCCTAAAACATGACACAATTCTTATTTTTGTACCTGCAAAATCGTTTACAAATGATTTCACGTCCTCAGTGCATCTTTTCTTACATGTCATCGACTCATTCCATGCATTTACACTTTGATTAGTCAAAGGAGGTTTATAATCACTTAGCCGCTTTCTTTCACCCACACCAATACCAACTTGAGCTTTCGTGTTAATGTGCCATATTCAGCCACTGTTTGTGGTAGAAGAAAAAAACATAATCGGGATAAAATGAAGTGCAATCTGTAGAAGGGCGAGGGAGTTTTCCGTTCTAATTTCGTTGAGACTTTATTATACCTGGTCGGGCCTCGTGTGCTTGAGAACCCCCTCCGGTTTTTCGAAATAAGAAAAAGGAAGAGGTGTATCCTTTTACATATTGTGCAAATTTTTAAATTTAGGGTCAACCCAAATTACTGACCCAGAAGTCAAAGACGACCATACTGCAAAAAATGAGTTACATAGCATTTCGTGAAATAGTACATACATATATATATATATATATATATATATATATATATATATATATATATGTGTGTGTGTGTGTGTGTGTGTGTGTGTGTGCGTGTGTGTGTGTGAATATATTATACAAAAACAGACAGACATGGGATATACGAAATTGATTTAACACGACTCACGCAACAGTTCTGTTTCTCATTTTTTCCGGATTTTTCTTTCTTCAACTTTGGATGTCATTTACCTCAGGTGACGTAAACGTTCTTTTCCTTTTACATTTGTCGTTGAGATGATGGTTTTGGCTCGAAGGCTATGAAGTATCAATGTCACTAAATAGCATAAATTTGTTTCGGATTTTATACGAGACTATATGTCATAGATGTTATAAGAGGCCCGAGAGAGAGAGAGAGACAAAGAGACAGAGAGAGAGAGAGAGAGAGAGAGAGAGAGAGAGAGAGAGAGAGAGAGAGAGAGAGAGAGAGAGAGAGAGAGAGAGAGAGAGAGAGAGAGAGAGAGAGAGAAAGCTTAAAAGTAGGCTTTTTATACGACCAATCCCATATGCTCACGTATAATCCCAAACAACCTAATCGTTACCCAATGAGTAAAAATGTTATTATGGACTTATGTGAATACAGGCACTGATGATTCTCGTATCCTGTGACTACATGAGTTTACCTGCTGACGTGATCTTGGCTCCCATTAGACCCAAGGCAATCTGGCTGGACCTTCTGAAATCTGCTTGCTCTCCATGCGAACGTATCTTGTGAGGATACAAGTCATAAAAACAACATCCATTCTCTCTCTCTCGTCAGTGTGTAACTCGCCGGTCATCTTATTTTTGATTACCAAGGTAAAGACCTATCCATTGTTAAACTTATGTTCCATTACATGTTGTATGTTAAACTGCATCTAATTACTTTTACGTCGCGACCGCGACCGCCGCTATGTGCCCACGTAAAACGCTGAAAAATTCTTCGAAGCATGATTGCCGTGAATTAAGAGGATATGACATCAATTGACTGATGGTTGATTGATTTTATTTGATGGGATTTTTAGGATTTTATGCCACTGCATGTCTGAATAATACCTGTACAGCATATGATACGACAAGCACCAGAAACGTGCAAGATCTACAGGCGTCAAAACTTACGTTTAGGTTGGCCTTGTTTGGCGTTAATGTGATGCATGCGGGCTTGATATGCGTTCCAAAATAGAAAGTGCGTCGTGCTTCCGGCCAGGACTTTTATGCATCTGAAAAACGCGACTCGTGCTCGTTCAGAAAACTGACATTTTTTCGTCCATTTTCATCTATGCCTTAAACGGCCAAGTTTGATATCACGTGCTCTTGCTGCAACGTATAAATGAATCAGGTTTTTTGTTACTGCTATCGTCTTTGAAGCTACATACAAGGCATGATAATCAAACTTTTTCGCCAAAATTGTCTTTGTGTAATGTCGTCTCACGTGATCTCTGGTGACCTTAATATTGATCTGACTGCAAAAAATGGAACGCTTTCTTCTGATCTCTGCAAGGTCTTTACAACCATATTATTACTTTTCCTGTGGCACATAGTTCCTGAGGTTGGGGTTCCATGAACCCATTGCTCGGGGTTCCATCTCGAGGGGGTCCCATAGGCCCTCCCAGCGTGCCTGGGGATCCTGGGGCCCGGCCGGCAAGGGTTCAGGCTCAAGTTGATATCAGCAAGATGCTATGTTGAAAGCAGTCAGACCTTGTTTACACGGGGACGACGCAACCGGCAAAGTTAGCCGATCTCGAACTCGAGCTCCCTGGCCCATACCCGACACCATCACCCTTTGACTCCACCGACCCCCTTTGCGATACAGTGCAGTCTGAGCTCTGTCAACATATTTGTCATCTGTACGGTTTGATTGGTACACACAGCCAGTACCCCAGCGATGCCACGTACCGCTCACGACGTCTCCATACTCAACGGATACCGTGCAGGTGTCACCATTGATCACCACCCGCGCCGCCCGGCGCCGGACCCCACAGCGGTGCGCTGGCCGCCCGGGCGCCGGAGGGTGGTCCCGGGGTCAGAGGCCACTGAGGCGCCGTTGGTAGCCTCTGCCCGACCCGTGCCCGGCGGCCTGGACTCGGCCACGGTGAACAAGGAACGAGGCAGCGCTCTGGTGATGAACGATCACGTCCGCTCGAGCCGCGAGATAATTGCAGTTATGGCTTATGAATAAAAGATGCGTCGAAAATTCAATTTGAGTGGCTTTGGCGCCAGATGCACCGGCCCCATCTTCCGGAAATGTGCTTATGTGTCGCCAGGTTTGTTCAATACTGTGAAACCATTTTTGCAGAGGAACATCGGATTCTGCGCGCCAAATGTTTTGCTTTTTAATTCAGCATTTCCGTGTTGAAATAAATTACGCATATATTTCTGTGAACCCTTTGGTTGGTAAAATAACTGTTTGAAAAGGTTAAAGTAATTCATTGGGTTGATCCTAGTCCTCAGGGGTGATAAAAGAACGTGGCATCACCCCTGTAATGTCAGGAAATAATTGTTTTAGAGGCAAGATCGGGGGGAGGGGTAGTTTTGTATACCTGTCGAGCTTTCCATGCTAAAGGAAATCATCGGTATTGGATTATCCACAACACTATCTTGACCAGTTCATGTGCTATCTTGCTTTATACAATAAAGTACTGTAAATACGTTATCAGTCACATTTTAGAATTCGTTAAATTTATTTTTCCATGCCGAAATTCCGCCTAGTTCTACATCCAAGGACAAAATCAGCTCATTTTTATGACTCAACAGTTTTGAGGCTTGCTCGTTGTTAGAACCGCAATGGGACGACCTTTTCAGGCGGTGGCGTAGCGACGAAATTGTCGAATCTTTTATACAAACCGTTTTTTTGCTGTTGTCCAAACATCTCGCTGCTCAACGAGGGTTGTGCCACCTTTCCTTGAAGTTCAGACAAAAGTGTCGATTTTACCAAGCAGAAACCTGAATACTCCGCCGTTACTTGTTTCCAAAGCGCACAACAATGATTTGTATTTGGATAGCATGTAAAGAAACGAGACCATATACATCCGTTCCATGTTGGACCGATCGATAAAGAAAAAAATCATTATTTGTTCTGGACCGTGATTAAAACTCTGATTATTTCTACACAATGGTAATGGCTTTGTCTTAAATTGTGCATCTTTTGTTGGCAGACGGCCCCAGCGTGAAGACAATCCCGGAATCTGGCCTGGTGGTGGCCCAAAGGGGAACAGATGTGCCGCTGGAGTGTTCTGCGGAAGGCAAGCCGCCGCCGAAAATATTCTGGCGGAAGCAGGTGAACGTTTGGAGCCTTTTACGCCGCTTTCCCGTCTGGCAGAGTCCGCGCAGCGGTTGAAATGTGCGGCGTCGACAGGAAATGCGACATAAAACAACTCGACGCCTCCTTTGCACGACGGCTGGCAGCCCGCTTCTGTTGTGGATGTTGGTGGCATATCTCGAGGCTTTCGAAATTCGGGCCGTATTCATAGTGTCATCAACGACTGTAATTGGTAGTAAACTGGTTAACCGCTCCAGCGTCGGCGTTACCAAGGCGAGCCTGCATATTTTATTCGGTTGACGCGGCGGTTCTTGGTCCACAGTCTGGCCGGCTACCGAGCGGAGACGAAACTTATTATGGCAGCCGATACACTGTTTCCGAGGTCACCCGACAGATGGCGGGAGTGTTTGAGTGCGTCGCGGACAACGGCCTGGGAGTGACAGCCGTGGGCCGAATCAGTTTGCAAGTGCAATGTGAGTATATCAGAAATTCTGCTCTGACAAAATGAAAATCCATGTTACCTATTACCACCAGTAAGTGCTGAAGAAAGCCGTTTAATCTTTCTCTTCAGCCCCCTCCCTGCTTTTATTCAATGCTATTTTATCGATAATATTGGACCTGAAATGAATGCTACCACAGTAGCAACTATATGAATGTCGTAGTCTGTATTCTTAGCCCTCGCCGGACGGGAAGGGTTTTCACTCGCACCGACGAGGGGGGGGGGGGTGTAGGCAGGCACCCCCTCCTCTCCTCGCCATTTGGCGCTTAATTGAACCGGCGTCACGGGACAAAAAGCAATCGATACCTAATTACCCAACGGGTCTTACCGCATCCCGTTCAATTCCGTCGGTCTGTTCTTCCGACCTGACCGATCTGACCTAGCTCAGGTCGAACTTTATGCTTGGGGACTATACGTCGATTTGCTGGAGTTAGAAACGACACATATAGGCCCAGTTCTAAAATCAGAAATGTTATCTTAGGTCATCAACCTCGCTGCAACTTTATAAGGCCATCGACCTATCTAAAGTGACCTGTTCTCATGTGGACTACCATTTTGAACCGATTTCATGCCCGCCATCTGCCGTTTATGCATACCTATTGCCCTAAAACAGCCAAACACGGACATTTGGCCCCGACATCGTTTCGCAAGCCTTCAGTAATAACGTCATGGCTCGGTGACTTGAGATGACACTTCATACCAAATATGCGCAACGAACGTACCGTCAGTTATGTCAAATACTGCCGTGATCCGGGAAACACTGCCTGGGGGATGGCATCCACTCCTTCTCGTCCGGCGAGGGCTAAAAACCGAAATTCATGCGCCTTGGGCGGGCTCCGTAATGTGTGTATGTATATATATATATATATATATATATATATATATATGCATATGGTTTCGATGGTTAATGCCATACAGATACAGCCAGGCCATATCAAACCCCCGAAACGGTAGGGAGTAGACAAAACTATTCCTGGGAATCTGCCTCAAAATGTGATTCGCCGTAACACACAAAAAAATGAAGCCAACAATGGTTTTCAAGTACTTCAATGAACCACAGTTCGTGATTTCTTTGCAAGGAATTGCCAAACCATATAGGAAGTTGCACGTGGGATCAGGAATTTCGCTTCACGTTCCCTCGCTTGCGCCCTTCAGATCTACCATTTCGTTTAAAAAAAATACGAGGGCTGGTTGGCCATTACCTTCGTCGATCCCTGCGCCAGTCGTAAAAAGGGCCGTAATTTACGAGGCCACGGCTTCCCGTCCCGAAATAAAACCGACTAATCAGGCTCCTCCGCTCGCCCGGCGTGTTCACAGCCGGCGAGTAACGCCACTTTTACGGCATGCATGCAGTCTGCGGACCCATTCGGTGACGTTTTATGCCGCACGTCGGTGCGCCATGTTTGTCGCGCGCCAGAGCGCCGCGAACGGCCACCACGCGGCCGGTGACTGGCGCTGGTGACCGGTGTGCTGGCTTCAGATCCGCCGGAAGTTGAAGTGGAGAGGAGCACGGTGTACACTGGGGAAGGGTACCAGGTCAAGCTCATCTGCTTCGTGTTCGCTGACCCCCCTGCCGAGGTATGTGAAACGTGGCAACCACCGCCAAGCCGGTAAAACCGGCCAAGAAACGTGCATTCATCTTGGTGCTGTTTTTACCTGTTCTGCGACGGAAATCGAATGCGAGCATCTGTTTACATCAATGGATCACCCAGGAATCATGCGTTTTTGCCTCGTTTGCGCCAGACGGTGATCGGCCAGTAGCAAGGCTGGATAAATTCCGTATAGGAAACGAGCATTGAAAGCAGAATATGCATATTGGGATCATGTTTGGCATTTTACTGCGACGCCTGTGGCGCTCACCCGCCAGCTGTTTATTGGTCAACCCCTTCAGCATTTGTTCAGTCATGAAACCAATCTGTGAGAGACTAGGTTTAGTGACAATGGAGAGCTATGACGGTTACATCAATGCACATCCGAGCCATATTCGTCGTTTTTGCAATTCTTGATGGAGCACATTTTGTGCTACCATCTAAACAATGCGGCGTTGTTTTTTTCTTAAGCTGAAGCCATTGATTCTGAATTCTCGTAATGTCATTTATCAGGTGGTGTGGAGTCGCGAGGGCTCGCAGCTGGACCCCAGACGTCACGTGATCTCAGAGGACGTGGTCCGGGGGACGCGTCACATCCTGACCATCAGGAGCGTGCAGCAGGACGACTTTGACACCTACACCTGTAACGCGACCAACACCCTCGGCTCGGTGAAGGGACGGATGATTGTCACAGGTAAGGATGCGAAAGCCGCGGGCTCTCGACACTGCCCCCTTCCCCCGCTGGAGGTTGCCCCAGGGTATGGTCCAGTGGTCCGCTGTCGCGTCAGCCGTGCAATGGGCGGGGAGGCCTCCCCGCTGGCGCGCGGCCTCCTAAGCGGTGTCCGCCCCGGCGCACGCCGCGGCCGAACCAAAATAAATTGACGCAATACAAGTCTCCTAATGACGACGATGAAATTGGCCGAATGGCGCACGTCGGGCCGTAAGGGTGTGCTACGGAGCCGTGATTGTCGTCAACGCGCCGGTTATTAGTCTCCGGGGTGGCGGCTACCGGGCGCCAGCCGGCCCGCCTTCAGCCCGCTCCGCGCCTGTGGCGGCCGCCCGTAAATCAGGTGAACGGCCGGCGGAACCGTAATGCGCTAAGCGTTACACCCGCACTGGCTTTTGATGGGCCGCACGGTGAACCATGCACGCCCGTTTTGTCATGCTTGGAAGGGGAACGCGCGCGGTGGGTAGCTGTGCGTGTGGCTGCGAGTAGCAAGCAGTGGGCATGTGTCTGTGCGTGTCGGTGCGGGTGTACGACGGTGAGGGTGTGCGTGCTCGGGCGAGATGCATATGCATGCCGGCCTGCTACATGGAAATATGATGATAAGCAAACAATGTGCGTGCCCTCCCCGGTCAACACCGGAGGCTTTTGATGTTGGTCGGGCGAGTGCGTCACGACCGGTGTGGCGGCACGGCTCGGCGGTGGGGCTGTAGCTCGTCACGCAGCCCGTAGATTGGTCGCAGACGTCGGCGCCGGCGTCGGCAGCTGCCGCGACCGACGACGCTCTGCGTCGGCGTCTGTGGAGCCTGCACGCGACAGAACATGGCTACCTCTGATCAAACGCGATTCTGATGCGTGGACGACGCTCTTTCGTGATGTGGATCCGGGTTTGATTACGAGACCGGACGCGGCGGGTTGCGTGGGACCATGAAAGTTCGCGGCCCACAGCAGAGAGCTTTTGTTTCCGGTTTCGTCAGCTTGCCGCATGACGCCGGCTTTGATGACAGCTTTCCGGATTTTGAATAGATCAATACGACTAGTCTTGTATGCGGTTCCAATAATTCCTCGTTGGACGCAGGGATCATTGCGCACAAAGAAATAACTGAATTGGAAAAAATGCTGAATAGCATTTGGTGCATGGGCTCCACCGCAGGACAGGACGACAGGATGCGTCCTCTCCAGCCACCTGACTGGGGAGGATTATACCTCCATTAATTGCCGAGGGAAAGCTCCAATATTTATAAGGGAAAGGACTATGCAGCATTTGCTGGATATTGCAAAAAAACTCCTATGTTGGACTTTTTTCCTTCCTGCGGTTGAATCTGGCAGTAAACGGCAATTATGCTGAATTCAGACATGATGCAATGCGAAGCAAGACTAAGCATGGGCACCTGCACACTAGCGCTTGTGCGACGGCTACAGGATCAGAATGGATATAAAAGATGTCTCCAATAAGAACGTATTCGCATTTTCTGTGTTATCCAACAACAGTAAATTAAAACGCTGCAAAATACGGAAGCTCGATTAAACGTTTCCTAAATATAAAACAGGAAGGCACTGACGGGCCAAGGGAAAGGTTTCGGGGTAGTTTACGAGTCGGCATCACCTCACCATTCACCACTCATTGGCTTTGACAGTGATACCACAAGTAGCGATGGTGCAACCAATGTTGCACAGAACTGCAGTAAACTCGTCTTGGGGTCAAGCTTCTCTCATTTTCCAAAACGAAGGCTTAGCTGTGGGAACCCTTGAGCGTAGGGACAGGAGTAGGTGTAGTGGTGGGTGTAGGACAGGTTAGGCTGGTCAGATAAGGTACTGTTAGGTTTAAGTATGCATTTAAAAGTTGCCAACAGACACCAGCTGCACGTCTGGTTAGCGAGTGGTGGCCTTCTCAGTTGTCTTTGATAGCGCCACCGTGATGTGACGTTTTCCTTCTATGAGATGAAACTAGGCACGTAGCCAGGATTTTTCTCGGGGGGGGGGGGCGGGGCGCAAATGCCAAATCTTGTCATATACCAATGGCATGTGGAAAAGTTTATAGAAAAAAGCAGAAATTTTATGTAACTGACTCCGTATTTAACACAAAAAAACCATACAATGTTTGCTTTTGCATCATATATATAATCAGTATTCCATCTGGTGTGGAACGCTTGACTCGGGGGGAGGGGGATGGCCCTATAGCCTCCCCTTGGCTTCGTACCTGGGTGGAGCCAACTCGAATAATACAGGGTTTGGTGATCTTGTCTCCCAGCAGTTCAACACTTTCAACATTAACCCTGTTTGACAATGTATAGTGAACAATGTGTTGAAAATTAGGATTTTTCTCACCCCCAGACTCCGATTATGGCAGATTTGGATGAGATCTCGTTGGGGCAATGGTGGAAAGGGTTGAAGCGGAAGTGAGATCTGATGCCAGTTCTTGGCATTTTGTGATGAGATGGAATTGTGCGATGTTATATCGTTTCCGTTGTCTAGATCATGCAGGACGAATACATGCATGACATTGGTCAATTTGTTTACTCTGTGATTTCCGAAAACAGATAGGGAAGGACATAATGAGTCAGAGTAACCTTCAAATCCAATTATCATTAAGTGTCGGGTTGGGTCAAGCGCCGCGATAGCCTAATGGACAAGAAACCGGACGACAGGTCCGGTGCTTGGCAGGAACTGGGTTCAAGACCCAGAACGGCTACCTGTATTTGGCTGGAGACCGAAAGATCAGCCAGGCACGGGCCGGCCGTATCATAGAGTTGCACGGCACGGTAAAGATCCTCCAGTGCGATGTGGTATAGTGTCTGGTGCAAAACCACGCCGTATTTGGTATATATGTTCCATACATATACCAAATATACACACACACACAAACACACACACACACACACACACACACACATATATATATATATATATATATATATATATATATATATTAAGCTCTGGTCATCGGCTGCAATGTATAATTTTGAAGCACAAAGAAAGCTACATTGTGTCTTTATCGAAATAGACGCGCATTTTATCCCTGCAATGATGTTAAAACGACCTGTTGCCTGTAAAAAAAGAAATCCGATGAGTTTTGGACCAACTTCTATACTTTTTAGTTTGCTACATTGATTTCTGGGGCCATCGGCGAATCCGGAGGGGGCCATCTCGGCCATGCCCCCCCCAGTCGCGATAGGAGAGCAAACAGCCATTTGCCCCCCCCCCTCAAACATAGCTATTATAACGCAACAAGACTGGCGTCGCTGGACAACCCGAACCCACGGCAAGCGTCTTCCCCCTCCCCTCGGTCTCTGACTCGTTGGCCTATCATCCGTACTCAGCAAATTCCGGTTTGGCTCCCTCAAACCGTGCCGCTGGATCCGCCCCTGTCTGGGGAGACCTTTGCTATACCCCGTGATCAAAATGGCCTGCCGGAGTCCTTGATTTGGTAGACTATCCACAAAGCCCTAAAATGGTAATACATCTTGGGGTCTAAGTAAGGGAAGATCTAGCTGAAGGATGGTCAAAAAGGTCGTTAAATGAAATAAGAAAAAAGCGAACCATTTCCATGGAAATGCGTTTTCCATCATCTGCCAAGAAATAAACCAGCCATTGGGTCACCTTTTGATTTCGTGACGTCAGCGCCAAGTACAGGGCTGCCAGATGAAAGTGCCAGACTGCTCCCGTCGGCGCTTCGATGACTCCCTCCCGGGTCGTCAGGTGCCGAGGAAGCTCTCCTAAAAGCGGAGGTGCCCACGGCGCTGAAGAGTGAGACGCGAGCTCGAATGTATTCCCGGCGAAATAGATCTCTGTCGATAGTGGGCAGTTCATGTTTTGGTCACCCAGGTCTGTAATGCAACGAGATATTTGCCTACACTATAACTGCGATGTGTGGCGATGAGCGGCGACGCTTTAGATGCACGTAGGTGTGTGGAGCAGAGCTGATGCGCGCTCTTCCGTCGCTCCAGGCGTGGCCGACCGCGTGAGGATCACAAGCAAACCGATCAGCACGGCTCCCGAGGTGTTCGACCTGTCCTGGGAGGTGGAGAGCTACAGTCCGATCCACGAGTACAAGGTCGCCTACAGGCGGGGCAAGGTTAGCGCGATGCCAAGAGTTCACTGCACACAGCTCTGTCTCCTAATGCAGCACTGTTCTGGAGCGCTACCGCCGAAACCTTCAGGCATATGATGAGTCTTGTTGCAGTTTTGGCCGTTACCTGAAGTTGTTGACTATTGTGACGCATTTCTTCTGTCGGAACTCATACTGAATGCTATGTTTGCTGTACCCCTTGCACTAAGGGGTGGCGTGACTAGGAGCTTGCAAACAGTTTTCATTGATGTGCAAACAAGTTTGTTTCCAAAATCTATACACCGGATCTGCATTACAAATGACAGTAACGAGTTGCATGTTTCAGATAGTGATTGTTTCAACATTTCAGACACAGTTGAGTAAGGTGCATTGGTCGCGGTGGCTGCCGGGCTGTAGTTCAGCTGTTTAATTTAGCAAGATATATACGGCAATTCCACACTTATATAGTGATCAAGGCAAATGCGATATGGAGATCCTAGACCAGTTTGTTTTTTTAGTGGGGGTTTCAGATTATGAGCATTCCCTCCCCCGAGCACAAGCGGGATACAGGTATGTTCGTTTTACAAAAGCCACACATATTTAGTCAGTCGCAGTCTCAGTTTCATAACAGTCAACCCCGGGCTAGCCCTAACCTTTCGTGACGGCCGTCTGTCCCATTTTAAAACACTCGTGCCACATTTCGCAGTACAACGCGTCGGTGGAGATGCCGTCTCCGTGGAAGGAGGTGATTGTGCCGACCACCGGCACCGAACCGGTCAACGACATCCTGCACCACCAGAAGATCACCCTGCGAGGTCTCCGTCCGGCCACCTCGTACGACCTCTACATCCAGGCCAGCAACCGGCACGGGTGGAACGCCGTCTCCGACATGTTCCACTTCTCCACGCTCTCCAAGGGGGAGGGTGAGTGCCGGACGCCTGTCTCCCGTGGATATCTGCCGTTCTCTCAGGTTCGGTTGGGAACCAGACTCATCATGAACATAGGTGTAAATCGGCAGAAGCAGTGCTTGATGTAATCGTATGATAAGTTTGTGTCCTTGTCATTATTTGCGACTGAATGTGCTGGCTAGCGTCTAGCGTGTCTGTTGTTCTTATTTTTACCCATTTGTTGCTATGAATACGCTGCGCAATCCATGCGCGTGATTGTAACATACCCTCGTGGAATAATTACATTTGTACATTTAGCGCAGTTCAAGCAACATGTAACCTGCAACATCTGGGCACATATATGTCTTTGTAAGTAATAAAAAATTCATGAAACATACCCATGGTCCCGTCAGCGGAAAGAGGCACCACTGGTGGCCCCTATGGTTGTTGTCTCGTCCAGCTGAGCAGCCCGTCCGGAGCTGTCGGTGACGCCTGCTGCCGTTCGCAGCGCTGGAGTCGCGGGTGGCCAGCCGCAGCGGCGCCGGCCTCAGCCGGTTACCGGCGCGGCTGCTGGCGCCGGCCGTGTGGTCGGCGCTGCTGTGGGCCGCGCTGGCCTGAGCCGTGAGTATCCGCCATCAGGCGCGGCGCGGCGCCGGCGTGGAGGCCGGGCCCGCGGGCGGCGCCGACGCCGCGCTGCGCCGTTTGACGCCGGCGGCGGCGGATCATTACGTCCAGTCGCCGCTCCCGTCGGCCCGCCTTTTCCGTGCTGCGGCGCGCAGTGGCGCGGAACTGTCCACGGGTCTGGGCGCTTGCAGGGTCAAATAATACGCCGTTCGTATGCTAATGTGGCGCAGTCTCGGGCGGGCGCCGCCGAAAAGTTTAGTTGTAGCCCTAATGTTGACAGCGGTGCTCAGACTTTGAGGGCGTTCCATGAAAATGTGATTACATACTACGATCTGCGGTCTTCATTGCTCGTGACTTTCCCAATTTCTTCGACGTCTTTGAAATGTTGCAGACCAGCAACATGCAGTTTTTAAGTTAAAACATCAGGAAACGTTTTTAACAAATCATTTTTTCTTGTTTATAGGACATTTGGATACAAGTTAAGTTCCTGGCTTTGCGGGGCAACCAGCATTCTATGCTATGTACCCTGTTTTGTGTGTGTGTGGGGTGGGGGGACGGTGATGTAGACAATTTGCCTCTGAGGTGGCACAATGCCTGATGCCTGAGGCCCATAGGCCACAATGCCTGATGCAAACGACATAGAAGTCGGGCAGCTTGCACAAGTCCTTGGAGATGCGTACAGAGTACAGACATTCTTAATGGATGGCGGCCAATCATCTCTTTATTCCGTCACTTCTTTTCACTGTAGTACATCGCTCTGTTAACTGTGCCAGCTAACTCGCTCAGAGGTTGTCGGCTTATAAGGCGGCATACTACGCGTTACATTTTTTTTAAATTTCTGAACTAGTAAACTGGGGAGGAGGAACTGAAATCACGTGAGGTCGCGTCACAGTCTCCTGACGAGAATCCTCCGCTTAACCTTAAGCTTAAGCTTGGTTTCCGGACCGGCAGGCGGCCTGAAAACCACGACCTGCGGCGGGCGGCAAGCTCTTCTGCTGCCGACATGCAAAGTGCGCTAGTGAGCCGGCCACTGTGATGCAAACTGTCGCCGCGTCCGCGCCTGGCCAGGAGACGCTGTCGCAGGACACCGGTGGCTGTGTCGGTGACCAGGCTGGCGGGACCGCGACCTGTCGTGGCGGCCCAGCGTGCCGCCCAGCGCACGAAGCTCGTGTGATACGTGCCGAGGGAATTCGCCGCGTGCGTTCCCCGTGAGACGCCTTGGCCTAGCCGTTCATGCCGCGGCTGCGGGCAGACTACGGGCGATGACGGTACGGGTGATGGCGGTGGCAAGCAGTGCATCACGTGCGACCGTTCCATTCAAGCCCCTTCACCTCGTGTCACGTGGCAGGTGGCGGTATGGCACGTCTGGAAGGATGATCTGTGGCGCCTTACAAGCTAGTCGAGGTCCGTCGTGCGGATGGGATGTCGCTGTGAATCAACTTGTGGGTGTGCCCTTGCGGGACTTATTTTTATAGATGGGTGTTGCCAGCTGTTTCGTGAGGTGCCTGTCCCCGTATAGATTTTGTACAGATAAGTAGGCTTTCCTAAGTCATGACGGTTTAAGTATCATTGTGCCCCGTACAGAAGGGTGTTCACTGAACAGCTGGTCCCCTTTTTGTACTAAAAATTATCTATGATTATTGAATTTGTCACGACGTATTTTTTTGCACAACACGTCAAATAGAGGCTGTTCTTATTTTCCAGTGTCACGACCTAGACGTGCGGACCGCGAAAGTGGTAAACAAAGCTAAACAATGAGAAATATTCTTTAATGCATTCTGCAGCGGAATGGCATCTCTGTTATGTTCATTTTAAATTGTCTCCGGAAAACAAAACGTCCTGATTTCGCTGTCTTATATCGGGACCTGGAATGTTAGTTTTCCGGCTCGTCGTTTGCCAATTTGCGTCGGTTTTATTGAAAATTTTCCGAGACATTGATTGTGCATTAGTGGGCCTCTGCAGTTCTGCAGGATTGGTTTAGGTACAGCAACACCCAAAACACAACAATCCTGGTTGTTTTGCGGAATAACTCTGAATGTTCTTTCATCCACCATTCAGGAACACCACGTAATGTAATGATTTCTAGGATGATTCCAATGTAAACGCGCCGGCGCCGTTTCTTAACGTCAGGTGAACTTGAAACCTTCACAGATGTTCTCCGATCTACCTGAGCTATCGACTGCAGTGACCTCGCCGCTGTCCCGCGGCAGCCAGGCGCGTGGTCGCGGGGTCGCTGTGCGCTCCGCAGTTTAGCGTTCACCTCTCATGACGTGCTGTATATGACGCCTAGAAGCGAAATACATTTCGTGTGCAGCGAGTGATTTGGGCTACCCACGGAGCGTGCGGTGGGGAAGACAGCTGATCTGTCCGGGTGTCAGTTGGGGAATCGAACGGTGTGCAGGCTGCAGCGCTACCTGTTTTCGGCTGACCAATAACGAATATGTCATGCCGGAACTGGGCTTGCCGTCATCACATAACAGTTTTTACATCACTTTCCTTTAACTGGAGGAACAATGATTATCTCTTGCTTGTCCAACGGATGTTGCATGGCGCGTCTACTGGTACCGAAATCAAATCATTTGGGAGTGTGTGTGTGTGCGCGCGCGCGTGTGTGTGTATGTGTGCGCTTGCGTATGTGCGTGCGAATTGAATTAAAGTGGCTCCTGAAACCTGCACACTGGGAAGCGTGGCGGCGCCTCCACGTCGACCTATTGCCATCTTTTTGTTCTAGAAACTGCAAAACGAATTCAAGTACAATGGATTGCACAGTGATATGTTCATTCAACAATGAAGAATGGAGTGATGGTTACAAGATTTGGTATAATATAGGTCTCCACGTTTCCTGCTATAGAGCCCTCAAAAAAGACGATTTGACATGAAAGGCAAGATCCAGTTCATCGCTGCCACTAAAAAAGAACGGCTTAGCTCATCACTATGGCGAAATTGGAAAAGCAATCATTACCAGCTGCTGCATGACCAGTGACCAGTCAGTTTCTTTGAGCGTCTTATGATACCGAACTCAAAGCAACTGAGTAGAACCGGCAAAAAATAATAAAATGTGTTTTGTGTAGACTGATTGGTGCCTGTCAACGTCGGAAAATGCCGGCCGAGCCCGGGCGTATTTCGTGCGCGGGATTCGGATCTCGGACGATTAACCCTGAATAACTCACATGCTGTTCCAAGGACTGTCTTCACGTCCTCAAACTGATCGGATCAAGTAACAATGATGATGTGGACGAAGTTCATGCAGTTCCGATAGGCGAATTGGGAGGGGGTGGGACAGAGGAAAGACCAAGAAGAGGGGCGTCTAGAAACCCCTACCAAGAGGGAGGATTGGGCGTCCACCAATGCGAGGAGTATATCTCAGCCTTGAATATGAGCGCAAGTGCCTACCCAAACTTACCATCACACATGCACACGCATTCATGCAAACATGGAGTCCCGCTCCCAACCTTGTGTGCACGCTTACCTTGCATGTGAGCATACTAACAATCATCACATGGTTTCGTTGGTGTGCGAACGTTCCCGTCAACGTGCTACAAACCTCTATGCGACGTTGTAATTCGTCTTACTATTGTTTCCATACCGTTTGGCGTTTCATGGTCTCAGCTTCCTGGATGCAGTAACGGTTGTTTTCCTTCGTTCCTGCGGATGATTCTCTGTGCTGAAAGACGAAAGGTCGGCGATCACGCAGGGAGGGAAAAATAAATGGAAAGGTGATGGGTGGTGGTAGGGAATTTCATTTCCAGAAAACGTTGATACTTATGCTCAACCTCTGTTATGTGTTTAATGGCTTCGCTGGTTACGACGTTGTTTTTTTCCTGATAACGTACTTGTCAGGTTTATTTACGCCGAAGCATTGTCCTCTCCACGCCCTGTCACCGGGTTTATCCTCATGCAAGCAATACAGTTTCAGGGTTTCAAGTGTTCCAATGTACTCAAAATGAGACGTTTGGTTTTTGTACCGCAGCATTATTCGTGCATGGCTTTTAAATTATTATGCGCTGGTCATAGGCTGGGCTCGGCCAGGTCACACGGCCGCCAATGTCCAGAACCGAACGCAGACTTTGATTTTGACTCATTATCAACTCCGGCGTGAAGGCGCATTACCGTAGCGCTCCAGGCGAAGACGCAGGCGCAAGCATACCGGCCAGATCCAGAACAACACACGCGGCAAGTGACAACATGACAAGACAACTCCACCCACCACCGAGCGAGGGCCCCAGGCGCTTCAGCACCCGAGCAGAACTGCAGGCCGGCTCCGCAGCCGCTGACCGACGGCCGGCCGGAGCTTGCGGAGCTCCGGCGAGCTGAGCCGGCCTTCGGAGGAACCGGTCAAAACAGCGACCAGGGCCGGCCCAGTCCGCGGCCGTCTCCTAATGAGCCGATCCGGCGCGCGCGCCCTCCGACGCGGATGAATGAGACGCCCCAATGAACGTGGCAGCTCGCTTAATTAGCCCAATCGCATAATGGATTGCCGTTTTAATGGCGAGCACGGTTCGGCTGGCTTGGCGGCGGACAACGGCGGTTGACTGGAAGGGTGGCGTTTCACGCACCGAAGGCGCCGCTGGGGACGAGAGGGCCCCGCTTCAGACAAAAGAGAGACGCCGCTGAAGAGCCAGCGGAGTTACTGACTTGGGGGAGGGGTGTCAAGGATGGCTGGAACTGTAGACCAGAGGTGTGATACTACCTGCGTCGGGCTGCTGTTTAATCTGGGTACTCCTGCAATGCGCACCACAGGGTTCTTTTTTGTGTCCCGTTGCGGTGTGTTAGCGGGCTTCGATTTTCGGGCACCCGTTCTTGAAGTAAAGTAACGGAAGTGATTAAATCTCTCCTGTACGTTTTTCAATGTATTTCAAATATGCATGATGCATTGAGCTAGCATTTAAACGTATGGTCATGCTAATTCATGAATGTTACGCAGCTTGGAACGCCTAATGTAAATCCTCGTATGCTTATACATGCTCTATCCCTAAAAAAAAACTGAGTATGGGTGGAAAGTGGATGTAGATGCTTGGATACACAGAAGATTGCAAACTTATTCTTCACCCAACGGGATGACGTAGTTCCTTCTTTGTCTGCACCACGACACAAGCTAATCTGTCAGTTTCGTTACCTTAACCCTGGTAATCTATAAGGTGCACTGTGTTGGGCATCCACGAAGCCGCAGATCTCCTTTTGAAAAGATGCCGTGCCTGGACCAGCAGCCCAATTTAGACATCGATTTTGCTCATCGCCGAACTTGAATAAGCTGCTTTCAAAGGCTGCTGGACTACTGAAAAGAAGCAAACACATCGCCGGCTAGTTGGCAGTGTTTTGTCACCCACCGACGTGTGCGTTTGAAAAATGAAGCAATACTCGGCAGAGCCAGTATTTTTGATGCAAATGCAGTTTGATCAACGAACAAAAATAGCCCGACTAGGAGATGGAAAATTAAACACTAACGTTAAGTTATACTGAGTCCTAAATATCATCAGTTCTGTTTACGATCTTCAATTTCCATGTTATTCCCATTATGCTCCGTGGAATCTTAAATGCTTCGGCATTCGACATCTTTGGAACGCTATGATTTTCAATGGCGAAGAAATACTCCAGGTTAGCGGAAGCTGTAACATATTGAACTAAATGTGTCGGACTCCGAATAAATCTTTCATCACATTACTTTAAAGATAAGGCATGAGTAGGTGCCATTTGAACTTAAAATAGCACCATGCAGTCTTTCGGCATCATTGAAAGGTCACAACCCTTTTAAAGAGAGAGACGTCCAAACGTATAACCGGATTCGCCTCCGAAACGGCAGTGGGTGCACTTTAAGCCAGACTTGGCTTAAATTGGCCTAGGAGCTCCACCTGGAGCCTCGGCTATTTGGCGCACCGGTGTCAGCGGGTGACGCAATTTCGCAGCGCATCAGTTGCACGGACTGCCACGTGGTGCGTCCCACACGGACCGCATGTGGACGCTCTGTCGGCTCATTTCAGACCAGACCCGCCGTCAAAGGTTTTATCGGCTGAACTGGGGCTTTGGTCCGCCTTATCTGTGGGAGTGGGAGGCATGCGGGAGGTGTTGCCAATCTTCCCTCTCTCGTTCTGAGCCCAGTCTCACCAGCGGCACATATTATATGCCCTTGTGTAACCCTATATATATAAGTATGCCCTTCTCAATGTCGTACAAACGACATTCAAAGCAGGACATGAATGCTATTCAGTCGTAGCAACGCTGTGCATACGGCGACCGCGCAGCGTTGTATGTACGGACCTTTTCAACCTCAAGAGGGCCCCAAATGGGCTGGACTAGTCTTTTTGAAAACTTTAAGGGTTCTTGATGCAGTCAAAAGGCCTCGGGAAGATCAGGTTGGTACTGGGACGGCAAGATGCGCCCTCATATGGTAGAGGGCCCCTGAGACGGTCAAAAACGTCAGAAGAACCCTTGCAGGGTAAAGACGATGCAAGGGCCTCTAGGACGGCATGGGGGCCCTGGACGACCAGAGGGCCCCCGAGGATTTTAGGCGGGCTCCCGGCACGGAAATGGTTCCCCTGAGACTGCCAGTGAAGATCCTGAAGCGCCCAGAAAGGCTTCTGATACGTTAAATGGGCCGTAAGACTTCCGGATACACCCCATGTAACAGAGAAACACCCTGATATTGCCATGGGGGCCACCGGAGCGTTCAGAGGGCCCATGAAACTGCACAGGTGCCCTGAAATCATAAGAAGGTCTTTTGTCACAACCAGAGGGCCCTGGGACGGCAAAAATGTTCTCCGGAGACGACAAGAGAGAAAAGACGACAGAGGTTTTCTGAGACTACTAGAGAGGGACCTTTCGCACTGCTAACTGGCAGTCTCTAGCAACAGGGGCCCCTGAGACGACCAGAGGGCCCATGAAACCGCTAAACCTTGAGACGCCCTGACAGTTCCTAAAACGGCCAAAGGAATATTGCCGGAGGCGTCCCTATCAAGGTACAGAACTTACAGAGGTCCCTTGTTAGTGCCTGGAAGGCCCCTTGGAAGACAAAAATCCCACAGGGATGACAGTTAGGACCCCGGGATGGCCCTGAAGGCCAAATGGGTCCCTAAACTGTCCGAAGTGCCCCTGAAACTGCCAAAGAAGCGCCTGAGCCGTCCCGAGGGCTACGTGGAACTTTACAAGGAACCTGAGACCTCTAGGGGGTCCTGAAACGGCAGTCCCCCAGACCACCAAACGTGCCCCTGTAACTGCAAGAGGAAACCTAACCTAAATCAACCTAGGTTGGCAAAAAAATATAAAAAAACTGCGAGAGGGCAAAGAGGCTCCTGGACCGTCCCTAGCCACTGACCTAGTATTTAAAGACTGTCAGACATAGACATGGGACTTCAGGTAAGGGAATGAACTCAGACGCATAATACATCGTAGCTTTCGTCCTATTTCGGCCACTTTGCGACGCCAGAAACGCAAAATTTTCTCGAACTAGATGACGGGCTTCAAGTTTTTTTTTTGCTACTTTGTATGGTAAAAAAAAAAACAAATTTATATTCAATATTTGTTCATGGGCCCGCACACATTCACGCTTTCTCCATATTTGAAAATCAGATGCATGGGGGGGGGGGACTCACCCTGACCATTTGCCCCACGCCCCTTTAGCCAAACTCTGGACACACCCCTGAACCCTGACGTTCTGACTGTGCGCTGCCGCAATGGTCGAGACGTGACAAAGGCCTGACCTCAGGCTACTCTGAGGTGGTATGATCAAGGCTGCTATTCTGCTTTGACACAGCAAGGATGACGGCCACATGGCTGGAAAATGATCAGTACCCGTTACCAATAATACTGAAGATTCCAACCAGGTCAAGGCGTTGGCGCTGCGCCGCTCGTCAGTCGTCTGCTGTGTTCGGGAAGGCCATGGCGCCGAGCAACCTACGCGCGATGGCGGCGATTACTCTGTGAATCGTCCGATGCACGGGTGGGGGGGTGGTAAACGGTCGCAGGGGGTGGGACGGTGAACGGTGGCGGGGCTTGGACCGTGAGCACCGTCCACAACGTGGTAGGAGCTGCCGGTAACTGGGAACCTAGCGAATCAAAAGACATGCATTGCCGCAGTGATGAGAAATGCGCGATTCCACGTCGTGAATGGAACAGCAATAGAATCAGTGCTTCGGCCAGATTTGGTATGTTCAGGCATTGCATACAACTCTGGTGACAGGTTGGTGCAATGACGTACTGTAAAGGAACCATACTTGCTGCCTGACCTGCAGCAGAATCATATCCAGTCAGAAGCGATTACAGACATTGGAATGTCACGCTCCCCTCAGGTGCTAAGCGCCCTGCCCGGATTACGCACCTGAGTGTCAGCAGCAGTTCCTCTTTTGGTGTCAGGGTCATTTTCTTATCAGACGGATGCTCTGCATCTTCCCTGATGTAGTTCTCCAGCTTCTCGACAACAGACTGACAGGCGAAACATCTGTCTGGGAACAAAAAGCACCTGCTGAGGTTTCTAGGGAGCATGCTAAATGTCGGCGGGTCTGAGGCAAACAACTGATATATCACATTTTGCGTTTCATTTTGCAGTTGGCAAACACTGTTAGCAATGCTGTTTTCCAGGGTTGATTGTACCAGAGTAGCGCATTAACTGTGTATCAATATACAGTTCGGCCCCCCACGGAATGTTGAAAAAGATTTTGGATGTACGTGTCCCTAAACATAGCGGCTAAAAAAAAAGCACGACCTGTAGCTCAAAATCATCCCCTCAGATGCTGTTCATTTCTTGATAATCTTACCACGTCTGGCCACAGATTGTGCACAGAGGCAGAATGTTTGTCAGTGACACAGCAGCGCAGAAAAGCAAAACCACACAGAATGGTGGTTGATAGCCAGGAAATCATGACTAAGACCAGTACATTTTGATACCACATTCCATCAGTCTTGATAGCGTTTAGTATGGCAGAAATATACATTGGAACACTCCTGTTGCAGGGCCCCTGTAGACATAACGCAATGCTTTTCGCACTATTTGTGGACACTTTCCGTGGGACCACAAAATAAACCCAATATAGACTGGCGGGTATACCAGCATTTTTACCCCCCACCTGTGGTTTTCAAACACGTCCTGGCATCCTGAAGGTAGGAGAAGTGACAATGAGTCCAGGCAGTTCCAGAATCCCAGACGTTTTCTGTTTTTTGATGTGAAAGAGAAATAATTTCATGATAATTTGCCCATTTTGAAGCTTTGTACATACGATTTAATATGATGCACAAATCATAATGAAATACAGTTTAATTCACATAAAAATGAAAAAGTTTACTTCAAAAAGCCCACAGATCACTAAAGCCAGATATCGCTGTCTTATTCTCACCAAAACTTTTCGGCGAAAGGTCTTCAGTATTGGTCCTGGGTCGGAAAATCCTGGGATTTCTTCGGTTCTCGTCTCCGGCTGCTTTATCTTCATCTCTGACGTCCATTACCTCCCACGCAAAGTATCCCAAGAACCATTGCACGCTTTCAGATTGTTTTCAGAGACGATTTGCGGTGGCGGGGCCTACAAACAGCTGTTTTTTTACGTCTTTTCGCCGTACGTACGGCAGACTGACGTCACAAGTACGCCAAAGGCAAAGGCGCCAAAGGCAAAGCTGTCGTACGTATGGCACCTGAGCATGTCCTTCTTTGAGTAACATACTTACGCGCTTGCGGCAGTTGGTAAGACTGAATGCTGCGTACATACGGAAACGGAATAGTATTCATGTGGTGAGATTGGGCCTCTGGCGAGAATTTTCAAGCGGAGCACGTGCAGCACTCTCAGTCGGAATCTGTTGGTTAGGGAAGCCGACAAAACGTATTATATGGGACAGTTCGAGGCACAGAATCCTTATGCGAACGCAAACACTCGGAAATAATAGTGTCACTAGTGGGCGTCCGAGCCCTCTTCGCATTGGTCAGGCGTTTCCACAAACTCGCAGCCTCTGATGCCGTTAGAAACACACCACCACCTGATTCTGTCGCAATTATCCTTCACGTTTGTTAAACTAGTTAAATTCTGAGCTATATAATGGCATTTTTGCTCTACTCCCACCTGGCCCAGCCGACAATGGCGCATTAACTAACCTCGGAGCAGGCACCCATCCTCTTTTTTTAAAATCGACCGAATGGCGATGCCTGGGAATCGTGCCATCAAAGTCTATCAAACATCATCACTTTTGGTGTCTCTACGCTCACATTAGAGAAGACGAAACGGAAAATCAGCGAGGAAGGCCATACATACTAAGAGTTCTAGTACGGCTGCACGTTTTCCACGGCCTGAATGAGTCTGCATTCTGTATGCCGGTCACTCTCATACTGACAGCGACCCCTCGACTCACAGTGTGAGACGAGCTGCCGCATACCCGCGTATGAGACATAATCTTTGAAATATCACGCCTGGTAACCCAAAAAATTCTTTGTGCAGTTTCGTTTCACTGTTACTATCTTTGTTTACTTAGTCGACGTCAAATGTCGGCAATTTTGCTTCGTCCAACACCGCGGTATGCCGAGCATACCTGCGCGGTTAGACTATCCCGCAACGCCCGGACGTTTGGCGGGCAGTGAAGAGAGCGTGCGGCGCCCGATCCAACAAGGCAAGGTCAGCCACTCACAAAAACAGCCAATCTTAACAGCTCCCCTTTTTGTCGGCGTCAGACTGGCAGGATAATCTTTTCGGTAAGAAGTAAATTAAACCCGCATTTACGGAGTAATTGTGCTAGGAACTGCGTGGCATGGCGTGATATCAGTTGATGCTTAACGGAGTTTTGGTGAAAACTTAGACTGATGCAGGAATTATTTGGTGTGTCTTTGCGGGTCCCACGTACTGTCTTGGCAATCAAACCATGTGACGCCTTACAGTGGAGATCATGAAAGATGCTTTTGTGGCATCGGCCTGGGTCGGCGGGCCTCAATTTGTCAATAATGCAACTTCATCATTAGCGGGGTAGCGGCCTGCGGGGTTGCCGGTGCGAATTGCAGTAAGTACATGGTGGAGACGATCGCACTTTTTCTACGATTCTGATGGAAATTATATTGCTTTCGCAATTTTCTTTTGTAATGGAATATTTTCACATGCATCACAGAAAAAAAATACAGAGGCCTCCATCCCACTCGCTGGGATTCTAACATGCGACCACCGATTGTCTACCATCGTCCCACCATTACGCCTCGACGGCTTTTTGGCGTCCGCGTTTGCTGTTAATATCCTTGAACAAACTGTTTTTTATTATTGATCTAAAGGGAGCCAAATCGTTTCTTAGCTGTACAATAAAGTTTCAAGATTATCATCAGCTACCTACAAAGACAATTCGTGTTCCTGCGACACCACAAATACATTTACCTTGTTACCTTGCATTTGCCCAGATTCACTTGTTCTGTAACTGCAACATCCCAAGGAATTGATAATCTTTACTTCTTGGCTGAGCTGGGTGACTGTGACTCATAAAATCGGCCGGCCCTATGGACGCACAAACCTGTTTATGCCGTTTGAAATGAATGTGTCACCACGGTCTGTCACCTGACGGCTATGGGGCGCCTGGACCTTGGCGGCACTAATTCCTGCCAAACCTGGGTCCTTTTGCACCCCGTCGGATTCCCTTCCAGGAGAAGCGACAGCTAAATTATCAAATCCTGAGCAGGGGGTGTAGCCAGAATTTCGCAGAGGAGCGGGCCAGGACAAAGCCAACCCTCCTCCAAGCCGAAAACTTCTCGGATTCTGACGGCATTATTTTCGAGTTTTCAAAAATTCTATTTATTTCCATATTTAGTGCGCGAAAAATACATTTTCTGCCCCAAAAGTGGACAGGGTATGAATCCCTTGCCCCCTGCCCCCCCCCCCCGGCTACGTGCCTGTTCTGGGCCATCGTAAAAACCAACCACCAAATGACCGATAATTTCAGCAGAAATATTGTTTTCCATATTGTTTTCCTGCAATTGACAAATGATTTGTGCCACAAGTGGCATGCCTTCCGAGTTATTTCCGCTCCTCAATAGCGTCCGTACATCCGTAGCATTCACGACCTCTGTGGCAATACCATTTTCCGTAGGAAAAATTGTAGGCGATGTTACGTGAAATTTAGGTAAGGCATCCGTCAGTTTTTAGCCTGAGCCTGATTCAGGGTACCTAATGGATACTGGGATGACAGCTACGGGTAACGCTAACATGAAATCTCATTGGTCACCGTTGGAATGAACGAAATCGGTCAACATTTTGGGACGTGTATCAGCAGGGATGGATCCAGGATTTTGCCATGGGGGGGGGGTATTGGGGAACCAAAACAATGTTGTGGGGGCGCCAAAATATATCACAATAACGCTGAACTAAATCGCATGAAGCGTTCAGTCGCAAGTGATTGACGACGTCAAAACGACTCACGATGGCGTTTTAACTCGTACTTGATTGAAAACGGCATGTTCATATCATATATGTGAACGTCATATTATATATGTGCTATATTATGGCCACTTTCTCGATCCTGTAAGATCTCCTTTAAAGGAAGGACTCCCATGTTCTATCACAATAGCGCACGATGTCACATGTGAGCTTTTTAGCGATAGGGCGCCTTTGTATCCACTGAGGAAATTCCTGCGTAAAAAAAAATGAATTAAGCACCATTGTGAACGTTGGATTTGCCTCTGTGCCTCTGCGTAATAAGGCGAGCCACTCCAACAAAAATTATTCCTAAAACGGTGGTGCCCCTTCGATGTTACTACGGCATTATTTTGAATAACAGGGTGTCATGGCCCTTCAATAGAAAGCGTTCGTCTCACTAGGGGCGACTTTTGAACAACGAGGAGTCCATACTCCGCCACAGGGGCGCCTTTTCCGTGCCACATCAGTGCCCTTTGAACGACAGCGCCAGGGCCCTGTCTATACTCCGCCACAGGGCGCCCTCCTTGGTAACACAAGGGTGTCTTTTGAACGACAACGCAACCATGCTCTGTCACAGGGGCGGCTCCTTGTCACGCAGGGACGCCTTTTGATCCACAGGTTGACAATAAACCATTACAAGACGGCCTCTTGATGTCACAGTGGGCCTTTGGAACAGCAGGGAGCCCATACTCCATCACAGCACATCCTTGGTGTCACAGGCTCCTATTCTACCGGTCCCGGGTGTCACATAGCAGCGTTTTTACCAGCAGGGCATCCTTACACCGTCGTAGGGGTGTCTTTTGGTGTGACAGGGGCGCCTTATGAACGACAGGGTTCCCATGCACCCTCCAAGAGATGCCTCCTCCGTGTCGTTGGTGTACTTGGTGTCTCCTTGCCGTGTTTTAAATAACGTGGCGCCCATGTTCCATCACAGGGACGCCCATACTCCATTGTCGCATTCCGCAGCTAAGTACTCTTTATCTGACGCCCTTACCCGCATCCGACGCGCAAAGGCGCTAAAATGCCAGGACGGAGTTGCCACGTTCCACCCCCTGCTCCCCAGACCCGTCACTGCGCATGAGCGTGCGCTAAACACCGAACTTCTGCTATTGTTCGCCGCTGGCGCCAATCAGTCTTGTCTATGTTGATGGTCACATTAAATGGTCGCAAGGTTTATATTAGAAACCGGCGCGGGACAATTATATACTAGCGACCTCTCTATTAACATCTTACAATTATCTGGATTAGAAATAGGTGGTCATTAGTAATCATGCTGGCCGCCCAGGCACTTAATGCGAAACAACATGATAAACAGCACGACTTATCAACGTCTGTTTACTTCACTTAGTGTCATAATTGGTTGACATCACGCAAAGGGACTGAAAAATCCGCATAAATATCTAGCTCGTACCACGCGCTCGAAGAGTGACGTGGTGAGACCTGGGCAGGTCGTAAACTCGAGTTGAGGTGGACGCCATTAGCACGATTCACAGTAAGAAGCCGGCGCGATACCGCCAGTGAGCATGCATGCATAGAAAGTGATCGCGTTCACCTTCGTGGTGCAACATGAATTAAGCATTAGCCGGTAGTGCTCGACTAATTGTGTGTAATTAGAAGCCATCGCTCACTTCGACACGACGTTCGGAGACAATAATGGCTCTTCGGACAGTCGGCAGAATCGATGGGTTTCGCCTCCCGTGCAGAACAAGAGCTGTTTTCGTCGCCGGACGATTCCTGTAACCCTTTCTTCCTTCAGGCTTCAGTCCCCGGCTGCGCGACGGACCTCATGATGGAGTCATTCGCTTTGCAAACACATTATTCGCGTGCATGAACTATGCGAAAAAATGTTGAACTTTCTTGAATGTTGTTCAAATGCTGATTGTTCATGAAATGAATGAAATGAAAATAATATAAAAGAATGTTGAACTTTGACAACACTTTTATTTAAACTTTGGCATGACTTTTATTTATACAGTTAAAACCACCAAAGGAATTTTCTCCATATTTTTCGAAATGTAGTACTGCCGACAACTAATAAGTCTAAACCTTGCGCCCATGGCACTTTAAATATACAATATTTGGTTGCATTCGCCAGGCCTGTCCATCACATGTGTTTCCAAACTTGTCAGACGCATATCATACACTGAAAAACAAATCAAAGCAAACGCGTACATCATCTATATCTTAAAGTGAAAGAGATTTCGACTTGACAAATCTCCATTTACATTTTAAACTTGGTTTCCACGTCCAGTGGAAACGGATGCGTGCATTTCAACATACTCTAATCTTACACTCGGAATATGCATTTCACGTTTGAACTTAATGCCGGCCCAGCCCATCCCGGCAGAGGCGAGGCAGCGTTGTGCCGCGCCGTTGCTCCGTTCCTCCGCCAGGTAACGGCCACCGTTCGCGGCCATCACCTGCGCCGGCCGCCGGCCGCCGGCGCCGTTCCCGCCGCCCTGCTTGCGATTCCAGCGCACGTGGCGGTTTTATCTGGCGCGGCCGCATGCGGCGGCCGTGAGCGGGCGCCGGCCGTTCCGGGCCGTGCTCGGCCGGCGTGGCGCCCGCGCCGTTCCCGTCCATTTGGCGGCGCGGTCTGGTTATTCGCGCCGTGCCGGACAGATCCGGCCGCCGAATCTGGCCGGCCGTCGGCGGCGGCCGCCGCCACTCGACCCGCCCGGCGCTCGGGATGCGGCGATAAATGAACGGTCAACGGCCGGTGGGATTAAATGGGCGGCAGGAACACGGCCCGCCGAATGGCAGCGTTCGGCACATTTAACAGCGAAAGGAGGCGCGGATGTAGCGAATGCGACAGCTCATATGACTTCGCGGCCAGGGGCTCAGGAACTCATTCGGTTTCTGCATCGTTTTCATCCTGTCGTGACACGTTGGGCTTCAACGACAGCGCTTAGTGCAGGGTGTTTGTGAGGATGGTCTTTGAAGTAAGCACCATGCACTGTTCACTTCAAAGTTCAGCGTCTTCAGTACTGAAAGCGCTAAAAATTAGCATTGAAATTTGAAGCAATTCTGTTAAAATATTTGATTATTTTTGCCTAGGAAAAATTGCGGTTAGGTTCTGAAGCTTAATTATCGTACATCTAACCCTGACCTAAACTTGCTGTAAACGTAAACGAGTAAGCCTTAACCTTGCTCCTCACTCTCAACGTCTCATCGAATCGATTGCACGTGTTTGCATGTTGGTATTAGCTAGATAGTTTTAAAACTCGATTATGAAACCGAATTCACAGCATTCACCGTTTATTTATTCATTTATTTCTGGGGGAGGCAGCATTATAGGGCGTCAGATGTTTTTGCCCACCATGACGTGTTCCCAGCAGGACCCACACATTCTACAGAACGAACCCATCTACACCGAGGAAACCCAATTCCCGTGTCCCTCGCCCGAAAGCCGCCGGCTGCTCGGTCAGCGTCGGTGGCTCGGCCGTCAGGAAAGATTGGGCTTTGTTTTGTGATGGAAATCCCCAGATTATTCTCAACTCAATCGCCGATTTCATCCGAGGGGACCTTTACAATGGTGCCCGAACATCTAGATCTGTCTTGGCCTTTGCGAGCCACACAAAGCCCGACATTGTGACTTCGCGACGGTCCGGTACGCCACCACCGTGTCCGAATATAGGCCTCCACTAATTTGATTGCCCGCCACGGTCCTAAATTCAGCCGCCATTCCTGGCGCAGTCAATGCGAATGCGCACTGCACAGACCAATTTGCGACGTAAAACGTTTTGGGCGTGACGAAGTAAACGCTTGGGACAAAGCAGCAGTGGTCCATGCGCCGTTAGGCGCCGTGTGCTGACCGGAGCTGACCGTATGCAGAGCGGCCCCGCCCACGGTGGCTGCGTGGGGCCATTCGGCGGCCCGTCGCCGGTCGTCTTCGTTACTAGCCGTGCCGTAACGGGCCCATGTGGGCGGCGTCAGCGTTCCCAGAGGGCTCGGCCGCGCCCGGATCGAGCCGGGTCTGCATTTAGGAGGGACTCGGGCTCGAGCCGCGCACGAAAATGGCCAGTGGCCCGGGAGCCACCTCGGCTCGCGGCCTTCATGCGCAATATGAAACACAGACCGGCAAAACTAAGTCGCGGAAGTTCTGCTAGCCGCTGAAACGACCGATGCGGGTCACTGGAGACAGACAGGACTGGAATCTAAAACGTGACCCGGTATCGCGGTGAAATGTGTCGGAAGAACGTACGGAAATATCTGTATGTACGAGAAGAGTGACGTTGCTGTGACATCGCGTGGAATCCGTGCTTTACTCAAGCAATTATCGGTGTGTTACGGGGCATCCCCAGCTAGACGTTTTGATGCCATAATGATAAAAAATTTCTTTCTAAAACGCAAGCGAGCGGCCACATCATGCACACGAGTTGACGGTACACTACATACCCGCAGTTTATTTGAAGGGCCCGCTAGCGTGCAACTCACCATGTTTGCGTGCCGACCGAACGTGTGAGAAAACTGGCTCTTTGTCGGGCAGTAGGTCAGGAGTCGGCAGGTGTAGCGACATACAAAGGAGACAGGCGCTGCCGCACGAGGGCGTACCACAATTTCCGGTACTCCTCGTCACTCCTAAGAAGAGCAGGAGGAAATTGGCCTCCGAACTGCCCTGAGCCAGATGACAGTGGCACCGCGCACTGAACAACGAGACAGCATAGTCCCACGGGCCTCGAGGAAGGATGTCAATCCCGAAAATTTCCCCAATCCCCGGAGAGTTGAACTGAGATTTTCCCGAGCCTGGGATCCCGGGACTACATTTTGTTTATGGATCTTCCAACGTTTTTGACCGCGTCTGATCCTGAGCCACACAGCTCACCGTGGTCCATGGTTACATCAAGTTCTCAATCTTTGCCGGCATCGTCATCGGATTCTTCCGCTGAGCTCGCTATCCCCGTAGACGCACCATCTTGGTGACCCTCATCTGGCTTACTTCTATCATTCTCCGTGTACAAGTCATCGATTACAGCCAGGCGAATTCCATGAGCCAATCGCAGTTGATGTCCGTCATGTTAAATATATCAGTTTTTGTCGCTAGAATAAATCACTTTGTGATATCCTCACCTTTTCTGTCTACTAAGGGTTACTACTGCTAAGGGTCATCCAGGCAAAATATGAAAGGTAATCTCCGGGCAAAAGTATTGGAGGGGGAGAGTCACTGGTGGGGACGAGCTAAACATTGGGGGGAGCAAGAGCCAGCTCAAAATTATATAAATCGGCGCCTATAGTCCATCGTTATTTTAGCGTTGCTACTATGTCGCATCACGCTCTTTTCACATTAAACAAATCTGGTTAAAATAAGATCAGGATCTCGGGATTGCAGAAATTCTGATCTCGGGATCCGGGATTGATCTCACATCCGGGATCCTGGGCTTGACATCTCCAACCTCGAGTTAATATGAAACTCGTGCGCACCTCTGAAGCGTTGCGTGAAGCCAACGCAAAACTTGGTGCTCCAATGTAGTCGTCGTCGGAGAGAACAAAAGTGATCATTGTTTTAAGATACGTGAAAGTCGTTAAACTTGGGTCGTTAACCCGAGCCTTAACGGCGCCCTAACGTGGGTGGCCGGAGCCCGGCGAGGAGCGTTTCGACGCCCCCGTTCCTCTATTTCGCGAACGGAACGCCGGAGAACAATGAAACCTATATATATAACGCAAAGCTCGTCATAAGTACATTCCAAAGGACTCAAGTTATTCGGAAAATATTAAAAAATAATGCATCTCTTCGCATATATGTGTAAAAATGAGAATTTTTAAGAAGAGCTCCGTAGAATTAAGCTCCATAGCTTAAGAAGAACCCATACGAAAGCTAGAGCGATTCTGACCATCGCAATGAAAAGCTTATAGATGTGCATTACGGTGGCAAATAAGTTATAGCATACATGTCATCACATAAGGCATGAGGTGATCTGATATAACGTCATTTTCCGATTCGCTAGCGAGTTGTTGTCCATGCATGTTTCCAAAACGGTAAAAATGATTTGTGTGAGCATTTTTAAATACCGACAGGCTGCAGCGCCAATGACCCGACGTGACCTGCCCTAGTGACCTGACCTAACATTCAGAGGTTTTCTTTGCCTCTACTTCGTGTGCTGTCGAGGATCAATAACAGTGCAAACAAAAGGGAAAGGAGTACCTTTCGGCTGAAACTCCTTGGGTTCCATGACGGTGATCAACAGGGTGCCATATAACGTCGATCATATGACCTAACCTGGCGTAAGATCATGACCTGATCTGAAGCACATTTGGGTTTCATCTTTATATGCCTGGGTCTGTCATTGTCTCCTGAAGAAATAAAGACAGACATTTAGACATGAACCCATTTTTTTACGGTGACCCCCATGACCTTAGATTACTTCATTGCATGCAAGCGTTTTGGTGCAATTTTAGACTGCAAATGGACGTCGGTGCCTGCTTTAACCCCAGGGATCATCCAAACGGGGTTTTAGATTCCTTTTTGTTCGTTTACCCACAGTGTGACCTGATGTGGCCTCATGACGCTTCATGTGTGTGAACACTATTTGGCGTGTGCAACGACTTTTTTGGCCCAGGAATGAATGTCATGCATCAGGAATGCATTTTATCTTCTACCACGGTCACCTCACCTGATCTCAAGTAACCTAAGGTCACTTCGCAGCTTGGAAGCATGTTGATGCAATTTTGGTCTGCAAAATCGACTTCAGTACCTATTTTTACCTCGGAAGTCGTGGAAATGAAGTCCTAAACTCCTTTTTGCTAGTCCATCCTAAATGTGCCCTAATCTGACCTGACCTCATGGCCCTTCATGTGGGCCAGCACCATTTCCCGTGTTTAATGACTTCCTTGACCCAGGAATGCATTTCATGCGCCAACAAGCCACAGAAACTGCTCCAGACCGTTAGAAATAAGAAAATAGAAGAAAAAAATTGGCTGTTCTCAGGTCATTGACCTTCACCTTCGCAACAAATTCAAGATGGCACAGTTCTTCGGAATGTCCTTGAGTACCAACCTTGAAAGTCTTAGGTTGATTGACCTCACGGCGTGGTTTGTAGAAGACTAGAGAAAAAATCGGAGATTGACCTCTTAACCCTATTCCCGGCAGGGGAAGCTGAATTCGCCCCCCTTGTTTTTTTGCTTGCCAATTCTAGGCTTTTTGACGCAGCTTCACGAAACTTGGTCACGTTTTCTAACTATTCTTTCTACGTGCCTTGACAAAATTTCGAAATTCTATTTTGCTCATGGGCGGAGTCAGGCAACGTTTTTGGGAAGCACCTCAGGCCATTTTTGGCCACGCTGGGGGTAAAAGGAAAATGTCTGCTTAAAACAGCGTTTTTAAGATAGAACTTAAGACTTCATATGGATCTATAGCTAAATAGTTGGGCAATGTGCAGATATAATTTTGTTTATCTGAGGTTACTTAACAAGGTCAGGTGAAGGTCAAAAGGCACAATTCGGTTTTATTGCAATAATTTCTGCGCTGTTTTTTGAAATGCCGAATTTCATTTTATATTTCTTTTCATATTTCATAAATTTCCAACCCGGAATATATAAGACGTAGAAAGGTGCCTTCTACTTGTGTATCAAGTTTCAGCTTGATATCAGGGTCACGGAGTTATGACCTAAAATGTCAGTGCGCATACCCTACATCGCAATAGCCATAAAATGAAATTTTTGAAATAGAGTGAGTTCAAATGATTGAAAACGTTAGCAGATAATATTAAATGCAAACGAGATCATTCCAAGCGACTCCAAGGTCGCTGGAGGTCATTTAAGGTCAAAGGTCACAAGTTGATCTGAAGAACGTGTGGCCATGACAATTCCCCTTTTTCATGTCCATGGCACCGCCTATGCTAACATTATACAAACATTGTAATGCGATTTGTACTTTTTTAGCATAACATGACTAACAGAAACCAAAAAAGGGTTTTTGCCTTTTCTGTTCATTCAGTTGATAGAAAACTAATCCTCCTATTTTTGAAACCCTGTGAACGCCCATGAATTTTCTCAAAATTTCAGATGTATGTACCAATGGTAAAAGTCCTATCCATAATTTCTCGATTCATGCCAGTTTCATCGAAATCGGTCCATAAACAACGGAGTTACAAGAAAGTCCAAAAATACCCCTAATTTTGACATTTTTGCCATCCTGTATCCACCCCTTTGAAAATTTTGAAAATTTATCTTTATAAAAATGCAGTTTACGTCATGGCAAATCGATTTCCGTTTGTTGCAATGAAATCGGATCCGTAGTTCTCGAGATCTCGGGGGGGGGGCGAATCTGCCCCCCTGCCGGAAATCGACCATACCGTCTAGCCCTCCGGGAAATAGGGTTAAACGTGACCTAGGTCAGTGGCGTAACGCGAGCGAAAGTTGAAAATTCCTCATGACATGCGCAAGGTACCGAAAATTTCAGCGCGCTGCGCGCGCTGTTTTTCGCTACCACCAAAAATCTTTAGGATGTGTGTGTGTGTGTCCAAGAGTCCCTCGCTTCGGTTGGGCGAGGTTCAGCAAAACCATGAGGCAGCGTATTCTTGTTGATCTACCTTGACATGTTTCCTCGAATGCTACATGGTTTGTTTTTAATGAATGTTTTGAGATCTAATTTCTCTCAAGAACACTTAACAACACTCGTATGTACATGGATCTAAATTCAAACCAAATGGCTGAATCAAGTCTTGCAGAACGATCTTTACGCAGAATGTGGTGACCCTTATTCGAAATTCGAACGCATTACGTGCTGGGAAAATTTTCTGCTTTGGCATGAGTGAGAGCATAAGTCAGCATCGTTCGTCAAGCCCATTTTTAAGTCCGAGGTTTCGAAAACACGAAATACTGTTTCATTTTTGCTGCTCAGGCGTAGGATAAAGATGAGGTTTATATTTATTTAGTCTCAGGGCGATAGGAATGCCCGATATTTCTTTCCCGTGCGACTATCAATCACGCCTAAGTGTCAGGTTTCTTACGCCTGACTCGAAGTATTTTCGTCACTGGCAAACACTGCTGGACCAGCACAGTACAGCAGCAATCATTGTTTGCTCTTATTTTGACCGCTCTCTTTCCAAACATCGAAAACTGCAAGGTAAGCACTAAGCAATCCCCTGCAGCTGTTAACAACAGCGGCCTCCCGAATTCAACGCCCGAAATACACCGGCTTGGAAGACGTCGGCTCTTCCGCAGGCGTGCGTTTGTTCAGCTTAGGTACACAGGAGCAGGGCCGTGCGGCGGAAAAGGCCAGAGCGGCGCCAGCACTGGTGCTGCGATGGACCGCTCACCGCGTCTCCATCAGTGAACCGCCGCCCGTCAAACTCTCCATCAGTGAACCGCCGCCCGTCAAACGCAGCTGACGTCACCACTCGACGCTGGAGATCACGTTGAAATGGTCGCGGAGCTGCGAGTCGTGGCCATACACCTTGGATGGGCCTTGGTTCTTCTGGACCAGGATAAGATAGTGTTTCGCACTTGACAATGAAGAATGCTTTTCCAGCTTTCTATGCAGTCACAGAGTTACTGTTTTTGCCTGTTTGCACGCGACCTAGTTCTTTATGGTGGATACATGTAGGCTGTGCGTCTCTTCGCGTTGCCAAAGAGCCTTCGTTTAACCCTTGTTCCGTGTGTGTGTGGGGGGGGGCTTAAGAAGCCCTTCTCCGTTTTTTTGCTCTTATTTCTAGTGTTTTTGAAGCTGCTTCACGAGCCTTTGTGACATATCATGCCTATTTTTTCCACACATTGCGCCAAATTTTTATAATCCCACCTTGCTCAGGGGCAGACCCAGACCAAGTTTTTAGGAAGCACCACAATTAGCTCTCGATTCACGCCGATTGCATGAAAATTGGTCCATAAACAACAGAGCTATAACATGTCAAAAATTCCACTTTTCAACTTTTTTGCTCCTTTGTATCCACCCCTCTCAATATTCTCAAAACTATTCTAAAAATGCAGCTTACTTCATGGCAAATCGACTGTCGTTTGTTGCAATGAAATCGGACGAGCAGTTCTCGAGATAATGGGGGGAGGCAAACAACCCCCTTCCCATACGGTAACGTGACTTAGCGCTATGGGCACGGAATAGGCTTAAATCCTCGCGCAAAAAGCAATTCGCACTGGATTCGTAGTTCGACACCGGCAGGTCAAGTTTAACCGCATGCTTTTAGAGATAACGACATTCAAAAGATCAAGGCCGCGGACATCAAAGACTCGGTAATCTCATCCATCGGCTATCTGATGCCTAGAGTGGTGCCCCGGCAAAGCTGCCCAACTGCACGGTGAAAGTTGCAGCGGCTCGCGACGCTCGTCTGATGCGCATCATTCGCCGCCCATCCGCGTCGCAGCCTCTGCTCGCAGACGGAGCGTTTCTGCGCCATTGAGAGCGCGGCCGCTGTGATTTCGGATGCGCAGCGCCGTCGCCTCGCTGATGGCGTGGCCGGGAGCGGCTTCTGAGGGCTCGCGGCGCCTTCTTTATAGCGCAGTGACGACTTGAGAAGAGTTGAAGTTGCACGTTTACGAGGCCCATTCGGGCTCGCAGCCCAACAGATCGGCGCACCGAGCAATCGATCCGCCGGTGGGGCGCACGGAAGTCCCTCCCCAGCTCGCAGTGTTGGGGCGCACCGTAGTCCCTTCACAGCTTGCAGTGGTGGAACGCACCATAGTCCCTCCACAGCTCGCAGTGGTGGGATACATGACAGTCCCACGACAGGTCGGAATGTACAGGGCAGTGATGCGCAAGTCAGCCAGCGCCCGCCTCCCTATGCCATGCAAGTTCACGCACGCAGCGTCCCAAACACCATGATCCGCGTGCTGCTCGGGAACACCCGGCGAGGAACGTGAGTGTGCATTGAATTTGGAAATGTCACGTTTGCAGCCTTTTCGTAAAGAAAGGGAAATACGCCATAATGCGCGGCTGGACGGTACCAATTCCACGATTCATCGTCGGAGAAATTACTTTTACATGAGCTGGGCTTGAAAGATTGTCCAATACTTCGACCAATACGGAATTACATTTCTGTGCAGGAAGTATTAGCAGGAAATTTTTTTGTCTGTTTTCTGTGAAATGAACTCGTTGCTTAACTGCAATTACAATTGCTTTTGAACAATGTGAGCTATTTCAAGTGGACGTGAAATGACTGCCACGTATGCTAGGTTTGTCCATGTGTCTTTCACCACTATATGTGTTTTAGGGATTATTTCTTTTTTCTCTAGTATTACGGATTGCGCTCAGCCTAATGAAACTGGTTTCTCCCGTTTCTGTGCAATGGCCCAGATATTTTTTTTTACTGAAACCAAATTACCAAAAATGACCGTTTCCACGAACTTCTCATCGAAACAGTGCCCTGTATTCTATTCGGTACTATTGACAGACGTCGCTGTTATATTTTGCAGTGCCGCTGTTTGGAAACTCACCATAGCAAAATTGCGAATTAAAGCCTGCAATCATGATTAAACACACACCATTCCCCTTTGAAATAGTCTGGATGCATCATTCAGCGAATCAGCAAATCCTATTATCAGGTTATTCCTTCCACGCAGGGAAATCTTGCATTAAATTTGACCGGCCAACCAAGCTGCCCTTGGCGTTGATTGCACTCCACTTTATGCATTAGAAACACGCAAAAGACTGCCCAACTTTTAACAGCAATCAGCCAGCCATAAACCGGATGCATACACGGCTGCTTGGGGGTTTGTGTGAATATAAAACGTCTATAAAGTCCACCGGCCTTCTTTGTGCGATCAAGCCACGCCAAGGAACAAAATCCGTGTGCTACATCGCTACTTCATGGTGAGCAAGCAAGCGTGCAAAAGCTGAGATAATTCGCATCCAGCGGCTGCGATGCATATTACTGCCTTTCAAGACGTGAGACGCTCATTTTATCGCGCAGAGGCAGTGCAATCGTTGAAAGACGTTGGATCTTATGCTTCGTTTCTGAACTGGCTGCAAAACGCAGAAATGAAAAAAAAAATATTTGTACCAGGAGCGACATTGAGCTGTGGTGTGCAGCGGTGTCAATGGCGACATGCGTCTAGGTTCGACGCGTCGCGAACTTGGCTGGCTGGTGCGTTTGACGTACTGCGCCGCCACCGCAGGAGGCCAGTAGTGTGGCGTGATATCAGACAGTTTCTATCCAGAGCAGAATATTGCCCAAGTTCTGACGTGAAACGCGACTAAAAGACTAATGGGGCACCGGCATCAGTCTTGCTTGAAACCGCACCGCCTCCAGAAAAGCCAACTGGGCACACCAAAACCCAGACGCCTTCATTCAGTGGTTGACGACGACGGAATAGAGGACCTATAACGCTTGTCAGCACTTTAACACTTTTTGATGCAGACTGGAGAATCTGGGCTTTTGGAATTCTTATTTGAAATACCTCCTTGCCTTGAAAGTACCGCCTTTGTTGTCAACCAGCAAGTCATTCTGACCTATGTATGACGTTAAAAGCGACGTTACGCATGTCCAGTCCTAAGTACTCTATATTGACCAGTCCGCGGCAGTGTGAAAAAGCTGTGATCTCGACATTTTGTGTTGCATTCAGACTGCGCGTAACTTTCACGTGTAAAATCATACCCATGTGCTGTCATTATCAAGCATCAACATCAGCACTAACAGTCGTGTATGCTGTCACAATCGTTAATTCTCATCAGTTTTCTGCATTTGGCCGTCTTCGATATTGCAGGGGAGAGCTGATACGACCCCCCCACTCCCACCAATCTGCAAACCAGACGAAACAGAGCTACTAAACAAAAACGAGCGTGAACCTTTTCTATCTACGCAATGATAATCCATTCCATCGTTTAAGCCACGCAGTGAATTACACGCGACCTGAAAGAGATTCATGTCATTGGATTCTGTTTTCACTTGGTCCTTTTCATATTGTTACGTTCCTTCGCCGTGACGCTTGCGGTGTGCGACGCGCTAGCAGAGTGATATGATACTCGGTTAGCATGCGAACAAGCTGGGTATGATTCCCTGCCGCAGCAGTGACAGTTCTTGCGTGCATACGCTTTTTCACTCCCACCCTGGTCCTTTCCCGAGTTCGCTCCAGTGACGGGTCGGCGAGCGATAGGCAGTCGACCTCCAGACTCGTTCCCGTGCGCGCTGTCTCAAGGCACATAAATGGACATGTAAGTTAATGATCTTTTTCACCTGCTGCTAGTCGTTTTATATCTAACCAGTGTAGATCATATTACACTGTTCGTATAATATTGGCATAGGCGGCGCCAGGAGCATGAAAAGAGGGGAGCTGTGATGGTCGAATGTTTCATTAGACCATGTTATTACATTTGACCTCAAATGACCTCAGTGTCACATAGAATAGCCTTGAGTCCATTTTGTTGTGTATGAAAACGATTTCAGTTTTTTGAATTGATTTGCTTTTAAAGCCCTATTTGTGACTTAAGCAGTAAAGGGAGTGCGCACGGACATTTTAGGTCATTATCAATTACCTGATATTGGAGTTATTAAATTAGAACTTAAAATGCAGTGTAATCGTATATGCAAATAAAAAGGTAATCAGGCAAAGACATTTTTGCCAACAAGAATTAACTTAACCAGGCCAGGCGAAGGTAAAAAGTCAACATTTGGATTTATGTTAGTATTTTTGGCAATATACGTCAAAATAAGACATCCGGAACGTATGTGACTAGCGACGATATTATCTAATTGCGTTTCGGGTTTCATACTAACACCGGGTCAGGTCATGGAGATATGACCTAAAATGTTCTCGAGCTTAGCCTCTATTACGACCGTCCTAAACAAAATTTTTGTAAATAATGTCAATTCCATTTATTAAGATCATACCCAAACACTGAAATGAACCTATGGTTATTCCATGTGGCTTTAAGATTATTTAAGGTCATCTGAGGTCAATGGTCGTAAGCTGCCCTGATGAACATGTCAGGACAGTTCTTCTTTGCCATGTTCCTGACGCCGCTTATGCCAACACTACATGAACAACATACTACGATTTCTAATTCTGAAGTGTAACATGACTAATCCAAGCTAAAACAAAGTTTCAGACTTTTTCGTGAATTCCGTTTTCAACAAATAAAGATATTCCTATTTTCAAGCACTGTAAACGCCCATGAAATTTCTATTGATTTTCCCCAGTTCTGATACATGGGTCATACAAATGTTAGGCCAAAGTCCTAGCATTTAGTTCTCGATTTACGCCAATGGAATTCAAAGGGTTTCTTAAAAAATCGGAGGTATAACAAGTCGAGAAATATCCCCGAATTTCCAGTACCCTGCATTTGTAGAAATGTCGTGAATCGATTGCCGTTTTCGCGATCAAATCGGCCGAGTACTTCTGGAGATTTCAGGAGGACTAAACACGCCCCTCCCCACATACGAGAATGCGTCCTAACTTTATGGGCACGGGCTTAGGGCTAAGGGCCAGGCTAATTCTATTCCGTTCTGGGGAAGAGGAGCAGTTTTTGCCCCCTTCAGTTCTTTGCTCGTCATTCTAGGGCTTTTTGGAGCTGCTTCACAAAACTTGCGGACTTTTCCTAAATATGTTTTCACATGTTATGACAAAGTTTCAAAAATTTACCTCCTCCCGAGGCGGTTTTGGGACACGTTTTTGGGAACCACATTAGAGGAATATTGCGCGTTTTGGAGATCGAGCACTTCCACGTGCTCAGGTACTGTTCTGATGTCTTTTGTAATGTCACGGACAATTCAGATGACGTACCTGCAAATTTTCAAAGATTTTTTAAGGAAAGTTTTGGTCAGTGGTGGATCCAAGGACATGTAAGACAGGATGTCTATATTTTCTTATGCCTAAGAATTTATGGCTTACTGCATGAATAAAACAAAGCTAAAGTGTGATATGGACATATCCATTCTACTATATGTACCGCCACGGGGGAGTTCAGGCATCTGCATCTTTGTGATTGGTTTTGTTAGTACCACATATATCATGATCAAACGGGATATATTTCAGTGAAAATATAAATCAGAGGAAGCACTGGTATAATGTAACAGAGGGTATTTTATTCCTTCTTATTCCTGAAATATCATGGCATGATTTATGTCACCTATGAGCACTTCCAATGTGCACATATTGTGGCACGTGGCACAAATGGAAATGTTCTCTTCACTCACAATCTAACCAGATTCGGAATATATGACCAAAAATTTCACATTTTGCAAAATGTGAAAATTTCGCATCTCGTAAAACATACCCCTTTTATGTGCCCTGGATACGCTTTTGATTTTATTACTTCAAAATGTGATGGACTTATGATTTCAAAATGAGAACTTCAAGCACAAAACAAAATAGCATCCACAATATATTTGAATATTATAGCCAAATGTCAATAGTTCACCGCATAGCATGTTTCCCCACTCTTTCTGGTAAATGGATCCGTCTAAAGGTATTTGTCATATATATATATATATATATATATATATATATATATATATATATATATGTATGATATGGCAAGTGACACATATGGAAATGTTTTCCGAACACAAATAAGCTTACCGCACTCGTCAGAATATGTTCTAGAATGCATTAGTATTTTACAAAAACTTTTACCCCTTTTAAGTGCCCTGGATAACCCTATGAATTTTGAAAATCGACCTCTTCCTGAAGCATACGGTAGACACACCAATTGTCGATAGAACGACATAAAGTAGAACAAAACTGGTTACAAAATGCGATAAAAAACTTGTATAACTAAGCATCCCTATTTATACCTACATTTGGGCCCCGATCCTTCCTTTTCAAAATTTTCAATATTTGTTTTCTAAAAATGTAGATCTCGCTACAGGCTGTCGAACGACGTTTTCTGCTAGGAAATCGGACCAATGCTTTTTGAGATAACAGGATGAAAAATCTTCCCACCCCCAGCGAGGAATCGTAAGTGCCGGAGCAGAATATAATTAAGCTGTTAAAGGCACTCTACAGAGCCACCTCTACAGGTCCGCAGGGAACCTTCTGCGAGCTGGCGGAAGGTCCCTTTACAGGTCAACAGGGGCCCCTTTACTTGCCACCTAAGGGCCCGTAACGTGCCGGCAGATAGGCCCTCTGCACCCCAAGGGGACGTCGCGTTGGCCTGTAGAACTGGGGGCAGCGGCGTTTTAGAAACCAGCGAGGGGACATATCAAGGTCCGTAACCTGGTCATTTACTGGTTAGCATAGCTCCTTTATAGACCGACAAGTTTACTTTTAAAGGCCTGCAGGAGCCCTTTACTGATCGGAAGGGGCTTGGCTACAGGTGTGCTGGGGGGCTTCTTACAGACTAGCAGGGGGCTCTATGGGCCAACTGGGAACCCTTTAGAAACCGGCTTAGGGCCTCATCTACATGGTGACACAGGACCCCTTTACAACCTGGCGGGGGTCCATTGACAGGTCGGCAGGGCCCGTCTTTAGGCAAATAGATGTGTTCTTCACAGGCTGAAAGGGACTTTACACGAGCTGGTAGGGCGCAGGGTCCTCTTACATGCCAGAAGGCGCAATATTTTGGCGATAACAAAATATGAAAACACTTTGGAGCACAGTTCAAAGTGCACGTGTCCTTGGCTGTCACAGATGTTTCAGATGAAATGTTTTTGCGGATGGCCGGAGCTCCAGACAATTATGCAGAAGAAACGGAAATGAAAGATATATGTTTGGTACGTGTTAGAGTAGTACTAGAAGACAAGAGTACATGCATCATTGTGTGAATTAGCTTTGGGTGATTAGCTCTACAGAATGGGATAAAAGAGGGATGCTGCACGTTGTTTTTAATATGGAATGGAAATTGGGTACCTCGAAAAAGTTGGAAAACATTAATGTGTACTCGTATGCTGAGTGTGTGCATATGTTCAAATGTCGTATTCATCGCTCTTTGTGTTGCATACTACCATTGCTGCTTACTTTGTCCTTAATGCTTCGCTCTTTTTTGCACATCGAAATAAACAGAGCGACGTGTTTATCTGCCAGTTACACCAAGGAGTGTACCATTTATTTACCATTTATTACCACGAACCATACCCACAGGCACCAATTGCCATTAGTGTGTTATGTGCATCTAATATAAAAGATGTACCAGCCGGCAAAATATTTCGCATTGTTTTGGGCTGACAGAGCCCAAGTCAAATACGCTGTCAAATACTGGCCGGTGACCCCGTAAACACTGCATGCTGTAAATATTTCCATTTAGCAGTACCGCGTCAAAACTGAGCCTACTCATTTTTCATTGAAATGAATGTCAGTGACTCATCTCACGACTCGACTCAAACCATTTCCAAAGAGTCGACTTAGCCCGCGGCTCATGAGGAATGATTAAATTCATGAGTCGATTCTGACTCAATTCTGAACCAAGCTCAGCCTCATTTCTGAGTCGAGTCACCAAACGCCAGCACAAACACGTGGTGCTCAGCTGGCTTGACAAGTGTTCATGGCACCCAAATAGCTGGCGGGCACCCAGGCTCCCGCGGCGCCTGAAAAAAAAAACTGGGCAGAAAGCCATGCCCTACGCACCTTTCTGTCAGTTCGCGAGATATCCTGGTTATTGGATTTTCGCCTCAGGCGAAAGGTAATGAACGCTCAGAAGCAACAGCTACAGTGTCAGCTGTTTTCACGACTTCGTATGGCTGCACTGATATGATAGAACCAAGTTACATTGCAGGAAAGAACGAAGGCCATATCCAGAAAAGAAACAATCATGGTACTTGCAGTTATGTTCACAACGTTTGAATACGTGTTCGTCGCTGTCACACTTTTCCGGATAATATCATTGGAACTTGGGAGATGGAAACGAGGTACATTGGTTTCCTGGAAACAGCCTGGGCAAACTACGTTAACTGGCATATTTGAAATGATAGGAGAATATTGGCATTAAAGAAGAGCAATTTTTAGTAGCTGGATACATCTGTTTTACATTTCAACGTAAAACAGTGATGAATGGTGATGGTGATGGTGATGAAATCATTCATCACCATTCAATTTGATATCACTCTGTATGTCATCAGCGTTCACAAGTAATTGAATTTGGACCTTTGCTCACGAAGGATCTAAGTGTCTTAGGGAATATTGAAATAGCATAGAAGGCTGAATTTTTCGCCACATTGCGTCCAGACTGTGTTACAAAACATTCTTTACCAATAATGCTAAAAAGACGTGAGGTATGCGTATTTTAACAAGGTCGTCACTAGTGTTTCGACCTTTTTTCACAGGAAAAAGTTCCCGACGTACCTCTGGACCTTGCCACCTCTTAACAATTAGCTGCATGTTCATTCGAAGGAGAACTGCTGCCGGCGAACAGGTAGCGAACAGGTCGTATATCTCAGGGCCAGTATTGTGCTAATAAGAATGACAGAAGGTGGATGCGTATTATTAGCTTGGGTGAATTCTTTACACGGTGTCATGTATTTGGTATCAGATATAGGACTCTGTGCTCGAGCGCTACCCGTGAACAGCGGTGCTGACTCATTGCTGGTAATCTGGTTTTGGAATTCATTTTCCAGTTGTTTTTTGGTCCCATTTTTGGTTGCTATTCCGAGCAAAGACTTGAAATGTTTGATTCAATATATCTTCTTTTTATTAAATACGCATTTTGTAAGAGCAGCTTGACATGTAAAGAGGAATGGGGCCATGCTATTGCCACATGGTATCACACCCGAACAGTTTAACTGGGACTCTAGACCCCACCCCTACCCATGCGAAGGTTGCTCAGATGTTCACCAATGCGAGGGTAAAAATTCGAGATGAAGTATAGGATAAATCTGTTTAAGTCACGTTGGAGATGAAATAAATTTCGAGGCACATAGTCGAGGGGACCCAGTTTGAGCTAAATTAACGGAAATTTGGTTAATCTAGCAGTTCATCACATTAATATGATAGGCGTCTCAGTCTACGCGCTTGACAAGATGGTAATGGTGAGAAAAGACAAGTCTAAAATAGAGCTTTCAAAACGCAACAAAAAGAAATGAACGGATACATTTTTTATGCTTGTATTTTTTCTAGTGGGTGAAACGACAAAAAAATTGTTCGTATAAAGACGAAAATTTGGTTTTCGTGATTCGTTTGTCGACATGAAACGTTTTCAAGGTTGCTGCAGGGCTCTTCACAAACTAATTGGCAAAGGTCTGCGGTCATTCATTAAATTGCTCATGAATCAAAGGTAAAGTGCTCCTTGAAATTGCCGTATTATGCAGGGTGGACCTGACAAATTACGCATTTAACTGTCCAGCATTGGCACGTTCATGAAATTAAATTACATCAATTAGCAGAGGCGGGACATTGCAAAATGTCTTGGGGGATCAATACAGCCGCAGTTGCCTGCCCTTTGTCGGTCTGCGAGGCCCTGAGCGGGGGGGGGGGGACGAGGGATGAGGGTCTCAGCCGCGTGACGACTTCCTGGCATTTCTAGTTTTCTAGTTTTCGAGATTTTAGACGTACATGTTTTTCTGTCGTGTTTCTCATACCTAGCCATGCTGGGCAGTATCAGTCCGAACAAGAGCGTTGGCGGAAGACACCATTTGCATGGTAAACATGGTAAGAAGCAAACTGGGATACAGCTGAAAATGTGAAATCGTGTTACCCAGTCCGATCCACAAGATGCAGTTATCTTTTGTCGGTCCATTTTGGTCTCATCCGCGAATCGGTCCCATGGCGGCCAGTCGACCAGAACCATTTCCCGTACAAACCTCGTCGCCGACGCACGGCGTTCGATTCCCGCCTCTCTCCGTTTCGGTACTGATCTCCGGACTGTTGACATTCGGCCGACACCTGCTCGGGGCAAGGCGTCCGCGTTTACCCTGCATCTCTTATTGGGGGAGCCTGCATTGTGCGGACGCCGCTGGCGGACGCCCGATCCTGTCTAATGAGCGCTGGGAGCAGAGCCTTACGCACCGCCGCCGGACAGGTCAACGGAAACCTGCAACTGGAGCGGTACTGCGGGTCCGGCAGCAGGCCACTGGCCGTCCAGGCGGCTGCTGACAGTGCCGTCGGACCGCGGATACCTCAGCGCAGACACGTTTTTCCTTCGATGAATGTGAACATTTATATAGATACATATGTTCGTGCTCATATTTATATTTATATTTATTTATATAATGCGTTGCAAGGGCATGACGGATAAATCAATTCAGTTTTGCTCACGAAGGAAATTTGTTTAGGTCAGGCCAGGTGTAGGTCCTATAATGCCGTGCTAGGACCCCACTATGAGTTGCGCAAGACTTATAATGAAAATAGCCGTGGTAGGTGACCAGGAGCAAAATGCGATCTGGAACGGTACCGGCCGAATTAATTTCATTTTGCTGATAAAGTGGCGCTGTCATAGGTGTCCACGAATAGAGCATGCAACTGGAACACCATTGGCACGATTAATGCAACCATCATGTTGGACAGTAATTGCCATGGCGGCCGGCAGTAGGGTACGTTGGGTGTGTTGGGAAATACTAACGTTGTTTGTGAAAGCCCCAACGTTATTTAGATTTCCACGGACTGATATCACCAACGATTCAGGCGACCAACGGAGGAGACGTGACGTTGGTGCTCGAATGACAAAAAACCGCAATATTTCACTGGCAGGATATGTAAAACATTACTGACGTTGTTACCTTCGATTTTATTCCTAAAGGGGCATCGCATTCATCACATTTTTCCTTTCCATTTTTTTACGATACGATATTATAACACGTTTTCTTGTCAACCACAGGCAACTAAGACTAGTTAGCTCGCGTAAATGTTTTCACGAAAAATACATGCAGTTTTAAAAATTCCTGCCATTTGGCAGCGATGATCAAGTGGTGTTCATGGACGTACCGTCTCAATCACACAAGGCATCGGTGCGTCACGAAAGTCGATTTTCAGTCGTCATTATCGCGGGCGTTCTTTATCGTTTGATGATTTGTACCGGAACTCTTGTCGTTCCGACTGCTCTAATGGCGCAATTAGCGAGATTAAACTGGTCCTTTGTTAGCGGGGCGCCTCGCTGGGAGAGGTCGCCTCGGCCATACGTTCCCGGGCAGAAAGAGCCGGCTCAACAGCTTCCCCACAATTCACGAAGCTCCCATAAAAGTGGGCCATTTAACCGAGTCGAGTGTCAGCTCCATTCTAGGCCTGCGTTATCACTTCGCGCTGTGAGAGCTAAGCGTATTGTCATGGGATTGCCCTGTTCTGCAATGCTGTGGTCTCATGTCAGCAATGTTTTCCCGATCGAGCGTCTTTCCTTTTTGCCATGATTGCAATCGTTTTTATTACAGTCAGGACAGAAATTATACCCATTTTCCATTCTGACAATATCATTCTGGAAGGAGTTGAACAATGTCGGGCTATCCAGCACCTTTATTGGATATTCTGAATGCTGTCTGGGGCAAAGTGACGAAGTACTCAGACGTTTTAATTAATCGGTGAATCATTAAAAAAACCTACCCGAATGGCTTCCACGAGAATGTTTCGCGCTGCTCCTATTGCTCCTCTCTATATGACTTCTAGTATCATTATGAACGTCTGACATGAATACGGCGATACAAGGCTTTGAAAGAAAACGTTATCCTGATATCAGCTATCATTTTTTCAAGGATACCACCTAAGGCAAGATTAAAAAATGACGTAACATAGAAATAAAGGAAATAGAGCAGCCCGAAAGAAAAGAAAAAAACGCTCGAAATACTTCTGAGCAGTTTTGTGCACAAATGACGATCGCTTAAAGCCCTCTTTATGATGGCTTTGGTCCAAAAATGGGCCCACCATGAACCAACTTTTTTAAGTTATTACGCCAGTGAGCGAATGCACGTGCAAAATGCCGTGGCGGCACACGGCGCATTAGCGGCGGAAATCGAGGGGGAATCGGTAACGCGATGGTCTTATGGCGATTACATGTGGTTCTCTGGGGGGGGGGGCAGTGAGCTGTTCGCAAAAATCGGCTGGTGCTGCGATAGCGGCGTCACCAGCAGCTTTACAAAATCGATCAACGTGTTGGAGCGAGCGACGTGTAGCAAAAAGTGCTCAGCATAGACGGGAACAGCAGAGCGGTTGAGGCGTATGAAACACGTAACTGGTACTATTTCATTTGTTCTCTGCCTAAATGTCATGTGTAAATCCCTGAATCAATGTTTTAATCCATGTTAGAAATAACTACGTTTCCGTTCCATTCAGATGTCAAAACCAGAATGAACCCAAAAGTGAACAGCATCACTAGATCAGTGTATCAAACATCTCTCCAATCTTCATTTACAGGTAAATTTCATTTCACGCCAGAAGCACATTGTGACTGGGTCCGTCCCTCCGCATTACCTGCTTGCGATTAAATGACATAAAAACCTCGGCTGGAGCGTTCAATGGTTCCAGGAAATTTAACCCTATTCGCAGAGGGCTAGACGGTGTGGTTGATTCCCGGCAAGGGGGGGTGGCGGGGTGGATTCGGCCCCCGAGATCTCGTGAATTTCACGATTTCATCGCAACAAATGGCAATCGATTTCCCATGGCGTAAACTTCACAAAAAAATAGGATTTCAAAATTTTGAAAGGGCTGGATACAGGGAGGCAAAAACGCCGAAATGGGGCATATTCTCGGACTTCTTATAACTCCGTTATTTATGGACCGATTTCGATGAAATTGTCATGAATCGAGAGACTATGGATAAGACTTTTACCGCTGGTACATACATTTGAAATTTGTGAAAGTCCATAGGCGTTCACGGGGTTTCGAAAATAGGACTTGTTTTTCAACAACTGAATGAACAAAAAAATTAAAAGCTTTTTTTTTACTTTTGCCTGTCATGTTATGCTGAAGAATTACGGATCGTATTGCAATGTTTGCATAATGTTAGCATAGACGGTGCCAAAAACATGAAGAAGGGGAACTGTCATCGTCACATGTCCTTTAGATCAACCTATAACCTTTGACCTTAACTCGTGCACGACCGTCGGTCCGTTTCGAACATCGGCGGCTGGGGGGGGGGGCAGTTGGCCGCCCCCCTCTAACTCACGAACGGTTGGTCGCACGATAAAAATAAGCATACCGTTGGAAAGCTTGTGACGAGTAAAGCTCGAAACTGGTCTCATTTTTAGTTTTAGGTAATATGTAAGCAATTTACGTCCTATATATGTTTCCTCATAGCCGATTGCATGAGACCGAGAAATGGTCTGAATCTCAAGGGCTGTGACTAATAACGCATAGGTAAAGGCACCAGCGCACAAGCAAAGGTTCCCGGATGCCGATACACATCTAATTTCCCCAGATTTGTTCAATATATACGCCGAAACGTTGAGTTAAAGACACGGCAATTCTCCCGCCAGTTGTCGGTGTGCGCCGCTGCCGTATGAGGTACCAAATTGACGGGAACTAATTTTGGCGTTCCTTTATTTTTGCGAAAAAAGGCGATCTATGTACATTTTGTTGACCTTAGTGATTCCAGTGATGGTTTTTCATGCTTAAATTTCAGAAAAATTCATTAGTTACCAATCTACACAATTGGCGGAACTTTATTTGCGAGAGCCTGTTTATTTCCAAAATATGTAATTTTTCAAACTTTTTGAGGTTCCTGGTATTCCTTACGTCTGTGCAAGCTAGTTCTGCCATTTTCCACCCATTCTGAGTAATTCATCGTCGATTTTGACAGTGGTACATTTTAGCTCACTGCAGTTATTCGTGACCTGACCTCAGGTCAATGACTGAAAGTCTTGATACTTTGCCCAATGACGACAACTAGATGTCTGCTTGACTCCACACTAAAAATGTTATGAAATATTCCGTCAATTTCCGGAAAACAACGATTTGTCCTAAATATGGGCTTGATCTTAGGTCAATGACCTGGAAAATTCCGGAAAATCTGAGAAAGCAGATTTGTTGCATCTATCACGATCACTAATCCTTGAAAATATTATTGAGGTATCTTGTTTTGCAAAAAAGTTGGAGGGCGCTAAACTTTTTTAGACATAGGTCTGTTTGACCTGACCTAGGTCAGACACTTGGCCTGACCTGAGGTCAAAATTTTGACACAAGATGTAACATTGATGAAGCAAAAGGTACACGAAGTTTTGTGACTCTGTGTTTGTTCGTTCTCTGGCAATCCCAGAAAAACTTGAGGGTGGGCAGTTAACTGTGCCCCCAGTCGGGGACTGGTTACATGACCTCGAGTGACCTTGGAGTCACTTGAAATGATCACATGTGCACTTAATATTATCTGAAAATGTTTCCAATCATTTGAATTCTTTCTGTTTCAAAAATTCCATTTTACGACTGTTGTGATATAGGGTACGAGCACTGACATTTTAGGTCATAACTCCGTGACTCGACCTGACAGCAGCCTCATACTTGGTACACAAATAAAGGGCACCCTTCTACGCCAATATAATCCGGGTTTGACACTTAAAAAAATCGCCGAAATAATTACTACACAACCAAATTTTGAATTTTGACCTTGACACGACCTTGTAAAGTGACGTCAGATGAACAAAACTGTATTTGTATATTACCCAGCTATTTAGCTATACGTCCATATAAATTTTCAAGTTTAACCTAAAAACACTATTTTTGGCAATCATTTTCCTTTCACCCTCAACAGGGCCAAAAATGACCTGAGATGCCTCCCAAAAACGTCACCTGGCTCCGTCCCTGAGCAAAGTAGAATTTCGAAATTTTGTCACAGTACGCAGAAAGAATAGCTAGGAAAATTCACCGAATTTCGTGAAACTGCGTCAAAAAACCCTGGAATTGGCAATCAAAAAACCCCGAGGAGGGCGGATTCAGCCCCCTGCCGGGGATATGATTAAGCTTAATCATGACAGCGCAGAAACTGAAGATCATGTAAACGTGCGAAAACATCAGTAGGACGACCGCAGGAGCATAAGAACATAGGCCGTGACAGATAATCACTAAAACGTTGTATCGGAAAGCGTTAAAGAACGTCGAAACATACATAGGAAACAGCTATCCCATTTTCCTTGCCAAACCTCATTTTGGGTACGGTTCAAGGTTGGCAACAACCTTTTCGACATCTTATTAGTTTCTGTATGTCCACGTGGGTTTAAATCGCGTGAACAATCGCACGAGTAGGTTTCCAATGTTCACTGCTTACCTGAACTTCCTTCCCTCGGTTATCGGGATCCTAGCCAAAGTCAGCAAGGAGGCGACCGAAACCATGACAGGCCAGGAACATGGCCGGTCTGCGGCCAGCCGTCGTCCGACATCTGGGCAGCACACAGCCAGGGACAGCCAAAAAACCATCCCAGTCACCGCGACCGGCCGCGGCGTGGACCCCTCAATTACGCCACCCGCCGGCCCGGCTAATGGAGGAGCGAGCATTGAAATGACGAGGCCCGGACTCCCGTCTGGACAAAAACGCCCGGCCGTGCGAACCTAATCCGAGATAGACACGAACTGTCGGGTCCCGGCTAGTCCAGCGGTCGACTTCGGACCGTCTCGGTGTAAAACCTAGCGCCTGCCCCTTTGAAGGATGATGGGGTGACGGGCAGCTCTGGCGGAAATCGTGTGTGTAACACTGACATGTGTTGATGTACGAGGTCGCGTGCAACATGACGAACACTGACAAGGCAAGGAGACTTCTCGTGTATAATATTGCAATGGGTATGATAATGATTATATTTACATACATATATAATATGTATGTATATTATATACATATATATAATATACATATATACATACATATATATGTATGTATAAAGGAGCAGATATTTGCTATACACCACGAATATCATTATCATCACCACCTAGCCCTAAAAATGTTTTTAAGTGAAACTTTGGAAAAAATTGGCACAGCTGGCCAATGACTGTTGGACATATGGATTAGGCTGCGGCTGGCTACGACTAGGGTGTGGTCCATTTCTTACTCATGCAAGGCCATCATAGGTTAAATGGCTATTTTTGCAACTTCCAGTTGTTTCAAAAAACTTCGATTTGCGCTGCAAAATGAATTAAAACGGACATTTCAGGGCTGCGCGTCATTTTCCTCAGGTTGTATAATACATGGATATTACATACTGACGTTTGATTTCCAGCCCGATCAATTCAGCTGGATTTAAATAAACTGATTTAGTCCAGTACGTCTTAAGGTGGTACATTGTAGGATATTGGCCCCATCTGGCCTTGACCTGTGGCCTCTAATAGCGTCGTACACGCACCCGGCGATTAAATACAAGTTAATGACATTGGACATAACCTTGGAACGTGACCTCATTGTTGTTCGGGGCTGAATTCTTTTCACTCTCCGGTATCACACGATACACGGCTATAGCATACTCAACCAAATCCGTCCCCTTTCCCCGAGCCAACGACGTTACAGTACACTACATACGTCAGTCAGTGGCGCGTATTGGCCCTTGCGCCATCGTAGCAAGTCACCAGGCTGTGAAGTTCTATACATCATAAGAAACATTTTTTGCGAATAAAATGTTGTGTTACTCACAGGACGGAAAATAACACACAGGCTGGCGCCAACGCTGCGCCCAGTGATACCAAGCTTCGACAAAAATAGAAGGGAAAGAAATGAGCCCTCTGCGTAGTGGACAGCTACAAGATATACAAATGACAGGGACGAGCGTATGAAATGATAAGGGTCCAGAATAGTACAAATTATCACGTGATTCCACATACCAATTCATTCTGGGTCCACGAAGAGCAAGCGAAATGAGGTCCATGACGAACGTGATCCATCGCGTTTTTGCATGCACTTGATCAAACAAGTGCATGCACTCGATCAGACACCTCCGTTTACTTGACCATCAGCAGGAAAAGGCCTAGCTTGACAACGCAATGGCAATGGCAATACGTTCTCTGTAAGAAATGCATCGTGGGCTTACATTTCTTACATTTCAGCATGGCATAAACTTCACCAGACTGCTGGCGTTGGAGCTTTTCCCAGTAACATGTGCAGACGTCTGGCTGGATACTTGAAACGAGGTTAACAAAGCCAGCATTTCCTAAAAGGACATTAAAACAGACGTCGTGCAATAAAAGTGGATTTCAAACTGACTAACGTTGCGTAGAAAATAACGTTTGTGCGGAGAGGAATCTTCGCGTGTATATCAGTGCATGTGGCTCTTCCCGCGCCCCGTCCCGGCAGTAACTGTGGCCAGCAAAACCCACCCGACTACGCCGCCAGCCATACATCGGTGTCTGGCTGCCCCCCCCCCCCCCGTGTGCACTGAGGCATTGATCTGTTTACGGGGAACGGCACGAGCTGGTGACAGAGTCGGGCCTCTCCTCTCCGTCATCCCACCGGACCGCCGGCCGGCCCGGTATCGGTGGAGTTCAAGCCTGACGCGCCGATCGTTGGGGTGACTAGTGAGCCAGACTCGGGGGTCAGCACGAGGGCGGCAACGGAGTCGAGTCGGATGAACCCGCGGGAGACGGGAGAGTGCCCTCGCCTGTTTACCGGGCGCGCTTGCTGAGGACCGCTGCTCTTATGGCTTTTTTGTCATTGGCAGCGGAAAGCTACGGTTCATATATTAGTGGACGGTTGCGTTGATGTAAACCATCTCATCCTTGGTGCAAATCATCACTACATTTAAATTGTTTGCAAGGAGATCCGCTATTTTTCGTCATGCTGCGACTCGTCGTTGGCGTGTGCTGCGCTTAAGGATAATTTTCAGCCCACAGGGATACCACGTAAAACGGAGGACGCAAACAGCGCCAAACATCGTTTGACTTCCGACGAGTTTTCTCGGCCGCCATCGCTCGGATCGCCTCGAGACGCACCAGTTTCAAAAGAGAGCTGATCGGGAAACCGAGTGGCGCACGGCACGTTCCAATGCGCGCGGCGTGCCACGGGCAAGCGACGGCAATGTGGGAAAGCTGTTTCTGGGCATTTTTGAGGATTGGGTGGGTGCTGGCGATCCAGAGATCGCAACGAATCGGAAAAAGCATCTCAGTGTGGCTCATTGTACTGTATTTCGTTCGTACCGAACGCCCAACGGTTCAGGCCCACGGTACGGGTGCCATCCCGCCTGGAAACGGACGATGCACTAATTCTCGAACCCTTTATCAATGCCCCTTTAATATCACATAGAGGCTCTTGACTTTTTGCAATGAAAATCACATCAGCGTGTAGCCCGTTCTTTAGTATTCCGGATCAACCCGAGGAATCATCGTATTTCATTGTAGTATGCCCGTAATAGGTTATTTGGTAAAGTCTTGCATGTCCTAACACGGATTTATGTCGAACAAGATTAACATGCCGGCTGCAGTCACTGGTTTATATTCACAGCCCAATAAAATGAATAGCGAACACACGGATCAATCCTAGGATCTACGTGATCAAAAACTGGGCATGTGCTTTGTCAAAGTATCTTAGTTTCAGAAAGCTGTCTCGGTCATCCAGGTACAGTAACTCCAAACAGATATTCTTCCAAAAGGAACTGACTAGCACATCGCAAAGCGCCCTGTGTGCGATTCAGAAGGTGGATGTGCCGTTCATGGGCAAAGAACAAAATGACTGTTTCCCATATTTTTCACCTTTGTGTCGGACGTAGCGACAAGTCACCAAGATCAGAGGGAAATGCGAAATAAAATCAAGTGCATTTAGAAACGGGATCTGTCGTGCATAGGAGTGTTCAGCGAGGAGCACGTTACTATCACGCATGACAACCCGCGCTTCAAAACCCAAAACCAACCAGACTACAACTATCAGACTGCTTCAAACCCGGGATTATTATGGGATCGCAAAATTCAATGATGTTACATTCCTTAACAAAGTAAGTGGCAAATCCTAGTCCTTACTGTTTTGGTGGGGCATAGCCATGACGTAGTGCAAAATTAAGCCCAGCAATAATTCAGCGAAGCAAAAATCGCGCACGGGCAAGCAGTGAACAAACGACCAATTCCTCTGAATAGATTTGCAAATATTCCTGTCCACCATTTCGGCCCTCTTTGAGTCCGCCGCCGACCAATTTAAGGCGTCCGATTTTGATTTCGGCACGGCGGACGGCTGCCAGGGTTTAAATTGAGCGGTGGCTCGAAGGTTTGGCTCAGCGCTGACTCGGCAGTCGCGTGGAACAAGCGAGCGCTAACGACACGCACGGGAAAATGTCAACAGCACGGCTTGATCAGCACACAGCTCCCAATAATTTCTGAACAGACGCCTGAAAAAGACGCGGAAATGCAAGCCCACGCCTCGCGTGGCGTTCTCTGACGGGCTCGAAGCCCGTTGGTTTGAAGGAGGAACAAACCTCGAGATGCTACCATGTTGTTCCATCCAGTTGCAGAATAACCCTACGACGCTGGCAATAACTGCAAATTTGAGCCTGCCATTTGGCGTTGAGTTGAGACGTGCTTAGACGAGAGACTAATATCCAAGGTGGAATTACAGCGTTTTCCAAATTAGTTCCGGCGTCACCTGTGAGCTCATTCTATGCGACGTGTCCACTGAAAGTTCAGAAACCTTTCCATTTCAAGCAGTGCGCCTGAAAAATAATCCAATTAAATGGGGCGGTCGGGGACTGTTTTAATTTCACGCTTCCTGCTCTTTGGTGTTGCTGGGTGGAGACACACGAATGTTCTTTCCTCCAGTCTTTGTCTGGCTGAAATCAATTTAACGGCCCGATTACTTCAAGCATAAGCTGCCATAAATTTTACCATCTGGTGCTGGGTAATTCATAACGTGAATCAGAATATTCTCATTCAGAATTATGGATGTTTTCATAATAAATGCCAAAGAACAATGATTGACTGGTGCTCAACCCGTGCACTCTCAACTGTCCAAATCCTCCTTCGATTACCTAGGGAAGGGGATCCTCGAGAAACCTCCATGATCTCGAGAACTAAGAGAGCTACGAAGGAAAAATCTACACCATTCGAAAGCCCCTCACATTCTACGTAGAGTAAACGCATGTTTATCAACTCTGAATTAGGAGCTTAGGGTTAAGGGGTCAGTCAAGGTCCTGTCATGACGTCAAAAATCTTTGGACAATAAAAGCAAATAGGACGTCCTATAACCTGATCTTGAGTGCTCAACGGTCCAAAAAGGACCAGAAACCCTTTTTCATTGACAAAAAGGACATTGTTCTCCCTAGGTCATGTCATGTCAGGTCAACAGCCATTGGAATACAACAATGATTTGTGTCGAAACTGGTCGCAAGTAAAGTTGCTTCAGGCATACGTTTTGAAATCACCATTACGTATGTACGGACAGTTATGGTAACTTTCTCAGGAAAAGATTAGCATAGGTCATCCAAAGCCATATCAGGCCAGCTAAGATTAGGTCTTACGACATTCGTATCTCATGATTGGGTGACGGTATGAATGAGAAGCAAACGCCATTTGGTCGTTTTAATCATGCTTATATGATCTTGAATGACATGGAAGTCAAGGATGGGTCAGGTTAGGTCCACGTTAAGGATGGTAGCAGGCAAAATGTGTCTGTCTCTTTCGAAAAATGGCGACGCCACAGAACAACACAAGGTATTGATAGACGTCTGAGATCATAGAAAACAACATGAAATGACTAAAACAGGATATCTTACGCTCCATGGACTCATGCAAGGTCATCCGAGCTCAAATGAATAATCATCTCTGAAACGACTTCAAGTAAACGCATGAAACCAACTCTATTGTCTTAAAACAATTCATGAAATTCCATGGCGTTCCAAGTAACGAGTGACCTTTGAAATAATATCAGATTATGTCAGTTCACATTAGGTCGTGCCATTTCAAAGCCTTCACGAGCATAAATGGAAATATACACTTATCATCCTCCACCAAAAGTAAATGGCAAATGCATTTCATCCCCATATTGTCGCATATTCAATATTGTTAGCAACTGACTTGACCTCAGGTCATCGGCCCCTCACAAAAGGTAATTTGCATCATTCAAAAAGCGCATTAGTTGATCTGTATCCCTTCCCTTTCTCTAAAAATTTCCGGAGCGGGGTAATTTCTATCAAAAAGACCAAAACAGGATCTCAGTACAGTCGACCTGACGTCAGATCACACGATTTCCTAAGCAACTGAGAATCTACATTTTTGTACTTTTTTGCATGCATTTTGTAGAGAATGGGCTGGGGATTCCAGCAGCGTTTTCTGTTTGTCAATATCTCTTTTTTCAGTCACTGACATACATTAAATTTTTTGGCATGCCTTCCTTAACACTCTCATAGGCGGCCTGTTAAATATAACGCGCTCGGGCGGGAGTCAAATTTGACCCCCCGGAGCTTGAAAATACTAACAGGACTAGATCTACCAAAGTTGCAGTGTAGATGCAACTCCAAAGGAACTCTCTTGTGCAGAAGTTTGATCTTTCTAGAGTGTGACATTCTACGTCAAATGGGGTCAAAGGTGGTCAGTTTGGTGCGAATCGCCAGACTTTCGCTTGTATAACGAAAACCGTTTGTCACAGCGCCAAAATGCACGAGCCATATTTGTAGACTACACAAAAGTGAAATAGATGATATGTAATTTCAGATGGTTGGGTCATAACAAGGGACGCATCCAGGACTTTCTTAAGGGGGGGGGGGGCGGAGTTCAGTGTAAACTGGAATCGTACGAAAACCGCCTGCCGGGAAGACGATGTGCAATGGTTTTCACGAAAAAATGCGGGCCTTTAGGGGGCCCTGGGCCCCCCGGGACCCCCTTGGCTGCACCTTTGGTTATTACTTATGCCTAAATTGGTGTTCCAGCACAACTTCAGCCATATGGCTATTTCTGCCACCAAAGCCACCCAAGGTCATCTTAAATCAACCGAGGTCATTGATCTCGTGGCCTCGAAAAGTTGAAAAGCGCGAAAATGTGCTCCTCAGATCCAACCACCATCATCCGGTACAACTTCACCACTAAACCATTTAGCACTGGTAAGTAAACTCCATCGGTTCTAAAGTAAGTAAACTTCTTAACTAAGTAAAAACTAAACTAAGTAAGGATAAAAAACTAAGTAAAAACGTCCTCTGGCTTCATCAAAATAGTATGCGGCCACGGAATGCTAGGCCGAGGGCAAAACCCATCTGATCTATTTCTTTTTGACACCTGTTTACCCCGATGTGTATCACACCTAGGTAATTTTGGGCGCTGGATTATTCGAAAGCAGCTTTAAAAAACATCCTAGAAATCAAGTGGCTGCAGGAAAGGGTGTGCCAAGCTCAATAAAATTTACCTCAGATCAATGACCTGAGATGAGTTTGGAGGAAATCGAAACCTTCGGAATGTATGCTCAGTCACCCATGATATTGTTTGGTACCATTTTGGCCTTGGATTATGTATTGAATATTTTGACTGAGATGGTTAGAACAGAAGTTCTATGTTCGGAAAAGTTTCCGCCTTTGACCTTGGTCTGACCTCGTGACCAGACCTCAGATAAACCAGACTATTTTCGTATTGGTTTTTACTTGGTTACCTGTGCTCCCTTATAAAGGGTGAAAGTCTGTCTTTTAAACTGTATTTTGTTCGTTTGTTTGTTCTAAGTCTGCGGTTTACACTTAAAATCACTATCTCTGAAAACCATGTGAGCTGACTTCGGCCCTTTCTAACTTGGTGATCCTGAAAGATATTTATATTTTTTCTACCGAAAAACATCCACTTTTCAGTTTTGCACAGCTCTACGACATTTGGTGTGGTTGCAAAGCAATGTTTGGGACCTGCTCCGGAAACACCTGGGGGATGGGAGCGGCTCAAATTGACCCTACACCCGGGCAAGAAAGTTCGAATTTGTTAGTGACCTGGGATGACTCGAATTCGAAATTTTGTGGCAAAATATAAAGATGATAAACTAAGAGATGCTGAAAATTTTACGTTTCTAGCTGTCTGTTTTTACACTTTCATTTTTTATCAATTTCATCACACTTAGAAACCCTCAGGAGAGGTTTAGGGTAGAGCTCAGCAGGTTTAGGGTCCATGCAATAAGCTCGGCTTTGTATGAGCTATGATTTCAGCGTTACCCACGTCAGCATATTTGGGTAATACTCATTTTATTTATATAAAAAAAGATTCTAGACTTCATATATCCCCAAACCTTAAAGTCCTGGACTGGTAAACCAACGAAGCTGAATCAAATGCAAGTTCGAATCACGTGAAGCTTAACGTTAGAACATTTGAATCAAATGGTCCACGAAGATGGCATTACGAGCAAGGCCGTGGACCGAGTGAACATTCTCCAACTAGTGGAAAAAATGTCATTGAAAGGCCTGTTTGGCCACGACGCTGTATACAGGCCAATAAACTGAGTCATTGAACATCACACCATCAGGTTCTTTCCAGAACACAGCTTAGTTCTCTTATTTTCCGACATTCCATTCTTATGCGTTGGTTTGTATGTTGTGTTGTTCAAATATAGTGAGAGAGAGAGAGAGAGAGAGAGAGAGAGAGAGAGAGAGAGAGAGAGAGAGAGAGAGAGAGAGAGAGAGAAAGAGAGAGAGAGGGGGAGAGAGAGAGAGAAAGAGAGAGTGAGAGAGAAAGAGAAGAGAGAGAGAGAGAGAGAGAGAGAGAGGGAGAGGGAGAAAGAGATAGAGATGAATAGATAGAAACATATCGAGGGTGATGCTTCCGCTCACAGGCATTTTTTCTGCTGCATTTAGACCGCTCAGTGATGACAGTGCAAAAGCATGGGCGCGTGGGACGTTAAAATTTGCAGTTGCTCCGGCGGAAGATATTGAAATGTGTAGATCAATAGCCATTTGTACTGCTAAATACATGAAGGGAAAATAACTGTGCTAAACTATATTTCAAAACATTCCAAATTGAGAAACGCAGTACTCAGTGCTCGCCGTGCATCCAAAAAGGATTTCATGGGAGCACAGCAAAGCATTCGTGCATGCCCTTTTGAGCCATTTTCGCGCAACTACAAGTATTGTAATCCCCTCGCATTTTGCCGTGTCCTGGAACCGACCGTCCTGTTTGGCACGATGGTGGCTACCCATGATGGTGACACTGGTCCACCGTCTCTGTCGGCCTTTCTGCATGCTTGTGGACCACCGCTGGTCGAGCCAACTGGCTTGAAGGCATCTATGAACCTCCGCCGGTCTTCTTGTCCATTGGTGAACCACCGCTGACCACGCCAACTGGTCTCATGGCAACTGTGAACCTCTGCCGCCTTCCTGTCCATTCGCGAACCACCGATGAACGAGCCAACCGGCCCGACGGCGGCCCAACGGAGAACCTCGGCCGGCCCATTGCACCGTCCCTAATGGATTCGAGCGGGTCCAGCTCCCAGCCAGGATCGATCGTCCTCTCTCTCTCTCTCCTCGGGCAGATCTGGTCAGACAAGGCTTTAGACGGTGGGGCGTGGGGCAATTCTGGAATAATGGTAGCCGTGCGGATTAAGCTGGCTGGGGCTGCGTGGCCGGAGCTAAACCGCCCGGCTGAGCTGCCGAGGTGGACGGCGCGCTCCCTCCCCGACCGTCTTCCCCCCGCGGTAACGGGTCTCCGCCAGGTTATTCTCGATTCCATTAGGACGAGATGTCGATCAGGCGGCGCCAAAAATTATCACATCACTCTCGGGTCAAGGGTATAAAGGTGCTACTTTTCAATATCGTTAAGATGCGAATGCCATGCAGTATCTTTGCCGCACATCCCGCATACAGGTACTTCTTTCTAAGGCTGTGGTGATCTTAGGTCGGTTTAAATTAGGTGAGCCCTCCAAACTACCTTCGAGTGGTTGGCAGATTGGTAGCAAATCGTCAGGGAAACGTCATATGTTGTTTGGAAATGATCTGACCTAGCCTTATGTGACTTTATGTGATCTTGCGGTGATCGAGGCCAAACAGGCTGCCTCTGACATTTGGTTTGGCTCGATGGTGTTTGCAATGTTCACAGTCCCCAAAATTCTAAACAAGGTTGTCGACCTGACTTAATCTTTGAAAAGCCCAAAAAGTCATGAAGGCTTCAAGAACACCTCTGGTTAGACTGGTTACAGGCCTAGACAAGCACAAGCAATACATTAGTATGCCAGAGGTGTATATACATATATATATATATATATATATATATATATATATATATATATATATATATATATATATATATATATATATATATATATATATATATGTATATATTCAGGTATTTCGGGAGCAGGTTTTCTAGTATGCAAATATCGTTAAACACGAGAACATTTTGGATTGTATCTTTTCAGTAGACTTTCGGCTGTTAAGCCATGGCATTATGAAGCAAATTGCCAAAACCATTCATATGCAGACGAGAAAAATCAACTAAAGGTAACAGTGAGCAAAGTAAAAAGTCCCTTGTAACATAGTGTCTACATTTATGTATATGAACGTTTCGGCCTCCATGGGTCATCTCCAGAAATCAAATTGTAGCAAATCATTACTGTCACAGAGAAACACAGTCAGAAAAAAATGTCAAGACATCTCCCACGATTATTATCCAGGCAATTTATTCCAAACGACATACATGCACATGTAAAATTACACAGCTGAAATTCTGTCGCACAGGACCGGGTGTGTATATTTTTTGTTCTGCGCGTTGGTAGCTGGTGTGTGGTCTCTGATTTATGTTGTCTCAGCAACCGCCAGCCGCTGTTTGTCGTGAAGCTGTAGGAAGATAGCAATGTTGTTCCTCTTATGGCCACCCACCTGCCGATGCACGATGAAGCGGCGGCTAATAGTTGTAGCAGTGTGACCGATGTAGTATATGCTGTGGGTTGCACAGTCCTCGATAATACATCTCAAGCGGCATACGACATCGGCTATTGAAGTGCTGTAGGGTTTCATGTATTTTTACGCATAACGAGAGAGGTCTTAGGCGTTTTGCAATATATAATGAACCGAATCTTGATGTCTGTCTGAACGGTTTTAGTGTTTTTCCTGACTATCTCTCGGACAGCCTTTTCGTTTTCATCCGTGAAAAAAGACGTAAAAGTTGTCATGGAAAAATACAAAAACATGGACAAACAAGACGAAAAACATGGCTAACTGCATCACTGACCTTTTGCCACACATGTGCCATTTATGTCAAGACTGTGCCATGAGTTCATCCACATTACATTTTTTAGCAGAAAGCATAGCGCAAGTATTGCGTAATTATTAAGGTGAAATAGTTCTTCGTGTTACCGAATTTTGTTCATACATCACCGAATTTACTTCTTCGCTTACAAAATCCAGCAATTACCGCTTTTGCCGCCGTTTCAGCTGATGTCTCACCTCAACTGCCGGACATAAATATCGCACAGGGAAAATATCGAAATGCAAGGTAACAAGTAAAGATAACTTTCAAGTCGGATATTTATCAAAATAGAAAAATATCGTGAGAGAAAATATGAAATGGAAAACTGACCAACAAAAGTAATGAAAAACAAAAATATTGACAACAATTAACAGAGGAATGGCAAAATATTGAATCGAAAAATTTTGCCAAAAGATTGGAACCCGTGGTACAGGAGTGGACATCAAAGTCCAACTTCCTCAGTTTATCATATGCGTAGCAATCGGTTTGTCATAGGCATAATAATACATTTTTCGTAGGCGTAGTTACCGGTACGTCGTAAGTTAAGTTAGATCAGGTCAGTTTATATAAGAATATGTTGGGCCAGGTTAGGTTAAGTTAGGTTAGGATTACTTACCTTCATGTAGGATAAGCAGTACAGATGCTCGACTTTGACTTCTTTGTTAAACATGGGGCATGCTTGCAACATTTTGCAATGCCGTAGTTTTCTGGTTCGTTTTTTATCCATTCACCACATTTGTCTTTGGATATTTTACGTGTTTCATAAAAAATACCTTAAAATTCATTCTGTGTAATACTTTTTTGCATTTTCGTGTCCGACATTTATATTTATATTATTAATATTTCGCCATTCATATTTTGTTCATCAGTATTTCCCCTGTTCGATATTCATCTCTGATATTTAGTCATATGCCATTTTTTCGCTCAATATTTATCCATATCATTATCTATCTTGTTTGATCTTTGGAGTTTGACGTAGTGTTTTCAACATTTTTACATTTAGTATTCCGCCATACAATATTTTGTCCTGTAATAGGTGACATCGGTGGCGAAGGGGAGTGGTAGCAGAAAAATCGTTCTATATCTTTGAAAAATTTAGCGTTATCCCCAATTGCGATGCGGAAAAAAGGGCTCGAAAATACTCCGACAGCAACGATGCTGTGTCCTATAACCATGATACTCTCGCTGCTGGTAGTCATTGGACCAGCTGTTTAATTTTGTGTGAAAACAATAGAATTCAAGCGATACCAAGGGGTTGATGATGAATGCCAAACTTTTCAAGGCAAAACGTAGTTTCTGTTTTGTTTTTGTTTTTTGTTTTGCTTTCTGCCCCCACCAATAACGCTGTCATTACTGAATGCAAGAGGCACAACCGCTACATCCACCTGTTAAATCATTATTAAAACTATACGCTAACTTATACCGGCATTTGGAAGGTTACCTCAGATTAATCTGAAACTTCTAGAATATGTTTCAGCGGGGCCAAAAGAAAGTTTAGGAATGAGCACTTTTGGTGGGTTTGTGAGAAAAATAGTAAAACTTCAAGGTCAGTAAAACTGAGGCGATGAATAAATTCGGTAAGAGGTAAGTAAAATTCGTTTAGCCAATAATCACTGTCTTTTATTAACTGGTTAATGCAGTGGGATTCGTCCTTCCTGAGTACTTTTTAGTTCTCAGTTCGCAGTTGGTGGCGGCGCCACCATCGGAGCTGGAACGCTGTTCATGAGTTTGTTTTTTGTTGTTGTTTATAAAGATTTAGTAACGCCCCATTTCATGGTCATATGGCGCCCACTTGTGAGGTTGAATACCATTGCTGTTGACTATATAATATGATAAAAGATGTTGTATTTTTGTCCTTGAATGGACAGTGTGACCACAGGATCTGTGGCAGCAGGCAATGTCTTCGTACTGTTTTATCAGTTTCATTATATTTGGGTGTGGTGTCAAGAGACTAATCAGAGAAGTGCTCGTGCTGGAAACGATTAAACGTCAGACATCTTATATACTCTAAAATACCACTCTAGTCCTCAATGCATGGTACGCTAGTCTTTTTGTGTCTGTCTCAGTAGAGAACAGCACACTGGAAACATTACCGCCCATACTAATGGGAGGGTGGGAATGTTAATATTTCGATGTTAATGTTGAGTTGATGTGAATGTTCGCTTCTTATTCTGCTCTCATTTCAGAACAGCAGATTTTAAGACAATGCATGGAATAACATCCCGGTTGTTAAAATTCATATTTCTGTCATTCGATTTCCGCCTGCGAAATGTAGCTGGGCGTGGGCCGCGCGGCCAGACGCCACCGGCGAGCGCCGTGAGCCACCTGTCAGGACACTTCATTTTCGGCTTTGGGGAGGGAGGAGGGCATTGCGACCGTGGTTCCCAGCGCTCGAAATTGGATCAAGATGTCTTGCCCTACCCAAGCCCTGAGGAGAATTTATGCAGGTTCTTTTCTTCTCACTTCCGTGATCCGCATCTATTGGCAGTCGGCGCCGATCACGCCTCTACTGGGGGGTTGACCCCCTCTCACTCACGAACAGTTGGTCGCAAGATTAAAATAAGCGTATTGTTGGAGAGCTCATCACAAGCAGAGCTCGAAAATGGTCCCAATTTTAGTTTTGAATAATATGTAAGCCATTCACACCCTATATACCTTTTCTCATAGCCGACTACATGGAACCGAGAAACAGCTTGGATCTCAAGCTTTGTGTTTCATAAAGTCTAGATAAAGGCACCAGCGGACATGTAGAAGTCCGCAGATGCCGATACATGTCTAATTTCTCTGATTTTGTTTAATATATGCGCCGAAACGTTGGGTTAAAGACATGGCGAGTTTCGCGCCGACTTTCGGCGGATGCTGTAGCCGAATGGGGTATGAAATTAACGGCAGCCAATTTTAGCGTATCTTTATTTTTGCGATGTAGCCCTATCCATGTAACATTTCTTAATCCTAGTGGTGCTGTGATGGCTACTCATGCTTAAATTAGGAAAGATTCAGTAGTTGTCAGTATACACAGCTGGCGGAGCTTTATTCGCGGGAATTTGTTTCTTTCCAACATATTCAATTTCTGAAACTTTTTGAGCTGCTTGGTATTATTCGCAACTGCGCAAGCCAGTTCTGTCATTTTCTACCAGTTCGGAGTAATTCGTCGCCGATTTTGACGGCGGTGCATTTTGGCTTATCACAATTATTCTTGACCTGACCTCAGGCCAATTGCTGGAAGTCATTGAAACTTGGTCCATCGACGGTAAAGGGATGTCTGTATCATCTCATACTAAACGTGTTATAAAAATTTCGTCGAATTCCGAAAAACTACATGTCTTGAAAAAGGGGCTAAACTTAGGCCAATGACCCCGAAAATTCCGAAAAATCTGAAATAACATATTTATTGCAATCATAAAGATCTCAAACCCCTGAAAAGTTCATTGTGATATCATGTTTTCCAAAAACGTTGCAGGGCGCTAAACTTTTTAAGGTATAAGTCCACTTGACCTGACTCAGGTCATACACCTGACTTGACCTGAGGTCATAACTTTGACACAAGGTGTACAAATGATCACGCAAGAGGAACACAAGGTTTGGTGGCGCTGCGTTTGTTCGTTCTCTCGCAAACAGGGAAAAACCTCATGGGATCGGTCAACCCCCAGTCGGGGTCAGGTTAAAAATGAGGCGCAAAAGATAGGGTTGTTTCACATGGAATTCAGGTCGGGAATTCAGCGGTTTTAGTAAATGCGACCTAACTTGTTGAGTAAATTACTGGTAAAGACATTGTTACGAAAAAGGCAAAACGTTTGTCATAGGCGTCACCTTCCTGTAAAATCTAGCTAAAATTCGCCAATAATTAGTGAAGTTAGAGGGACAAATTCTACCCCTCTCTCTGGCTCCAGGTGTTTCCTCGCTCTTCCCGGCTCGCTTGTTGTTGCATGATCATAGATGTACCTGCTTGAATATATGTATACAAGTATACGAGGCCTCGGCCTCGTATATATTTATCTACGCTATTTTAGAACAGGAAAAGCCATAGAAATTTTACAGAAATTTCAGATTTTTTCCTGATAGGTGCGGCGCAGAGGGGAAAGATAATAAGAAATTACAAACCACATATAGGTTGTTTACTTCAGTTCATGTTTGGTATGTTTGATACTTATATTCAGAAGAATTATTACGTTAATATAATGAACTAAACGTAACAGCGTACAGCACAGTGCCGTCAAAAACGCAGCCACCTGTACTTCGTCGTTGGAACAGTACGGCAAAACGCATCTAATTCCTTATTTAACTGTTAATTAAACTAATCGGGCATGCGCAGTACCCCAATGTCCCGCTGTGACCAGACAAACACTTGCAGCATCACGAAAACTCTGTTTCAAACAGGAGCAAGTGTTCAAATCGGCTCTGTCTGAAAATGATTTAGGCTCATGACGGACGTTCACTTCATTCATTCTGGGCGTTCACTTCGCAGTTTGCACCCCTCCCCGGTATTGTTTGTGTCGTCCAAACGTTCGGACGTCCTGTGTCCTCCAGTGGACCGAGGCACAGTCGACCTGACCCACAGTCAGACTGCGCAGATCCACACCCAGTTCTGGGCGGCGTGGGCGGCGAACTGCGGGGCGGCGGCGGCCCATTTCACGGCTCCGGCGGCCAACAATGCGCCAGGTAACCGGGCCGGGATGGAGACGTCGGACGCCACGTGTCCCGCTGGGCCGGTCTAATCAGTGAGTTATTGTGCGGCGCCGGAATGCCGCGAGACGCGGCCGCCAGAGTGCCGCGAACGGCCCGCATTGTGCGCGCTTCACACCTGGCAGCGGAGATAGAAAGAAATCGACCTGTGGCCGAGTCTGTCAAGCAGACGGATTGGAAGAATCAAGCGGTAAGTAGAAGTATGATAGGATCGTTAACGATATATTTGTAAGTTAGGACGCGCTCAGGCTCAGGTGCCCAGTTTTGTGTCATGTCTTTTCTCTCGTCAGACATCGGTCAGTCCTCTGTTGGTAAATGAGCTTGACCTTACCTGGCGATAAGACGCAGGCAGCAGTAAAGGTGTCATATCGAGGGAAGGCGTGCTAAGGTGTGCGACCTCCACATCACGTCGCGTACCCCAGTCTTCTGAAAGCAGTTGTTTCTCGTCACACGGAGTCCTGTGCTGCAATCACATCTCTCTCTATTGCAAATGTTACGCCACACGAAAAGCGGTTGCGTCGGTTCCGGGCACAACCAGGAATAGTTTTCTTAGCGTACCCTCGCCACTTTGCCCAAGAGATGTGGACTAAGTTAGCCACCGATGTCAGTTCAGAACTAAACTGAACTTGGACGATTTGTTCGAAAACGGGAACATCATTCTGAATGGAAAGCATTTATTGGAATGGAAGGCTGCTCATTCAGGCACGTAGCCAAGATTTTCCTCAGGTAGAGGGGACGAATGTCAAAGTTTGTCATATGCTACTGGCTTATGACGAAATTTATGGGGAAAACAGCAATTTTACGCCGCTGACCTCATATTGAACCCACGCGAATACATATAATTTTTGCTTTTGCTGCATATATATAATTACTATTCCGTATTCATGTGAAATCGCTTGATATCTAGTGCAGACCGCTTTGTTTGGTGCAATAGTTGGTCTGACACCGCATTCATATGGAAACATTCCTTTTTGCGTCCTCCGCCGCCGCCGCCAAAACGGTTTGGGTGCAAAGGCCACGCGTTTGGCGATATTTTGGCCATTTCGATGGGCATTGCCGAACTATTCCCAGGGTGCGCTGCAAAGGCGTGTTATTGTACGGCATTGCGGTGACCGGCCAAGCTGGCGGACCACGAAAACTCAGCTCCCAGTTGACAGGTAAGGCTCTTAAGAAGGCCCCGCATGCGCTGCGCATTATGCGATGTTATCGCCCAGAAAGGGCTTAACAGGCATGTAATTACGATGTAAACTTATGCTCATTATGCCGGAGTGCTAAAGCGACATGGCTTACACGAACCTACCGCTAATCGAATAGGCTGGTAACACTCGGTCCGGCGTCCGCAGCAGGCGCCAGCAGGCGTCTCACACCCGACTGTGGGTACATAGTGCAACCCGCTTGCGACCAGGCATATTCCGGTCTTTCGCAACACAGCGTTGTCTGACGTGGTGTGTTCGCCTTGCTGCATAACATGTCAGTCGTGGCAAAGCGCGACCACCCGGAGGGACAGGGGGTAAAAGTACCCGCCTCCGTTTTCTGCCGATTGCGTGCGAACCGTAAAAGACGGGACCGCCAAACTTCCAGCGTCTGTCGAATGATTAATTGGGCACGTCGCGACGTACACGTTGTCCACATGGGTCGCATTCTAAGAAAATCCGGAGCAACATATTATCGTGATGTCGGGCGATTTGCGGCCGCGGTCGTCGGCTGGAGCGAAGTGAGCTTTTATTCGGCCTTGTAGCTATGTCTCCAGGAAGAACACAGAAAAATGCACTTCATCTTGTACAGAATTGAACGGGCAAACTAAATGCGTCATCACTTTGTCGTTCGAGTAATCAGACGTTGCAGAATAAGTTCATGGTCGTAATTCGTTGCAAATTTAGGAGGTTATTTCACGACTGATATCCATTGCATTGAAAGACCTTGATCCCTTTCCAGACATAACACTATTGGCCAATTTTTCATCTGACGGTACCAGAACTTTACCAATCCGACATAAACTGTGGTGTATGTGACGCGATGTACGTTAGACGGACCGGCCTGCCGGGCGACGACTGCGCCGGCGGAGCGCTGCTGCTGTTCGCCGAATTATTAGCAATACGAAACATAAGGATCGTGTATGACATACACGATATGTGCGTGTGACCTTAAACTGAAGCAGCGGAAGGAGAGAAAGAGTGGAATTCGACTAGGAAAGAGCGGCCAGGAGTGCGATAGCATTTATAACGTCCGGCCATCACTGCCACACATTTAGCCAAAACTTCACGACCGAAAAACTGTTATATTTCGTTTCGTTCGTTTGATATCGATTCTGAAGATGTCACTCAACTGATGCACTTGCTAGATGTTGTTTAAACCATAGCACATTGTTCTGGTCGCAATGTCTGACATTTTTGTTGTCTGTGACTTCACGGATCAACACAAGAAATCTAATTTCACACTTCGAGGTTAGAAAGATAGTTTCTATCGATTGCCGTTGGAACGATGTAGACCGTAGTTTTAGTTCCTGGGACGTGGGGAAGATCGATTTACCCGAAAGCTGTCCGAAGCGACGCCGTCCCAGTTAAGCTCCTTTTTTGGGAGCGTGGGGCCGCGCGTGGTCGGCAAGGTGAGGGCCATGGGAGAGACGTTGTACTTGTCCTGAAGACCGGCACGTGATGGCGCCTGTGCATTTAGCCTGGCGCTCCTGACGCTGTTTGAGCTGCGGGCAGTCGTATTGAAGATGAATGGCTCAGCTGCCTGCGGCGAGGACGGCGTCAGTATCCGGATGGTCCGTATGCCTTTTGATGCAATCGGCACGATGTTCCTGCATTTAGTCAGTAACAGCATTTTCTTCTGCGATGTCTCTGATTCCTGGTAACATTGCCTCGTTGACACCATATTTAATTCCGGTGGTCCTACTAACTCATCCAACTTCCGGCCGATTTCCATCGTTCCTGCCGTTGCCAAGGTTGTAGGGCAGACCTTCCACCAACAGCGTTATAATTACCTCTCCCAGAACCACTTCTTCCCCAAATCAGCACGAATTCCGTCCCCGTTACCCGACGGAAACGTGCTGGTATCCATATCCGACCTTATTCTGTAAGTCAGCGACCGTGAGAAGATGTCCTTACTTTGCCCTCTGGATGTAAGCAAATGCTTTGATGTCATAAACCAAGCTAAACTTTTGACCAAAGTGCAGCTTCGCGGAATCGACATTTCTTTGTTTTCGGCGTGCCTCCGCAATCACTCCCAATCACTCCCAACCTCCGCAATCACTCCCAATCACTCCCAACCTCCGCAATCACTCCCGGGGTGCCGGCCTCACTGACGTTCAGAAAAAGCCTAAAATAACGGCCCCCTTCCCAGCACCATCGGAGTTTTCCAGGGTTCCGCTCCCGGCCGCCTGCTCTACTGCATCTTCGCCAGCGACCTTGGTCTGTTCACTGGTGGCGCGGTAGTCGTCGAGTATGTCGATGACATGCGAATTTTGGTCAGTGGTAAAAATCTCAATTTCATAACCTCGTTCCTCCAATGAAATAGATCCTGACGTCTCTTGACATCTGGTTTTGAGCAAACGGGTTGAAAATTCATGTTGGTAAGACTCGACTGATGCTGCTGGGTAGTGCACAAAATCTGTGCAACGCCTCCAGTTTTATAACAAAATTTCACTACCGCAATCTTCTCCCCGTTTCGGATGCCATCTTGGGCTAACCTTTGATTGCTCTCTCAATTTGGACTCCTTCGTAGCCGTCGTTACTCGGCGCTGTTCCGGAACTCTAAGTGGCCTATTACATGTAAAAAGCTACCTGCCGCCATCCTTCATCTCCGCTCTGGTCAACGCTCTGGTTCTGTCGCAGATCCATTGTTGTTTTTCGTTATATGGTAATGGTGCGCAAAACCCGTCTCCTTCCCAGAAAACCATTAACTATGGAGCAAGAGTTATTTTCGGCCGAAGAAAATCTGGTCAAGGATCGGGTTTGCCACGGAGGCTGGGCTGGCTCAGCACGGAGTCCTGCACCATGCGCTGTGCCTGGCGCACAAGATGCACTGCCTGGGCGAGCCTGAGGCTGCTGAACTCTCATCTGTGGCGGAGTTTCACGACTGACACGCCAGGCAATCAGGCAAGATGACAATCTGCGAGTACCAAGATCTCGCACGGAGATGGGCCGGAGACGTTATTGTGGCCGTGCGGCGCGGCAGCTCAACTCTTTGCCACCCGATTTATTGCGGCTCTCCGTCTCCCTGTTTGGTCGCCACCCGAGACGCCACATGAGCAGAGGTCCCGGGTAATGCGCCGTCCAATAGTTTGTTGTTTTGTTGCGTCTTGTTTTTTAGCTGCTGAAATGACTGTGATTGTGAGTAATGTACTCGTATACTTATGACGACCGCCAAACTCTTGTTTTATGCTTTTGATGTGAGGCCGTAATAGCCGTGTGCCTTTCGCGAATGAATAATATAAGTCTGAGCCTGAGTCTAAGTACCTCCCATCCCCGTCCAGGCTGTCGTGGGTGGCGAAGAGCCCAGGCGTTGCGGGGTTAACCAATCGATTCAAAAATGAATTCACGCTAAATTCACTTCTGCCAATTTTCCGATATTTTAGACTCAATTTGGGGCATTCGGCAGATGTTGGGTTTGAGTTCCAGCACAGCCGCCTGTATCTAGCCCGGCTCGTCAGGCCGTAAGCCAGATCACGTGGTCCTGTCTTCCTCGGCACGAACAAAATCATATGGTGCCACCCCATTCGGTGTTTAGAGACAAAATTAATCTTGAAAATACTTGGACGGCGAATTTAAAAGTTTTAGAACAAGCGAGCTTTGCATGAACTCTGACATCATTACCTACTTCAACATGATGAGGCGATAGTGATATAAGATAAAAATGCCAGTTTCTGGTATTGCTAGGACCGGTTTTAAGCCCACGTTTTATTTGCAACACCATATGTAACATGTTCTGTTAGGTAGAGTGCCATTATTTACAGGATATCTGATGTGACATTGGCAACACCAAAATACAGCAGCTACCATGAATGGACATTTGCGCACGTGACAGCGTAAGTACACACATCTCGTTTGTGCTGCATAACAATGAGACGTGCTTTGTTCATCATGTACAGTCTGTGTACGATGATTTTGAAATGTCACCAAGCCGGCAGAATTGCTGTGATCTGATGCATGCTGGAAGTGCCAGGAATTCGTTTTGGCCTGTTGCATGTTCAGATGGATCGATGAAGGGAAAGCGACGAATGCATTCATTTCACCCGAGTGCCGGCGGTACGACACAACGCGGTCAATCCACCCTCCCTTTCCGCGATCGATCAGTCTGGCAGCAGATATCTGATGCGCACCTGATCGGACCGAACACTCTGTATCGAATTTGTGTGAGAGCAGCGTGAGACGCAAGTAGTATTTTCAGTTCCCCCCTACGAAATCTTTCGACTTTGCAAAACCATCGGCCGGTAAAATAAACTGCGCATGACGCATCCAGATGGGAAAAACTGTCGTACTTAACTCACAGAAATGTATTGGACACGAATGTGAAACTGCAGTCTTATAAACGTTTACCCAATGGGGAAGAGGTATTCCGATGCATCATCTGCAGGATCGGACGCTGTTGCGGGCATTCGCGGTCAAGATTATGTATGATCGTGCAGATTTTGGGTCCCTCTCCAGCTGTTACAAACGAACCATCACCATGTCACTCACGTATTCAGCATAGTGAGACACATAATGCTAATAATGAAATATAACACCATTAACTGGCTTATCCAGCATTAGCACCGACACACGAAGGCGGCAGCTCTTATATCACACAGCGAGGGTCTTTAGCTATCAACCGCCTCATTGAAATGAGGGACAACGATATCCGATTGTTTCAATCCCGCTTTAGAAGAGCCACTTTTAATCTCCAGATGTCGGATGCAGTTTTACCAAGCGTCTGAAATGTGTTTGGCTCATTAATTGTTAGTTGGTTGTCTTTTTTGTCTTTCATCTTGCGTCGCGAACGTAAAAAGACACTGTCGGAAACGATGTGGCCTAGTTTACTAAACTTCCTCATATGACATTACACGAGAAGTGAAAACTCGCCGGTCCAAGCGTTCAGCTGCGTGGTGCGGGGGCATACACGGCAGGTGAATGTGTTCTTGTTGGCGTTGTTGGTACATATGGCTTTGCTAAAAGTTTGGACGCAGGGAAGCAAGAGAGGACATTCCTGCGTCTCCATCCCGCTCGGAAGTTTGTGGAACGCTTGTGGCTTGAATACCGGGGTCTCGCGGGGTCCTCAGTTCCTCGAGACTTTCACGTGTTCTGGTTTGACAAGTTGAGCCCTCGGAACACTCAGGGTCCACTGGGGATAAGACGTGCCCTCGTCTGAGAAGTCGTCTGAGAACGCCTGAACAGGAGTCGCCCGGACCTCATCATGCGCTGTCGGAGCCCACAAATGTCGCCGACAGGAGGTTAGACCCTGAGAGACATTAGCAGCCACAGTATTTACATAGCTCGCACATCTGTGAACACTGCGTAACCTTAACGTCATTCATGAATGAATCCTCCGCACTAGCAGAGACCACTCCACTTCTGTAGAGAATGTGCACAAAAGGGACACAAACCATGGGCTTTCACATCAGGCGTGTTACGAAAGCTGCCTTCGAGGGGCTCCTTCTAGACGATTGTTTTGTCCGCTACGGACAGCGTCTTCAGTGAATAAACCACGCGATGAAGTCCCAAAAGGGGTCCGCATGAAATGCAGCTGATTATAAGGATCCGTCAGTTCCCGTCTCAGGAAGGCCTGGGAAGATCGACCAGGAGCGACGGTGATCTATATGCTCGCTCCTCAAAATGACGAATTACCCCAGAACATGAGAGGATGCAGCTTACTGTATGCAACACTTCGCACAACCGTGACTGTAGCACGCAAAGCACAGCTGGAAACCATGGAGCACCAACATTTTCTCAAACATATGGACAGGGACCATAAAATGATCAGTAGTCAGGAGGGCATATGAAACGAGCGTTGTACTTTGGACGGTTTCTGCCAGTGCGACGACAGGTGGGATCGAGTACAAAAATATCCGACGTCTTCGTATCGTGTTCAGCTTCGGAGTCTAGTTGGTATCGAGATGCAGCTGAGGTACACTGAGCCGAGAGCACTGCTTGATCCGCCTGCAGCATGCCTCTTCATTTAAAGTACTTCCGTTGTGGTGGAGCTCTTTTCGTCATCCATGCAGTCACAGTAGATGTACACGAGTATATGCATGTATCAAGCCACGAATATTTAAATTATGCATACGTACTGACTTCTCGTGCTCTGTTTCCATTACTGTGGCCAATCTCAAAACGTTTGCTTTCGTAGCATGCGACTTCACAGCAAATATGTTTAAGACCTTACAGAAGCCCCGCATCTGTTCAGTGGGCTGAACAAGGTCCCAAGTCGCATAACCAAGCCCTTTCGAAACATAGATGAAACAGCTTCGCGTAGGTGTAACATTTTGCCTTCCAAGATTTTACTTGGAAAGCCCATATATCCAAGTTTTCGCTCAGTAATACGCCCGCATCCATGCTTGGTCTGCCAAAGTTGCATCATAAATCCCATGGTATCCTGCAGTTTAGCCCCAATGTTCTCGCAAACTAATCTCGTTTTACCCGTCGAGACTATTCGGTCAGAGTTTCCGCACAATAGTTTCTTGTACACGGAACGCTGAGCGTTTTCGACGCGACAGCAGAAGGAACTCTGAATGCTTTCTGTTTCGCGGAAAGTGTGCTGTCCTTGGTGTCGGCAGCGGTCGGCGTCACGAAGCTGTCTTCAGCCCATGTAGCACGGAATTCCTTCGACAATGACTATTACATTCATTTCTATATCCGATTAAAACCGGATATTTCACAATCGGGCTAACTGACACACAGTCGGCATGTGTATTACAACGGACATCGTGGTCAAGGAAAAAAAACATGAAACAATTGAATACAACCTCGGGCAACGATGCTCCACAGACCAAAACGAATACAGCGTTACAGAACGCATTTGTTGTGCGGCTTCAAAGGCGGGTTTTGATCCACGACTGAAGCATGTTTCAAATTCAGTACACACCAGACAATTTCGTTATCGTTATGCGTTCCAGTGTGCAATACTCGCTACTTTCAGACCTGTTCATAGGGAAACTTTAAAAGATACGAGGCATGTTCAATTCATAGTCGAGACAATCGACCTGTGGATAGAAGAATGCACGAACAACTCTATCTCACGACCCATTGTTGCAAGCACCGATGTTCTGGACACAGTACAAAGAAATGTATTCGCCAGCATCACGAAGTAGTTTCAGTGTTCTCCACGCGCCAAATATTCCCAAACAGGTCATTTATAGCATCACACAAGCGTGACTAGAGCGCATTTTTCAACACAGAGGGGGAACACAAACTCGGGGCAGCCGGTTTCCATGCAGGCCCACTAACACATCACGCGACACACAAAATATTGGTATTAGCCGAGTGACTTTTTGCAAGCCTACAGACACTGCATAGACGGCAACCTCTGCCGGCCCCTCAGGAGTGCGTGACGTCACTAGAAAAATATCCCGGGGCGCATCAGAGTTGCAGTGTGGCATTTCCAGCCACCAGCCAGTGAGAGATCCATCCCACGGCGCGGTGCCAAGCCTCCACTTCACCGCCGAGTGTTCGACACGGCGCGCAACCCCACAGCCGCACTGGGGACGGGAAAAACAATTGTCCTACGACCGGTCCTCTCGGGCCACTGGAACGGCCGGCCGGGTCCACCGGTGAGGCCTCCGCCGCGGCAGTCTCCCAACTCTCAACACAGCCAGCAGCGACCTCCGAGGTCGGGTAAAGCCAGTACGGGCAGCCTCCCACCACTGCAATGGCAGCACCACCGAGACGGTGCATTACCGGGTCCGTAAACTGCACAGCGTTTGGATTCCCAGGACCGCTGAGACAAGCTGGAAAGGAAATCGTTGTCAAAAAGCTGCGTTTTTACCATGATTAAACAGGTGCACATGGCGCTCTGAGAACAACGGGATTTTGCCGTTAGATGTACATCAGGAAACTCGTGGAAATGACGTAAGAGTTATCAACGGCATTCTAGTGAGTAAATTAGACATATTGCTGCTACCATATCTCATGAGACAATATCACTTAAAATTTTCGATAGCTTCCCAGCAGTAGAAACGACCGTGAGAAAAAAGGTAAAATAAGACTACAATAGACTACTCTATATACCTCATACCCTGTTGTTTGGTGAAAATCAGCTGACGACCGCAACTCTTACCACTAACATATTCAGGGCTTGGAACAAAGCCCATATGAAGCCTTTCTACTTAGATCATATGTGGTTTGGACGGTTCTCGATCATCGCTTTCATTAGTTTCGTAAAATCTAGAACGCTTGCAATAAACCGATAGTCTATTTTTGTAACATTTTACAGCAATATCTTTTAAGATGTATTGTTTCTTAGTGTTATTCGTGTATTACTTTATGTGGTATTCTACATTTTTGACACACCAGTATTGTAATGTTCTGTAATACATTTCTTATGTTTTAGTACAGCCCCATGAATCACCTAACCCATGTAATAACTGGTGACAAAGTTCACAATTATCAACAATAGAATAAAAAAATATCAAAAGAATATCAAAAAAAGAAAGGGTAGTTTTTCTTGTCCTAAGCATGCACCACGATGATTTCTGGAAACTTAGAGTTAGTAGCATATCATTACCTTGTATTTTTTCACGCACATTTTCATTACAATTACCTTCACTACCTCGGTAACAAGGAACATTTGACGAGACCATCGTGTACGAAAGCGCAAGGGTTGTTTGGTCGTCTGAAACGTTTATTTCCACCCTTCAACACCCTGAAATGACAAGCATCAAGTACAGCGCATAAAATTTGTTGAGAACAAGAAATACGTAAACGCGATCGGCATGCTGCAATGGAAAGGATAAAATCCACAAGGAAAATAAGGCATGATCACAACACTTCCCGCGTCCTAAAAAACAGGACCGAGCAAAAAACAGACCAAAAATTGATGAGCGCTGTCATGCAAAACTGCGCAAAGACAAGGGTCGAATCAAGGTCGAATAGGGCCAAAATGCGTAAGTGCAAACATACTCCATTTTAGCACTGCCATTTTGATGCACTGTGCAGCATGGTAAAACCACAGAGATCTGATGTGGTCCGCGGATACTCACGCCTTAGAATATCACCGGCAGGATGATGAATGCGAAAACTGTGAGCGCCCCAAGAACGGGGTTCAGTTTTCGCACTTTGTGCCCGCCGGCCCTCGCTATCCGAGACTCGAGAGCTGAGAACAGGAGCGAGGAGATCGGACACTGGGACAGCTGCACCGCGCTGCGCTGAACCTCGGGTTTCTCACGAAAGCAACAGCAAAATAAATCTAAGACGTTTGCGTGAGCCTCGATGTGGCGTGTAAACTGAAAAAGCTGAATGTAACGTTGCGCGAGTGTTTGACCTCACGCGATCCGATTGCTGTTTAACCATGCCTGGTGATGCCATGTTGTTTTTTTTTCTTCAGAGCGCGGCGGGAAGCAGTAAATCGCCAGTATCCGGAACAGAATGGGCAGGGCAAGAAAATCTCTGAACATCCAGATAAGGAACATCTACACCGCACTGAAACAATCGTTGGGCGGGGAGCTTTGAAAGCTTAAAACACCTGTTTAGACTTACCCTCTCCTTTGGACAGTGTGGAGAAGTGGAACATGTCGGAGACGGCGTTCCACCCGTGCCGGTTGCTGGCCTGGATGTAGAGGTCGTACGAGGTGGCCGGACGGAGGCCTCGCAGGGTGATCTTCTGGTGGTGCAGGATGTCGTTGACCGGTTCGGTGCCGGTGGTCGGCACAATCACCTCCTTCCACGGAGACGGCATCTCCACAGACGCGTTGTACTGCGGAAGGTGGTGGCCGTCGTTTCAACGCTCTCGTAACCATAGGCAGTCCGAGACCAAACAAGTGACTCGAAATGGAGGACCAAGCATGAAACAGCGCAGTATACTGACCGAAACCATGTCCAAGATGTTAACGGCTGCTATTATGGTTCGTTTTTTCCAAAAGAACATTTCCGTAAAGCGCCCAAATGATTCTGTCACGTGAATGCAAATAGGATCTATATCACGGCTAATTTTTACTAAACAAATAAATTGGCGTTCAGCATAAAGGCGAATTGTCCAAACATTCTAGTCTGCTTTTCACGAGCAGTAGTAATTTGGGCTGAGAAAACGCACTTATAGGTAGTCCACTGCGGACGAACCTTGTTACAGATGATTAGAAAGGGCACAGCCAACCAGAATAAGTCTAGTATCTGTTAATTTTCGATGTTTCAATCGAGCTGATACAACCTGCAACAATCGTGACTTGAAAGGAAAACTACGATTTCAGAGAAAACATATTAATAAAGCAGATGGACTCTCTTGAGCGTTTGACAGCTACAGAGGGCCGTTTGAAATGAAAGAATTAATTATTCCACACCGACTTTTAAGCAGACAATTTTAATGAATGCAAACCAGGCAGCCAGCTGCGTTCATGTGAACGGTTCACCGCTTTCATTGAAATAACCAAGTGATCCGAAATAATGCATCCTTTCGGAAGAACTAAATCTCATTAGACCAGTCCACTAATGCATTTCTCTTAACACCGGAAGCCGAACAAGCATGGCACCATTTTCTGCCATCGTCTGAATAATCCTGCAGGTAATGGTGACGCACGTAAAAAGCCAGGCAACGGCAAGACACTTAAGACGGCCCACCTTTACGTCATTCCGCGTTTCGTTGGACGGGCGGAGAGGGTTCACTCGCGCGGAGCGCAAGACGTTACCTTCGCCTGGCGAAACGCCACCTTGTACTCTGTGACCGGGCTGTGGCTCTGGACGCGCCACGACAGGTCGAAGGTGTCGGGGGCCGTGCCGACAGGTCCGCTGGTCACCTCTACCCTGTCGGCCACGCCTGCCGCAGCACAGGCAGGCACGCAGTAGGCACGGCCAGCCACAGACGGACGGCAGTGGCCACAGTCGCCCACACCCGGACATCAGGCACGTCCAAACAGACGCACACGACTAACAAGGGTTTGCTGCAGGCAACAAACAGGGCGAACTGTGTCGGGTTTAATATTGCGAGAAGGAGCAGGAAACCATTTTGCTCGGGGATTACTTAAAAGTGATACCGGAACAGCAATAATGACCCCATCATTCTTAGTCTTGACAGCCATGGGCGCACTCCTCAGGTTACCTGTAACAATCATCCGTCCCTTCACCGAGCCGAGGGTGTTGGTGGCGTCACAGGTGTAGGTGTCAAAGTCGTCCTGCTGCACGCTCCTGATGGTCAGGATGTGACGCGTCCCCCGGACCACGTCCTCTGAGATCACGTGACGTCTGGGGTCCAGCTGCGAGCCCTCGCGGCTCCACACCACCTAATGACGTGCCCACACGCCCGGCCGTCACAGCACAACCACGCACGTGTAACATGCGCAATGGAAGGGGGTTTTGCGCTAACGCTCACCGAAAGGGAGCACCTCGAAGGCCCTCTTCCGATCTTGGAAACGGGAAGAGCTAGAGACATGAAATTTGAAGGGTATGGTAAGGCCAACAAGAATAAGATTGTGTGTAATTTTTACGAACCTAATTCAATATATTCAAGGTCAACTGAAGTCGAAAAGATCAACTTTGGACATTTTCTATGCCCGTACATGCCCAGCATACGGACGGCTTTTCGGACGAAACGGTAAAAGGGCACGTGTTAAAGCGTTAAAACGTGGAATGCGGCAATTTCCATTCATTTAGCGTCTTGAATGAAGAGTTCGGGTCGAGGTCACCTCCGGCCATTGACCTATAACGCATTTTATTATCTCTGGGAACTAGATTTCGAGTAGCACGGGATACTGGTCTAACCGGAATGTAACCAAGGGCGCTAAACGCATCATTTAGCATACTTTCCGAGACGATTGCCAACATCGGTGGATTTGATCACTTTCATCGTTTACTGACCTTCGCAAAGTTAAGTGAAGAGAGACGAAGTCATTGATCTGGGATGATTTTGACCAAGTAAACCTTACCTCATGTGCACAAAGGTTTTTACCTATTTTTTGTTGTAAAATGTTAACATTATATATATATATATATATATATATATATATATGTATATATATATATATATATATATATATGCGCATCAATGTGCCTAAACTTATTTCATTAGCTCCTTTGAAAACATATTTCATACAAACTGATATGTTGAAAAGCAAATATACATCAAATCACAAACTGGTTAACCTTGACCTTTGATGACCTTGGCCCTTGCTGCTCCTGGCTTTGCTCTTGGTATCATGCTCAGTTATCCCTGGATGATATCGGCCGATAATGTTCAAACAGTAATCTTAAGTAGAACGTCTAACCTCTCGTAAAGTTCTTATTTGTCTGCGATAACCGTTATTTTTGTGATTATTGCTTGGCTTTAAATGCTCCAAACTTCAAGAATGACCGGCCGATTTTCGATTTATTTGCGTTAATGGACGACTCATTGAACCGCCATAAATGTCAGGAAGTAGCAGCGGCCAGCACTGATCCGTTCTTGAGATATTTAAGAAAAACAGGTGGAAGGGGGGGGGGAACTTTTCTGTGCACTTTTTATGCACAGCCTGCTTGGTACCTGCAGTGCCCTTGACTGCGGTATCTCCTTGAACTAAAGTCATCAGTCAACTTTCTGAGCACAAACAGATCGACCATACCTACATCCCCCTCTCTCTCTATCCCTTTTCCTTCCCCCTATCTCTCGCCGTCTTTTGTTCCCAGTTTCTGAACAAGTGTCCCATTTTCCGCCGCAATTTTTTGCGGACTCTACACATCACAAGTCGTCGCGCCTCGGTCGCAGAGGAGATAGGATCACGCCCGAACCCGCAGAGGTACGCACCTGAGCAGGGGGGTCGGCGAACACGAAGCAGACCAGCTTCACGCGGTGGCCCTCGCCGGTATGGACCGTGCTCCTCTCCACCTCCACCTCCGGCGGATCTGACGAGAAGGCTACAGTCAGGTGAATCAGCACTCATTGGTTGCCAAATGGCGTGACCGGCACAGTAATGGCATCGCTAATCCATCGCGGAGCACGTTCTCTGTTTGGAAGCAAGGCCACTGACATTATTATAGCCCAATGTTCCGATGAAAGAATGAATGAAAACAACTGAAACGCTTGTACTTTAAACACACCGTTGTCTGCTGCATGCTTTTATCAGTGACATCCTTCATGCAGGAGCGACATCACTGGCTTGCGACAATGTATGTGGAACGTCAGAAGCAAATAACAGAAACCACACGTCCAGCACACGGTGATGTTTGCCTTTCGCGGTGGACAAACTAGTCCAGCCTGGACCATGGTCGTAGCCGCCGAGAACAAGAGCACACAACAGCACGAACAGCACCAAAGCTGGCCAGGCTCGGCATAAACACGCTGTCAGACACGGGTGACGCACGCACACTTCGGCTCCTGTTGTTTCTGCATCGCCAGGCAGCGGGAAAATGTCTGGGCGCCCCAGGCTTCGAGCCCTCTCCATCGAGCTGACATAATGGACGGCAAAACACAATCTTTTGTTCAACTGCGCTGTAAAAAGCCTGGAAGAAAGGATTCAAAGCAGGGGTGGCCTAACTATGGATTTTCCATCTAGCGGTCTGTCCGGAATGGGAGTGAATAGGCAACACCTGGCTTTGACGGCAACAGTATTGAACAAACCGATCCGCGTTCATCGACCTCGGTAGCTAACTGTTGGCATGACTTTCCAGTCGTGCCTGTTTGGCCGTTACGTGGCGGCAGTGCACTGGAACCTCATTTCAGACAGGCAAAAGATCTGAAATATTCACCGGATCAAATCGCGTAAATTGTGCAATCGCCAGTCGCATCGAGCACGCTGCTTCATTGATACATCCTTGGGCTTTATGCTATGATTGCTTCGTCCCTTTATGCTCGGTGCATATTTCTTTCTCGTCTATTTCATCACTTTTGAGTCTGCAGTAAAAAGCAAAATCACAAGGAGCTAAAACTTTTAACTTCAGTAAAAGTTTAACGAAAGAAACTGAAAGCAAAGAGCCAAAAATGTATAAAAGTCCGAATAAAAAATTGGGTGTCGATTAAATGCGGTATGCTATGATATGATGGGACTGCCGCCAGTGTGTGATATGTCTTGGGAGACTGTCACTGTAACTGTCCAGCTTCCGCGCTTGCAAGACATAAATCTGGAACAACATTTCTGTATAAAGAATATAGCCAGTTAATGTGATAAATGTTCCACATTTCCAAGAAAAATTCCTCAGACGGAATGCAGAAAACCGCGAAAAATAACAACAGTTGTCAGTTTTCCTGACTTCTTTCCAAGCTTGCTTAACCCGGCATTGACTGAGGTCTGCCTGTCTGACACCTCCTCTCTCTCTGTCTCAAAATTCAATGGCCCGACTTGGCTAATTCAAACGGTGATCAATGGCGCCGAGACGTGCAGTCATGTTGCATACACATGTTGGTACCTTTAGGTCAATGATAACCTTATTGGTCAGGTCAGACATGCAGAATTGACCATTTTCTCCAGCGTTGTCTAATCACAATAAAAATAGATCGAGACTGAAGTTTGCGTTGCAATATGTTTCCGGTAGCTTTTTATCATATTCTGAGTGCCACCTGACCCAAAGCCATCAAAGATCCAGGCCATTGGCTAGGTCATATTTGACGCCCGTGATAACGAGCCATGCAATACATGTGTTCTGGCCCATTTGACACAGAGATTCTTAACTCTTCTCCCGCCAGGGGGGGCTGAATCTTTCCCCCTCCGGATTTTTGTTTGCCAGTTCCAGGGTTTTTGATACAGGCTCGCGAAATCCGGTGACTTTTCCCAGCTATTCCTTCTACGTACTGTGACAAAATTTTGAAATTCTATTTTACTCAGGGGCGGAGCCAGGCAACGCTGCTGGCAGGCACCTTAGGTCATTTTTGGCCCTGTTAAGGGTAAAATAAAAATATCTGCCAAAAATAGCGTTTTTAAGACAAGTTTAAGAACTTAAAACGTTACATGAATGTAAAGGTAAATAGTTGTGCAACATACAGATACAGTTCTATTCATCAGAGGTCACTTCACAAGGTCAAGTCAAGGTCAAAAGTCAATGTAGGGCTTCATAGCAAAAATTTTGGCGCTTTTTTATTGAATGTCGGAACGGTAGAACATGACTGTCTCTATGACGTCGTTCAAATGTGACCTAGGATGACCTGCTTTTCATGGTTTTGTCAGTATCTGCACAACTGATCTGCAAAGAGTGATTAAATATTCAAGACGCTGCGGTTATTCCTTTGAGAGATATCGAAATACAGCGGGGAGGGGCTAAGCGCCCCTCCCCCCAGTCAACGGCAAGTTAAGCTCAGTAAGTGAGCACGCTGACAGCTCTGAAAAGGGTAGACTGCTCACTGAATTCATGTCAATGACCCTTCAATTCAACGAAACCACAAAAAATTTACGTACGATAAAAGACGATCCCAAGTCAACGATTCTACCCGCATGTACCGAACATCGCATCGTCAGTGTGCCTAGATATTTCGCTGGGTGCCAGCATGGACAGCAAAGGCATTTCAAGGCGAAGCGATGATCACACTGCACTCACATATCACTCACGATACTCACATTGCACCTGCAGACTGATCCTGCCCGTGGCTGGTGGACCTACGCCGTTGTCTGCTACACACTCGAATATTCCTGCCATTTCTCGGGTGACGTGAGGAATTGCGTATCGACCCCCTGTATGTGTCGCTTCGCCTCCAGGAAGTGTTCCAGCCTGAAGACAGAAATGGTCTTAATGATCTGGGGAACTCAAAATAAACGTGTTGTAGAAGACCGTATTGCGCTTGCCCGTCCAAATGCCAAACGAAATAAAAAATGACACATCGCACGGGACGAACTGTTCGGTGCCGAACCAGTAGGGTGCAGAACACGGTCAAGCATGTTAAAACCTGGCACCCTTTACCGCCTTACCGTAATCATTAAGCCGAAAACCTGGCGCACATCAGTGTTCGTTTTCAGATGTCTGTTACTTTCGAAGGCTCACCTGTTTTCTCCAGAGTATTTTTGGGGGTGGTTTGCCTTCACCAGAGCACTGGAGCAAAACATCTGCCCCCCTATGAGCCACGACCAGGCCAGATTCGGGGAATGTCTTCACACTGGGACCGTCTGAAAGCACGGGATTTGGTTTCCACATCGTCATGTCAGCCAGATTTTGGTGATGATCAGCCGTGGCGAAATGCTATGGGTACCGTGGGATGACATTAATTTGTGCTTCACACACTGCAGCAGTTTGCTAAACAAGGACCATGAAAAATGCATAAAACAATGGTTTACCGTGACCCAAGCGGATGTCCGTTGTCGTTACTGTGGATTAAGGGGCTTGGAATACAGAGTCGTTTCACGCCTATCCCGTACAGGACCATTTTCAGGCTACCCGCGACATGGTTTTCCTGATGTCTGTTTCACAAGAACCTTCTAATGCCTCACCTTCAAACCGGCGGAATTTCAACATTATTTTTGAGTTAAAATCCCAATTGCACTCAGCAGGCGCGGGCTGCGGCAGAACAAAGGAGCCCTTGGCCGTGTCCCTGGGGTCGCATTAGCCACTGTCGCACATCTCGCCGTAATGACGTTACCGCTGAGATTACAAAGGTGGTGGCTGCTATTGATTTCGCCCAACCGGGCGCCCGTCTGGCGAAGCCTTCAGCTCGTGGCAATTTCAGGAAATCCGCCACCGACCTCAGCCTCCCGGCTGGAAATAGGCCCCGTAATTGTTTCGCGATTGAAGGATGGCGTAATTTTCTATTATTTCATCCATTCAATGGGTTCGTTCTCTTATTCATCCACTCTCTTTTCCGCTCAGGCAAGGTGGCAATTTTGCCGCGGCGGCGCGGGAAGGCAATGGCCGGAAAATAATTAATCCGGCCAATCAGCCAACCATGAACGGGATCCAAGTGAGGCGACCTGACGCCGGTGGCTGAGGGAGTTATCACGGCGCCCCTCGGCACGTCGTGCAGGGATTTCTGCTGGCTGAATGGACCCCTGCAGGACGCAGGGCAAATCAATCACAATCACCATGGTTTATTCATGGCAGCTAATTGAGGAGTTCGAGCGTCGAAGCAGTTGGGGAGAACGTCAAGAGTGATAGTCACCAGGGGCAGACTAGGCCCAGTATGTATTCTATGGTGCCTGGTACGTGAGGCGTTACCGCCGTTCTGCATGGGTTCTGCTTGGTGTTGCGGTTGCGAGGTGTGGATTTTAGCAAGGCATGAGATGTTATAACTAGCGTTGTGAATGACTCCAAAATGTGTCAATGGTTATTGACCCTCGCCGGTCCAGCCACCGGATACACCTTCGTCAGAACGGGGGCTGATGGGAATCCCCGTCTAGATCTTGAGGACAGTGAGTCGCACAGAAAAAGCAAAAACACCACTGGAAAGACATTTGCAAACACAATAAAAGGCTCCCAGATTCAGTTCAACCGGCTCAACACCGTGGCCGCCAGAAGTCATTATATGTCAAATCGCCTGTTAGAGCTTTTGGTAGAGACGTGACTCTAAAGACGTAGCACGTAAAAAGAAGACCTGATTTACTTATTTTGTGCAGTAGAAAACACCTGAGGTCATGTTTGACCATTTCACACGAAACTGAAAGTGAAGGGAAAATGTCGCTTTTTCAAGGGCAAGAGTCGCGTTCTTCTCATTGCAAAAGACTACATTCAGTCTAGGCCACGCCGCAGATGCACTTAGGATGCATATAAAGTTTGCAACCATCATATAAATCGAGGCCAATCTAGGCCACACTTATGACGCATACAAGTCGGGAGTTTCTGGTGTCTGTCGTATCAAGTGCCGCATTGCCAGTGATCAGACACGACACACCATAAAATCCTGCAACATCGCCTGATATAATATTCCTTCTATGTCATGAAACCCATGTCCAAAATCATTTTCCTCACGTAAGTCAAACAGACACCGGTGGGCGGCTGCGACTGCATTGTAACAGCCCAATATTTGAAGAGAAGTTATTTTAGCAAAAGCCAGGGCGTTTATGTTGGCGACCAAAAATGGGGAGACTGGGGCAGTAAAAAGTGAACAGAAAATAAACATGGGTGACGTCCGCATCATTTGCGGCCATGCCAAGTGAGCCCGCATTGAAAACAAACAGCACTTTTCAAAATGTTGAATCAGGTCACCCTAGGCCAAATGGGATGAGGTCAATACGGGAAAGTCAGCTCTTCTCATGTCATATATCAACGGCCTTAAATCGCATATGGTTACTAATTAACAATCAAAAATCGTAAATCTCTGAATTATGTTCAACAGAGAGTCTGAAAATTCGGTACAAGACGTGACCTGAACCCGGGTCATGGGTAAAAATGACCCAATCCCAGGTCACGGGCTTTTCACATGCATGTGAAAAGGATGTGGGAAGTACCAGAGGGTATATCCATAGTACAAAACTACCAAACTTAACCCGTAATCTCAACTGGTAGCTTAACCCTATTCCCGGAGGGCTAGACGGTATGGCCGATTCCCGGCAGGGGGGGCGGATTCGGCCCCCCCCTGAGATCTCGAGAACTACTTATCCGATTTCATCGCAACAAACGGCAATCGATTTGCCGTGACGTTAACTACATTTTTATAAAAAGAAATTTTCAAAATTTAGAAATTTGTGGATACAGGGGGACAAAAATGTCAAAATGGGGGGTACTTTTTGACTTCTTATAACTCCGTTGTTTATGGACCGATTTCGATGAAACTGGCATCAATCGAGAGATTATGGATAGGGCTTTTACCATGGGCATGAAAATTTGAAATTTTGAGAAACTTCATGGGCGTTCACAGGGTTTCAAAAATAGGGGGATTAGTTTTCTAATAACGGAATGAACAAAAGAGGCCAAAACACTTTTTTAGCTTCTGCTAGTCATGTTATGCTAAAGAAGTACAAATCGCATTACAATGTTTGTATAATGTTAGCATAGGCGGTGCCAGGGACATAAAAAAGGGGGAACTGTCATGGTCACACGTTCTTCAGATCAACTTGTGACCTTTGACCTTAAATGACCTCCAGTGACCTTGGGGTCACCTGGAATGATGTCGTGTGCATTCAATATTATCTGTAAACGTTTTTAATCGATTAAATTTACTCTATTCCAAAAAATTCATTTTTTGGCTTTTGCGATATAGGGTACGTGCACTGACATTTTAGGTCATAGCTCCGTGACCCGATCTGATATCAAGCTGAAACTTGGTACACAAGTAGAGGGCATCTTTCTACGTCATATATATTCCGGGTTTGGCATTTGAAAAAATGGCGCCGAAATTATTGCGAAAAAACAAATTTTGACTTTTGACCTTGACCTGACCTTGTAAAGTGACCGCAGATAAACAAAATTACATATGCACATTGCCCAACTATTTAGCTATATATTCATATAAAGTTTTAAGTTCTATCTTAAAAATTCTGTTTTTGGCAGACATTTTCCTTTTACCCTCAACATGGCCAAAAATGACCTGAGGTGCCTCCCAAAAACGTTGCCTGGCTCCGCCCCTGAGCAAAATAGAATTTCGAAATTTTGTCACGGCGCGTAGAAGGAATAGCTAGGAAAAGTGACCAAGTTTCGTGAAGCTGCGTTAAAAAGCCTGAAATCGGCAAACAAAAAACCCGAGGGGGGGGCGGATTCCGCCCCCCCCCTGCCGGGAATAGGGTTAAAACGGCGAAAAGTGCAGCTGACGTAAGGTCTCTGATCTAAACATTCGAGATACCAGAATTGCTGCATCTGTCGTGTTCTGTCAACGTGGCAGATTGCAAGTGAATGGATGCATTTGACAAAAAATTACAACACTTCACGTTTTTGGAACATGGCCTAACTTGACCTGTCTTGGGTCAGTGACCTGAGGTGATCACAAGTTCAAAATTTGGCAAAATGTGCCAAAAAACGTATGAAAAGGCACTAAAAGTTTCATATTCCTGCGCCTCTTCGTTTTCTGGCCATCCTCGGATGACCGGAGTGGGGCTCTCATGAACCCCGCCCGCGGACCGGCGAAGGTTAAAACTGGAAGACTTAAGACGGAAGTGTCTGACTGGCAGGATGGAAGGTATCGGTCATGACGTGCCAGCAGCAAACAGCAAACTGCAGTAGGTCACCCTGGTACGACTTCGTCATTTTGACTGCGCAGCACGACTACCTGAGTTTTGTGACCCTACAGGCTTCACAAGCAGTGAAAACAAACCGGTCTGGACAAACGTCATGCACCCGCGACGCGTGCATCGACTTCGACGACGTCGAGCGCACGCCGTTCATCTGGGAAACCTTCCGCTCATGTTTGGTAGCTCTGCTCGTTACACCCTCGTACCATGCCAGCAACCCTCCCCAGAGTCACACCCCTGCACGGCGCCCACGCCAATCGATGGACTGCAAACAAAACAGCAGGTGATGCATATGGAACGTCAAATCGCGCGGAAACTAAAAAGGCAAATGCTAAAAAGTCCGCCCGTCCTGCGAGTAATTGCCACCATATGCTCAGCACAAGGCAGCGTCCCGAAGCAACGCCTCCCATTTGTCCAATCTCAGCTCGCCCTCCCCCCGGACCTTCCCTTCCCGCCGCGGATGAAGGGACGAGCTCGCGTCAGGTAGGGAGCCCGTCGGCAGGGTGAGAACAGGGCGGTCCGACGTCGGGGTAGAGCGTGCTGGCTCAGGATTGGCCTCGAACCGGACGTGGCGTCACGCTCCCGTCCGTGACGTCACTGTCCGTGTCTGACGTCAGCCGGGCGGTCCACCGGCGGTTTGACCGGGCGGGTAGAGGCAGGGCGGGATGGTTCGCGTTTTTCTGCGGTTCGTGATTGAAACTAATCGGAAAAACGCAATCCGAGGGCTGTTGTTGGTAAAGCGCGGGGGCTGTGACGACGTCAGACTGAAGACACGAGGCAAGTGTAAAACAGGAAGAAGGGTCATGTACTGACATTTCAGCTTATTCTAGAACAAGTGGATGGCATCTGTAAAGCATATCTCGTCCAAGTGACGTGAGAGGAAATTTGATGAACATCACACAGTTGCTGGATTTGGCATGCACCGCTCATCAGTTGCGCACAGTATACCTTTTTATGGCATCACTTGGAATGTCAAAACCATATGAATGTTCAGTCATAATCAGTTACTTACACAGAATGTCCACAGAGTGTGTAAGCTCCATCATAGGTTCTGTAGACAATGAGCAGGTGAAGGTGCCGGTGTCCTTGACCCTGGCCCTGGTGATCTGAAGGTCATGACCCCGCACCAGTTGAAAGCGACGGTCGATGGCAGTGATAGTCTGTCCAGCGCTGATTACTCGCCTCCCCTTCCGCCACACGACAGGGTACGGACCTGTACGCAGTGAAAACACACCCGTTCAATACGTTAGCTCATCGCTCAGCACCCTGGCTTCCATCACAGGATATCGCAAAATATCTGCGATAAAAAGGTGCATAAAGCAGTGGCTCGTAGGCCATATCCTGAATGTGGCGCCCCTGGTATCCGGGTTGACACCGAAGTGGGTCGATGCGCTCGCGTTACATCGCATACGACGCGTTGCCAGTGATTGAAAGGCGGTACCTAAAACAAAATATGATTGGCGCGTTTCATTACGCTAAGAGCACATATGCCTGTCTGATGCATGACAGGGATTTGCAAGAGCCTTCGGTGGAAGGTACAATGTCCCTAAATGCGCAGAGTTCTGCTGAAGTAGTGCCGCAGCAGCATAGCGTCTGCAAGGTATGAGGGCCGTGAGCCAAGGTGGGTACAGACACAGGAGCCACGGCATTTTTTCATGACTCCGTCTGATGCACTGGCTGATCCCTAGCGAGTGCTCACGAAGCGGAAGTATATCCAGAAAAGGCCCGGGGTTTCGCAGTAAAAATGGCGAGCCATCTGCAGACGGAATACGAATCCATGTCAGCAATGGCGTCCTGGGAGATTCCAGAAATTCCAGAGAAGATACAAAAAACCCAAACACCCGTGTCGTGAGTATGGCTTTTGAGCACCTGCGTCCGAAAGGTATTCTTGCATGCGTCGAGGCAGCGGCTCAGAACAGAGTAATGGAACACAGTCTCACCTAAATTGTTGATTTCACAGGGCAGCACGATCGACTCGCCCTCCTTCACGCTGTACGAGCCGGGGGAGCTCAGGAACACAGGCTGCACGTCCGGGTAATCGTACTCGTAGTCTTCTGCTGGCATGGCTGTAACAAAATAATCGTTCAGGAGAGGTTACGGTGGTGATAGTTGGCCAAAGCTTCCGTAAACGATTTCAGCATGCTGCAACCTGCTACATTTTTGTGCCAGAAATACTTCTGATTACCAGTATGTTAAGGATCGAGAAAGATTAAAAAACAGTGACGAGAAGTAGTGACAAATTAACATTACACAAACCACCATACACAAAACAAGCACCTGACGACGCTAGAAAGGATAATCACATTTACTTGCGCTATCGAAAGGTTTCGTTTTTTACTGTAACTAAGCATTCCGCGGCAACACAAGAGGAATTCATCAACGCTTCCCGAGACAGACGGTAGTGGTGCAGCCCCCTCTGTGAAATTTTCCAAAGTGGACCGCTGACGACTGCTCCGATTGCTCTGCAGATGTGAATCTCCGGCTCTCAAGTCTTTTTGGCGTATTTCCACAAAAAATGGGGCGAATAGCGTAAAAGATCGCTGACCCATGGTCTCTCGCTCGAGAGCATGTCATATAGTATGACAGGGCGACGTCTTCAATGAAAAGCAAACTTTGTAAGTATTTTGCGGTGCCCATTCTCACTCCATCGTATGTACGAGTGTCGCCCATGGTGTCACCCATCAGTGACCTCTGCACATGAGCTTTTTTACATAACCGTACTTGAGTTAAAACTGAGGTCACTGGCCGTTTTTACTTGCACTAATCTCGGCGGAGCCATTAAATATCCGGATGCGTTGATTTCTGCAGTGGCAGTAGTTTCCTTATTCCAACTTATCGTGTCCTCCTTTATCGTCAGTAGTGGTTCTGGGCCCCTCAAGAACGTCATGTGGGTTACGCCCAATACGGTCCAAAGGAAACCAAAATCCACTGACATGGCCTCCCTTGGGGTCGATTCTGAGGTCAACGTGTTACTTAAAAGGGTCACATCGCTATCATCGTGTAGCCTGAGGATCAAGCTACACGGTCGTTTTCGCTTCGTCCCTCTGTCGCATCAACTCTGAAAAAGGATGGATGGAGGAGGGTCGTCCAACCCGCTGTGCTGATGAAGGTGGCGAAATGGTGATTACTGGAGAGGGCTTCATTTCCACATCCGTCAACCTGATGTCATTCGCTGATTTCTGAAGTGATATGGATTTGTGATACAGCGCAATTTGCTAATCAACCACTGAGCACAGCTTGCAATGTATGGGAATTTCACACTGCATATCGAGCAGACCCCCGAGTTCCTTGACTTCCGACCACTGTTGCCCTGACGAAGCCGTAAATCAGAAACAAGCCGAAGGCGAAACAAGAAAGCCAAGCTTGTGCCGCTCTAAATCACACGAGGCTTGCAAAATGTCTGAAGCAGAATGCCAGCCTCGATCTATCATGACGCACGGCCCTCAGGACGAGACTGCAACGGCTGCCATTATCCCGACACCGCGCATTAGCTCTATTGACTGGCAAACCGCGGGCGCAGCGGCATGAAAGGAATGTCGGCCGGCGGTGGGTCGGCTCGGCCGCCGTCATAAATTGTGCGTAGTTTAGGGATGTCGTTAATTTTGCGGGGTACTACCAGATAATCCAGCCTGTCCGACACCGGGCCCTGAACAATGGTCAGCCACAGGGCGGCCAGTAAAGCCGAGCGCCGCCGGCCGGTACGGCACAGTTTACGATCCACCTGCTCTGTTTACGGCTTACTCGCCCGGGACGGCCGGCGCTCTGGGGTCGGGGCGGAGAGCGTCACGCGCCGGCCGCTGGCCCGTGCCCACCGTGCTCGGGCACCCTCGCTCAACACAATGCTCGCACCAGAGCCAAACCCGGTCACACAATACCGGCCGCAAAGAGGGCAGTTCAGCTGTTTTTCTGGGCGGCCTCCGGCAGCGTTCCCGCGGTTTTCAGACCGCGCTGGATAAAGCCCGCCAAAAGAGCCGATGATGTATGCTTGGGCCGTTCGATGAAGCTGGCCGCGCCGAAATGGCCGTCTGTTTCATCTCGAGGGGAGCCGGCCCGAAAAGAAATAAATAGCCGAACGAAAAAAAATACTGATTTATGCACAATGGAGGGAAAAAGATTCGGCTGCTGGGACAAAACCGTCGTAGATGACGGATGTTACGCGGATGAGAATACGCGCTGAGAATCTGAGCACGCAAAGCGTCACGCAAACAGGTTCAAACGCGCAGGAGAAGAGGAAAGCAATATCTCTGAGCTTAACATTAATCATTAGCAAAGGTAATTTGGACGGCTTAGACATTCCGACGAGGGAAATGACACTAACTGAACAGTTAAACAATCCTGGCGCTGTTTTTGATAACCGCTGATCAGTACTGTTGGCGTGAGATCCAGACCCAACGTAGTCCAAAACGAATAGTCCCCAGGTACAGGATGGGAGGCACGCAAGAGTGCCAAGGGGCGGGGGGCAGCGGCAGATACGTTGCACAGCTTTTGGCTACACAGCTAGATCAATAATGTTTTGCGTCACTGGGTTCAAACGATGACGTCACCCGCACAAACCTTACCACGTGTACCCAGCCACTTCATTGATGGCCAGTGTCAGACACCACGGAAACGACCAGGTCACCAGCCTCTGGAAACGGCTGGTGGAACACAAGCCGGGAAGCATCGCCACGTGGAAAGCATGACCGCCTGGGTTACTCTGAAAACGTGCTTTCCGCTGGCGACAACACCAGATGAGACGTGAAGTGGCCAACCCAGTGTTGGAGAAGGTGTGCCCAGTTCTGGTGTTAACGATCTAGATTCATGTTACGGGTTTGGCATCACGATTTTGTTTCATCTACACTCATCATATGAGACCGTTGATGCGTGTAACTGGGCCTGCCACAGGTACTAGTATAATGAATGTGCCCTTTTGCGTTCAGGATAAGAAGCCGTGCTTTCCAGCTACGTTATCTACATGCAGTGCAGCATTACGGAATAGATTTGTTGAATGAGGAAACGCAATGGCAAAGCTGATTTTTTTGTCAATCAAGATCAGCATCAGCCTCCTTTAACAACGAACGCAACATTTCCCGAATGTATTAGCTTTAGAAACTGGGCATAAAAAATCCTCATTTGTACGACCTTCTACCAAAGTCCCGACAGTTGTACATTCAATTGTGCACGATATGAATGTCGAGTTCGTCGAGCCGGAACCTACCCCGTACATCATCTAGGACTGATGAAGAAACAACGTAATGTACCATACTCAAACAGAGCTCTGGCATGAAGTCAGAACCCTGTGCACGACTGTTCTTCCCTAGGATGAGGGCAGGCGACACCTGGTCGGCACCGGCCGTCGTCTAGACTATTTTGACCGGGCCCCATCGTACCATAAGAGCAAACAACTCCCACACATGTGCCTTCCACACAGCAGGCAGGACGGCAGCCAAACCGCAGTGAGAGGGTTTATACACCCACGGTATCACGGTATCTACACCCACGGTATCGTCGTCCAGTGGCCAATCAGGGGATCGCTGGGCTCGCCAGAGACGTATCTCCTGGAGGATGATAGCGAGGCCGGGTCATGACACCATGTGCCAGACGCCGGAATGGTCGCCTGTCTACAGGACTCTCGCTCGACCAAGACGAACCAGAACTGAAAGCCTAAGGAAGAACCCTGCATCCTCAAGCTTGACGTGAGGCACCTAGCACGAATTTAATCAAGCTACCGAGTCGCTGTTATTTCGCTACGTAATGTTTGTGTATAAAAGTCTAACGTCTAGACTTATTCTTCGAAAAACGATTGAACCGAAAATGCAGCGGTGCTTCTCAAGAAAGTAATAGTTTCGGAGTCCAAAGGAAATCTCAGTTGACTGAATAAAATGTTCTTAAACTGCAATTGCAGTATTACATCACGGGCAGACCTATGCTTGTTTAACTGAGTTTTTCTGCAATGGTGTTATATTCCTCGGACATAAGTGAAGTATTCTTTTTTGAGAATTGTAACACGGCTATTTAACATGCATTACATGTAACACATGCCATTTTACTATTCTAGAAACAACGTCGGGGACCAGACTCCGCTACAAGCACAAAAATGGCAGCTATTCCTATTAATCTATAAGCTAAGCCTTATCTTTTCATTGCATAATGGCATACACTGACATCCAGGACGACGGAATGCAAAGGCGGTGACAGCCCGTGCTTGAAACCTTATGAAATAAAACTAACAGGAAACCCCCCCCAAAAAAAAAACGAAATTGAAAAAACACAAAAGCTAAAGTTGAAAAATATGTGAAAAACTGCTGCGGCTTGGCTCCAAAACACGCCTTAATTTGGTCGTTGTTCGTTTGAAAATGTGCAGCGCATGCCGTTCTGATTAATGGTTCTCCCGCAGGGACTACGACGCGCCATTAATCGGCAACACATTAGCGGCGACAATCCATCGTGGCGCAAATTTCTCCCTGCCAAAGAGCACACCTCTGCAAGAACCTAACCAGCCGCTGATAAGCAGAGCCAATAAGCGCTGGCCCAAATAAAATATTACACCGATTTATTGCACGACACGGTTCGGGAAGACCACTCAAATGACGTCTTATAAAGAAATGGGCAGACTAGCTTTTGACGCGAGTGATGGCTTTTGAGCTGCAGACAGTGGTTTTCGTCTCAATAGCATGCTGTTATCCTTAGCATTTTCGGAACGTGAATGTCTTAAAGCTTCCTGATTGCTAGGTTATCGCTAAAAATTGGATGGTATATTACAATAATAATATATGTTTAATCTATTATAGCGCATTACAATGATATATGTCGTAATACAAGATTAAAGAAAGAGGGTGAGCGAGCGTAGTAAACGAACGCAGTGATACAATTGAACAAGTCAATGAAAACCAAAGCTTTGGACATTTGTTTCTTGTTCGCTTGGATGTAATTCAAAGATAACTTTGGAATTACGTTGTACTGATCAATAATCTCTGCAGCTAGGGACATGTCTCCAACCCGCTTGGTTATCACTTCATGTTTATATTTAGAAACGTAAAAATACTATTTAAACTTCCCGAAACATTACGTGTGTGCTTAAGAAGAATAAAAAAGAAGAAGCAAAACAGGGAACGCTCTAAGAAGGCTGCAAATTGTGCAGAGTTTGATTTACGTAACTGTATTGTATGTATGTCAATGACTGTATCTACCATGCATTGTTCAGCACGTATTTTATAACCCATCCTTTCATGTTACGAACATTATTAAACCCTCTGAGCCACGTAGAAGCCTTCGTTATCAAAGTATTCCTCCAAAATGTCGACAGGGCAACTTGACCTAAGTTGACCTCTGGCGACCTTAATATTGGCCTTATTTGAGAGCAAATCTAGGCGTTTTCTTCTAGTTTTACCAAGACCTTTCCCACAGTGATTTTGACGTTTCTTCGTTTCTGTTTCTACGTGTTCTGTGTTCCCTCAAATTCTCGAGGTCTTGGGAGGAGGTATGATGACACCCGGCCCAGCGAAGATGGATTCGGAGGACGAGCCTGCGAGGGTTAAAACATGCATCAGTTACAAGACGTCCACTGATCTTAACTGTGACCAGTCATAGACCACGGGACTGCCGTCAATTTACCCACGTCTACTTTATGCCATATGTATTTCATAGGCCATATGCTTTATACCATAGGCCATATGCTTTATACCATATGCCATATGCATTTCCTGACCAGCGTAATTTCTGCGACCATTCAAGTTTCCATTTAAAGACGAAGGAATGCAATGTAGCTACTCATGTTCTAAGTATTGCAGCCATAAAATTATGCAAGCGGATAATAGACGCGTCCTAAATAATTCGTTTCCTTCGGCACCGCCTAGGGGTCAAATGGGGCACCCCCTCCGTTTTTCGTGAATAAGTTCTAAAGCGTTAGAGCCAGCCCAGCCACAATTTCAGTACCTACTCATCAATCCATTTTTACTATTTTGACACCAAAACCATTCCCATGCTAGGTCAGGTCATGGAGGCATGGTGTTATAAATGAGCCTTTGCATGTATGCTTTCGCCCCTTCGGGACGTGCGCGAACATACTTCGTTTTTTTATAACATTCGCGAAGATACTGCATGGATTATTTGGATTTACATGGGACAGATCCACAAAAGGATATACAACCGTGACACGTCAACATTAGAGGTCATGCTAGGTCACATGCATGATGACATTTGGACTGATTTGCATTGTGGGCTATAGAAGTGGTTGCCACTGACCTTCTCCATCGTCCAAGCCAGACAGGCAAATCTGTAGGTGCCTCCTAGCAAGGTTCACCACATACAATATGAGGTCATGTCAGGTCACATCATCGGTAGATGTCAGAACAAAATGAAATAAAGCACTTTCTGTGGAAGGTCGTTCAGTAGCAGCAAAGAGCAATTATTGTTCCTTGCCAGGAAAAGAAAAATGACTATCTGTCCTGACCTGGCTTGACCTTGACCCGAAAAGGAGTAGCTAGAGCAAATTTCATTTCACGAAATGTCATTTCAGTTCTGTATTTGACGCACTTAAGAATCCCAGCAAGTTATTATTGCTCTTTGTCAGAAAAGGTAATGCAACCTTATCTGACCTGATCTAAGCCGACCTTGACTGGATGACAAGTGGTTAATGCAAAATTGATCATAAAAAGGTTTTATTTCTGTCATTTTCACCACTTGGATGAAATCGGCTGCGATCAAGTATCGGTGTCTGACATGTAAAGTAAGACCAATATTTCACTTGACCTCGGTTTCCCTAGACCCGACATTTTTCATTGGCCTGCATTTGATGCAGAAAATCGTAACATTTCGTTTCTAAGACCAGTATTACCGATGATACAATGTGCGAACCGATGTCAGTTTTCCGACGTCATATTACGCGTTGAACGCGACCAGTAATGTCATCAGCTATGTGACCAGGGCTAGCATAGTATTTTCTGAGTCGCAAGACCCACGGCTACCGATTGGTGGTAGACCGGTTCAGATCCGACGGTTGGATGCTGAGATAATAGGGGGTGGCCTTTTGACGCCCCATCCCCAGGCAGTGGCGGGTACAAAACACGACAGGCGGTGCCGAGTGAATCCAGATCATGTTTTGCAACCATGATCCTTGGAGTAGGATATTCAGACTGTTTCGTCCCACCCGTCTTTTGGCTCCCGCGGGCCGAATCTTGTCCAGAGACGTTCCTCTCGCCATCCGTCCAAAGAAGCTTCGAAGGTTCACACGTCACCCAGCGCTGTCGACCAACGGAGACAGCTGACTGCCGCGCGACGTGTGACCTCTGTGACCTGGGCGACCACTATGACTGCGTCATGAACCCAGGTCAGTGGGGAGGGCGTCCCCGCCGCCGCCGAGTCGGCCGCCGTCCAGCTGGGGTGGCGACCAGCGCTCCTAGCCGCGGCCGGGGGTAATTTGCTCGCCAGCAGCGGCCATCAGGCCGCCTTTGATTGCCTAATGCGGGGTTACGGAGAGGTGCCCGGATTGATTTTAGAGCCGCCTTGAGCGTCGGGGCGGTTGGTAGCCACGGAACTTGTCCAGTTTCAACGGTGGACCCATCAGTCTGGTCGGGTGGTCGTCGAACCCAGGGTGGCGTCAGACGCTCTGTTGACGTCACCCCGACCTCCGGGGAAGCACGTTGTTACGGCCGTGATGGGGTGGCCCACACCTGCGTCCCAACTGCCGCTGTCGTTCGCATGCAAAGGATTGTCTCGCATGCACTGGTGACACCGAAGAACCACGAGACCACAAACGGCATTGGAAAATATTACGGTGATAGGGTATGGTTTAGGGATGATGTGTCACAGCCTTGTTCGGTATGAACTAAACTTCCCTAACTCGACCGAAGACCTCAGAGCAATTGGCGAACTTCAGAATAGCCGGCTGCTTCACCAAGCCCTAGAAAAAATCAGCGTTGTTGCGACAGACGTACTGACAACTCTGAAATTCAGGTCGCAGCACCACCTCGGATCAGCTCAGCTCTTGTGTCGGCCAGTAACATTTCGGCGACCACGTCCTGTTCGCAGTTTCCTGATTATCGAACCACCTCCCGCCCTGTCCAGTGTGGGAAGGTGAAGTGATTTTAAAATAGAAGCTTCTTTGCCGGCAGCCTAGATGAACCACAGGTAGGAAACGGCCCTACAGTTTGTCCTCACTCATGTCACAGAGCAGTTTCGAGTCTTCCGCTTCTACCCATCTCCCCTCCTTCCGAGAGTCGTGCTTTGGTTGTAGCTGATAAAGTTTCTTTATTTTAGAAGCTCCGACGTCTCAAAACTTCCAACTTGCCGAGTCGTGTGATTTCGAGTTACAGGGAAGAAGCGCACGTCAGTCCTAGAAGCATATGATGCACACCCAGAGAACGCACACATGATTCGCACGAACACACACATGAACTGGAGCACTTGTCCAACAAGCCTGCTAACGCCTAACGAGATCCCGGTTGGTCCCACCATCCGCACCATTCGCAGAACGCATACGCCCACGGCAACGGCGCTCGTCGGTTCTTCGCCAACCGCAAACAACGCGACCTCCGCGGTGACACGGTCCAGAGCAGGGTCGAGAGTTCCCGGCACGCGGCGGCGGCCCATTTCACGGCGCCGGCGGCCAACAATGCGCCAGGTAACCGGGCCGGGATGGAGACGTCGGACGCCACGTGTCCCGCTGGGCCGGTCTAATCAGTGAGTTATTGTGCGGCGCCGGAATGCCGCGAGACGCGGCCGCCAGAGTGCCGCGCACGGCCCGCATTGTGCACGGTTCACACCTGGCGCAAGATGGGGTAACAGCGCAAAGAGGAGGACCTGGCACGTGAAGCGCGGTGAAGTGGCAGCTAAAATGCGGCTGACGCGCGAATTATGCGCTGCAGAAAGACTGAGAGGAAGGCCGACATTCAGAACCCAATGTTTGCCTCGAGTTCTGACCTCACGATCAAACAAAAATAGACATCGTTCGCACTGAGGCAACTGGTTTCTGTTTTGCTTTGTTTTGTACATAACGAAGAGGAAGTAGCGCATATCTATAAAATCTGCAGCATGCGAAATGGCTCACAGTGATTTGCATTTGCCGATGACGGGCAACATGTTTCGTGTGTATACCAGGTTATATCACGTGGGAGTTACTGTACAGGAGCACTGTAAAAAAGTGCATACGTAGATTGTTTAGTTGAACGAACGCAAAGGGGGCGCGGATAAACCGGAATCTATGCGTTATTAAGAAGTCCAGACGTTGGCTAACATATATGTTATCGCACTCCGATGCAGAACACACGTAAATGTTCACCTCCTTGCCCATCGGATACTAAAACGTGCACTTACGTACATGATGTTTGATTAACCGGGGCGTATATGATGTCTGATTCATTATTTGCCACTGGTGCTTCAAGAGAAGCACGTTTTTCGTGCCAGTCCGAAACAAAGACGCCTGTCTGCAGTTGCGTGTCAAGTGATGGACAGCTAGCAATGACGACAGACAACATGCTCCAGTCGGCAAAAATGAGTAAGGTTGTGACTGTCCAAACGAAGCGTGTGTCAGCTGGCACGAAAACATTTTACTGCGACTGTGGCAAATACTGAAAAAGCTATTCATTTCCCTGTTTCGTGTTATGCGCCGAGGTTGAAATATTTAATAAGGAAACTCCTTGAACCTGGCCAGACCCCAAACAAGAGCTCAAAACACCACCTTATCTGGGCTTTGATTGAGGTTTTTGTTTATATTTTATCTGTTTGCAGCTAACGAAGTTCGCTGCAATACCGAGGTCAAAACCAGCAAACACACCCGTACAGCTTGAAGTAGGTCTCCACAACCTCCAAACGCCAAAGACAAAACAACAGTATGAAACAATGTCACACCCAAATATCTGCTCCCGCTCGAAGGCAGTTAAAGGAGAATTTGAAGTTCAAATACGGTACACTTACGCATGGCTAAAGTCTGAACACACTTTTCCATAATGCAAAGGAGCAGCAGCATTTGTATGTAAATCTGTGGATTTGTGCATGCCTATTGCCTATGCGTACTTAGGTGGACAGAATTGTCCTGGCAGAAAGTTGTGGAAATGATTACACAGCAATTCGTAGGACGTTAAGGGTATTAAATACATCTTAGTAATCAATGGCATGCGTAGTTCACATAATACCGTGTTTCCTGTGCGTCGTATGCTGTGACACGACAATACGCCACAGATTCCGATCGCTGAAGATGAAGAATGCAACATGCTGCATTCTATTGAATACAAAGCTGGAGGTGCTAAATTCGGGGTGGGCTACAAAGTCACAAACGCTATCCCGGACAACCAAGCAGTGGCAAGATGCCACCCATGAGAGCGTGCATCTTGGTGGACTTGGGATCCTCTGATTGCGGGAAGGTGCACAACCTATTTTTGCTACTTGCATGACGACGAAGCAATTGAGTAGGGGTAAATAGCCCGTTACATGAGCTGAGGTGATGTAACACACAGCGAAACAAGAAATTATGACATTTCGATTTTGATCCAAACCAACCGTATAAGACGATGGTCTGCCTGTAGTAATTATCACCTTTTCATAGTGAGCGAGTTACTTACGGGGGCAGCTCTTCCATACAGGCAACTTGAAAGTTGCCCTATCAGTTCTATCAATAATCGCAGGATGAAACCTGCGTCTTGTATTGCGCTTTTTCTGATTGCATTCATCCAAAAATAATAAAAAGACGATTGGCGAGAAGAGAAAAGAACAATATTTCATACCAGCAGAAATTCCTCCTAGACGGGTCTTAAAAACTAGGTTTTTGGCAGCCATTTCCCTTTTGCTTTCAATAAAAAATGGTCTGAGGTGCTTCCAACTAATTTTGTCTGATGGCGCCCCTAGACAGAAGAAAGTAATGAAAACTGGACAAGGTACGTGAAAGAATAGCAACTAAAAGTGACTAAGGTTCACGAAGCTGCTTCAAAACCCTGTAAATCTCAAGCTGAAAACCGTAGGCTGGCTTCTAAAGCCCTTCCCCATACGGGCATAGGGTTAAAGTGCAGGTATATGTCAATTTTTGAGTGACCTGGAACCGTTTGGGAAAAAAAAACATGACCCAGATGTGCCCCTCCTCCTGGATCCGCCATCACACATGACGGTAAGTGAATGAGAGGTGAAGGAAATTGATGTCGCAGTGGTTCAGGCTGATGCTGCAGTTGTAATATTTGCATTACATGTTTGCATGTTGAAATAAATGCAGTGCTGATTGGACCAAGCAATGTTTTCTGCTCTCTCCAAACCACAGTCTTAGAGCAAGCTCTGTTTTCTGTACATCCAGAAATACCATTCCAGCCACACCTTTTCCTACAATACGCAGGGTTCGTGAAACATTCTGTAGCTCCGCTAGCTGTTACGGTGGTGACATACTACTGCTAGCACACTTCGTCTCATGTTTTAAGCGCGGAATCCAGGGGGCTGTCATGGCTCCAGCGGCCATAGATTCATTTTTGAATCTCGTGTGACGTCATCAGTTCATTTCGCCGCCATATTATTCCGGGTACAGGAGAGCTAGCACTTGGCTTGCTTCTAGCTGATAGGGAAGTTTTAAGCTCAAGCTTTCTGTAAGAACGATTTTCCACGAAATCCAACGCGCACGAAAGCCTCTGAGTCTGCATTCTCATCAGGCAGTCCACGATTTTTCCGGCAGAAGCCAAGTATGGCAGTGCGACAAACGCGGTATACGTTGCCTGTAAACAACCGCGTTGCGTTTGGGCCTGATAAACAGATAGTTTTCATTCTCATGAAACCAAGACATTTGGTATGTGATACATGTTGCTTAATGTTAACATACATTAATGATGCATGATAATTAACTCTATTCCCGGATGCCTGAACGATGTAAGCGATTCCCAGAACGGAGATTTCTTGGATCCCTCCAGATCCCGAGAACTACACATCCGTTTTCTTCGCAGCAAACAGCAATGAACTCCCCATGAAGTAAACGTCATTTCTATAAAAAGAAAGTTTCCAAAATCTTGAATGGGGTGAACATAAAAGCAAGGAAATCAAAATGGAGGATATTTTTGGACTCGTTATATCTCCGTTGTCCATGGATCGATGTAGCTGCAACTGGCATGCGTCGAGACTTTATGAATAGGATGTTTATCATTAGCCGATACGTTTGGAATTTTGAGAAAAAAAATCCATGGACATTCACAGGGTTTAAAAAATGTGGAAGCATTTTTCTCAAAAACTGAATTAACAAAAAATCAGAAACATCTTTTTAGCTGTTTGTGACTAGCCATGTTATGCTGAAAAGCACCAAGGCCCTATATATAAGGTATGGCCATTAGGCACTTCGACTTGTATCTGTGACGACATTAGTCCACAACTTAAAATACTACCATTCTGGTGGACTAAAATGCTGCAATCAGCTCTTCATAAAATGTCCGGAGTTTACCCCGCGATCTTCGCTGCTGAAAACAGTTAAGGTGCATCGCTACGATAGTATATTGCAGAAATTAAGCCATGCGATGCTTTCTTTCATGGTCTCCGGCTTTTTAAGCCTGTACTTTTTTACCAAATCATCACTGTAACTTGCAGAAAAGTATGCTTCCACTCTGAACTTTTCAGAGGATATCCGATAAACATGGAAGAAATGTGGTTCGACGAAATTTTCAAGCACATCAGGGAATTCCAAGTCGGAATTACCCTGGTTGGCATACTGCCCTGAATTTGTCGCGAGCGCTGTAGCATTCTGCATTCTGTATTTATTAGCGCAGTCTTTGTAAATACGTAATTGAGAAATGATCATGCGACAGTCGTTTATTAAGTTATAACAGTTGTTTCAAGCCTTTCCAGTGTTTTCTACACGATGTCACGCAAGTGCATCAGTGACTTCAACACTTGGGCCCAGCTTGGATCAAGTTTATCTTTTTGTCAAATTCATGCATTCAGGCCAATGATCCAAGAGCGGTGGAACGTGTTCCGGCAAAGTTGGGGGGGGGGGGGGCAACGCTCCCCGTTTCGAACCATTTCTTTCCGTGCAACGCCAGAGTCAATGTTGACTTTCGCCAGTTCAGGGGGCACTTTGCCCTAAGTCCCCGCCCCCGCTCCCGCCCCCGCTTCTGCTGCTACTACGCTTACCTATACTGGTTTCACTCACACTTTCCAAGCAGTTGGAGGCACTGATTTCCACAGATAAATCACCTCTTTCCTAAGCAATGCCAAACGTCACCCTGGGCTCTTCAGGAGCACTACTTAAGGGAAGAACGGGAAGAGCTTCATCAGGTTTTAACTCTGAACTCCCTCACGTGCTATGTATTGAAGATACGTAGATATATACCTGCAGAATATATATATATATATATATATATATATAGAGAGAGAGAGAGAGAGAGAGAGAGAGAGAGAGAGAGAGAGAGATGCGCTTTATTCTTCAGCTGTTATTCTAGTGGAAAAGTTCTGCAGAGCGGAGATTAATTTCTACGCAAGTGATTGTTGAACTGACCGCTTTTCAATAAGCCTGCCCCACTTATTGGGTGAACTGTGACAGATGGTGGAGTGGATGTTATCACAATTATTTTTGAAATTATCCTTATGATTAGGAGTAGGCTAAGATGATGAGGAATATAAAACAAATTCTTTGGATGCTCATACATGTAAGTTAGCTCAACAAAGGACATTGCGGGATCGGTAATAAATCACGGATTGTTTATTTGATTTATTTTACATGTTTATCGTGCAGCGACATCTGACGTGGATATTAGTTGAAACATTCACTAAGAACAATCTAATCTGCACTGGGTTTGATGTATCATAAATCGAAATAAATCCTAGCACCATGGGTGGTCCGTGATTCATACACTTCATATATGTCGTTTCCACAGGAAAATTGTGTTTACGACCTGCTTTGAGCTTTGATTGATCATAATTATTTGAGGGAAATATCCCTTGTCAATGTGGCAATCAATAGCAATTAATAACAATTAATGCCAAGAAATACCTCAAAATTGTGCCAAGGGGTAACACAGATGTCTAAAGGTCTGTGTAAGTCTTAAACCCATGCAACAATGTCAGGCATAAGTTGAGTTTTTATTATGTTTGCAAATGTCACTGCACGCACCTCCAGTAGCAATCTTTAAATATGACCAAATGGTCCAAATTAGTGCTAACATTTTAGATTGGCGCATAAGAGCAATCAAGATTTTTATTTCATTAGCATGACACAGATATGTTGAGTTTTCCTTTTTGAATGGCATGTTGATGCAAATGAGCTGAATTTCCTTTCTTCACTGCAACACCAAAATCTTTGCTTTGACAGCTGCTTGAAACAGACATGCTAATATCCATTAAACAAAAGTTGGCATTAGCCACATAAGTTGGAAGTTTTCTTAACCCTATTCCCGACAGGGAGGGGCGGAATCCGCCCCCCCTCGGGTTTTTTGCTTGCCAATTCTAGGCTTTTTAACGCAGCTTCACGAAACTTGGTGACTTTTCCTAGCTATTCTTTCCGTGCTGTGACAAAATTTCAAAATTCTATTTTGCTCAGGGGCGGAGCCAGGCAACGTTTTTGGGAGGCACCTCATGCCATTTTTGGCCATGTTGAGGGTAAAAGAAAAATGTCTGCCAAAAACAGAGTTTTAAAGCTAGAACTTAAAACTTTATATGGATGTATAGCTAAATAGTTGGGCAATGTGCAGATATAATTTTGTTTATCTGAGGTCATTTACAAAGTCAGGTCAAGATCAAAAGTCAAAATTTGTTTTTTCGCTATAATTTCGGCGCCATTTCTTCAAATGCCACAATCTGAATATATGTGACGTAGAACGGTGCCCTCTACTTGTGTACCAAGTTTCAGCTTGATATCAGGTCGGGTCACGGAGCTATGACCTAAAATGTCAATGCGCGTACCCTATATCACAATAGCCATAAAATGAAATTTTTGGAATAGAGTGAATTCAAATGATTGAAAACGTTTGCAGATAATATTAAGTGCACACGAGATCATTCCAAGTGACCCCAAGGTCACTGGAGGTCATTTAAGGTCAAAGGTCACAAGTTGATTTGAGAAACGTGTGACCGTGACAGTTTCCCCTTTTTCATGTCCCTGGCACCGCCTATGCTAACATTATACAAACAATGTAATGCGATTTGTACTTCTTTAGTATAACATGACTAGCAGCAGCGAAAAAATGGTGTTTGCCTCTTTTGTTCATTCAGTTGTTAGAAAACTAATCCTCCTATTTTTGAAACCCTGTGAACGCCCATGAATTTTCTCAAAATTTCAGATTTTCGGACTCATGGTAAAAGCCCTATCCATAATCTTTCCATTCATGCCAGTTTCATCGAAATCGGTCGATAAACAACGGAGTTATAAGAAGTCCAAAAGTACCCCCTATTTTGACATTTTCCCCCCTGTATCCACAAATTTCAAAATTTTGAAAATTTCTTTTTATAAAAATGTAGTTCACGTCGCGACAAATCGATTGCCGTTTGTTGCGATGAAATCAAACGGGTAGTTCTCGAGATCTCAGGGGGGGGGCTGAATCCGCCCCCCTGTCGGGAATCGACCATACCGTCTAGCCCTCCGGGAATAGGGTTAATTAAAAGGTAAGTATTCAGGCTGAACAACAATGGATAATTACAACAATACGTGAAGAACACATTGCTCACAATATGCTTCATTGTCACCAATACTATGAAATATTACATGCATTTCAGATTTTGAATGCAATAAAAGGTGCGCTTAAACAAATGTCCTCGAAACTTGGTCCAGTTCAGACTCCTTTCTTGGATTATGTGCATATGGTACCATATATACATAACCATCAGGGGCTGGGGAGATATATCCCCTTCAATTTGGGCAAAACAGACTGTATTCCCCCAATTTTGGTCAAGAATGAACAAATTTTATTATTCCTTACAAAAAATGAGATTTTGAGTCGGATTCTCCCCAAGAATCTGGTCCACCCCAATTTCTGAGATATCGCTACACCCATGACTGCTTTGTTCAATCCAGCCTTCACACACATGCACACACTGCAAAATTTATGTCTACAGCATACTACAGGAAATACATACTTTGCATGCTGCCACGGATTCAACAGTCTTGTCCCACTTACCCTGCTGCTGCAGCTAATGCCAGTTCATTTTACGCAACTCATATCTTGCAGACAATCCTAGATATCATTAAATATTCTTACCAGTCATCGCAGCATATCTCTATCACGGAATAGCCTATGTACAACTCTATTTTTGCTTCTGTTAAACAGTCATGTCATGGCGACCATGTCATGCTGACAGTCATGTCACGATGTGACATTAAATGTTGCAACATCACACAAACAAATTAATTCTAAATCACATATTTTTTGCATTGTTTTGAGTGATTACATACAATCAGTTCAGCTAAAATGCACATGTAAAACAATATAACAGCCCAAACAACACCACCAACCACCTCAGGCCTATTAACTAAGCTAAGGTTGCAGCTTGCAATTCCACTTATAATGAACTGATTTAGTAAAGGCATCCGCACTGTGGAATCAATGCCAAAAATAATAACACTGCATTAACACAGCACGAAATCTTTTAGTCTAACTCGCCAATTTCCAATAACCATCTCGTCACTTGTACTGAAGGTCCACATATGCCACACAACTTGACACGGCCTAAATATCGCACAACTATACGAAATCGCCAACAACACCTGCGCAGACGTCGTCTGCCACCCACATTTCACTGGAAGAATGCGTTTGGATGATCAATAATAGTTCAGACTTATCAAACTCCACCCAAGAACATGTGTCGAGCGCCTTTCCACTGAGGGTCGTAAGGACGCCGGGAATCTGTGTCGTCGCTGGTCCACAGTGAATATGCGGTTGCTATTGCTTTGTAGTTGCGATGTCATCCTCTCCCCCGGAAAAGGACAAGTTGGATAACTCTGATTGTATAATAGTATCGTAGGCGGCGCCATGGATGTGAAAAGTGGAACTGTCATGGCCACATATTCATCAGGTCAGCTTACAACATTTGACCTTAAATGGCCTCCAGTGACCTTAGAGTCAGTCAGGAATGACCTCGAGTACATTTCATATTGTTTGAGAACGTTTCCAGTCATACGAATTTACTCTATTTTAAAATTTCCGGTTTACGACTGCCGAGATATAGGGCACGCGCACTGATATTTCAGGTCATAGCCCCGTGACCCAACGTGGTTTCAACCTGAAACGTGATACACATGTAGGGGACACTTCTAAGTCAGACATTCTGAGTCTTGCATTTCGGAAATTAACACCAAAATTGTTACAAAACCCAATTTTGACATCTGACCTTTACCTGATCCCACGACCCGACCTGCGATTAGCAAAATCATTTCTGTTTGGTTGCGCAGTTATGAACCTTGGGTTTTAAGCTCCATCTTAAAAAAAAAACGCTTCTTTGCCAATCATGTTTCTTTTACCTTCAACAGTGCCGAAAAACGGTTTGAGGTGCCTCCCAAAACGTAGCCTAGCTCCGACTCTGAGCAGAATAAACTTATGAAATTTTGGCACAGTTAGCGTAAAAAAAGTACGAAAAAGTATGAGGGAGGAAACGTGACAAAGTCTCGTGCAGTTGCGTCAAAAAAAAAACTGGAACTGGCAAGCAAAAGAAAAAAAAACGAGAATGGTGTATTCAGCCCTCACCTGCCGGAAATAGGGTTTAACACCTCACTTGATAATTTTGAAATTATGTAAAGGTAGTGTAGAGATCAAGAGCATTGTTTTCCTAGAGGATATTTTTACAACGTTGAATGTAGAAATGTCATGACAATGCGCAGTGGCGGGCACGGCTGACCGAAACGTTAGCTTCGATTAACCACTAATCCCATAACACAAAAGTTAACTTCGATAACGCGAAACCGCTCAACCGCTAAAAAAATAGCGGAAACTATCGATAATCGCTAACTGCTAACTTTTATAAAATTAACTGTTGATTTGGTTCTATCGGGGTGCCGCCTAACGCTGTCGGAAGCAAGGCTTTGTATAACGTTCTTTTGTTTCAGAACTAGAATTTTCTGGGACCTAAAGGTGTCGTACTTGGAAAGTGCATGAACTGAACTTACCTTTCGATGTAAGTTTATCTTGAGTATCTGGAAATGGCGGTAATTAACAATGAATATAACCCATTTGTACGTACTTGTCCGTTGGCTCGGGCAATGGTGGCCCGGTGTCGTCATGGATTCCAAGGTTGTTCCAAGTGTTAAAGCCTGTAGACTTCATGACCTTGACCTGAACTGTAGAATTACATAATGCTGCTCAGGTACTACTACGTCGACCAATCACATCTTGTGTTCACACGTCGTCAGTCAACAGCGTGAAAACTGACTGTTGCAAACACGCTCACAACAGACAGGAACAAACATATGTGATCTCAGAGCTCACAAGGGTTTTTGACCCTTAAACCTTATGTACGTTGGAGCTAAATTTAGCGGAAGTTGACTGGCCCGCTAACGATTTTCAAAGTTAGCGGAAACGTCATTCCGCTAACGAATAAGTTAGTCCCACCAATTAGCGGCTAGTCGATTAGCGGGACCGTGCCCACCACTGCCAATATACCATGATATGAGTATCTTTCACGTGTCAAATCAGTAGCATTTAGCATTTAATGTAGGGGGATACACAGATTACAGGGCAAAAAACTTTCTTTATTGTTGTCGGTTTTCATATCATAAAAGCGTAAAATGGATGTCTAAAATCGTCACTGCCTTTTTGCAAACAAAATAGAGAACACCAGGGCACGATGATATTACGTTGATGAAACTGAGCTAGAAGCGTTGCTATCTGACATTGTTTAAAGTGTTCAGAAACTGACAAATCTTCCGGGACAAATGTCCATTATCGCATTGGTGGTCATACTTGTAATTTCATATTTGCAGGCCCTGATAACTTAAGTTTTTGGTAAATTAATTAGATGTGGTGACAGGAAGGTAGAAGAATCCCAGTTGAAAAAAACAATGGCTGAAAGTTGATTTCCAACTCACATCCAACTCTAAAAAATTATCATAACCTGGATTCAAGCATTTGTGGGTCCAGTCCTTAAATACGCTGACTGTAGACAGTTTGGATTTGCTCTTGTTTCTAGAAAATGTGATCTACACGGTCGTATTTCGTTTTGCTTGACCTAGAGGTGACCCTCTGAAGGAAGCTATGCTTCCCAGAGTGATGACATGGTAACTTGTGTACCAACGTCCTGCTTATATCGTCAAATTAAGTTTCCTGCAGCCAGTGGCATGGTGTCATGTTCGTACATGATTGTTTTTTTCTGTATGACTACATAAGGATGTCTATGAAACACATCGGCTACCCCCAGACGTTGGTGCTCATTGCATCAATGATCAATATAGCCAATACCATGAACGATTTTTTTCATTTAGTCGGTTACTGAAAGATGTATTGCTTGCCAGCAGTTTTAGGTTGCGCCGAAATGCTCATCACTTTGAAAAACAGGCTTAATAAACACATACGCTCATCTGCATGATTACGTTGTGCCAGTAAACGACATATGATAAATGCAACACCTTAACTGCAGTCATCAGCCTTTTTCACCAGCTTCTTCCATGATTTATCTCTGTGCTTGATTCTCTGATGCACCAAAATGATACTGACAGAAAACTCCCATTTTATCTCGCAATGCATGCCTCTATGCCATCCTTAACACGCGCACCGGAAGAAAGCACTTTTGTGCCCCCTACCTCTTTTTCTCGAAAATTTCAAGAACAAATTGGAGGTGGAGGCTGTTGCTTTGTGACACTTATGAAAATTTAATAGCTCGTCGACTGATGCAAAGAAATCGAAAATCGGCAGGACATTTTTGAAGTTCGGAACATTTGAAGTCAAATATAACGAAAACAACGGTTGTCGCAGACAAATGGGAACTTTTCGAGAGGACTGGCGCTGTACATAAGATAACCGTTTGAACATTATCAGGCAACATCATTCGCGAATAACTCATGGATGTACCAAGACCGAAGTCAGTATCAGTGAGGGTCAAGGTCATCAAAGGTGACGGTCAACCACGTTACGACCTGACCCAGATTTGCTTTGCAGCATATCTATTTGTATGAAATATGTATTTTAAGAATCCAGCAAAAAGACTGCTCACATTGATAAGCATATAGATGTATATAAATATATATATTCGTATATATGTATATATATATATATATATATATATATATGTGTGTGTATACATATGATTTTTACGTTTTACAACGACAACTCGTGTAACTGGGTTTATTATGGAAAAAAATAATTTTAATGAAAACAGCTGACATAGAACTTACTTTGGGTCAAAAACTTCACGCAGGGTCAGTGACTTCGTTTCATTTCCTTTCACGTTGCAGAGGTCAATGAGCGCCGGAAGTGACCAATTGTACCGATATTGGCTATCTACACTCAAGCTACACCAGTATCCCGTGTTGCTCAAAACTGATCCGCAAAAAGGACGAAAAAATGGCGTCGCAGGTAAATGACCTGACATGACCTCGGCCCAAAATTTTCCTGCGGATGCCAAACAAATGGAAATTGAGCCATTTCATGTTTTAAGGCTCCAACACGCGCCCTTCTTCCGTTTCGTCCGAAAAGCTGTACGGAAAGGTCTGTATGGGCCGAAAATGTCCAAAGTTGACCTTTTTGACCTCATTTGATTTTGAAGATATTGACCTAGGACCATTAAAATTTTACACAATGTAGCTCTTTTTGAACCCTACCCTAGCCTCAAAATTTCGTGTCTCTAACTGTTTCCATTTCCCACATTGGAGGGGGCACAAAAGTGTCCTCTCCCCTCCCAGTGCGTGTTAGCGAGAAACCCTCCTCCACTGCACATGTTAAAGGAACGAACCAGTCGAAACAACATTTTGCAGTCCTTCTAGGTCCCGAACAGCCGGATGCACTGACCTCTGAGCGACGGCGGCCGCCTGCCGCCTCGGTTATGGATCATACACCCACGACGTCCGGTCGCGGTGCTTGCCAACATGGCGTCAGTTGCGGCCTCGACCGTGACCTCGGCACTCGGTCTGTCCGTGACCTCCCGGCAACAAAGCAGGCCAATACGGCCGCCTCGGCATTACCCTCCGCTGGCCCCCTTACGGCGACGCGGTTTCTGCGCAGGCCCAGCCTGGCCTGTCGCGAGTCGGCGCGACCCAGCATCGACTGCGCCTGTCGAGCTGGCAGTGTCTCTCGGCGGACGGGCCGACTGCCGGCGTTCCCCGGCCGACAGCCTGTCTCAGGGACGCTGGCGAACGCCATCAGGGCGCCGTCGGCCTCGTGGGACCCAGCGGCCTACGTTGTCGCTACTCCTGTCCGGCTGTAATGGTGGCATCAGCGCTCGTCTCACCTCGCCCTGAGCGTGGCGTCCTCGTCGGCTGCAGTACGACTCACGACGCGCGACCTCCGTACTGCTCTCTGCTAGGCTATTTACTGACTTCTTTTTTTGTTACCGACGTGGCTGCTTCGACGGCAGGCCTGGTCGCCATCGACCCGTGTGACGACATGGCCAGCCGCTGTCGACGAACATTTCCTGAACGGTGTCATCGCCGCGGCCACAGCGTTACCGGAAACTTCGGCCACAGCGCTGGTCACATCACGCCCACAGCGCCGACTACGCTGTCGTCATGGCACTCCGCAGCGGACGACACGCGCTGTCTGAGCCGCGCCCGTGCACCCGGTATTGTCGAAGAACTGCGTCCAGTGCTGCTGCTGCTCTCGCCAACGCCAATCGTGTGGCCGACACGGGCTGATGCGCACGTGCAGAGACTGGCGTGCATCTGCACCAGCCCAGTGCGGAAACCAGCCCAACCGCAACGACTGGTGTTTCGCGAGCTGCCCAGCGGCCTGCTCAGCTGCAGCCTTCTGAAAGTGTTGCGGTCGTTTTTCGTGCGAGGTCGAACGCACGCACGCTTCGTCCGTCGGATGTTACGCAGCTGTGACCGTGATCTGTATGCACTCGATCCGAATGTTCCGTTGTCCAGTCGATTTGCTATCGTCGTGTTACTGCAAACGTCTCTATCATTGCCCTGCATTACTCACGAGTTATCTTAAAACGTTCCCTTTGCATTAACAATGCATATGCAAACATTTTTTTGCTCAAATGTCATGTAACATGGTTATTTCAAAGCAAAAAGTTCATCCAACATCGTCTATGTATCTGCTGGCTTATCACTTACACTGAGGTCTGAACTGTGCACGAATGGCGGCAGCGTTTCAGGACTCATTGTTTTAGCAGTGCTTTGCAGCAGCCGTGGCGTCGCAAATTTACGCCATGAACCATAATCGGCCAGATGAGTGCTTGGTATATAGGGCCTTTGTGGAATACAAAGTCCGGATACAATACATCCCCGCCGCATTTACCACCTTCATCCCATATCTCAAGCTAGCCTATGTCCTTACCCCTTCCAAACCCACAGGGCTGCTCTGATTACCTATCGCCTGACATTCAAAGGTAAATGCCCGCCTTATTTGCAAAATAAACTTGTTTGTTCCACGTGTATGAAAGGCTCAACCAACCTCGTTGAGAACGACTTATGTCAACGAAATGTCAAGTTCCTTATCGTTACCGAACCTGTGTGCGTCCAAAAACAACCAGTGCCAGGCAGGCCATGCTGTCCCCGTCACTGCTGCTGAGTTTTCATGCTCTGGCCACTGTTCGCTCTACTAATGTTATCACGGACTAGATGCATGAATCATATCACCACATCACGAATCTCATCCCTAAAAATGTCACTCACATCATGTCAAAGATCTGGACAGCATGTTAGGTGCAGTGGTTGTCGATAAGAAGCATTTTTCGGCCATAAGCATGCACTTATCGTAATCAATAAACACGATAAGCGTTTCCATTTCTCGATGTTATGGAACGTAAACAGCAGGAGTTGTTTCATAATTGCAAGACTAGTAAACATTTCCAACGTTCGAAAAAGCGAACTTGAGAACGCAAATATTTCACGTTCTGGATGGAGCACAAACCAGGAATTATGGGCATCGTGAATCTTTTAGGTCTCTTCAACACGAAACGATACCAAAGAATCGGTGAACTGTCGATGTGGTGGAACTACAGAAGAAGACACCAAAATGTAATGCCCCATGAATTATGGAAATACGAAAGCGGCATTTTGAATGTTTTTTCATTGACTTTTTCCATATCAATGCGTGGTAATTTCATTAATAAGTTACGTGACTTGTTAATTAGTAAGTAAGCTACTTTAAGCTAATCTGCGTAAAGAAGCTACACAATAGAACTGGCCACGAAAAAAGCTTGTACTTTTCTGACCATGAGGAGGCAAATGAACAAGGTCTACCAGTGCTTTGTAAGTACCACACTTGCGCCGACGAATAGAACAGGGGTGACAGTGGCCTGCTGCGGGGGAAGGCAATGGGCCGTGAGCCTCACGACTGGTGGCAACTAAGATGCTGATGACACATTATTGGATACCGTTAGACCACGCGCAACCTTGACATGACGGCCACGGCGCCTCATGCACTTGCATTATTGTACAGCGCTCTCCTGGAAACTTCAGGAGTGCCCTTGAGGACTTAAAAGATGCATCCGGGCCAGAGAATGCCTACGATGACCCCTACGCCCACTACGCCTGAAAGGACGTCCCCAGACCTGAAAATGCGTCTCACGGGACCTGAAAGGATGCCCCAGTGGCTCAATCGAGTGTCCAAGCCTTTTCTGGGGCATTCGAGGCCTGGAGGGAGCCCCCAAGAACAGACCAGAAGCTCTAAACCGCGAATGCACCCCTAATGCTTCAAAGACCGCCTGGAGTTTAGAAGGGCACTCCGCGGTTTGAAGTTGCGCACCGAGCCTTGGAGATCCGTGGAGAGGTCACCCCCAGTAGAACTTGGCGACCCTCAAGTAATTCGTGCTGTTTTTATGTCGTATGGAACTTCAGTTCGTCCGTTGCTAGATGCAACACTGAGGGCTAGCAAAAAATTCGGGGAAACCCTCACCAAATCGCAAACAGACCCTCGCCCGAACAGGAAGAAGGCTGCAACCCCCTGAGGTTTTCGCAGCTTGCCCAAAATGGGCCTCTCCGATTGCTCCGAAATTTTGTAAAGCAGAGAGTTCTGAACCTTTTTACATGTCTATAAATTTCAAGTCCGTAACGTGACATATCACTAACTTATGACCTCTTCCTCAAGGGCATGTCGCGGAGAAATAGCTTTAGGACGACGGTCTTCATCAGATAGCAAGCGCTTAAAGTACTTAAATCAAGCCGGATGTCATCGTTGAGTTAAAAAATCAAGCTACACGTTCTTGTTTCGTCGCTCTATCACATCATGATGAGTAAATCGCTCAGGGGTCATACCTCCCACGTACTGTCGAAGGTGGCGAAATAGCGGATACCGGCGAAGGCTAGAACGGACTCATGCATCTGAAGAGGAGGAGCACCCTTCCGGCTTCTCATGTAGGGTAGCCACCATCAGAGTGCACACGATACCGCTGGAGAAGGATAGGAAACCAACTCGGCCATCTCAATCACCATGCCATGAAATCGCTCCAGAGGATAACTGTGGCACAGTGATGTAAAGTAAATTTGGTGACTGAAAGTGGCGTAAGTCGGAATAGCCTTTTACTTTGTAAACATCTCACGAGCGACTGTTCATGAAACAGCTAGCAAGGCTATTTCAGCCAACGCCCTGTCTGAGAGCAACGGCTAGACCGCAAAGCTGTAAACTTACCCCTAACGTCGAGGACCAGGCTGAGAAGGCTCGCGTAGACCCACAGCCCCGCTCCGGCGATCATGGTGAAGGCCTGCAATTCAGGGGTCGTCGAGAGTGCCCGCCTAGTTCTCCCCTCCTGATCAGGGCTGCCGGGATTCACAGAGCGTTCACAGAGCGTTCACAGGGTTCACAGAGTGCGCCTATCGCGGTAGGCGTCGTTCACAGTCGAGTTCACAGTTGCACCTATGCTCCTAGTCACCAAGCCGTCGAGAAGGCTCAGGAGTTCTGGACAAACTGGGCGCGATCACTATAGTCCGCCGTGGACTTTGAGTCTATCACTTCTCCGTCGTCAGAACGCGTCCACAGCTTCACTGCCGGCACGCTTTCCGTAAGCCCGCGACGCACCGGTTTCCGCACGTCATCACATTGTCATCCCACACTCCGTCGTCCGCGGCAGAACTCGCTCCGACCAGCCCGCTGTCCTCCACCGCCGTTCTGCGAGCGCCGATCACGGCCACTGTTCCGAGCAGCGGCGCGCCCCTCCTCCGTCGGCAGTCACCGCAGCACTGAACTGCCCGGTACGGCACGAGCCGCCACACCACGTCCACAGGCGGCAGCGCGCAGGACGCTGTGGGTAGGGAGGGTACATTACCACAGGGAGGGAGGGTACAGTACCACAGGGAGAGAGGGCGCACTGCCGCAGGAAGGGGGGGGGGCGCAGTATCGCAGGGAGGGACGGTGCAGTACCGCAGGGAGGGAGGGTCCAATGTCACAGGAAGGGAGGCCACAATATCGCAGGGAGGGAGGGCGTACTGCCGCAGGAAGGGAGGGCGCAACATCGCAGGGAGGAAGGGTGCAGTAGCGAAGGGAGGGAAGGCGCAGTATCGGAACGAGGGCCGATGCCGTGCATCGCACAGCTCGGCTAGGTCCGCTTTGGTGACGCGAATGTTTATTGGTCTGTTTATTGGAACGTGGGCGCTCGGTCATTTCTGACGTGTTCATTACCCGGCAGATCGCGTGCGTCATCATTCGTCTTTATCGCCGTTGCACTCGCTTTGGACGGCCCACCAAATTCAAAATGTGTTTATGGAATGGTTGTAGACGCGGAGTGCCGGGTGGAAATACCCTTATAATCTAGTACTTCGCATGCACGTCTGTTGCATGTTAGTTATAAAGGAAACAGCGGCAAATAACACCGAAGGAATGCCCACCAAGGATTTGTATACTCGTTCTGTTTGGCTGAGTTTTGAAATGTCCTGGTTTATCAGTCTTACCTAGTCTTTTTTTAGATGTTACGCTGTGCTTCAAGACAACCAAGCTAGAACGTAAACGGAAGGTAAGATTTCTGTTTCAATGGTGCTTCTCACTGCATGAAAAGTGCAGCAGCAGTATAGCTATTCATGCTGATTGTCAACCATGGATTTAGTCTGCTATCCATCTATCAGTGCCCCGGCACCCACAGTACTAACCGGACACTCCAAAGAATCGTAAGCTGAACACTGGACCGTATTGGTGAGGACCCACAATGCTTGCGGTTGCAGAGATAATGAGTGGGTAACCTTAGTGCATTAAAAAATCAACATTTCTGTTGCCGAAGGCTCGAAACCACTGCGGGTGCTGTGAATGGTGGATGTTCCCTTTTAGTTCTAAAATAACATTAGACAGGCATTCAGTATGCGTTTCGTAGACAAGACTTTTGCGTGCAGAGTCGGATAGAATGAAAATGTCAGCTAGTACTGAGTTTTTCACGGCTACGTACACATGACGTGAATAAAATGTCCCTTTTTATCCATTTGGTCCAACCTACCTGGTAATCTGAGTATCAGCCATGGTAACGAAAAAGAGCATCGCTAGACATCTTGGTATAAATCGGCCTTTCTTAATGAAAACAATTTTTTTTCTTTCGATTTTGTTTTGGATTGGTGCAAAGCGCGTACAAAGTTCAGTTTAGCAGCTTGGAATTTCCCATTGCGTGTCCCATTGGTTTCATCTGATAACCTTTTTAACCCCATTCCCCTATGGTGGGAGGGGGTTTCAGAGTCCACTCCCCTCCGGGATTTTGTTCGTCGTTTGAAGGGTTTTGAAGCAGCGTAACGAAACATAGTCACCTTTCCCACCCATTCTTCCTTTGTTTTGTGTCAAGTTTTCATAATTTTATTGCTTTAAGATGCGGGGCCAGGCTGGTTCTTCGGAGGTATCTCAGGCCTTGGCTTCCAAAAATGGAGTTTGTAAGATACAAATTAAACGTGACATGAGTGCATAATTAACCCTATTCCCGGCAAGGAATAGGGTTAATTATAGTATTTAGATTTAATGGATCTATATAGTTAATAATACTGCATAGATTTACTGAGTCCGCCCCTACTCGGATTTTTTGCTTGCCGATGCCAGGGTTTTTGATCCAGCTTCACGAATCATAGTCAATTTTCCTACTTATTCAGTCTACGCACTGTGACAAAATTTCGTAATTCTGCCTTGCTCAGGGGCGAAGCCAGGCAAAGTTTTTAGGAGGCACTTCAGGCCATTGCTGGCCCTGTTAAGGGTAAAAGAAAAATGGCTGCCAAAAACAGAGTTTCTAAGAAAGACCTTAAAACTTTATATGGATGTATAGATAAATAGTTGGGCAATATAAGGTAAAATTTTGTTCAGCTAAGGTCATTTTTCAAGGTCAAGTCAAAACTAAAAGTCGAAATGTAATTTTATAGTGATTTTTTTACGCTTTTTCCCGAGTTCCAAATTCGGAATATATATGACGTAGGAGGGTGCCTTCAGCTCGTGTACCAAGTTTCAGGTTGATAACAGGTCGAGTTAACAGGTCGATAACCTAAAATTCAGTGTGCATGCCCTATACCACAACAGCCGTAAGAGGGAACTTTAGAAATAGTTAAGTTCAAATAACCGCAAATGTTTTTAACAGTATGAAATGCACTCAGGATCATTTTATGTGACTCTAAAATCAATGAATGTCATTTAAAGCCACATGTAAACTGACATGATAAACATGTGGCCGTTACAGTTCCCCTGTTTTGATGACCCTGGCACCGCCTATGCTGGCATTATTCAAACTATGTCGCACGACTTGAACTTCTTCAGCGTAACATGACTAGTAAAAGCTAAAGAAAAGTTTTTAACTTTTTTGCCAAATAATTTAAAAAAAAATATCCTTTTATTTTTCAAACCCTGTCGACGCCTATGGATTTACTCAAAATTTCAGACGTATGTATCAATGGTAAAGGTCCCGTCCATAGCCTCTCGATTCGTACCAGTTTCATCGAAAGTCCATAAACAACATAGTTATAACGGGTCCAAATATATCCCCCATTTTGACTTTTTTGCCCCCTGTATACGCCCCTTTCAAAATTTCGAAAACTTATTTTTCCAGAAATGTAGCTTACATCATGGCAAATCGATTGCTGTTTCTTGCGATAAAATCAGATATGTAGTTCTCGAGATTTCGGGGGGGGGGCGAATCTGCCTCCCTGTGGCGGGAATCGGTTTTACCGTCTAGTTCTCCGCAAATAGGGTTAAAAATTGGGCAAGCATGCAGACATAACTTTTGATGACCTGAGATCCATTCGCAAGGAGAGGTTACGGTCAAAAGCCAAAATCTGGTTATACGTGAACATTTTAAACGCTAATTTTGAAACGAAAAATCCGGAATATATGTAGCTGAACAGTGTTCTCTACCTGCATTTCAAGCTTCAGGTTGATGTTAGGTCCGGTTATGGGACTATGATGTAAAATGTATGCTTGCGTTCCCGATATCATGAGTGATAAACAGGATTTTAAGAAATATAGTGGATTTAAGTTATAAGAAGCAATTTTAAATAAAATAAAATGGCCGTAAAATAATTCCATGCGACTTTGAGATCATCTGAGGTCATGTGAGGTCACTGAGGTCACTGAGGTTACGTGAGGTCATGCGAAGTCACGTCAAAGGCCGTAAGTTTGCCCAGAGAACAACTGACTATGGCAGCTTCTCTTTTTTCATGTCCCTGGCGGCGCTTTTGCCAACAGTGTACAAACAATGCGAGACGATTTATACTCCTGAATTATAGAATGAACTAGAAAAAGCCTAAAGAATACATTAAATGTTACGTTACTCCAGTTTTGCGAAAACAGTCTTCACATTTTTCACGCCCCGTGGACGCCCATGAATTTTATCCAAATTTTAAACGTATGGACCAAAGCACAACTAAGACAAGTGATTCCCATTCTGGCTTTTTGCCTGCTTTTGTCCTTCCTTGAAATATTTTCCAAATTTTTGCACGAAAATGCAGTTTACGTCGTGACGAATCAATTCCTGTTTGCTGCGATGAGATCGGACGGGAAATTCTCGAGATCTCGGGGGGAGCTGAATGAGCCCCTCCCCACCCACGCGTACTAGCGTTATGGGTGCGGGAAAAGGGTTAACTGTCACAGACCGTTTTAACAGAAACAATGGTGGAGAACATGCATTTGTAAGGTGTATTTAGTATTGGAGAAAACACGTATACCTCTAGCCTGCCGGTCCCCCGTCGACCGAGTGTCAGCCGCTCGAGCTAATGCAGGTGGGGTGTGAATGCCACCGCTCCCTAGTGTAACGTCCACCTGTCCAGTGAGCCAGCGGTCACTGCAGGTGTCCGCCGCCGCCTCTGCGGGCCATTAGATGCCAATCTGGGCGAGAGCGTGCTGGGTCAGTGACCCGGAGGGCATCGGCCGGTCGCGGGCCGAAGTGGTGTTTACCTGCGCGCGCTCTCGGCGGATTACGTGAGGGGTTCTCGTCCGCCGTCCACGGTAGCGGTACCGTGGGACCCGGGAGGCCAGGGAGGCGTGGGAGGCTGGATACGGCGGTACGACCGTGGGAGGTTCAGAATAGACACGGCAAGAGAGACAAAGCCCCCACCTGGACAATGGACGGCGTACCTTTGTCGAGTTTTGAATGGGACGCAAAAGTTCTCCAAAACGATGATAGTTCTCTGCAGTGACTAGTGTTCAGGCGCGTCAGCGAATGGCATGTTTAAAACTTTCTCTTAAATGTTGTGAGATGCTGTAGTGACACATGTATTCTGCATAAGCGCATTCAGAGCAGCCAAGACTCTAGAACATCGACAATTCACTTCAGTTTTTCCTGTTGCGTTAGAGCATTTAGAAGATAAGAAAACACTCACTTTTTCTTCCCCAGGGGCGCAAAAGCCATTGTTGCACTCTTGGAAAGTAAACTAATAAAACTGGTGGGAAATAACTTTTAAAGACGGAAATCCGAAACCATTGTGAAATTGCTACCAAATGCCGGGGCTTTTCCTTCTCGGGCAGCACTCCAGGACACGTCGCGGAACAGAATTCACACCGATGTTTTCGAGAACTTTGTGCACATGTCTATTCAACGTCATCCTGGCCGACCGGATGCAATGTTTCTGATTTCTTCTACGCGGCAGCTTCGTTGACCACCCTGCGTGGTTTTCTGTTGCCGTGTTGCCGCGCCATCTGCCGGGGACGCGGCCGCCGCCCCCTCTCGCGCGCCCATATTCTCCTGTAATGGGCCACGTGTCCGATAACAAGCGGGCCCGGCCGCCCCTGCTCCGACTACACGCCGGCCGGAGTCTTTTATCGGGCCGCGGCGCCGTGCCCGCGCTCAGCGCCGGCCAATTATCTGATTGAGACCATTTCCCGCGCGTCGGGGGAGCCGGCTACGTGCCCGCCGCCTTTTTATCCGCGGAACGAGGCGGGCGCGCTTCACGCACGAGCTGACTGACGAGGCGACGACAACCCGTCCGTCGGCGTCGCCGGCGCGACTGCCGCCGGCCGCAGGCCGCTGTCGGCGGGCCCGCGTCGGTCGCGACGCGTCGGCCTGTCGCGGTGCGGCGTCTCCGTCCGGATCGATGCGCCGCCGCCGGCGGCCGGCGGGCGTGGGATCAGGCGGCTCGCCGCAGGTTTCCGCGCAGGTTCGTGTGACACGTGCGGTGACGGCGGCAGCCTGCAGTCACTGAGCCCGTCACGGAGTGGTGGCACCTCTAAGATGCTGCTCGATACGTGACGTGCGGAAGACGACGGAATTCGGTCTCACTGATCGGATCAGGCCTGGAAATAAAGCTGAACCTGCAGCCTGGGAATTGAAGTGGTGTTCATGATGCTCTTCTGGTAAAGAGCTTAAACCTTTTATAACAGAGAAGAGATTTTTGTTCGCATTCGAATTGCTGCAGAACCTGGAGGACGTCAATCAGGACCTGCTGAGAGCAGTTTTGGTTGCTGGGATAAACTCGGCCAGCTCAATGCCCAACATTTAAGTCCATTTCTGTTTCGGGAAAAAACAGTATGTATAATGAACGACAACATCGCAGCAACAGAATATTTTTGCAACGCTCGGTGTTTTACCCTCGCGGACAGGAAGGATTTTCACTTGTACTGACGACGAGGAGGAGCGGGTGGTAGGATGCCCCCCTCCTCGACATTTGGCCCCTAATTGAGCTAGCGCTATGGGACAAAAAGCAATCGACAGCTCTGTCCCCCAGAAATCCAACGGTACCCCGTTCGACCCAGTCACCGCTCGCCATGGACCTTCTTGGTCGGACCTTCATGCTTGGAAAATAAAGGTCGATTTTCTGAAGTTAAAAATGGTACATTTGGGGAAAAATAGGCCCGAAGCCATTCCCTTTGCCAAAACCAGCGCCAAAAATAAGTAAAGAAACCTTCTAAGATAAAAAAGGTCATCTTACGTCATTGACTTCGTTTGACTTTGAAAAGGCTATCGGCCTATCTTAAGTGACCTGTTTGCATGTGGACTATCATTTTGGACCGAGTTCATGGCAGTAATCTGCCGTTTAAGCCTACCTATTGCCCTAAAACAGTAAAAAACGACATTTGGCGCAAAAAATCGTTCTGCAAGCCGTTGGTGATGATGTCATAGTCCGGTAACCTGAGACCTGGGGTCACTTTTTTCGAAACAAGAGCAATGAATATGTCGTTAGCCATGCCAAATTTCACGACTCTCTCATGCGCCGTATTGTCGTGACCCCGGAAACACTGGGGGGTGGCATCCATCCTCTTGTTCGGCCAAGGTTAAATTAGCATGGCACTACAGGCGAATGCAAGAGGACTTGTGGATGTAGTATGTCCACGACCACACTAGCGGACTGTCCGATCACCGAAAGCTATTTCATGCAATTTTTATGAAGCGTTAATCCCATGTTCCGTGATGTCGGCCACTTATCGTGCTACCTTTTAATAGAAGGTAAAGACAAAGTATGTGACAGCAGTCCATTAAACACCGGATGTCGTGTAAATGTAGGAATACTAAAAGAAAAAGAGATCCATCGTCTGTGCGACCAACATGTAGCGACATTTTAGTGTAAACGAACGCCTCTTAATCAGAACTTAGAAATTGTTTTTTGGTTTGCTTACTTTGAGCATTCGATATGGAAGCACTAGATGAGTTTAGAACTCGTACTGGCTCAATGATGATCTCGATAGCATCTATTACTATCTCAGCGCTTTTACACCAGCGCTCCTGTGCGTGTAAGTGACGTCCAATATGCACTTGAGGTAACGTTTCTTTGAGAGGGCAGCCGTTCTGATCTAGAAACGTCACGTCGGAGAAACCGAAAAAGCGTGACGCGTACACTTGTAGACACTGATTTGGTTGCAAGGGCACTTGAACTGTGCTAGGAAAAACAACCGCGGGAATTTGATCTTCGCCGAATAGTGCTGCTGTGAGTCTGAAAAAAACATAGCTTCCCTGTGAAGCTATGTTTTTAGGGAAGCTGCATGCTTTTTAGGGAAACATGTACTTTAACATACATGCAACATGAATTATCGATATTACGCAGTCGATACCAGTCTTTCGCGCCTATAGTTCTGCATTTCCTACATTTCCCTTCGCCAAGGTCCTGTCTTACGCATATGTTACAATGTTATATTTTCTTGCTCGCTTCACTTGCTTGTTCGTGTTCATTTCCATTTTATTCGTGGAAGACGTTTGCTGGAAAACATGGCTCATGCAGAACCACTGAACGTGGGTTTTATTCGATGTGCCTTTATTACTGAGTTTGAAGGAGAGGGAAGCTCAAGACATTCCGGTCTGCACAACTGGCACATTTCCATTTACCCTGAAGCACATGAAGAATCATAACAAATGGTTTTGTCGCGTCGCCGTCTTTGTCCGCATCCACGCGGCCGTGAGCCCTGAAATCGCCTCCGCCCCGAGGACCCGTCCACCCCGTCCGCTCCCATATCGACATGAAAACAAACAGAGCACTCGGCGGCGGCGGCGGCGGGCTCTGCCGCCATTCACGGACGCCCTCCCGCTTATCAGATGCCGGGGACCGCCCAAACAAACCGGGCCGGCCTGGCCGGGCGGCCGCTCGGGGCGGGGCGCCGCCGGGCTATCTCGGCACCAGATCGGCACCTGGCGCTGACAAACACTGGCGGCCGGCCCGCCCGCGACGGGACGCCCAGCCCGGCCCGCCGACCGCCCCGCGGCACTCCAGATATTACGACCTCCCCGCGGACCGGCACAAAGCCGGGCCACCGCAGCCGAACGTCCGCCGGCGCCCCTGCGTCGCGCCTGCGCGAGCAGGAATGTCATCCGCTCGGCGGACGAATGGGCCGTATTTCATAGCTGAGCAGGGGACGGTGCGTTATGACTGCGGGGTTCAATGGGTCGGGCTGCTGGCGTCGCGAGTCGAGGATCGCTCCTCAGCTCAGGTTGAAAAGGGGGTTATTGGGCAAAGTTCATAACGTGACAACGTTTTGGGCCAGTTGGGTGATTCTTTGCATGGGGAGTTGACGCCGACACCTGCCGTAGGACTATGTTCGTCGTTTTCGCCAGCTGATCTGGTAGGACTCATTTAGTTGAATAATGCCAATGGTCAGCACATACGCAACGCTGGACGGTCGTCCGGAACGCTTGTCGCTTTGCGCCGTCGTTCGCCATCCCTGGAAGTGACGAAGTCTTTCAAAAACTTGCGCAACACTCGTTGCTCCGTTTTCTCGGTCACTGTGAGTGCGGCGCGCAACACAAGCACGCGTCCGCAATTGACACATACGTGACAATGAGAGAGGCCTGCGGGAATGTACCACGCGCAGACGGATAGAAACATTAGAAAACATTCAGAGAGAGTCGCGCTCTTTGCACCGGTTGAATTTGGAAAAATAAAATCAATCCAGATACTCTCTGAACGCACCTCCTATCGGTGCTTATGACAAGACAAGAAATATTTCAGTTGCAATAATCGTAATGTAAGACAGAAATCCTCACAGACTGTTCTGCTGCAGCTGCTGCTGCTGCTGCTGCTGCCCCCTTGGACGTTCCAGGATAAGCATGTGTGCATTCGTGCCGTCTTCGTGCTCTGTTTACCCATCACCTGCCGTTTTCGGTGATGGTCGTTGCTCTCTGTCGAAAAAACGGCGTTTGGTTACACGGCCAGCTCTTATGTAGTATATTTGCGGGTCATTCTCAGTGGTGTTTTGTGTTTACATACTAGAGGAAAACCGATGCGCTGCACAGTTGATTTGGGGTCAAAATTGAAGCTTGGTATCCCACGCAGACCTGCGCACCCGCTTATTACCGGCATTCCCCCCTCCAGTGGAATAAATCGGCGGCGTCCTGTGAGCCATGGAAAACGGCGCGCGGTTGGCGCGGCGGAGCTCGAACCTGAGTCTTCTTCTTCCAGTTCAGACATTTTAACTCATACACCACGCTTCTACAGCGCCAGCGGACTGTCTGGGACGGGATCACTCAAGAAAACCGCTTTACTCGCGTCTAGTAGCGGGTCAATAAAAAAGTCGCACAAGCGCTGCACGTGACCTGTTGCACCCTGTCCGTCATGTGGAACGCTGTTGGATGGTCCTAATGCTGCTCTGTCTACCAACAAAATTTCATCCTCCTAGATCACTGTTTCCGGCACTCGGAGGTTCCTGAGTCCAAAGTGAAGTGCTGCCGGTGGATCGTCGCGTGGATCGCACGTGGGTGCCGACCATAAAAGCGAGTACCCACAAGCTGGGTTCATGCTGTCGACAAGTCTTTAGACAACAGCACGCGCCCTTTGACCTGTACCCGTGATTAAATGAATTCTGCGGAGGCCTGGTTCGCGCTACTTGGCACGTGCCACGCCACGTATCGCTTTGAAACCTTCATCACGATTTGTCTTCCGAGTCGGCGCATTCGACTGTGCCGTTTGTGTTGCGATCGGCTGGCGTGTTTGGGCGTTAGAAGCTCGGAAGCTTGGACAAACACACTTACAAACACCTCGATCTGAATTATTATTTTCGAGCGACTGCCATGATGAAATGTCCCCGATAAGAGGGTGCAAAGCACACTTTCAGCTTTGGATTTTGAATTAAGAGGCAAGATAACGCCTTACACGGTTGTTTTGGGGTCAAATCAAAGCTTTGTATCGCAGGCAGACTTGTCCACTAGCTTGTTACCGGCATTACCTCCCACTCATAGTATAAGGCATTTCCAAATCATATTGCCATTTACGCAACCGCACACATGCATAGTGAAAAAACTGCATAGCAACGGCGTTCTGTCTTCTATGAAAGTGCCCCGCGGTCGGCAGTGGTCAAACCCGGGCGTTTTGGTTCGAAGGCGCATGCCCGCAAACCAGTCGGCCACGACCGCCCGTAAATTGACGGTGTCTGGAATGGGATCACGTAGTGAACTGCGTATATCGCCCGGCCTAAATGGCAAAGGAGCACACCTTAGCACGTGCGCCCCTCACACACTAGGCTGAAGCTATTGACGTATAAAACAGCTACGGTTATTGACCGCACGTATCACGTGCTCCTGTCGGCCAATTTTCAGTATCCCAGAAGAAGTTTTGCGACAGTGAGGGAGAGGTGTTATGGTTTAGGTACCTCGCGCTTCACATGCAATGTGCGCCCCGTTTTGATCTGAATCCATCGAAACTGATCGGGCAGCTGCCTGTCCGCCTTTCCCAGCCATCATCATGGCATCGAAGTGCGCCATGTGCGTTTCGGCAATTAACCCGTAAGAAAAACATGAGTGGAAAAGAGGCGCACGTGCGCTGCACCTGGCCCATTGGACCATGCCAATCATGTGGGGTATCGTTCGATAGCCTTAATGTTGGCCTCCATACCCACCAAATTTCAGCTGCCTAGGTCACTGTGGACGGCACTCGGATGTCCTCGAGTCCAAATCGAAACACGTGCCTGTGGATCGTCACGTGGACCGCACGTGGGTGCCGACCACAACAGTGAGTACCAGCAACTGGGGCCCATGCTGTGACTAAGCTTTGCGCCAACAGCATCCGCCTTTTGACCTGTAGCCGTGATTAATTGAATTTTGCAGAGGCCCGGCTCGTGTCACATGTTACGTGCCAAATGCCACGAGTCGTTCTGAAGCCTACACCATAATCTGTCCGCCGAGTCGGCGCACCCGACGGTGCCACTTCTGTTGCCATCGGCTGGCACGTTCGGGCGTTAGACGTTCGGAAGCTTGGACACACACACAGGCACGCCGATTTGAACTTTTGTTTTCAAGCGACTGTCATGTATTAAATCTGCCGCACTAAAAGCGTGCAAAGCACGTTTCTTATCTCTTTCGATTTTATATTACAATACGATAACGAGTACGATATCATTTTTGACTTACAACTTTACATGTTATTGTTGGAATAAGAATGAAGTCTTGGCTCATTGGCGCGCTGTGCCATCTTTTGCGAGTCAGAATCTCAGCTGAGGATAGTATTCTACAATGGCGATATCACGCCGCAACTTTAATTTCCCACTATGCATCTTTTTCCAGAAATATGGAGAAGACAGTGTTTGTAAAAAAGGAAACATCATGTTGCGAACGGAATGGAATTTACTGATTTTTGGATACAGCCGGGTACACCGCACTTTTTTGCAAGATATTGCACACAAAACTAAGGCACCAGCTCCTCGCAACGATACATGTCTTGTAGTATGAGCTTTGGCGCGATTTATATGCAAGTTTCAACTTCGCGAGTAAATTGATGGCGTCCATCTCATGTTCTGGATGACCGGTGTGAATATACGGCCATTGCAACGTTGTGCAACATTCCGTGAAAATGCGCAACATGGGCCAAATTGACTGTAAGGGTCATTTAGGGTGGCAGATGGAATTCAGTAGCGTACCTGTGATACTCCGAGTTTGAAACTACAACATGTTGTAATGTTGCATGCGCACGTTGATTAGGGCCATTTCAAAGGTTTAATTGTATCTAAATGCGCTATGGATTGCCGTTTGAATCAACGACATTGGACAGAGGGTTCTCGAGAGAGACAAGGGGACGTTAAGCGCACCCCCTCCCCCCAGTCAACGGAAGGTGGCGAAATAATGAAGTCATTGCTGGGATTATTACTGAAGAGTCTGGGAGTGGTTTATCTTAGCAGCTGATCGCCCTTGTCCAGTATTTGTCGTGCGTTTGCCCCAAATATACGCATAATAGCGGTCAATTCTGACGACCGATAAGGTATGAAGGTATAGAATTAGAAGTCGAATATTACTATAAAAGTTGAATAAATATGGAAAGCTTTCTCTTTTATATTTGCCGTATTTCGAGGTTTTGGCACGCAAAGCCATGTGGCTGCTGGATTTTTACCTGAACGCCCCATGTTGTCCAATAATGTACCAACTGAAACAAATCAAGATAACTTAAATTGGCATGCTCTACCTGCGTAAGGCGTGAAAACTGAAGAGATCGAAAGCTTGCATATGCTTTGGATACATGTTTTTGGCGCTGTGCCAGCCTGAAATTTAAGGAATCTTTGGCGTGGCCCCCCAGTAGAATTTTAAGATAAGTCAGACGCATGCGGTACGTCTGATGCTCTGTGTAGAGAGTTTACCACACATCTTCACAAGCACTCTGCTCTTTCAGAAACGTTGAGTACCCACAGCGGAAGATATGATCCCCGCGATGGACAAGAGCGAGAGAGCCATTCGCCGTATGTATATTTTCTGTTCGCGTGTTATCGTCGGCACAATTTTCCACGGCTCTGGCTCTCATAAGATTACGTTCGATAGCAGGGGAAGAATAATGACATCTGGATGACTTTTATGATGAAGCAGGGGTGGCACAATCTGATTGGTTGCGTGACAGGGGGAGGACGACCGTCTGCGATTCTATGGAGACGCAACGTGAGGAAAGTTGTTCTGACTATCGTCTCTTCTGATGTATCCTTCCCATCCGTTGTCTGTCCGTCGTTACAAAATGCTTTATTGTCAGGAGCACAACACGGATCCATGCGTGTCAAAGCGACATTTCCAGGATGCAGCACAATGGACATCATGGATTACTGATTAAGCTTCGCTTCAAAGCGGTAGCCGCGAACATTATTGGCTCTGGCAGTTACCTCCCAGAATATGACGACATGATTGAATCGTTAACAGTGCGGTGGAGTGACAGGATTAGGACTGGGGTGGGGTCTGAATAACTAACGATGCTTTGTGTGGTGAAAAGCCGCTCGGTAAGCTTATCTAGGCTTCGACGTTACATTTCAAGCAACGCAAATGAAACTGCGATTTCACCACATTCATAACCCTGACAACAATAAGGCAATAAAAATGCGGCCGGAACATTAAATCATCGTGGTGACTGGGCTCGAAATTTCGTCTTGCCGGCTTTTGTGGGTTCTTTTACTTTCCTTCGATCAGTATACGATTTGCGTTCATATCTGATTTAGTCTTGACGGTGGTTATAGCGGGCGCCCTAAAATGTGACCTAAGCCCAATGCTAAAAGGTGCTTTGGAAAGTAGGTATTCACAAAAATGTGGCACCACCAGAACACTGATGAGGTATTCTATCAGATGAGCGCACAACTGAGCATAAAACTTCAATTCTGCTTGTCACGCAGTGGCTTAACCAGATGGAGGAGTGGAAAAAATCGCACAATTTACAAAACACCTCAAGAAGTCGAGACCCTTGCACTCAGTCACCTTCTGCTGCATGGAGTATCAAAATCCACCATACACGGGGTAATGAGGACTTTTGGCATTGACTAATCTCTCGAAAGAAAAAAAAACAGGAGAATGCGAACAAAAATGACGTCGAGTTGGGTTCAGAGACAGAATCGAAAGCTGAGCAATGTGACTGGTCTCTCCGGAAGCGAGTTCTAGCGGCATAATGCAAGTGTTCAAGAGTCGCATTCAACGGAACATCAAAAACGAATGTTATCTGAGTTACCATACGTGGGGAAAGGCAGCTTTGCAAGCACCGGAGCAAAAGTAGAGGATTTGGCAAAGGAGCTTACAGCTCTATCACAGGCCGCTCAGCTCAGGGTATAAGTTTGGCGTCATTATGGAGGACCAGGCATGCTTCGACATTTCTGGCTGAGTTCTCCACGGACTGAGGGTTTTACACCACTGAGAAGTTTCGCCGACTAAGGTCAGGTACGTTGGGTGGCCAAAGTTTCCATCGCGTACAGGGGCATGGGTAACCACCACCCTCCCCAGCATGACCTTATCCCTGATAATGGGGAATCGATACAAAGATCGCCAAACATTCATTACAGAGTGCATGAAAAGACGCCTAAAGCACGTTCTAGACCAGCTATACTCTGAAAAGGACATATCTTTATGCCTGACATAGCCACCTGTCACTACCATATTGATGTGAAGTCATATCTAGATGCTGTGGGGATCCCCTATGTTAAGAAGGATAACAACCCTATCAACATGTCCAGCACCAGACGGATCGAGTCGGCTGGAGCATTCTGGATCAAAGGGTGTATGAGAGAAACTGTAGAGCGCCATCCAGTAAGGCGATGAGATGCTGGATCGACCGGAAGCTCGAAGAGGCCGACATAAATATTGCACGGGAGACCCTTCCGTGCGCACGGAATGGTGTCCTTGCCCTCAGCCGCGACGGTGTCGAAAATCCGGTAAAAATCTATCTCTAGAAAGGACAGGTTCCAAAGTACGTGCATGCCAAATTTCATACCGGTATCTTCGGGCAACATCGAATAAGAGCTGTTAGGAGTTTGTGCCAAATTCCAGAGGACACCCCTTAATAAAATATGTGCATACGTTTTATATTTTTCTACGCCACATTAAATACTTCATATGGTTGTCTCAAACCTTGCCTTTTATTGTTTACACTTAAGTATGAGAGCATTGTGCGTAACAGCGAACTACAAGCGAGGGGAGCACCAGGCTGCTGTAAATTTTCGCGTGGTCTTAATGCATGATCCAAACATTTCACAGTTACAGATAATGTATTGATAAGCAAGTTGGAAATTAAAGATAACTTGTAATAAGTTAAAAATAAGGAATGAATAGGTTAACCTGACTGTAAATAAGTAACAGATATGTTCTTAATTACTTGGAATAACTGTTATATTAAATAAGTTTTCATAACATTGCATGCTTTAAGAGCTTCATGTATCACTCTCCATTTTACGACAGAGATATGTGTATAGTTATATGTGTATTTTATTCACTACTACCTGATAATTTCCCACGAAGGTCGAAACGTCGTCAAACATTTCGATAGGATTATAACGATGCATTATACCTAAGTGTCGTTTAGTGAGGTAGTTTACAAACATCATGAGGCGAACTGGAAAATAATAAGAAATATCAAAAGAGCTTTGAACATAGATAACAGACGTTGAATATATATATATATATATATATATATATATATATATATATTTGGACAGAGTATTTTCTATATATATATATTCGCGTGGTTTTCTATATATATATATATATTCGCGTGGTCTTATATATATATATGTATATTATATATATATATAATATAGATATGTTTGGACAGAGTATTTTCTTTGACACATGTTTTATGGAACACTAGGGCATGCTTTGCTGGGGTTAGCTTTTTATTTGTTTTTTCGATGTCTCGGACTACATATTTCAGCTCACCATAAAATTCCTGTAAAACTGAGCCGAATGTGCACATTTACAAGACATTACTCTTAATGAGTTTTACGTAACGTTTCGGGTATAGCATTTTTCATTCTCAAAATTCTACAGCGACATTGCATTTCAATCATATTTAGGTTTGAAAACAAACCGAAAGACACGTTCGCTCCTCGTTTGCCACATCTCCGCTATACATGCCACATCGACACAGGACTGTCCACACAGTTCTGAAAGGCCAACCCTCATGCCTGCTCTTACCGACACATTCTGTGAAACTATTTGAAGAACTTCTGGGATACTCCTGCGTTTATTTGTCTGTTTAATACTGGGCCCAATGTTTTGCGGTGTAATGCTTCGAGGATGGGGAGTTCTCGTCGGTCCCAGGCATGTCATACTAAATGTGTGCATTCAGCTCAGTTTTACACGGACTGAATGATGAATTGAAAGATATAGTTCGAGACATCGCACAAAAACAAGTAAAAAGGTAATTAAAGCAACGTCTGCCCTAGTGTTCAATAAAACTTTTGTCAAAGAAAATATTCTGCCCAAGTTTACCAAAATAAACTTACATGATCCGGCAGCAAGGGAGGAAACTTTTACCAAGAAAAGTAAAGAGTGACTGGTTCATTACCGAATCGCAACTAAAGAGAAAAAACGGTACGCAAATAAAATGAAATAAAGAACTTGCAAACAAAACTGAAACATTTAACAAGTAAGTATGCTGACTTTGACATCGATATCAAGCTGGGTAACATCATCTCTGCATAGCTCAGCTACTCATTTAACACACCTGAACATGCCAAGAAAGGCACGATCACAAAGAAACTCGAGACTGTACGGAGGAGCGATTATGCTGCCGAAGGCCACAGACAGATACCTAAATATAACTAAAAACGAGCTAACCGAAGGCCAAAAACCTCCTAAACCTTGGAATCAATTGCCATATCGAACAGAAATTTAGCACAATGGAAAAGAAGTTTATTTGGGAATCCTTTACGGGGATATCCTGAAGCTCAAGGAAGCCAGCCAGATGACAGGGAATCCAGATTTGAAAGAACGGCTGCGTGAAGAGGCAACAAAACGGAAAAGTTAAGCAAAGAGCAGGGTCCTGAATGAAGACTTGAGAGCAGCAGTTAGGGAGTTGCGGGAAATGACAATGTGGCCGTCAGGAAAACCAATAAATCAACAATTTTTGCCATCATAGAGGAAGAAAAGTACCTGAAGGAGATGAGTGACTTCCTATCGGATACCTCGAAGTTCCAACGAGTGTCAAGGGACTGAACCATCCAGCTCAAGTCGAGAGTCAGCAAACTGATCGCCTCAGCCAACGCAGTCATTGGCGGGGAACATTTCAGTAAGATCACCGGAGAATTTATGCCTGGATACTCATACGATTATGTAAAAAAACCTTGAGGTCAACAAACCCTTACGCCCTGTCATAACGAAGATCCCAACTCCGACTAACCAGCTAGCGAAAAAATTGCACCAACTTCTTTCGCCATACACAGCGGGTACCTACGGCATCAAATCGACGGATCATTTCTCCGATATCCTAAAAACTAATCAGTCAAAAGGGCTGTTGGTATCACTGGACGTGGAAAGTTTATTTACAAACGTTCCTGTGCAAGAAACCATCAACATCATCATCGACATCAGTCATCATCCTACGCTTCCACCGCTCCAGATGTCGAAACCACTGCTGGAGAAGATGTTGAAGACATGTACCAGTGAGACAGTGTTCACTAGCCCTGATGGTCACTTGTACCGCCAAATCAACAGCGCGGCAGTGGGCTCGCCTCTCGGACCGCTGTTCGCCAACACCTATATGAGTCATCTGGAAAACCTAGTTTTAGAAGACATCTCACTGCGACCAGCGATACACTGCAGATATGTCGAAGACATATTTGTCGATGTAGCAGATGAACACCACCTGCGACTTCAAGCATCTCTAAAAGACAGCGCTATGCTCAACTTCACTACCGAGTTGGGCGTCACAAATAAGATCCGGTTCATGGACCTTGACGTAGACGCCGCTAATGAGACCTTCACAACCAAAGTCTTCCGAAAACCAACGGACACGGGTCGGTGCCTCGACGCAGCCAGTGAATGCCCCTAACAATACAAACTATCTGTCCTCAGATCCTACATCCGAAGAGCAATTAAGACTTGCTCAAGCTGGATAGGTAGATAAAGAACTTCAACAAGTAAAACATCTCCTGGTCTACAACGGCTACTCCAACAAGACCATTGACCAAACCAAGATATCAAGACTTCCCCGTACAATACCGAACAAAGACGAGTAGACAAGGACCTACCAACTGTTTTACTGCAACCAAATGTCATCAGCCGACAAGGCAGACGAAAAGCCATCCGTCAAACACGAAAACTAACATCACATGCATCAACGAAGAACATCAGCGGAAGCTAACCATCCACTACAAGAACAAGAAAACCAGCCACTTCATCATGCAGAACACCACCACCAAGAAACGCGGACTCCCCAAGCGCACCAACGTCGTCTACAAGTTTACGTACCAATATGAAGATTGTATACTTCATAACAACTCAGACTACGTTGGTGTGACTACAGCAACACTTTCAAGACGTCTCACGATGCATCTGCAAGGCGGAGCACCAAAGATACACATGCAAGACACTCACGGAAGCACCATCACCAGACAGCAGCTCACAGATAACACAGAAAACATCACATCTACGACTGACCGAAGGAAACCCCACATCCTCGAAGCATTATACATCAGGCAATTTAACCCAGCAATAAACAAACATATAAACGCGGCAATATCCCTGAAGAACTTTGGATAATTTTACAGAACGCGTGGATAAAAGCAGGTATGGGGGAGGGGGGCTGGCCTTTCAGACCTGTGTGAACAATCCTGTGATGGAGTGACATGCACAGCGGAAGTGTGGCAACTGAGGAGCGAACGTGTATTGTGGCTTATTTTCAAACCTAAGTGTAATGGAAATGCAACGTCGCTGTGTAATTTTGAAAAGGGGGTTTGCTGTATCCGAAACGTCAAATAAAACCCACTGAGAGTAATGTCGTACTGAATGTGTACATTTGGCTCAGTTTTACACGAACTGAATGATGAAATAAAACATGTAGTTTGAGACATCGAAAAAACAAATAAAAATTTTATTGATAATTCATGAAAATAATTGATATATTAATATGATTTATAATAATAAATTCTATTAATGAAAATCAATAATAATTAGTAATGCTATACATAACGTTTTTTGTTCAATGACAGCAAAATTAAAGATTGTCGTCGGTCATAAACAAAGAGGGCTAAATCCGTCCTAATCCGAACCTTGGTTCTGTCTCCCTCGCGTCATTTTACACAAAACGACATCCCTGCAGCCTAGTTTGAACGGAAAACATAGGTCAAATGAATCAGCCAGAAGCTTACATCCCGAATCTAAAATGTTTTTTCATTGAGCCTGACATGATAAATTGGTACCAAATTGTTTCGGGAATTTTAAACGTCTAGCCTCAGGACACTTCACGAAGTGCATTTCACGTTTGGACCGATAATTGTAGAAAAAACTGTTGTCAGACTGACAAATAAACACGTTTTGTTCAAACAGCATGCGGATTAGGTCACGAATCTGAGAAATTGTGCCGGTGGAAGGCGTCAAGTATGTGACAAAAGAATATGACATGAAGAAAATACAGGTTTGGTGACATTTCAGCATGTTCATGAGAAGAGTAACATACTGCAACTTTTCAGTCCGACAGGGATTCGTGTGCGAATGAGTCACTCGCACCTCCTCAACAGTCGTATTGTGGCACAGTACCACGAAGATCTCTAAGCACCAGTTTTAGGCCCGTATAATGAATCCCGTTCCTTCCGACTGAGCACTTTGGGTCGGAATCCATTGTCCGTTCAGACGTATTTTCTGTCGCGGATCAATGCTACCCAATGTTCAGCAATTTGGACAGAAGTATAAAGGCACTGTGTATAATAAATCAATGCGACGTGACTAGCCGAGGAACAAAAGCCGAAAACAAGTTTGAGACATTGTATTCTTTGAAGCTTTTCCCATTTGACGGAGAACGCAGAGGGCATGCTTCCAATGTAGAACTAAATCCGCCTTTTCGAAGACTATCCAAAGGAAAAGTAGCCACTTTGCGGCGAGAACTTCTTTAAATTGCAAAACCAATTTTTCAGCATTCCGTCTTGGTGAAATTCGCAGTGAAGTTTTGCTCATAGCAATATGATGATACCTTATCGTCTATGAATAAAATGCATAGGTGTAAATATATCGAGGAATATGCATTCTACAAGGAAAGGCGCAGATGAATTTCCGAAGAAGTACAAAGAGGTCAAGAAGACATTGCAATGATTGTGCGATCCTGCCTATAACAAACAAATCAGATTGTTGGCATTTGAGTCCGACGTTTTTCAAAGATACATCTACAAAAATGGGATTAAAATTGTTTATCAATCTCATATCGTGCAGAAATTACATGATGTGCCTGCCGGCGCTATAGAATGTTCATGTCCAATGTCCTCGGAAAAACGTTCGAGAGACAAACTGGGCATTTGCACTGCATGTATCATTCCTTCGTATGCCGCTGATGCTGCCCGTCCCTTCACCACGCTCCCGCAGCTCCCTCCAACATCCCACCGTCGTCGTTTGTTCAAACGTTCGTCCGCTTTGTCGACCGTGCCTTTAGCCTTCACCCTTTGTAGATCCTCATGTCCGCTTAGCGTGAGAGGCAGTGCGGCCAATCTCCTCCTGGCCTGCACGATAAAGACCCCGCGGTGCTTTTCGTGAGGAATAGGCCATGTGCCGGCACCTCGGCGAAATCAAACGTAAAGCATAACCTAAATTTCTTGTTTTTCAGGAGGGCTAAAAGTAATGTACCTGACAGTAGTAGAGGCGACGACTTCCTTCCTCTTCCCCCTGCGCTTCTTGCCTCCACTTCACGGAGGCCCCACACCATGCCGATATTACAGCGGCATCTAAATTTCGCTCACATACATGCAATCCAACGTAAAAAGCACTTGTGTGCACCACTCTTTCACCTTGTAACGCTAAATGAAACACTTGCGCTATCCCTAAAATCACCACATGCACTCTTAACGTAACGTAGCTCACTCAGACTTTACAGGCGGCGCTTAATGACCAATAGGTCGAGGCACGCCTCTAAACCCAATATCAGTCAGTCAGGATCCCGTGTCCCGTAGCCGGGCCAGTCAGGTAGCTGGTAGAAATAGTGACACTTGGTCATGTCAGTCTGGCCGGGTGATCGGGTCCCGTCCGATGCTTATCGAGGGTCCAGAAGTTGGGTTGTCGGGCGCTGGTCGAAAGTTTGTTAGACATTCAGACGAGGGTGATCCGGCACTGCTATGGGACGTCACGCCGCACAGGGGGCCTGGGTACAGCAAGCGGTAACGAACAAACTGGCGTCACTTGTACACGCAGCAGGTCTATAGTCGGCCTCGACCATGTTAAGTGCTCAGTGCCGAAAAGCCAGGCATGTGTGGGGACAGCGGTGACGCCTGTTAACAGAAGTGCTTTTTGCGATTCTACGTGGGTGTATTATGCCGCTCAATGGAAATTGCGACGCCCGCTGCTAGAACCAATCAGCCTGCTCTCCAGCGCGTGGAACAGCACCTCGGGCGGGTCTCCCTAGAGGCTGTCTTCTCGGACACCGCACACCGTTATCCAGAACAAGGCGACGTCTAATTTGATGGTGTTTGCCGTGCGGGGACGGCAAGAAAGCCGAAGAGATCTGGCAATTTTTGGTTCCAGTTTTCCCCTGTCAGCCCAGATGTTACTGAGCAGTACTTTTAAACTTTATCATACTGCAGATTCCAGTGCCATAGGTGAAATACATATGCGTCAGTACGACTTTGCATGTGGATGTTAAACATTCGCTGCTGAAGTTAAATGGAAAATGACTATGCCAATGTAAACGAAACGACCAGAAAACGTTTCCCACAACATAACGAACTGAGTATTAAATCCCAAAGTATTCGTAGATTACCACGATCTGCACACAGACGACAGTTGAACGATATTAACAACTGTGTTTTCCTTTCGACAGCCAGCGGACTAACGACGTGTTCGGGTCGCGGCATCGGAGCGCTCGGAAGACGAACTCGGCCGCAGATCCACTCGGACCAGAGCTCAAATCAGGCATGGCCAGACTGCCTGTCACACAGGCGACCGTGTCAGGTGCTCGGACGGGATCGGTCGGCGGCGTCTGACCAGCATCAGGTCGGAGCGGCCGTGTGCCGGACCCGGGGCTCGGCGCGGTGCCGATGACGGACGACCTGCGGCGTCAGTCTCGGCGACCGCCTCCATCGCTGAGAGCCACAGTCACGCTCCGGGCTGTCCTCTTGCCGTGAGGCGGTGCTGCGACAGGGTACATCCGCCTGCTGTTCATACATCCGGCTTACTATTCATTCGGCAGTAAATGGGGTCATAATTTCAATGAAATGTTTTCGTTTGAAGTGACGCATGATGGTGACTTGTTATATTTATGCATATTTCCACACAAAACAATCCATTTCGATAAAAAACTGAAACATCCATCAATGTATTGACGTTAGGTGGCTTTTGCGCTTTTACGCCATGAAAGTGAAGTGTAGATTAGTGTCAGCGTTCGCGTTTCTGATGCCTCTGATTCGAAACATATCTCAAAATCACTACCTAACAGCATGAATATATCGGAGGCTCCTCTTTGACTCCACTGCTGTTCACTGCATTTTTAAACAACATCTGTCTGTACGCCCAAAAGACAGCTAGGTCTTCCAGCGAACGACACACAAGTGCTGGTGAGTGGTCCCAGGACATCGCACCCTAGCACCATCGACAGGCAAGAGGAATCTCAGGTGTCGTGGAGGAAATGATTTTGTGCCCGTGTTATCAAAGTTAATACAGACAGGACTCAGCCGGTCGTGTTTGAGACCCATTAAGCTATGCAGAAACTATGCATTCTTAGTGTTAAATCTGGCGATGCACACCTTATGCTGTAATGAGAAGTTAAGAATCTAGGCGTGACATTGTTTAACCTGCGCACTGAAAGGGGGTTTCGCGATAACGCGCACTAGAAGGGGAGTCCAAAAGGACCGCCCTCCCATCTCGGAAACGGAAGAGCTATAGACATGAAATGTTGTGGACAAAGTATGGCCATAACGATTAACATTGTGCGCAGTTTCCATGACCCTAGGTCAATACCGTTAAGGTCAAATGGAGTCAAAAAGGTCAAGTTTGGACACTTTCTTGGCCCTTACAGGCAATTCCGTACAACTTTTCGAACGGAACGGGAAAAGGGTGATTGTTTGAGCGCTAAAACGTGGAATACGACAACACCCATTCATTTGACATATTGACTGCGGATTTCGGGCTAAGATCATTTCAGGTCATTAACCTACGGCGTCATTTTTTCATCGTTTGCAGACCAGATTTCGAGCAACACGGGGTAGCTTGAGTGTGAATGAGGGCACTACACGCATCTTGTGGCGTTTTTTCAGTGGAGGTAGCCAACATCGGTACATTTGATCACTTCCGGCGTTTATATTTATTATGTCTGTAATCTATATATGTTTATGCACATGAGTATCAATGTGCCGAACATGTTTTTAGTAGGGTCTTAGAATGCATTTTTCATACAAATCGACATCTTGGAAAGCAAATCTGGACCAGGTCACAAAATAACTGTCCTTGACCTTTGATGACCTTGACGTGAAATGACCCTGGTGTATATAAGCGTATCCATGTGCGCTCACGTGTTTTTATTAGGGTCTTTGAATGCATACTTCATACAAATCTACATGTCGCAAACCAAATCTGGACCAGATCAAAATATATTTGACCTTGACGTTTGATGACCGTGACCTTCACTGACCCTTGCATATGTAAGCGTATCAGTGTGCGCACATGTATTTTTATTACGGTCTCTGAATGTATATTTCATACAAACCGACATGTTGCAAAGCAAATCCGGATCAGGTCACAAACTGGTTGACCTTGATCTTTGATGACGTTGACCCTTATTGACCATGGCTTTGGTCTTGGTACATCCATCACTTATGCCCGAATAACGTCCCCTGATTGTGTTCAATCGGTAATCTTAGGTAGAACGCTAGTCCTTTGAAAAAGTTCCCATTTGTCAGCGACAACCGTTATTTTTGTTATGTTTGTGTGACTTGAAATGCTTGAAACTTAAAAAGTTCCTGTCGATTTTCGATTTTTGTGCATCAATCGACGAGTTATTGAATTGCCATAAATGTTACAAAGTGGCCGCAGTCAGCTCCGATCCGTTCTCGAGATTTTCAAGAAACACAGGTGGGGTGCACAAAAAGACCCCCTTCCAGTGCGCTTGTTAACCTGCATTCGCTGGGGTTTTTGCCTCCCTCCCCTTGCTCCCGTTGAGTTTCGTGACTAATGGACCTATCGAAGCGTTTCAAACTGCAAGCAATAGCTCTCAACGACATTTTTCAGAAGACGTGTAGTTCAAGGTGCTCAAGGTTGCGGATGACGTCATAGGCCATTGCCAAATTGTAAAAACGAGTGTTTCACTCTTGGACACCCCGCGGATATTCCAAAAGCCGGAAGCGTAATTTATCTCATGGAATTGATCTGAAGCCTTGCAAAAGTGTTTCCAACAAAGGCCCGAAGAAAGAATGAAGCGCCTGGGACACAGGTCAATGTTTTGAGTCTGTTTTATACACCCGTTAGAGGGTAAAATAGAGAGTTTTAAAATCAACGCCTGGAATTATTCCATAAACCTTGTAAATGGGGACATACAGAAGAAGTGCATGACTTGAAAAAACTCCAGTGACCTTGTCCTGACCAGGATATTAGGTGAAAGTGATGGTGTTTATGTAATTTCGGTTGGTCTTGTCATATTTTATTCATTATTTTGTTTTTATAACCCAACTTCTACCGAATCTTTCAGTCCAGCTGGGACTTCGACGAGTCTGCTCACGCAATGTTTAACTTTGACCTGCCCTTACTCCGTGCCCTCGTGTGAAGTTGTCTTGATTTTTTTTTTACGAAATATACGGTAGGAGTGCTACGCAAAGTTTGGACCTTACGTCCTGAATGGTTTGAAAATTATTTAAGAAAAATCCAAAAGAAAGAGGAAATAGCCCTCCCCAGCGGATTTCGGCTCAAATATGAATTCACCCTGAACATGCTGAAGTAGGTGAGACTTGGGTCATAGTCCATGTTAAGCCGAGCTTGATAACGGATCCTGACCCCGCCGTCCCAGTGTCCCCAAATATGGCGTGATCTTTCGTTAGATGTCAAATTAGATGGCGTTGGAAAATCTTTATCGTGACGTGTAAATTCCATGACACGGCCGCCGCATGAAAGGCTGAGCCTTTCGGTCTCCGACCGCGCACAATTGCCCGTTCTGGTACTCAGACCCATGTGCCTGACACGCACCGGACTCTGTTGTCCGGCTCCTCATCCTCAAGCCGCGACAACGGCAGTCGTCGGCGGCCATCATTGATAACCATCTTTCCTTATACTCCCTCATAGCTGATTTGTGTCGTTTGGCATTCTACCCGGCTTCTCTCAGATACGGCACCACGGCATAGAAAGTGTTATTATTCCACTGGTCACAGCTTTGGTTCTCCCTCAGTTTCGTTGACTATCCCGAGTTCTCAAGACTTTCTTAACCATGGCGTGGGGGCCTAAAAGGCGTCGCACGTACCGTGGATGCCCCCAAAATGCTGCATGATACAACGTCATTATTGCCTGCTTTAGAATTAGATTAGTGAGCGCGTGACAAACTTCACAAAGCGGTCTTTGTGTATTTGTACCCGGTACTTCGTGATTTGCTGAAGCATATTGGGTGATAAGTTATATCTTACAGTGAGCCTAATACTCAAAGTGTCCAGTCTGCTCCAAAATCGGCATTATTTCAGTCCACAAATTAGTCGAACTGTAAGTTCAGCACCACAATATGTCACGCTTAGAACGTGGGTATGCTGGTCCTTTGCAGCTTATTGCGTTTGGATGAATGCGTGATACACGGATAACGTATGACTGGTAAAATGTACACTCTAGACTTGGACATAAGACGTCTCTATGCTGCCAAAAGGAAACTGCTTTACTTCCCTTTTGAGTAGCACTACGCATGCCTTTAGCAAGAGATTCGGAGTTGTGTGTGGCTTGCTAGAAGAAAACATACAGCCTTTTTCATGCCCGAAATGGCTATGCTTTTCTTGTACACACATGCATTAATATTAGACCCATCGTTTCAGTTCGAGGCTATTTTTAATAAAAGCCAGCCACCTGACATAATCCACGAGTTACTTGGGGCATTTGCGCCCCCCTCCCCCTCCCTTTAATTTCCTAGCATCGCTTCCGAACGGTAAACACCGACGGTCCTAAATTTCCTTGCCCGTTCCCGAGCAACACTGCCGCCTTTTGACAAAAATAATTGACTAGGTCACCATAGATCACGTAATAAACGTGAACCTGAATCATATGCCCGCTTTCAGGAACAGGCGTGCGTCATATCTGTTTTCCTTTTGACATCGCTTTCAAAGAGCCCATCAGGAATGACACAAAGACCAAGTCTCGGATCACGCAAATCATAGGTGACCTCAAGTGAGGTTAGCGTTGGTCAGTGCATTGTTTTTTACACAGGGCTGATTTAGCCCCGACTCCGAGGCAAATCTAAATCTGGCAACCGAAGCATTGGAGACATGAGAAACAAATACAGTTCTGGAGCTTCTGGGAGGCTCCAAATCAAGAACATGCTAAAGACCAAAGGTCATGTCATGACATAAATTGACATGGCTTAAAAACGCCATGTCCTGAATCAAGCCAGCGTTATGACCTAGGGTGGCTACGGTCTTTTTTATGTTGAACCATGGTTATCGTTGTGCAAAATGAGCCAATTTTACACTACATACAGTCTATTGCGACCATTCCTCATGTCATTGCGCTTCTACAGCTGTCGGCAAATAACTGTCACATTTAGGGCACTGGCCTGACTTTTGACGTCGTCGGTGACTTTGATGTCGCCAGACTGAGAATATCTGGAGCGTCACAATGACGAACCGACGATTGTCCTTTGAATCGTTTAAACTGTGCCATTGATTCTCAAGATAGACAAAGGGAAGGAAAATAAACACTCCCCTTCCACTCAATGACAGGTGGTTGGCGCAATCTCCCTGTCAATGACGGGATAAAAAAATGTTGTGCTTTTCCTTAGTCGTGCTGGAAATCCGAGAGCCGATAAAGAACATTTTGTAACGTTACAAGGGCAAAGGTATAAGCTGAGGAGGGCACCCGTATATACCGAGATATTAAACCTTCTTGTTCTTCTGATTTAAATGTATTGTCACACATAGCGCAGAGCAACAAGTAATGTAACGCAAGTATCGGACGCACTTGTATAGACAGCCGCTTAGTTGCAATACCAACATACTGAAGGTGGTTCTTGGCAAATCAGGTTCAGTATTCAAGAGGTGTTAAAATGTCAAAACGTCTCACACCTCTCAGTTACAGTCTTTCCTAAAAATTGATATATCAAAACTGATGTCATCGCACGTCTCGCAATACCTAAAACATTCACCACCTAAAAGCAGCAAATATAGCTTTTACAATCTGAATCACCCGTGCACCATATGATATGACAGACACCATATGGCTTACCACATGAAAATGAACTCGTCAAACATTCATCAGCACAGAGACAGCAAAATAAATATACGAGATCTAGAAGCACGAGCATGAGATGCCAGTTGGCCAGCCAAACAAAATCGTCGTGGCCAATGCTCCTGGCCCGTTGTGAATATCTGGCTGACCACACCGACCGCTGAAGATTTATCACTGCGCCAGCCGCCATCTGCCGACACTTCAACCTACTCTGAGTCCAGAGCGCGCTTGCAGATAGCGCAGCGGTCGGTGACTTGCAGGCAACGCTGCAGGCAACCGCTGTGGAAGAGGTGGTGGCAGGGGGTGACGCGCGCCTCCTTCATCGGCGTCAGACAGACGGCGCACACGTCGTCCATGTCGCGAAGCTCCGCCGGCTCGGCTGCGCGGAACGGCTTTAGCAGCTCCCTCTGGCGAAGCAGGGCCGGCAGGTGGCGCTCGCTGGTCTCGCGAGCCCGGAACCAGCAGCACAGGTAGCCGACGGCCAGCGCCAGCCGGCCGTGGCCGAGCCAGCCGGCGGCGGCCGCCAGCAGGCCGGCGGCGGCCGCGCAGCCGTATCCCAGCAGCAGCGGCGTCCAGGCGTCCTCCAGGCCCTGCAGGCGCTCCAGGCGCAGCCGCTCCAGCGCCGCCTGCCAGGCGGTCGTCAGGCGGCGCTCGCTCGCCGTGTAGTAGAGCGCGGCGGCCAGCAGGTAGCCGACGGTCGGCTGGTAGCGGCTCAGGCCGCGCTGCAGGCCGAACACCAGCAGCATCGAGACCACCGTGATGACAAACGTGACCGCCTTGGTCCACTCGTAGATGATGCGCGTGGTGGTGAGGGCCAGGTGCCTGACACCCGACCGACGGCTGATCGTCACCTGCCGGCGACATCATTCGGCAACAATGTACAGGGCGTTTTGACGTACAGTAAGGATGAACGTCGGACACTTTGAGCTCTATGTCATATCTCGATGTTTCTGGAAGTCCGCACGAAAGAAATCAAATATTTGCCTTTTAACGTTATATTTACGTTACATAATACTTACGTTTCATAATATTTATATTACATAAATTTACATAAATATTTACGTTACATAATACACCTGCGTTAGTCGTCCCCAAGGCACCTTCGCTCTGCTTAGGGAGGAGGAGGGGTCTAGAACTTTCGGCGTTTTTTATTAACTGGTAAGAATGGCATAAAATTTCTCAACACACAATAACCAATACCTCCAACGAACGGGCTGGGAATGTGAAGACGTTGCTCTGAACAAAATTTAAAGTATTCGTGTTTACCTTTTTCACCATCCGATGCCCCGATAGAAAATGCCACCAGGCGTACGCACCCGCTCGGGTTTTTGGGTACAGTGCGCGAAGTATTGGTTCATACAAAGCGCTCTGCCGCTTCCATTGCTTTCATTTTTGGCACCTTTATATGCGCAATGAGACAATTTTTGCTTATGGAAGAAATGTTCATGACTGCTTTCCGAGTAAGGCACAGTGATGCAAAACGGTTATAATATTCCACCATATTATTCTTTGATAAACGTACGGCAACAAGTGATTAAGCGTTGCAGTCGATGCCAAATTCAATAATGCTTTCCGCTCTAGGCGCAGTGGCGTGACAATGATATAATTTTACACCACCTATACTGATAAACCTACGGCATAAAGCGTTGCAGTCCATGCTCAGTTTATGTTCTTATTTGTTAAGAAAGAAAATGGCGAATCATTTGTTGCACTTAAACACGCATCGTAACATCATGTAATATCCAGGACCAAAGTATGATTGAGGCAAACCTGCGGTCGCCGCCGCACGGTTGCCCAAGGAGACCAACATCACAGGATATTTTTGTGCGCAGTCCAACAGTTTCTGACCCATAGATAATGTTTTAGACCCATACAACGTCTGAATGATTATGCAATAAGTCCCAATAACCCCACATGTTTAAGAAATTCCCTTTATTTGTAACTAGCAATAAGAGGAGGGTGGGAGAGGGAGGAGGAATCCCAGGAATCTGCTCTCCTCCCATCATTGTGAAGGTTAAGCCCAATCCAAAATAGATTTTGGGAGTTATCTGCCACTAAAACCACATTATCATCTAACCATGCGGGCTGTTTCATGGTTTTAGGTCACTCACCTCCATAACCAGCTCCTTGTGCAGCATCTCTGATACGTATTTCACGCAGTAGGAGATGACGTTTAGGAACATCAGAGTGTAGAGACAGCTGAACCTCTGTCCTGGCAGGAAGACCACATCACACGCCACCAGCGTCAGCAGCTGTGGAAAGCAAAACGGGGAGTGACGACGCTGCTATACCATTACTTCAACCCACTCGTGAAAAACTCTTGGTTGGAGCCACCCTGAAACACACGTTTAGTAATGTATGTAAAAGCAACCAAGTGACCAAGAAGCCACCATGGTTAAGTTCGTTAGTAAGTGCTTCACGGATGTGTAAATGCGATGTCAAATTCTAGTGATGTCGTATCTTTTGATTTCATGTTCTTTTGGTATAATACAAACTAACATAGACCTACGGTGCGGTTAGTTAGCCCCGATGAGATAGGAATTCCATCTGTAATTACATGGTCTCAGGTTCCATTCTCAACAACAGTAAGTTTGTACACGGTTAGCTCGAGAAAGATAGATTTGATACCTTACGATGATTAATGGTAATGAGAGTTTAGTGTGTCGTTCACACTACAATCAACACCTGCATAATGACTGGTTAGGACATCTATGGTATGAAGCAGACGTGAGCAGGTTGTTGCTGGTCTCGTGATGTAAGAATGGTGATGATGACGATGATGTCGAAGTGTCTTACGGTATTCTGTACCACTGAATGGTAGGCGTGGGTGTCGCCCATAGTGTCATTGACCTCTGCAGAGTTCTTCCTTAGGTCTACGTTATCTTAGGCAGAAATAATGAGTGGAGGTCATTTATTTTGTTTTGCATTTTACTGACTTCGGAGGAGTCGTGATATGTTCGAAAGCACTGATTTGTCCAGCAAAAGTAAACTGAGTCCCCATTTATGGTCACAAGTCGTTTCGGGCCCTACAAAACAGCCTAATATGGTATGTCCCATACAGTGGCGGCTGGTCATTAGAGACAACTTAAGCAGTGCCTCACCAAAAATACCGGGCTATGTACAATTAAGATCATATGTAATCTGTATATAATATCACCGTTTACAAAAATGAATACATGGTGAAACTGAAATAACGTGCTCGTTTTGTTCCCGCTCTCATCAATCTAGCAGAGAACATGCCCGCAAACGCCCCACTGCCCCGCTGCCCGCGTCGGCATGCCACGCCACGCGGTGGAGGCAACCAGCTTACTCGCCTCAGCCGACGCTAGAATGCCGTATCATACAGCGCTCTTGGTGAGCGTCCGCAAAACAACCCGGTGGCCGTCGTCAACGCAGCTGACGAAGCCTTTGTGAGGCGAAGAATAGTACTGCCTCTACTCTCCTCAGTCGTGGCGCCACCGTCGTGCTAGCCGACGAAGGATGTTCGACTGCGCGAGCTGGCATCAGTGGCGGAGAAAGGAATGTGTTTGTAGGGTATCTACTGATCCAAATATTTTCACATTTCGCATTAATTTCAGATGTTAGATGTATATTTTGGAACTGTTCATTACTATTAGCAGTACCGACCATTTTTCCGCCCTTGAAACGGGAAAGAACTTTCCGTCCGGGGCGCTGGAAGCGAGCGTTTAGTTGTGAGGGCTTGTCGTGGCGGTTGGTTGAAAGCGATGGTCAGTACTGATGGGCATCCAGTTTGCCCTAGCTTTCTTTGCAGGCAACAACGGACGTGGTAAGTGATGTAACATATCGTTTCTTTGAGATATGTCGACCTGATAAGGGTCCGATATCATTTACAATTTAATAGGCACCGTATACATATATGTTAGTTTACGATATATGTTATATGTATACGTTGCCTATTAAATTGTAAATGATATCGGACCCTTATCAGATCGACATATCTCAAAGAAACGATAATATGTTAGTTTACGATATATGTTATATGTGTCACGTATAACACCGACAGCCGAAGATAACACGGTTTGGTGTTACACGCGCGCTGTGCCCCAGTTGTTTGGGAGACGATTAACCGCCACTTGTCCGATAGGATCCAATGAAAACCAGAGTCCACTAACTTGACCTCTTTTGACTTACTGTGACCTCCTGGTGCCCTGTGCGGTCGGCGTATGATTTTAAATGGTCAAACGGATTTCATGCTATAGCCTAAAGACGACGATACATGCAAGTTTTTGTTTCGTCGCTCTATCACGCCAGGTTTGGAAATGCCTGGGGAGGGGTCGTACCCCTCCCCCCGTGCTATCAAAGGTAGCCAAATGGCGAATACTGGCGAGGCTGTGGTTTGTACATTGGTGGGCATTCACCAGCATGTGCAAAAAACTGTTCCGTGCATCGTGTTTAAGCCCTTCGCTGAATGGAAGCCATGTTTCCCTACGTTATAAATAGCACGCCACCCAGACGAGTTTGGTGATGCAAGATCACGCAAGCTGATGCAATCTTCTTCACGTCCAACGCCAGGCACATTCTTGACGGCCAGATTACAGTGATGCAACAATCCAAGACTTTCTGTACCTCTGGTCTGGTAACTTTCTCTCTCATGCATCATGCATGAACATGGTGATGCTTATCATGATCATGCAAATCATGCATTACGAACAACCCGTTTCCGAATTTCACAGCTTTTCACAACAAGTCTTTCAGTTTCCAGGACAAAGAATAAGGTGACAGAATATAGGATAAACAGTAAGTTTTGTGGTTTCCAGAATAAAGGAATATGACTGTTTCTTATGCTTAGAAATATTTTTTTCGTATAAATATTTGTAAGATAAGATATATAAATGTTTGTAAGATCCAGAGTATACAACATGCCTGTGAAACTCCCATCACTAACGCGAGGGATATCCTTCACTAGAACAGGCGGGGGTGCATTACCCCTGAAGCTTTTCGCAATCTATCCCGAAACGGCTGCCGCGGTCGCTGTGAAATTCGGCTAGCTGAGTTTTCAACCTTTTGACATATTCACTAAGCACCTGAGGTCAATATCACGACAGGCCACTGATCTCTAACCTCTTTCTCGAGGACAAGTCATGGAGAAATGACGGCACGGCGGCGGCAACCGTTTTAAGTGTTTTACAGCATTTAGTCCTTCTACATCTTATGCATGGGTATCACCTACATTTTGAGTGAGCTCTGCGCTTAATTCCTTTTTTAGATCTAGGTTATCGTGAGTGAAAATTACGAATTTAGGTCACTCGCCTGTTTTACATGTTATTGGCATTGCACATGCCATACTGTACCGCTGCTGAGAGGCTGCTTTGTGTAGCAACAGTACATAACTTTTAATTATTCGTCACAAGTCCTCAAATCGCCCGGGATACATTCAACATGATGCAATGAAAAACAGTATCCAATGACATGACATCATTTGAGGTCGCCTGTAAGGTCACTGCGGCTTAAAATGGTCATTCGGGTGTCTCGTTCAAGGGCCATTGTGCACCAGCGTTTCGGCTTGTCGCGGCGGCTGCGAGGCCGCGCTCCGCAACAGCTGACGGGCGTCAGAACGAGCGTGCCCACGTCCTACATAGTCACACTACGTCAGAGCTATGGTCCCGCCAACCCTGCTCGAGTACGGTTATTTAAATCTGGTATCTTATTAAGGTAAATTTACATCTTGCGTTTGGCCCAGTGTAGTAAACTGGCTTATTAGATTTGCCTCGCAATTGGCCTCCTCGTCCAAACGATCGGTACTACCGGTGATCGCTTGGCATGGCATCGTTCATGGCTTTGGACCGCTTGGTCCAATGCCATGAACACGTCATAAAACGTGGTCAGTCGTCACCAGTCCCCACTTGTGAGAGAGGCGTGGCTGTTCGAGCGGTGTAATCGCGCTCATAATTGGACTGTCATGAAAGATAGCATTCGCCAACCCGTAACCGTCCCTATCAAAAAAACGTATAAGGGTGTCGCCAATGACGTCATGGTCCTCGACCAATGGGAGGCCGAAGTGGGTCAGCCGTCAGCTGACTAGTCGGTTACGTCGGCTATGTTTGCTTATGACGGTCTATGACGAGGCAAGCTTCGGACATTATCTGTTTGTTTTTTTCGTATTTGAATATATCACTACCTACAGTTTTATGTTTTCGCGAATCCTTTCGGGCTAACTATGGCGCGGGATTAAAAATTAAAAGGGGCTTTGGGGCTGGGACAGTTGCAGGAGTGGAGGACGTTGCCAGGCGATCGAGCCTTGGCAGGATGGGTTAGGAAATAGACCGAATGCAGCTACTAAATTTAGACCTGGCTAATTTGCCATGTCTTTTGCTTGTCTTGAATTATCATGGTTAATGTCCAAATAACCTAGAAATGCTCTGGCTTAGCACTGTCGCCATGCTGGGTGACCAGCGGCATGTCACCTGTGACGTCACGCCAGACGCTACTTTGGCCGGACGGTTTTACCTGGGTTTCTAGAGTCCTGAACATACGCGAGTAAATCGGCAGTGATAAGCACTGACTTAATTCTCAGCCGGCATAAACAACATCAGCTGATCGTTGCTAGGCAACGCCCGCGCTTTTGTTGCTAACTTAAACATGTTTATCAGCATTTTCCCATGGAACAATGTTGGCACATCTTCCCTTTTTCGGGTATATCAGTATTTAAAGCTTTGGTCTTCCAGAGGGTTTTGATATGCGTCTTGAGCGCGTGCTGGTCACGTTTTCGTCACTGAGCGACATTTTGTGTTGGTCGAGGCGTTGTGGTACCGACCTCGAGTTTCGAGCCGAGGTCGAATTTTGGCTTCTGCGCATTGGCAGCAATAAAACAGGTGGCAATGGGAGTCTGGGCATTCTCTGTAGATGGTGGCGGGCTCTCATTACGGAGCAAGAGAGCTCGCCGGCCCTTTCTACTACTTCTCTCAGCTCACCCCACCTCTTCTCAACTGGCAGTCTGGCCCGTACCATGTCTCCGGTCATGTCTCTGGCCCGTATCATGTCTCGCCGTACAGGATTGCGCTCTTTACTTTCGTCTCTCTGCACTGCGGTGCACGAGAGGGTCATATCAGGCCTCTTGGGGGTCAGCTGCGCTGTGGTTGCGGGACGCGGCTGCGTAGAATGCTGTCCGTCGAGAGCTGCGATGGCCAATGTCCCGTCACATCGAGGAGGCTGGACCCGTGCAACATCACGGTCAGATGTGGACCTTGCTGGTCCAACATATATTCCGCTTGTATTCCACTGTCCGTAATGTGCCTTTGACCTCTGATGACATTGAGTGTGATGGGACTCAGAATATGAGGCAAAATTGTCTGAGACATTTTGTCATGTAAACTTTAGTCTCAGTCTGCTTTTCATTGTGATTAGACGACTCCGGAGACAAATTTAACTTTTGCGGGCTTCCCCCTACCCATTACTTTATTAGTGAACCAACAGTAACAAATAAAGATATCGAAAGAGCGCACAGTTCGGTGCTATTGATTGTCGTTTATATCAGCCAAACTGAGGTATTGATTGTCAAGAAAGACGGACGAAGGGGAGAGGGCGTTAAGCGCTCCCACCTCGTCAGTGGAAGACGTCGATATACCTTATTCAATGCTAGATTAAGAAGCCTCTATTCTGAGAAGAAGCCTCTCGTACTGAGCCATGTCTCGTACATGACATTACCAGTCAATGGTATGTATACTAATTTTTAGTTCATTATGGTTCAGACATAATGAAATTAGGTCATACTTTGAAATTTTATACGTCATTGGTCACGCCGGTGAAAAGTTTTTGTTCAAAAGTACTGTGACAAAAGTTTCTGGTCAATGTAGTCATAACAATCCATTCCATTACATACCTACAATCTTATTCAAGGAGCTGTTCCGGTACGCAATATAACTGAACCACTGTTAGCGTCATATACGTATCAGACCATACTGAAGTCCCGATCGGACGAGAAATGAACCGCAATAACCGCAGACCGACTGTCGCTGGAAAACTGACGTTATCACGCGGCTGGCTGGTATCGGACTCGGGGACTTCGTAGTTGGGACAAACGCTCTTACCGCGGACATCAAAGCCGCAACGCCCACCTGGTTCAGCATGGTTGTCATGTTGTTCATCTTCATGAGGGCGTTCTCGACGCGCGCCACGTGCCGTCGCACGTCGCTCAGCCCTTCCCAGACGCCAGCCAACATCTGCTGCAGCACCTCTCTGGCGCCCTCTGCCGGAACAGTCAACACCTGCAGATGCCAATCGCTACACTGAATCACGAGTAAATCACGCGCCGCCCTCGGCCAGTCAGCACGCTTGGCATCTTTGTCATAACGACCAGAACTGTAGGTGATTCGGGGTATTTCGTAAGGCACCTGTGGTTAGTCTGCTGCTCTTTCCATCGATTTATTTTCGGAGAAATGGTTGCCCTCGCCTTAACCCTATTGCCGGACGGCTAGACGGTATAGTCGATTCCGGGCAGGGGGAGGCAGATTCGGCCCCTCCCCGAGATGTCGAGAACTACACATCCGATTTCATCGCAACAAACAGCAATCTATTTGCCATGACGTGAACTACATTGTTATAAAAGGAAATTTTCAAAACTTCAAAATTTGTGGATACAAGAGGGCAAAAATGTCAAAATCAGGGGTATTTTTGGACTTCTTAGAACTCCGTCGTTTATGGGCCGATTTCGATGAAACTGACATGAATCGAGAGATTATGGATAGGACTTTTAACACTGGTACACACATCTGAAATTTTCAGAAAATTTATGGGCGTTCACAGGGTTTCAAAAATAGGAGAATTAGTTTTTTAACAATTGAATGAACAAAAAAAACGCAAAGACGCCTTTTTGGTTTCTGCTAGTCATGTTATGCTAAAGAAGTACAAATGTCATTACAGTGTTTGTATAACGTTAGCATAGGCGGTGCCAGGGACATGAAAAAGGGGAACTGTCATGGTCACACGCTCTTCAGATCAACTTGTGACCTTTGACCTTAAATAATCTCCAGTGACCTTGGAGTCACTTGGAATGATCTCGTGTGCATTTAATATTATCTGCAAACGTTTTCAATCATTTAAATTCACTTTATTTCAAAAATTTCATCCTATTGCTATTGCGATATAGGGTACGCGCACTGACATTTTAGGTCATAACTCCGTGACCCGATCTGATGTCGAGCTGAAACTTGATACACAATTAGAGGGTACCTTTCAACGTTATATATATTCCGGGTTTGGTATCTGAAAAAAACTGCGCCGAAATTATTGCAATAAAACCAATTTTTAACTTTTGACCTTGACTTGACCTGGTAAAGTGACTTCAGGTAAACAAAGTCATATCTGCACATTGCCGAACTATTTAGTTATACATCGATATAAAGTTTCAAGTTTTATATTAAAAACGCTGTTTTTGGCAGACATTTTCCTTTTACCCTCAACATGGCCAAAAATAGCCCAAGGTGCCTCTCAAAACGTTGCCTGACTCCGCCCCTGAGCAAAATAGAATTTTGAAATTTTGTCATGGAATGTAGAAAGGATAGCTAGGAAAGTCACTAAGGTTCGTAAAGCTGCGTTAAAAAACCTGAAATTGGCAAACAAAAAACCCGGAGGGCGGATTCAGCCCTCCCCCTACCGGGAATGGGGTTAAGCTGTAAAGAAGTGTCCCGGCAGCATCCTCGGTTCTCGTGACCTAGTGCTCTTTTGGCCGTCGCTGCGGGGCACTCAAGAAGAGGCGTTGAGGACAACTTCACCCCGTAGGCTCCCGAATGCATAGCAATGGGTAACCATGGCTAGTGTTAAGCTTCAGAACTCTATCAAGGACGCACTGAGTAAATGTATCATCGTTCAGTTTCAAGCAAGATCTCGCCGATTCTCGTCCTTTCCGTTTTTCACGCCGGTAGTCCGCGCTCCGCAATGCAACAATGGTATCCGGCACAGCCTATAGCGTCAGGGAAAATGGCGACGTGCCACACCACTAGGCTTCCTACTTATTACAGTTCTGCCTTCATAGCCGATGCCTTCTCGGGACGACAGTTATGATATTACAAGATCACCAAACGAAGGCAGGGTACTGGATTTTGTCTCTGGCCTTACTCAGGCTCTGCTTGCAGTTGTAAGCCATTACAGACGAAGGGGAGGTTGCCGCCCCCGTGCTTTTCGCTATTTTCCAGCAAGGGGCTTGCACCAAGAATAAAAAAAAACTAGCAAAACCCAACTTTGCAGCTTGTCGCATCTTAAAGCAAAAACAACTATCCCTGGACGCTTTAGGTCACAAAGCAATGACGTCATTACCGAGGGTTTTTCTATATTTGCGATCCATGTTGGTTTCTGCCGCAGCAGCATGAGGAGACGTGGGATCAGTTTTTACGTACAATTTTTTGGTGGCATATGCTAGACAACTCCTCGAGTGTTGGAATTTCAGTGACCTTTTCAAGGCTGAATAAGGCCAATGACTTTTTTTCTTAAGATGACTTTGGACGGTTGAGAGAGCAATATTTGCAGCTGACTTCAATAACAGCGATCGGAAGAATATCAAAATCCCGAAATCGTGCAATACACAAGTGTAAAATGCATGGCTATTGCAATGAAGAACAGGAAAAGGATAATCACGCGCTGTCCAGCAGGCGCGGCCGCTCGGCTGCGTCGACAGATTCACATCATAGGACGTTTTAGGCATACTTATAATTTCAAGGAGTCGAAAACTTTTGACACCACACCGCGTCAACGGAACTTCGTAACAGGTGCCGAAAATGTGGCACACCTAACCTGAGTCGTTTGTCCGTTGCTAGCAAAAAAATGTGGAGGAGTGTCGTAGAACTCATCGCCTTCGTAATGCGACGGTGGTGGAATTAAAGTGACTAAATCAGACACGTAGCTGGGATTTCCGGGATTTTTCTCGGGAGGGGGGGGAGCAAGTGTCAAACTTTGTCTTATGCGACTGGCATATTGCAAAATTTATAGGATAAAGCAAGAATTTTGTGCACTGGAACCCATAATGAACGCACAGGAAAACATAAAATTTTCACAAATATCTAGCGTACACCGCTTAACTCGGGGAGAGGCATGGCCCCTCTGTTGGCTACGTCCCTGCTTTCAACCACAGCGCAGTCAAAGACCGCGAAAAGGCTGAGGCTTTCCATAAGCCTCATCCATAATGTGTCCCTTCATGAAAACGGCACCACAGATAAAGAACTATAGTCACATTTCCATCGATATGCAAACCAGTATAACTGAGTTTTGTTCCTAAACATGTTTAAGCCATGCAACATTTGAATGCTAGCTTTTTCTAGGTACGATGTTTACCACTGCGATACTTCGACACTTCGGTCATCACATTCGTGATTGGCGTTTTCAGTAATTTGGCATCTCGGCTATTTTGGAATGCAATCTTTCGTCCGGCTACCGGGATTTCGTGTTTCATCTAAACCTGTCGTAAGCTCACGGACCTCATCTGTTGACTCCTCACTGCATTCTACATGGAGGGCTTACCTAGTAGTGTGGCCCATGTCGAGGTTGACAGGCAGGCTGGAAACACCAGGATGCAGTAGAACAGCGACAGCCCCGTCAGCAGCAACGGCGTCGGCAGCCACGTGAAGTAGGGGGTAACCACCAACGCGCACAGCAAACATGCTGCAACGTACCAATGCGCAACATTAAATAATACCACCACAGCCGGAAGTTGCGCAGTATCACCATCGCTGTAAGTCATCAATATCTATAATTTCCGTTTGCTCCCGTTTGCTATTGTTCCCCTTTCTTCAAGTTTCCTGTTTTCGGGACATTGTTCGCACAATACATGTACAGGACGTTTCGTTAACCCGCGCACGACCGTCGGTCCGTTTCGAACATGGGCGACTGGGGGGGGGGGGGGCAGTTGGCCGCCCCCTCCAACTCACGAACGGCTGGTCGCAAGATAAACATAAGCATACCGTTGGAAAGCTTGTGACGAGTAGAGCTCGAAACTGGTCTCATTTTTAAGTTTTAGGTAATATGTAAGCAATTTACGTCCTATATAAGTTTTATGCCGATTGCTATATATGCCAATTGCATAAGACCGAGAAATGGACTGAATCTCAAGGGCTGCGACTAATAACGCCTAGGTAAAGACACCAGCGCACAAGTAAAGGTCCGCGGATGCCGATACACGTCTAATTTCCCAGATTTGTTCAATATATATGCCGAAACATTGAGTTAAGGACACGGCAATTCTCCCGCCAACTGTCGGTGTGCGCCGCAGCCGTATGCGGTACCAAATTGACGGAAGCTAATTTAGCGTTCCTTTATTTTCGCGAAAAAAGCCTGTCTATGTAAATTTTATTGATTTTTGTGATTCTTGTGATGGGTTTTCATGGTTAAGTTTTAGAAAAATTAATTAGTGATCAATCTACACAATGGGTGGAGTTTTATTCGCGAGAGCCTGTTTATTTCCAAAACACGCTACTTTTTCAAACTTTTTGAGGTTCCTGGTATTACTTGCGTGTGTCCAAGCTAGTTCTGCCATTTTCTACCCATTCTGAGTAATTCATCGTCGATTTTGACGGTGGTACATTTTAGCTCACTGCAGTTATTCGTGACCTGACCTCAGGTCAATGGCTGGAAGTCACTGATACTTTGCCTAATGACGGGAACCAGATGCCTGCTTCACTCCACACTAAAAATGCTATGAAATATTCCGTCAATTTCCGAAAAAAACGACGACATGTGTTAAAAATGGGCTTGACCTTAGGTCAATGACCCAGAAAATTTCGAAAAATCTGAGATGAGAGTTTTGTTGCATCTATCACGATCACTAATCCCTGAAAGTATTATTGAGATATCTTGTTTTGCGAAAAAGTTAGAGGGCGCTAAACTTTTTTGGACATAGGTCTGTTTGACCTGACCTAGGTCAGGCACTTGACCTGACCTGAGGTCAAAATTTCGACACGATATGTAAAATTGATGAAGCAAAAGGCACACGAAGTTTGGTGACTCTGTGTTCATTGGTTCTCTCGCAATCCCAGAAAAACCTCAGGGGGGCAGTTAACTGCCCCCCCAGTCGGGGACGGGTTAATGGACGTTATGGATAAGCACCACTGGGGTCGTACGTTTACCTGCTTTACTGGGCTCCTCTTTTCGATATGATGACTTGATGGGCTCGGAAGCCCCATCGAGATGGTGGAGTATTATCATTGTGTCTGAAACAGCGAGGACAAGTTGAGAGGAGAAGCCGAAGAGTCGAAAGCGATATTCAACGAACAACATTGAATTGTGCATTTGTCATCGCTATTTCACAACTGAACTACCTTTGCCGACTTTACCACGCAATTTGGTTTATCTAGCTAATGCATAAGGTTTACATTAATTGAGCTTGTCAATCAGCGTACCAACGTTTAAATACACCAACGTTTCCACAGCCGCATCGTAATTAAAATACTTTTTCTGAGACAAACAACCTTGTTTGACATTTACTAGCAGCTGAAGGGAAAGATCCTAACCCGTTTGATCCGAATATAAGTTATGGGAGGTTACTTGAGGGAAATTGAGGAAATGTACTCGACTTTCGTGTTTTGATTGCTTTAATTCAAAATGATGAGACAAACCTTTATGTATTGTGTTATGCATATTATACTATTTATCTATATTACTTATATATTACATAGGTTATGACCCACTGTGACCTGGGACAGAGGCACAAAACAGAGTTATAAACCGTACAACAAAATATCCCACTGTTTCCTCTCGATGCGTAGATTCGCCGTGAGCGGGGCTGTGATTTACATAAGCTCAATGGGCGCTCCATAAATAGCAGAACACGTCAGCCAGCCAGGACGTCAAACGCCGAATCACCTAAAAATGACTCGCCGTCCCGGTTCAATTACTTCGGCGACAGAGCCGACGGAGGTCGCCCGGTTTCCGTCGCTCAGGTGCGGCGCAGCTGGCCGGCCTATCGCAGCCGAACCGGCCGAGGCGCAGTTGGCGTTCTGCCAGCCCGATCGGCGTCATATCTGGCGCATGTTTGCTGGCCGCGCGGCGGGCTCACGGCGGCTAAATTCAGCGGCGGGCCGCGCCGCCCCGGCGGGCAGCACCGCAGCCGGGTCTGATCGCCTCACGGGCTGAGTCACAGGTCCGCCACGGGACCCGGCCGCCGACGCCTTCGGCTTTTGCTGGCCGGTCGTCAGCCACATGTGGTTCGAATCGCCCACAAAGGAGCGCAGCGGGTGAGGCCTTTGCACGGGGCGGCCCCTTTGTTGCGGCTGCAGGCGAGAGTTGTTTTCGGTTCGGGGAGGGGATCCCTGCCGGTAGGCCAGCGTTCTAAAGCGTAGGAGGCCAACGTTCTTGGACAAGGAGGCGCGTCTTTGGAAGAGGCCGGCTGAGCGAGGTGTGACGTTTGTTTATTGGGTAGCTGCCTGGAATTTGGCCGACGAATTGAAGCACACGGCTCGCTTCCTGCAGCCACAGGAATCCAAGAGCCTTATGTTGACTAAGAACCTTATGTGAAAACGAACCTAATGATGATCGTTACACAGGAATTTATATCTAGAGGACAACTAAGTTACGACTGATTTTGAACAAAACGTTGCGGTGACTTCCGGTGATGAAAATGTAAGCTCAAATGGGATTTTGTTCCTAAGCTAAAGCCATGGGCAGTTTCCCCAAATTGCCTCCATTGCTATCCAGTAGTCCATTTAATGCAAGCATTATGCCATCGATTGGCAACATTGCCAATATGCAATTTACGGCAGCAATGCTGCATTAAACAATTTCGCGCATATCCTTGTGCAATTCAACATTGGCATGCACCAGTTGTCATGTTTATCAAATCTTGGGCATTCCATTGTGTCCCAATACTCTCAGCGTCTCCTATGCTATACAACGTAGACTCCATTGATGAATAAATATTCCTCGCTTATGGTTGATGATTGTAGTAGAAATCGTCAAATTGCACGGGGTGGCGAGTTTTGTTAAAGAAATGGGTTTCCTTTTTCTTTCCAATGTAGGCCCAAACGATTTGCTGAGATGACGACAGGCATATGACGCCGGATAGACGGCACGTAGGCGAAGATGGTCTGAAATCTAATTTCGGATTTGTCGCCGTCACATAAGGCCACCTCGTCCTGTTTACGTTACTAGTGACGATTAAACAACATAGCAAACCCTTTGCTTTCACATCCTAAATGTCTCAGACTACGAATTATAGACAATCTACCGCTTAAAGATGTAAGAAGTGCACACTCTCACATTAAGACAATGACAAGGACAATGTACGGGAGCACGACGCACGTGCTTGCTCATAGGATACGGTCAGTGTAATTTGTATGCAAATCCATCATGACACAGAGAAGCATGAGAGATTTGTTTTGGTCAGCGTTATTACACGGTCGCGTCCCAAAGTGACTCGCACACCAGAAACGCCAGCGCAGTTCTCAGCTCTACGTTGTTTTTCCGCATTCTGTCTTGTAACATTGCTTAGCTCTCGGTAACCATCGAGACATCTCTTATTATTACTGTTACCACTATTGTTATTACCCGAATGTTTGATCAAACATTAAAAACACTGTCAAGTCTCCAGCTATGATAAACCCTTCAGTTCCGCTTCATTTCAATTCATCCCATTTCATGTCATTTCATTCAATTCATCAATTTCATTCAATTCATCAACTTCATTCAATTCATTTTGTTTCAGTTCAGTGCAATCAATTCAGTTCAGTGACTCACACACAGGTCCAGGTCACCATACAGGTCCTGACCGAGCTGGAGTCGGACGGCGACAGCTGATGTTGTGACACGTGACCCTGCCCACGTCATTCACACCACCGACTCACCTGAACGCGCGCGAGACTCTCTCTGGCAGCGTCCGCCTCCGAGTCCGGATGCAGCGGAAATAGAGCGGTCACCCAGCCGCAGCGGCTGCCGTCCAGGGGAGTCCTGGCCCAAATGAGGCGCCACCGGCTTCGCACCGGGCTATAGCCGGCGGCCAATTGTCGCCCCCGCCCCCAGGCTTCACAACACCCTCGGCGGCTATTTGTGGAGCGGCCACGAGACTCGTCGGTTTGGAAGCTGCGCACGCCGAGCTGCAAAATTTCAAGTCCGGCCGACCGCTGCCGGTTTGTGAATGTACGCGGAGAGTGGCGTCAGTCAAGGGTCCGCTAAGGGAATAATGTGTGACAGCTGATCATTTTGGACAGTCTGTGAAGAAATGACAGAAGGAGTCAAAAAATGTTTTTGGTTGCCTTACGTAATGACCTCCAAGACATTATATTCCTTTTCAGCAGCACCTTGACCAAAACATGTTTGGTTTTTGCGCAAATACGAATTATTTTGCCAACAAAGAGCATTGTGACCATCCTGTGTCAGGCACCAATGCCTCTCTTGGTGCTAGCTGCGAAAACCAATACGATTCGGCTCATGGATAGGTGCGCATGGGTTCACCGTGCACGTGTGCCGAGCAATGCTAAAACAAAATATCAAACGGTAAAGGTAAGGGTCAATCCTCTGGCACAGTGCATGAGTTTTAACGTGCATCCTAATGAAAATGCTGATAAATGCGCAGCGAACCGCAAGCTGTTAAGATCAGTGATGATGAGGATGGTTAAAAATTTGTGTTGAGTATGGTTAAAGAGAAGTGTCGGTCTCATGTCGTTTCCGTTTCCACACACTACTCAAACAAATTATCCAAGTTCATAGAGGGTAGGTTTGCCTCTTACCTTGGCAGCGGAGCGCTCGCAATTTTCCTTTAATCGCAGTATTCCTTTAATATAAGACGATCTGTACTTACCACCCGCACAGCGAAAAAATGCCGTTGCAGTGGCGTCGTCTTTTTATGCATACACGGCACGGCGGCATAACCTGACATATACAGTTTTCTTATCAAACCCATTGGCGCGCACACAACATTGCTGAAAATTATCCGGTAATCTCCAAACAAGTTTTATTCAAGGACTTCCTAGTACGTTAGACATCCTCACTTTTTACCCATCGCATAACTTCGTAATCATACGGGGCAGCGCCAGACAATTTTCAGCACGCCCTTGGTACATCAGTTCTGCATATTTTGGTAACAAAATAACTGTGCGGGTCATCCAAGGCCACGCAGAAATAATGTCGTAAGGACGGCAAGTCTCATGATTTCGCCGCTTTTTTCGAACTTCCTTGCTCTTAATCGATATCATGGTGATGCAAGATAGACGATGATGTGCAGCATATGTCATATGTCATTAAGGGTTAATGTCGACTATTCATAAACTCGCGCAAGGTTACGAAAAGTCAGATCGATATAACTGTCTTTTCCAAATATATTGTCAGCCCACCGGCTGCAGCAGTTATCTGAAGATTTTCTGATGCAGAGACGAATATATAAAAGTATTGTGGGGATTATCTCGTGTGTCGTCAGTTCTGCGCGACGTCATATCAGACCTACTTGAAAATTTCAAATACTTGACCTCGTAGTATCGCGTGACCTGGTTTGATTCATCGCCATTTTTCTCAAGCGTTTATCGGTGTCGTATGCAGACTTCTACCCAGTGTTTTATCTTTAGGTTACCTGTCAGATACGACTTCACGCACTAAATGGCATTTCCGAAACAGCTTAAATAATGGCGTTTTAGGCAATCTCTGCCCAAGGATATGATCTTGACGTCCAGAGACAGAATATCCCTCGGGCTGTATCATCGCGAGCAATGGAGTGCTCCATGAATCAGTCAAATGGCCCCGCTGGTTTCAGAGTTAATTGAGAGGGGTGTCTAAAGCCCTATATCTCATCCCCTAACAAGTGGAGGATGGCAACGTATCACGGGAACTGCCTAAATGAGGTGTCTCAATGACAGCACTAAGTCACACCTATTTTATTCACTCATCGCCCTTTGTGAGGTTTATCGTTTCGTTTCAGTGAATGAGATTGGCGTCATAACAAGGTACAGTCCTGATCACTGTTGGCGGAGGGTGCTGACTGTGGTCTGAAAACCAATAAAGCCTGCAGCTCTGGCCGGTCACTAGTTTGCGACGTCATGTCCGCGGAAGCGAGCCAGTTGGTGCCGCCCTTTCTCTGTGTGAAAGGTCAGTGGTGCCCTCGTCAATATCGCTCCCATTCATGCTGGCTGTAAACCTAAACCGAGCCGAATATTTTCAGCAATGGCTCCTTCAGTCTGAGAAGTAACTGCTCGTGCGGTCGAAGCGAAGACTGGAGGAAAACGTTCATCATGAGACGGATGTCGTTTGCTGTGACGCTTAATAGAGTCTGTCCAATCTGTGGCTCCAAAACACACGCGACGACTCAAATGATTGTCTAGTCTGTATCGCAGGACTGTAATGATTCCACTTCCGGTCCGTTTTTAGTAACGTAGTTCTGCCCCGAATGGACGCCTGCCGGCACGTGGTGCACCGGTCCAGACGACACCGGCACGTTACTCTCTGTCGCGTCGGCGACCCCGGGTTTGTCGTCACCGACGCGCCGGCCGTCAGCTGGCGTCTGACTTTGTGCTCGACACGGCAGCCAATGAGAGACGACCACGCAAGGGCTGGTCAGGCCCGCGGGCACGTGTCGGCTGGTCGCCGGCACGCGTGGCAGGCCTGGCACGGCGCCAACACGTGGTGAGCAGACGCGTTCAGCAATGCATTGTGAAGCTATGGTTCCGTCTAAGAGTGATAGCTGATCATACTCCTACCTTCAGCTGCGAAAAGTTCGTATGCAAATATTTTTTAGTTCAAGGGGTGACCCTAATCCAATTGGTACCCCGAATTATTTCAAAAACGCACCTTATCTTTGCAATACACACACAAACAGATACATATGTGCATATATATATATATATATATATAACGAGGTTTATATAATATCAGTATATTACATAAACATTATATAATACATTGATATTGAATGATATAAAACAAAAAATTTAGGCACATAAATAACAACAAAACAAATCTGCATACATTGATTGTCATACATTGTCAACAAGGCATACACGTCAGCGTTGTTTGCAATTTTTGTTGTGAAAATAACTGAAGACCTCATTCCGAATTTTGCGTCGGCATCGCTATTGGCTTTGAACTACCAATATAACACACCTGCGGACATAACGATGGGAAAAGACCTATTGTGTCGTACACCGCCACAGGTGTGCCAAAACACAGCTGCAGACTCCGAGGTAGGATCGCCTTGATAGCGGTGAGCACCGCAAACACGCTGACTTTTCACGATCTTCTGCATCAGAGGCATGCCCTAATGTCAAAAACTGTCGCGTCAAGGTTAATCTGGGTCAGGTGAAATATTGGTTTTACTTTACATGCCAGAGATCGACTCTTACCCGCTGCCGTTTTGATCGACGCCACAAAAAGGACTGAAGCGAAACCTCCTGATGATCATTTCTTTATTGCCTGCTTTTCATCCAGCCAAAGTCAGTCTGGGTTACGTTGGTTGGGTACAGATAAGGTTGCATTATTCTGCATTACTTCCTGCTGCTACTGAACGATTTTCCATAGATCATTTGTATTTCATTTCGTTTTGGAAATTTGCCTTTGACGTGACCTGATATGACCTCACGATGCATTTGGCGAACCTTGCTAAGAGGCGTATATAGATTTACTTGTCTGGCTTGAACAATGGGAAAGGTCAACGACAACCTCTTCGATGGCCCGCAATGCAAATCATGTCCTATTGTCATCATTCATTTGGCCTGGCATGACCTCTTATGTTGCCGTGGCACGGTTGTATATCCGTTTGGGGACCGTGTCCTACGTTCTTTTATGTTCACGAATATTATCAAAAAACAAAGCGGGTTCGCGCCATCGCCCCAAAAAGAAAAAAACATGCATACAGGAGTTCACTTATGATGTCATATTTCCATTATCTGACTGACCTAGCATGGAAATGGTTTTGATATATGAATATATACCATTAACTGATGAACAGGTACGGAACGTTTGGTTGGTCTGGCTTTAACGGTTCAGAAGTTAGTCACGAAAAACCGAAGGGATGCCAATCTTGACACCCTCAGGCGGTGCCGCATTAAACGTCCCTGAAGCTCCGTCCCAGCGCTATTTCATGGATGTTGAAATAATTTCGAAGGCGGGTTTCGAGTCCATTCAGATGCAAGACACAAAGGAGAGAGAGGCGCAGTGAGGCCTTGAGTAAACGTCCATGTTTATGCGACTGTGCATCTCTATTTATGTGAGGTAGTGGATCATAGATGCAAACTAGTCATTTTTTCCCTTTTTTCTTATTAATTCGACGGGAAAACATTACTGAAACGATATGATTAGCAGGTTCAGTACGTTACGTATCTGGTTAAAAGTCCCTGAATAACTGCATGTGTTCTATAGTTTTTCGACATAATTTGTGCCATATCGGACAATATAAAGTGTTTGCTAAAGGTTCATTAAGCAAATGTTTTTTGTCAAATTGGAGAACATGAAGCTTTCTCCCATTGAGTCCACCCCATTCATCCCTTGATTCAACGTAAAAAAATGCTTGTCGTTGAAATAAATCATAAAATAAAATGCTAACACCGAGGTCTTATGAATGCTGTCTAATGGCGCTGGCCGACGATGGTGGCCCGTCGCAAGTCCCTCGTGTATGCAGTGACGTAGGCCTACGCTTGTTGTGTGATAGTGAAACCAGCGCACTGAACAGACGGTGCTAGGCAGACCCTCTGAAATACAGCCTTTATCCAAGTTCCCTTCTCTTTTACGAAAAGTTTTGCTACGAATTCGAGGTCTGCGTGTCCCCAAGCGCAACCGACTTAACGATGTGAATAATGTGTATAGTGTACCTTGTAACATTTGGGTGACGTGTACGCACTGTGCAGGATATGCGCGTGATGTGGCAGATGTAAATCAGTGATGATGTGTACGACGTGTGGCATGATGTAAAGTTTGGCCTGTTAGATTCTGCTAAGGCATACCCAGCAACATATATTTTTATGCCTCGCAGGCCGCAAGGATTTTCACCCTGCGCGGAAAAAGGGGGTGACCACTTGCCACCTGCTGACCATTTCGCTCTTAAGTGAGACAGAGCTAAGGGACAAAAGAAGCGTGTAGCTCGTTTTCTTCTGGTCTTCATGCTTCCAAGCTTGACCCCTTCAGACTATCTGATGACCTCTCAGTTCACTGCAAAAGAAAGTCTTCCGCCTTTGCCATCTCCGCCGCCATCACCGTGTATTTTATTACAGACAGAGATGTTGTGCAGCAACTTCGTTTCAAAATTGATCAGTCTTCCGTGATTGTCGGGACCTTTGGAATCCCGATATGCTGTTCAGTATTCACAGAAACGGCCCTGTGTCAAAAACTGACCCAATTTATCGCCAGACTCATGAAAAAGATAAATCATAGTTGAGATCCAGCAACTCGGCTTGCAAGGTCTCAACAATAAGAACATAATTTGGTGACCTTACATGACATGGTAATAACTTTTATTTTGAAAGATGCAGAAAGGATTCAAGGTCAGATATTGTAAATTTCGGGCTCTTGACGCTTGCCGTCAGCTGTTAACCTCAGAAAAATAGCATGGTGGCGACGACCCCCTCCGGCGACGATTCATGAGCCTCAGCCATAGGTAACGCTATTTGTTTACATTCGCCAGTGCAGGAACTGGTTGGTGCAACCTCAAGTTATTAATGTGAAAATCGCCATACACACCAGTCAGACGCAAAACGTTTAAAATGTTACGGCGCACTTTCCGATTTTTTTGCCCCGCTGGAGCTCAGAGCCAGAGCAACGTTGACGAGTCAAAAATGCAGGCAGGCGCGCGTTTTTAACCCGTCCCCGACTGGGGGAGGCAGTTGACTGCCCCCCCTTAGGTTTTTCTGGGATTGCGAGAGAACCAACAAACAAAGAGTCACGAAACTTTGTGTACCTCTTGCTCCATCAATTTCACGTCTCGTGTCAAAATTTTGACCTCAGGTCAGGTCACGTGCCCTGACCTAAATTAGGTCAAACAGACCTATGTCAAAAAAGTTTAGCGCCCTGTAACTTTTTCGCAAAACAAGATATCTCAATAATACTTTCAGGGATTAGTGATCGTGATCGATGCAACAAATCTGCTATCTCAGATTTTTCGGAATTTTCCGGGTCATTGACCCAAGGTCAAGCCCATTTTTAAGACATTGTCGTTTTTTCGGAAATTGACGGAATATTCCATAACATTTTTGGTGTGGAGTGAAGCAGACATCTAGTTACCGTCATTGGGCAAAGTATCCGTGACTTCCAGCCATTGACCTGAGGTCAGGTCACGAATAACTGTAAAGGGTCAAAATGTACCACCGTCAAAATCGACGATGAATTACTCAGAATGGGTAGAAAATGGCAGAACTAGCTTGCACATACGTAATTAATACCAGGAACCTCAAAAAGTTTGAAAAAGCAGCATATTTTGGAAATAAACAGGCTCTCGCGAATGACGCTCCGCCAACTTTGTAGATTGGCAACTAATCAATTTTTCCAAAATTTAAGCATGAGAAACCATCACAGGAACCACAAAGATCAATAAAATTGGCATACATCGTCTTTTTCGCGAAAATAAAGGAACGCTAAAATTAGTTCCCGTCAACTTGGTACCGCATGCGGCAGCGGCGCACACTGACGGCTGACTGGAGAATTACGGTGTCTTTAACTCAACGTTTTGGCGTATATATTGAACAAATCTGAGGAAATTAGACGTGAATCGGCATCCGCGGACATTTACTTGTGCGCTGGTGCCTTTACCTATGCGTTATTAGTCACAGCCCTTGAGATTCAGGCCATTTCTCGGTCTAATGCAGTCGGCTATGAAAAAAACATATATAGGGCGTAAATTGGCTTACATATTACCTAAAACTAAAAATGAGACCAGTTTCGAACTCTACTCGTCACAGGCTTTCCAACGGTATGCTTATTTTTATCGTGCGACCAACTGTTCGTGAGTTAGAGGGGGAGCAGTCAACTGCCCCCCCCCCAGTCGCAGATGTTCGGGACGGACCGACGGTCGTGCGCGGGTTAAAGCAGTGTAAAGAAGACTGCATATCGGAATCCACCAGTTAACTACTTGCACCGATGCCGAGAACGCTCAGCTTTCGAATGATTTTTGCCCCAGATCACAATGAATCATAACAAAATGTCGGGCTAGTTTTCTTCCACATTTCGAGGTACATTTGGCCAGCGATGTGCATGAGTGGCAGGCGACATGCAACGCGGTACCACCTGGTGGTCTAGTGCTTCCGCCAGAAATCCACTTCAGCTCCGCATACATCAACGGTGGCGAAAAAGCAGGTGTAGACCAGCTGTGTCGCCGGCTATAAAGCACCACGATGACGAAACTCCTTACAGTTTACCATCCGACGGTACCATGTGGACGTCGGTCGTTCTCGTGCTGGGGATCGTGCTGGTTAAGGAGGTCCGCCTCCGGCCGCAGGGCCCGCCACCCTCGCGGCAGCCGTACCAAGAAGTTACTCCCTTGAACGAAGGCTTGAATGCGGCTCCTGTTGCGTACCAGGAAGGCTCCAAACCGTCTCCTGTTCCATTCCAAGAAGTTACTCCCTTGAACGAAGGCTTGAATGCGGCTCCTGTTGCGTACCAGGAAGGCTCCAAACCGTCTCCTGTTCCATTCCAAGAAGTTACGCCCGTGAACGAAGGCTTGAATGCGGCTCATCCTATTGCGTACCAGGAAGGTTCCAAGCCGTCACCTGTTCCGTTCCAAGAAGTTACGCCCGTGAACGAAGGCTTGAATGCGGCTCATCCTATTGCGTACCAGGAAGGCTCCAAACCGTCCCCTGTTCCGTTCCAAGAAGTTACTCCCTTGAACAAAGGCTTGAATGCGGCTCCTGTTGCGTACCAGGAAGGCTCCAAACCGTCACCTGTTCCGTTCCAAGAAGTTACGCCCGTGAACGAAGGCTTGAATGCGGCTCATCCTATTGCGTACCAGGAAGGCTCCAAACCGTCCCCTGTTCCGTTCTAGGAAGGCTCTAAACCGTCTTCCTGTTCCGTTCTAGGAAGGCTCTAAACCGTCTCCTGTTCCGTTCCAGGCAGGCTCTAAACCGTCTCCTGTTCCGTTCCAGGCAGGCTCTAAACCGTCTCCTGTTCCGTTCCAGAAAGGCTCTAAACCGTCTCCTGTTCCGTTCCAGGCAGGCTCTTAACCGTCTCCTGTTCCGTTCCAGGCAGGCTCTAAACCGTCTCCTGTTCCGTTCCAGGCGGGCTCTAAACCGTCTCCTGTTCCGTTCCAGGAAGGCTCTAAACCATCTCCTGTCGCCTTCCGGGAAGGCCCCAAACCGTCTCCTGTTCCTTTTCAGGAAGGCTCCTGGTCGCACGCATCTGAATAATGAATTCGGCCAGAAAGCCGACAGCGCTGTCCCTGCCGTTCGGCCCAGACAGGCGAAAATCGCGAGACGTCTCGCCCTACCCGATCAACAGCGGTTGCAACGGATCTCGCCAAGAAGACATCTTTATAGCGGCTTCCGACGCCATTCCCCCGTCGCATCTCAACGTCGCCTGGGGAAGTCTGCCAGTTCTCAGAGAGGCAGAGGAGAGGCAGAGAGGCAGAGGAGTTCGACACCCGTATTTTCGTTTTCAGTTCCAGTCAAAGCCTTGGCGCGATTGCTAGTGTGATTTATGACGAAAATTGTGCCAATTGGCTAGTTTCTGTTGACGGAGAAAGACGGTGTGGCCATGCAGAACGTGTTTCATGGGCTGTGACAGGTCAACCAAGTTTTCCAGAACGATTGCGTTTTGTGACGCAGTGAATCATTATTGTCACACTGGCTCTTCAGGATGCTAAGTGTCTGCCATGGACACCGATGCGAGGTCTTGCTTGTCTTCTGGCACACATTCACTTGTTCCGATTACAAAAAACGCAATAAAAAGCAACCCAGGAAATCTTCTATGTGGCTATGGAATTCAAGTGAAATTGTGAACAGCCGACGTCTTAGTTTGGTTCTTCAAATGCTGCGGACAGGACCGTGCCAGCCTAGTTTATCTTTTCTTTCCTCCCCAAATCTCTGAAAGTAGTAATTTGATTATGGAATCGAAACCTTTTGCAAATGTATGTGGGTGGGGATGGAGCAGAGGCGTAATCACGGGGCCAAGGCTGCCATGGACCGCCAAAAATTGCGTTTCAAGGCTTTCAAAGAATTCTGGGCACAAAAAACAAATAAGAGTACAAAAATTATTGTGCACATGCGATACTGCACCCTTTTGTAGCTCCAAACTCAGAGAACCACGATCATGCTAATCGTTTCCATTTGACTTCTCTGAAAGACCCTACAAGTCAGTTTTTCCTACGTTGTGCTTGCACAACTATGCAAAGGTCTATACCTCCACACCGGTCATCCAGAACGTGAAACAGACGTCATCAGTATACTCGCTAGACAGAAATCTGCATAGAAATTCAAAACGTCAGACTACAAAAAAACGTCGCACTGTTGCGAAAAACTGTTGGCTACGTTTTACGTCCAGTTTGTTGCCAGGAAATTCGACTATCTTTTCGACCACATCCAAAAATCAGTTCATTTAGTCCCGTTTAGATAACGTATACCTAATGGATCCGGAAAATGAAAAAAAACTATATATTTGCCCTAGGATGACCTAGCATGAGCTCAAACGCGCTTCATATCGAAGTGATATGCAATACAGCCCACAGTGACCATTTACTGCAAAGCACTGACGTTGCGACGGCGAAGTAAAATTGAACTCGGTTCGCAGAACATGGCTGTCTTTAAGACGTTGTTTAGACGTGAATTAAGATGAACTAGTTTCCAACAGCAGTGAGTGCACGAATGATGAACGAAAGGTAATGACAGTTTTAGGACCCTGCGTTGATTCGTTTGGGAGATATTCAAGAAATGCGCATTGGAGGGGCATTAAGCGCTCTCCCTTTAGCCAATGGCGGGCTAACGTGATAGCCCATGGGTGTCTTCAGAGTGTGAGGTCGACCCACATTCCTAGGTTAATTCTTACAAGAATCGTGAAGCATTTGGATCATTTCCTTTTCAAAACGTTATAATTCATGTATTAGTGCAAAGCCAAGAAGATAGATGTCTCAGTTGTTTTTCGACTGATGAGTAGATGGCTCCAAACCACACCTAAGTTTACTCAAACGCACACAAAACAACGATGGCGTACCAAGAAATTAACCTCTTGCGGGTCGAGTGGTATGCAGTGGTATGTCGTGGAAAGTGTTAAAAATAAAAACAAGTTTCGTTAACGGCCAGGGTGACATGGCAGGAACGCTTTCAGTTGAACGCCATTAGTGAACGCTCTCATTGTTGCCTTGATAAATAAAAAACGCAGTGAAGAAGCGAATAAAAATTTTCACACCGTGAAATCAGTGTGGTTATTCACATCAACGCGTATGCAGTCTACAGCGCACAGTACGTGATGTTACCGTCAACCAAAGACTCTGTTTCTCCCTCCCCCATCCTTATCACATCCGTCTTAAAGAGCAGCCTCACTGCCAGTTTGATGTTGCTGACGTTTTACCAGGCTGGCCAAAAAACCGCCAAACTGCCGTGCAAGCTGCTAATGCAGGTAATCGCATTGCGAAAAATAGATCATTCCGATATTGCAACATGGTTTAATGTATGCGCATACAAGCAAAGCAAAAAGCATGATTTTTAACCCTATTTCGTGCTGGGGAGAGGGCAGATTCTGTCTCCTCCGGTTCCCCGTCCGCCACTACCCGGCTTTTGGGAGCTACTTGATAATACTTCGGTGATTTTCCCTTAATACGCATTCCACATATTATAACAAAATGAAAAAATCCTCAGAGGCGGTTCTAGGACACGTTTTTGGAAACCATGCTTGAGGAATAACGTGAGTTCAGGAGATCGCGCACTTCGACATGGTCATGTACTGCTTTGATGTCTTTTGTATTGTCACGGACAATTGAAATGATCGAAGTATTCGAAACCTGCTCACTTTCAAGCGCATTTTTTGTTTGAATCCTAGTAAATGGTGGATCCAGGGACATGTAAAAGGGAAATTTTTTATCCCCTTACTCTTTAGAATTTATGACTCATTGTCTGAAGAAAACAAAACTAACATATGATACAGACATATTTACCAAAGTTTATGCAAATAATCCTCATATACGTACTGCTGGGGTGACTCCAGGCATTGCTTTTTGGGTGCATATTTCATCCTGAACATGTTAATCTGGCCTAACGTACATCTACATCTGTGTGGTTAGTTTTGTTAATTCCGGCACATATCACGATCAAATGCGATTTATTTCCGTTGAAATATAAAGCAAAGGTGGTTCCAGTGTAATGTAAAAGGGGTATTTTATTTCTTCTTATTTCTGGAAAATCATAACTTGATTTAGGAATAAAACGCAGATATCGCCATGTAGTTATATTTTTTATTTTTTATTTTTTTATATGTATTTATACATATTTATTTATTACCACTTTTTTGCTGTCTGGATCCGCCTATGAGCACTTGAAATGTTTTCATAATACGGCAAGTGACACATATGGAAATGTTTTCTTGACACATGTAATCTCACCAGATGGAGAATATGTAACAAAAACTTCGCATTTCCCGAAGAGCAACCCCCTTTTATGTGCCCTCGATACGCTTTTCATTCTATTATTTCAAAATGTGATGCACTTATGAATTCGGAATGCCATCTTTAAGCAAAATACAAAATAGCATTCGCAATTTATTCGAATATGATAGCCAGCTACCAATGGTTCATCGCATAGAAAGTTTCACTCATTCTGGTAACTGGATCCGCCTATGGGCATTTGTCATATGGATATAATATGGCAAATGACATGCATGAAAACTCTTCCCGAACACAGACAAGCTCGCCAGAATCAAAATATGTTGAGGAATGAATTAGGATTTCTCAAAAGCGTGTACCCCTTTTACTGCGACTCAGATACATCCAAGGTTATCCATAGCAAATATGATCACCAAGCGATTTGTAAGCTGTTGTGTGACGTCACTGGGAGTGACTCCGTCGACGCCCGCCATGGGCATTGAATAAGCGGCCTAGATCTCGGCCGCCGGACGCCTGCGCTTCACCCCGATTGGAACGGACGCAGTATTATGTGGTATGCCATATTTTCATGAAATCAAAGTAATAATCCAAAGGAAAGGCGCATGTTTTTATGTAAATGGCGTGTCAGTGGCCCAGTTGCTAGAGCGCATGTTGCCGCTGCCCGCCCTGGCTAGGTGGGTTCGGGTTGTCACCGCCCTCACCATTTCTCACGGAGGTCACTTGGCACTCCAAGCGACCCATAGACGGAGACAATGGCTACCGCGCGGTCGTGTGGGTCATGCCCGCACGTTAAACTCTCGCCTCCGAATTACGCATTCAGACTAGAATTACGTGATGCGGTGCAGAGCAATTTGTACAAGCACTGCTCAGCACGGGCTTTGGCTTCAAAGCACCTCAGCGAGCCATTCGTATCCTTTTTCAAATAATTATAATAAATCGGGGTCATAGACGGGAAGCACGGTGATTTATTGCAACATTTCTCAACACGGCCATAACGTCCCTCCGAGTGCGCGGCAAGCCGGGACACTTTTCCGAGCACCCAGCGGCAGACCGGGACACATCTCAAAGCTGAACTCTCTCTCTCGCGACTTTATTCGGTTCCTTCTGACAAGCACACATGTCGGGAGGGGCAGTACAACCACCGCCCCAAGCCACATACGGTCACCCGATCGGCCATGAAGGCCCACCGAGTCAGCGGGCCGCAGACGCCTGAGCCGAGACCAGCACAGTCATGGCTACAAAACACCTCCCCTAAGACGTGGATGAGACCAACCCATACGTCCGACCATACAAAACACCGCAAGCAGAAAAAAGCAACAGCCAATAATAATGTAGCCACCCCATGAAACCGATCATCACTGCTCGGCCTGGCTACCACTGAGCCGCCGTGTCTTTTACACGTAACGATACCCTGGTTCGGACCAGCTGACCGAGAGACTGCGACCACTGGTGTCCTCGCAGCCCGAGTCCAGTCAGCAGCCCGCCTCGCGAGCAGTAGCGCCGGAGCTCTGACGCCCACGCGGTCGCTGCCACACGCCGCCGTTGACGCGACCGCCGCCACAGTCGCCATATTCAACGTTGTCACGGCCGTCGTCGCGGCTGCCATCGCTCTTAATGCCGTCGTCGCAACCATGGCAGCCGCCGGAGTCGAAGCAGCTGCGGTCGCCGTTGTCACGACCGCTGCCGCCACCTTGCGAGACTGTCACGGCCGGTCGCGGGGGCCGGAGATACCGGCTGTTGCGCCAGTATATGCGCCCGCTGGGCATACGTACCAGGTGGTTTCGTCGTCCGCCGACACCCATGACGCTCCCCGACTGGTCTCAAAGACCCGCCGTGGAGTCCTACATGAGGACGTGCTGTCCGGTAGGGAGAGGCTAGAGCGGGCGGGCGCACATGTAGTTACAAATGTAGTTACATACGCCCGAGACACGAGACATGTAATTACATGTGCAAAACTACATGTAGTCACTACATAAATAAAACATATAAAAACATAAAACATAAGTAAAAAAGGAACCGGTAAAAGAGCAGTATGTACAAAACACCTAACAAAAAGTAAACCAGGCAGACATGGCTCATTACTTGGTGACATAAGCACTCAGGAAGCACTGGTAGAAATATGTGTTGCTGTGAGGCTGTGAAAAACAAAAACTGTCAACATTACTGACTGAATGCCTGACTGACTGACCTCAGTGACTGAAAACTACTGTTTGCAGACTTAAAAGATGCCCACAGATTAGAGGCCTATCAAATTCAAACGCATTCTCACCTGCATCATTGCAGCATTATCTTGACCAATTTTGCCTTTTGGCATAGACCACGTGAATATCTATGCAGTTAACTATCAATCCCAGTGTGCTGTATCTACTCGGATTGGTACATGATATCTACTTGCAAATTAGCGCCAAAACATTGTCATACCAAGAGAATAGCAAACCTTTCCCAATATAGCAATAAATTAACAGCTAAGGTTGCACTAGCACATCCAAACAAATATGTCAAGTACCACCCATGTGATGCCACAAACAGTAATGCATCCAGGAGGGGCAAAAGGGCCATGTTTTCCCCTCCGACAGCCAAAAATTGGGAAGTTGACACATTTCTGGAATTTGAAGAAAATTGAAGCAACTTTTACAAAGCAAACTTTATGTTTATTTTAAAACAATCCTTGAGGTAAAAGGAGGCAAAATCCAATGAGGTTTTTAATCAGTACACCTTTTTGGAATTTGCCCCCCCCCGACCCGTAAAAACCAGCACTTTGGATCTGCCTTTGAGTAAATTTAATACCTTGGCATGCATGATGGAAGATGTTTGGATGGCACTGCACCACTTCTCAGCACTAGCTTGATATTGGCAACCAGTCACTTTCACAAGATATAATGGGTCACAGCCTGCTTTAACAAAACATTCTCTAAAGTGTTCCCAGTCAAATTTGTTTCCTTTAACACACTAGTACATCCATGGTACCCTACTGCCGTCTTCTTTTGGAAACCAAAACAAGGGCAAGCTAAGCTTTAGGCATTTACATTTACTACCAACTCACAACTGACAGGTGAACAACACAATTAGTTTGCATCTTTCTTGTCAGCTGAAATGTGAAATGAAAGATACAACAATACATAGGTCGTCAACAATTAGATGCATTAGGTATGACCATAATCACAAGCCTCTAGAGTTGTAAAATGTCACAGAAATATTAGAACAATGACAGATAATGGTGAGTCAAAGGCACCACTCATAATATGTCTGCCCTGTGCAATCCCAATTTCAAGCTATTACCACAGCCAGGTCTCAGCCGCAAACCAGTAACAGTGAAAATATCTTGGCAAGTAGGGTATTAGAAACATTACCATGAAGGTCCCATCATTGCATAATCCAATCCTTTCACATGGGCATTTGGTTTTACGAGCATCCCAAACTCGCTCGCCAATTACTGCAGTCAGTCATTCTCTGGCGAGGTATGATAACGAAATTGACATAAATAACTCCTATCACAACTATACATACTCCTACTTCTATCATAACTAACATAGTCAACTTTTTACAATGCGCAGGTAAATAGCATTTTAAGAATGCACAAACCACGACGCAACCCCATCCGTTGCTCCACAGCACAAGCAACCGTTGCCAGTGGTTGCTTTGCTTACATTCGACTCCCAGCGACTCAATCCCAATGGCGTCACTGCGGGATCGTTGCTGGCAAAAAAGGCTTTCCGATGGCCGATATCACTGATGACACCCCCCTGGATACGCATACAAATTTTGGAAATCAGCCTTTTCCTAACATACGCGATAGAACTATCTCTTCGCGGTTGAATGACGTGAAATAGAACAAAATCGGTCATAAAGAGCGGGCAGAAAGTCCGTAAAAATAAACACCTAATTATTTTCCCACGTTGATTCCGCTATCTTCCCTTTTCCAAATTTTCAAAACTCCTTTTTTGTTACATGTAGATCTAATTACGGGCTATATAATGCCGTTTTCCGCTATTAAATCGGACCAGTAGTTTTCGAGATCGCCGGGGAAGAATCTGCCACCCCACCGTCCGGAATCGTACGTATCGGGAGGGAACGCGTAACACCGTTAAAGGCATCAACATCATTGATGTCTCAAGCATTCGAGGTGCTTTAACCCTATTCCCGGAGGGCTAGACGGTATGGTCGATTTTCGGCGGGGGGGGGGGGGGCGAATTCGGCACCCCCTGAGATCTCGAGAACTACACATTCGATTTCATCGCAACAAACGGCAATCGATTTGCCATGACGTGAGCTACATTTTTATAGAAAGAAATTTTCAAAATTTTGAAATGTGTGGATACAGGGGGGCAAAAAGGTAAAATGGGGGGTACTTTTGGACTTCTTATAACTCCGTTGTTTAGCCACCGATTTCGATGAAACTGGCATGAATCGAGAGATTATGGATAGGAATTTTACCATGAGTATACAAATCTAAAATTTTGAGAAAATTCATGGGCGCTCACAGAGTTTCAAAAATAGGAAGACTAGTTTTCTAACAAATGAATGAACAAAAGAGACAAAAACACTTTTTTGTCTTCTGGTAGTTATGTTATGCTAAAGAAGTACAAATCGAATCACAACGTTTGTATAATGTTAGCATAGGCGGTGACAGGGACTTGAAAAAGGGGAAACTGTCATGGTCACATGTTCTTCAGATCAACCTGTGACCTTTGACCTTAAATGACCTCCAGTGGCCTTGGGGTCACTTGGGATGATGCCGTGTGCATTTCATATTATCTGTAAACGTTTTCAATCATTTCAATTCACTCTATTTCAAAAATGTCATTTTATGGCTATTGCGATATAGGGTACGTGCACTGACATTTTAGGTCATAGCTCCGTGACCTGACCTGATATCAAGCTGAAACTTGGTACACAAGTAGAGGACATCGTGCTACGTCATATGTATTTCGAATTTGGCATTAAAAAATCGACGCCGAAGTTATTGCAAAAAAATTGACTTTTGACCTTGACTTGACCTTGTAAAGTGACCTCAGACGAACAAAATTACAACTGCACATTGCCCAACTATTTAGCTATGCATCCATATAAAGTTTTAAGTTCTATCTTAAAAGCTCCGTTTTTGGCGGACATTTTCCTTTTACCCTCAACAGGACCAAAAATGGCCTGAGGTGCCTGCCAAAAACGTTGCCTGGCTCCGCCCCTGAGCAAAATAGAATTTTGAAATTTTGTCACGGCACGTAGAAAGAATAGCTAGGAAAAGTGACCATGTTTCGTGAAGCTGCGTTAAAAAGCCTGGAATTGGCAAGCAAAAAACCCGAGGGGGGCGGATTCAGCCCCCCTGCCGGGAATAGGGTTAAGGACAGCGATTTACAACGCTGAGTTGGCAATTCATACAGTGGGTCTGGATGTAAACTGGGATGAAAAATATTAACATGTGGAAATGAGTGATATTCCAAAGTTTGCCATGATAACACACATACTGTCAACTACTGAATGAGCAGAATTGTCCTCCGAGTCACAACGTCCAGTACACTGGAAATCTGAAACAAAACAAAAGTAGTGGTTACCCATTTCAAGACGAAATATCACTTAAGAACATGACTGTTGGCCAACCACTGGCAGAATTCTGTGCCCATCTAATGAAATGAAATAGAAAAATGTCTACAAATTATTACAACTGTTTCCATTTTCATTTCACGGATCTCAAAACCGCTTTACAGTATTTGCTTTTTACAAACTTAAAACACAGTCACTCAGACGCGTGCAAAAACAACCACAAGAACAACCGCATTACATGATAGATGTGCTGAAGGCAAATAATCAAGCATAAAGCACAAAATCATCTAAACCAATAGAAACGAAATAATGGCGGGATGTGCGCAACTTAAACAGTTTTAAGCAGTCTTTTGATCTCTCTTACTATAATGTTGTTACTGCAATATTGACCTCATTGTCTCTGAGTATGTTCACGCTTCATGCTGGTTAAAAAGTAAAATGTAAGGTTTAAATGCAAGGTAATAATGTAATTGTCTACATTTGGTCTCACCTAGGATATTATTAATACCAATCTGAGTGTGCAATGAAAAAAGATAAAAATCAAGTTTGCACATAAAGGGGTACATTTGTGGGTAAATTCTGGCGCTGAATTCGAATCTGGCAACCAAATATATCTCGCAGATCGAGTTTCCGCTACCAAGGTCTAAAAATATGGTGACCAAAAATATGTTTGCGCGTAGCCGTTTCCTGTAGACAACAAACAATGAAACGCCGCTAATTTCTCGTCCAAGCCTAACTTAACCCTATTCCCGGAGGGCTAGCGGTATGGCCGATTCCCGGCAGGGGGCGGATTTGCCCCCTCCCCGAGGTCGCATGAACTACTAGTCCGATTTCATCGCAAGAAACCGCAGTCGATCTGCCATGACGTAAACTACATTTCTATAAAAATAAATTTTCAAAATTTTGGGAGGGGTGGATATAAGGGGGCAAAAAAGTAAAAAATTAGGGATATTTTTGGACCTTTTATAACTTCGTTGTTCATGGACAGATTTTGGTGAAATTTGCATGAATCGAGAAAGAGTATGAATGGGACTTTTACCATTGGTACATACATCGCAAACTTTTAGAAAATTCTTAGGCGTTCACAGGATTTCAAAAATAGGAAGACTAGTTCTTCAACAGCTGAATGAACAAAAGAGGCAAAAGCGCTCTTTTGGTTTCTGCTAGTCATGTTATGCTGCAGAAGTACAAGTCGAATTGCAATGCTTGTATAATGTTTGCATAGGCGGTGCCAAGGACATGAAGAAGGAGGAACTGTCATGGTCACACGCTCTTCAGATCAACTTGTGACCTTTGACCTTATATGACCTCCAGTGACCTTGGAGTCATTTGGAATGATTCCGTGTGCATTTATATTATCTGCAAACGTTTTCAGTCATTTGAATTCACTCTTTCAAACGTTCCATTTTACGACTATTGTGATATAGGGTACGCACAATGGCATTTTAGGTCATAGCTCCGTGACCCGACTTCATATCAACCTGAAACTTGATACACAAGTAGAGGGCACTCTACTAAATTATATGTATTTCGGGTTTTGCATTCGAAAAAATAGCGCCAAAATTATTACTATAAAAACAAATTTTGAATTTTCACCTTGACCTAACCTTGTTAAGGGAACTCAGACAAACAAAATTGTATTTGCACATTGCCCACCTATTTAACTATACACCGATAGAAAGGTTTAAATTCTATCTTAAAAGCGCTAGTTTTGTCACTCTTTTTTTGCCTTTCCTTAGCAGTGAAAATTCTGTTCTCAAAATTCCGCGCCGGCAGGCTAGGAGGACGTAGAGTCTATACAATCTAAACTGGTCCGCCGACAGTGAGTGTCCGTAACGGTACAAGGTCAGCGTCGTTAATGCCTTCATCAAACGTGCTTTCCGCACCTTCTCGGCCTGGCCATCGCTCGACACTAAACTTGACACACTCAGACTGGTGAGCAACTGCTACGCAAACGTCACTGTTGACAAAGAAATGGGACAGTACATGGACAGTCTGATTCATAATAAAAATGACACGGACCACAAGAATACAATCAAACTGTTCTTCAAAAATCAGATAATGCCATCTTACAGAAAGGACGGAAAAATGCTGAAAGACATAATACGCAAACACGTGATTCCTAGGACAAGAAAAACGAAGCACTTCAGCTCATAGTTTATTACCAAAACAGAACGATCCAAAATTTTGTCATGACAAACAATTTAACCAAGGGACACAACACGTTGAAAAGTACCAATCTAGTGTTACAATACACATGCCTAAACGGAGACTGCAGGTTTCGTGAAACACACTGCACTGATGCTACAACTTCTGTCTAGACGACTAACCATGCACCTTTGTGACGGTGCTCCTGCCCAGCACTCACGACAGGTGCATGACGAGACTCTGACAAGACCCTGATTGACAGCACGACGATACCCATGACATGCAGTGACCGAACACGTCTCTACGTACATGAGGTCCAATTTATACAGAGGTGCAAATCGGCGCTTCACGTCCAGATTAAGTCGTGCGTGACACTAGGATATGGAAAAAACGGTGACATGCAGGACTAGGCTTATGCGATTTAGACTGTACAGACTTGACGTTTATCTAGCCTGCTGGCGCAGAATTTTCAGACGAGTTTTCACTGTCGAGAAATATCAACAACGAAAGCACTTGTATATTTGAGAAGCATGACTCGTCGGCATTTGTTCAAAAGAAATTGTACCGTTGCGATGAATGTCTTTTGGTAACACCCTCTGGAGATGAAAAATGGGCCTTTTCGAAACGTCAGTGAACAAGTGCTTTTGTGGCACTGATATCCGGATTAACGAAATAACTAAAAGCGACAGCTCGCTCCGTCAAAAAAAAAACGAGAAGAAAGATGGTGAAAGCTATCGTTGCATTCGCCATGATATAGGTTATATATATATATATATATATATATATATATATATATATATATATATATATATTGCTTGGTATTGTGCCATATTTGAACTTGAAAGTAAACTCATATTTTTGGGGCTTTTTTGTGGTTCGTGTCAAATGCAGAGGTATGTCTAACACTTGCAGAGTCTGAACTACAATGTTTTAAGACTTGTGAAGAACTGAATAGGCGCATAATCCGTCGCTCATATTGGTATAAGTCACATGGAGGCAGAATTGAGCAGTGAACCACTTGTTTTTGCATATAAGCCACTCAAAACCAGGCAGGCCCGCGTAAATGTTGACGTGAGCTCGAGTCAGTGTCTTCTGATTTGAAACGCTTTCTCGTCACCACTAAATCTCGGCCTATGCACCCAATGAACCCAGATGGATATGCGAGGGACTTCCGTTCAGAGGATCGCTGGACTGCGACCCGCACGACCTGCCTTCGAAGTCTTCCAGACACTACGAAGTGGGATGCTGGCGACCATGCGCCACTCACAATTTATTCACGATAACATGAATGCGACGGACAGCCATGCCTGGTCCCAGAAAAGTCCATGACCCGCGCTAGAGGTCAAACCACATGCAGGCGAGACACTGAGAGTAAAAAACGAAAAAATACCCACCTACACAAAGTGCACTTGTCGTGTTTATGAACAGGGGACCTCGAGCCGCCAATGGCGATACTTGATCAGAGTGATGACTGTAGTGCAAGCGCACGTGTTATAACAGTTCTATGGGTCGGGCGGAACCCAGCACCACTAAATCAGGCGAAGTGACCCACTTCAGCTCTAGTGAACACCGGTGCATATTTTCCAGATGCGAAAATTCTTGATTTAAATGCAACCAACACAAACCCACGTGATCAACGGGAATTGCGAAACAAAAATGTCCTGTCATTTTTGCTCAAACTCTAGTCATTTGATGGGGTCCATTCCTACAACTCGTATATGCTTACACGCACTGCACAGTTCCGTAGCTGTTTTCACAACGGCCTGAACTGACAGTACAGCAGCTTACAGAGGACCAGATATGACCACTAGATTTTCAAATAGGAACACAAACTTTCACGTTTAGCCCTGCTCGTACTTAAGGAGCACAAATCGTGTTACATTGTCTGCATTATGTTACCATAGACAGCTCCAAGCGCTTGAAAAGTCAAGATTGCTTGTTCATTAGGTCACCTTACGACCTTTGAACTCAAATAATCTCAAATAACCTTCAAGTCACATGACCTCATGAACTCAAATAACCTTAAAGTCACATGGAGTGGCCTTTGGTTCATTTCACTGTGTCTGACAACGATTCCAATCATTTAGACCGACTTTATAGCTAAAAGTCCTGTTTTTGACTGTCATACAGCGCACGGGAACGGACATTTTTGGTCATATAGTTTTTGCTATCTTAGGTCATATCAGGTCCGGAACCCGATCTGATATCCACCTGAAACTGGAAACAAAAGTAAAGTACAATGTGCCGAGTTACCTGTATTCTGGTTTTTTTAGCTTGTAAGTTAGTGTCTAAAGAGTTAACTTAGTGCCAACCTCTCACTTTTGGCTTTTACTTGACTTTGATACGCGACCTCAGATCGACGCAGCTTTTTGCTGTTTTGGGTCATATTCCTGTACATTAGTGAGAAATGTTCAGTTCTATCTTAAAAACCCCATTTTTGACGGGCGTTTTTCTTTTATTTTCATCAGTGCCGACAATGGCTTGAGGTGCTCCCCAGAAACCTGATTTTCCTCCGCCCGTGGATAAAATGAAGGTATGAAAAGTTGACATGATACGTATAAGGAATGCATAAGAAGTCTTGTTGATACTGTAATGGTATTGTTGTAGTCTTGTCATAGTCTTGCTGAAACTGCTTCAAAATCCTGGAACACGCGACCAGAAGGCCGGAGGGAGGGCTTCTGAACCGACCCCTGCACTCCCTCCAAAATGGGAACAAATGCGCCAACAGGATTCCGGACTCCAACAAAGCCACCGTTTCAACCATAAACACTGAAATCTGAGCGGTTTTATGAGATGTTACTTGAGCCAACAAAACCCGCCGGATATTTGGGCTTGTACAGCCGAAACGACAACATTCAGACAACGCATAAGCGTGGAACCGATCTGAAACTGTCGCTGACATGTCTGATGCTTTAGGGTTAATTTCAAAATTTTGGCTGTCGTGTCGTGCCATTTAGAGGCACTAGTGAACCGCTTCGCCGTCACGAAAACAACTAGTGGGCTATCTTATGGAACATCGCAGTTGGATATCATTGCTACGGAGCTCCCCGTATTGCTCTGTTGACATCTACTTCGGAGCCCCTGCAAGTGGCAGTTGTGGTGGCAGGCGCCCGAAACGGGTTGCTTTTGTGATGAAGACCGCCACAGGTGTTGTCGGCTGCAGCGTCTGTGTCCTGGGGGCGATTGTATTGGTGTCGGCATGTAGATGCCCTGATCCATCACACAGCAACAAGTGTGGTTTTTCAGAGCCAGGATTTTTGGGGAAAACCGACATTGCTTTCGCACCGGCAGTGGGTGGGCAAGGTTCAGACATCCGTCCTGTGTACAGTTTCATCCAACCTGAATCATCCCTGCAATCTCTTTGGGAACCGGTAAATTTTATCTCACGAAGAAACTTGATTCCTAAAAACAACGCACTACGACTTAACAGAACAGCGTTCCCTGATGTTATATTGGATTTATCCCATTCCTGAATGTAAAAGTGTTTCCAGACGCTTACTATCTGTTGAATTTGTTCTGTCCTAGTGGGCGATGTGGACGATGGAACGCCGTATAATTAACGAGTGAACGCAATGAGACCAAATTTTGAGCCACGATAATTGTCAGAGGATTTCGGACGGCTCCGTGCGGTCGATGAACCGACGGTGACGCTTGCCGCTCTTTCGGCGACTCGGTGCATACACGCAAGCCAGCGGATGCAGTGTGTGGAGGCATGCTTAGGGCAAGATGTAGACAGTTCATTACCTTTCCACGAACTGATCATTCAAAATTCGTGTAATACACTCTCCGTTTAAACCTGCATTTTTGTCATCCACTCAAAACACAGTACCAGTCGATAGGTTGCTTTATTTAGGTACGTTGAGTCATATAGGTAACAGTCGTCTTTTACACAAAAGTTCACTCATCACTTAACGACGATAATACTGCACAAAATATTTTCCAAAGAACTTAAATTTACATGCCGCGACTTCCGATGACGAAAGTTTCATAAAAGCTGTCGCCTCTCTGTGTGAGACGCATTTTCGCTAACTTACGAAACCGAGTGTTTGTTAACGTTGATGTTTGTTGTTTGTGTTGCGTGTTTGTCGCCATGTCCTGTACGCGACTGCACTCGTTACGTGAACGTTCTGTTTTGATCAATGCCGGGCACCACTCTTTGAGAAAAAATGCGACAGTACCAACTGAATACATGCATTGCAAGCGTTCGAACATCCGCAATGAGTCATGGTCAGACAAATAAGAAAGAAAAATGCATTCAAACATACTTCTGACAAGCGGCACCCAAAGTGACGCGTTCATTCAGCCTTGTAACTCACCAAGGAAAATCGATGCAAAGGCATTTCCCCATTTGTTTAACCCTATTCCCGGAGGGCTAGACGGTATGGCCGATTCCCGGCAGGGGGGGCGGATTCGGCCCCCCCCTGAGATCTCGAGAACTACTCGTCCGATTTCATCGCAACAAACGGCAATCGATTTGCCGTGACGTGAACTACACTTTTATAAAAAGAGATTTCCAAAATTTTGAAATTTGTGGATACAGGGGGGCAAAAATGTCAAAATGGGGGGTACTTTTGGACTTCTTATAACTCCGTTGTTTATAGACCGATTTCGATGAAACTGACATGAATCGAGAGATTATGGATAGGGCTTTTACCATGGGTCCACAAATCTGAAATTTTGAGAAAATGCATGGGCGTTCACAGGGTTTCAAAAATAGGAGGATTAGTTTTCTAACAACTGGATGAATAAAATAGGCAAACACCCTTTTTTGGCTTCTGCTAGTCGTGTTATACTAAAGAAGTACAAATCGCATTACAATGTTTGTATAATGTTAGCATAGGCGGTGCCAGGGACATGAAAAAGGGGGAACTGTCAAGGTTACACGTTTCTCAGATCAACTTGTGACCTTTGACCTTAAATGACCTTCAGTGACCTTGAGGTCATTTGGAATGATCTCCTATACATTTAATATTGTCTGTAAACGTTTTCAATCATTTGAATTTACTCTATTTCAAAAATTTCATTTTATGGCTATTGCGGTATAGGGTACGCGCACTGACATTTTAGGTCATAGCTCCGTGACCCGACCTGATATCAAGCTGAAACTTGGTACACAAGTAGAAGGCACCCTTCTACGCCACACATATTCCGATTTTGGCATTTGAGAAAACGGTGCCGAAATTATTACAAAAAAACAAATTTTGACCTTTGACCTTGGCCTGACCTTGAAAAATGACCTCAGGTGAACAAAATTAAATCTGCACATGGCCCTACTATTTAGCTATACATCCATATAAAGTTTTAAGTTCTATCTTAAAAACTCTGTTTTTGGCAGACATTTTCCTTTTACCCTTAACATGGCCAAAAATGACCTGAGGTGCCTCCCAAAAACGTTGCCTGGCTCCGCCCCTGAGCAAAATAGAATTTTGAAATTTTGTCACAGCGCGTAGAAAGAATAGCTAGGAAAAGTGACCAAGTTTCGTGAAGCTGCGTTAAAAAGCCTGGAATTGGCAATCAAAAAACCCGAGGGGGGGCGGATTCCGCCCCCCCTGCCGGGAATAGGGTTAAGGAGCTCAGCATGAATGTCCCGAGCATCGAGTAAACAGAGGGGAGGAGCATAATATCACGGTAAGCCACCCGCGCAATTCCATGCCATCTACAACGGTCGTGTCCGCTGCGACACAACTTTTGCCCTCGCCGACGCCAATGCTTCCTCAGTTCCGACACCACAAGCCTGCGCCCCGCGAGGATACATGTCCAACAGCACCGAAGTACACTTACGTATTTAGGAAAACCATCACAAAGACAAATGTGTTGGCGTGAAAGGAGCCGTGTTCACCGTGACAACAGTCATCAGTTCTCGTCTTGCATGTGCCTTTGAATTTCCTCCCAGATCTCCTCTTCCTCTCGCTCTTCCGGGCTCTTCAGGGCTCCGCCTTCACCTCGCGCCCGCGAGCTGGCGTCGCTACCCGAGGGCGTGGCAGCCATCCCTTTTGCCGCCGCCTCTGCCGCTGACTCTCCGGCTGCCGTCGTACCGCTTCCGCCCGCAACCGCCGACAGGCATCCGTCGCCCGGCGTGGCGGCCACACTTCCCTTATCGTCCACGGTGCGTGCCTGGTCCTCCGCGTGCGCCTCAGCCTGGTCGGCGCCGCCCGGTGCGCCCTTGTCCCGCACCATCTTGGCCGTGTCCTCCACGGTGCGAAGCGCGTCGCTCACGTTGTCGCGCAGGCCCTGGAAACTGGCCCGGATTTCGGTCTGGGCGCGGGTCAGCCAGCTGGACGAGCTCTCCGTCGTGGAGGCGTCATCGTCGCCCGCGCCGTCGGCCGCGTCCTTGCTCTTGGCCGGTGGCGCGGCGTCGCCGCCCTTCTCGGCGCGCAGCTTCATCAGGTCCTGCGTGAGCCAGTCGTCCTCGGGCCGGTGCACGATGGCGTAGTCGGTCGGCAGAGCGCCGCTGTCCGTCACCGACTTGGCCGAGTCGGTGGGCCGCGCCGACGAGTGCTCGCCGCGCAGCGCCTGGCGCGTCTTCCACCCGCGGAAGCCGGCCTGGATCTTGGCGGCCGCCTCCTCCTGGCGCGCGTCGGCGGCGGCCGGCGGGGCCGCCGAGCGCGCCGAGTCAGCCGGCGTCGGCGCGCCGCTGGCCACCTCTGACTGGATCGACTGGATGGAGTGCGCCGTGTCGTCCTCCTCGCGCGGCGTCGCCAGCTCGAGCTGCGGCGTCGGCGCCTGGCGAGCGGCGCCGGCCTCGTCGACGGTGCGCCGGTCCAGCCCCTCGGCCAGCACCAGCGCCTCGCTGTTGGGGTCCGACAGCGACCGCTTCAGCATCTTGCGCGTCTTCCAGCCGCGAAAGCCGGCCTGGATCTTGGCGGCCGCCTGGGCCTCCGGACTGACGTCGGTCATCGATATGGCCGGGCTCACGCGCTCCGCCCGTCCCTGGGGCCCCAGCGAGAGGCCCTTCATCTCCTGACGGGTGCGCCAGCCGCGGAACCCGGCCTGGATCTTCGAGGCGGCTCGGTTCTTCAGCGTCTCCACGTCCATGAAGCTGCCGGCGCCCGTGTCGGCCGCCTCCTGCGACATGTCCGGCAGGGAGGACGCCCGCCTCAGCCGCCGCTCGCGGCGCACCTTCCACCCACGGAAGCCCGCCTGGATTTGGGTGGCGGCCGCGTTCTGCCTGGAGATCTTGCGGCGCGCCTGCCAGCCGCGCACGCCCGCCTGGATCTTGGTGGCAGCCTGCTCCTTCTCGGGCGACACGTGGGCCTCGTCCGGCGGCGGCTCCACCTCGGGGAATGGCGTGCTCGGCTTTTCGGACTGCTGCGACTGCCGGCCCTCGAGCTCTTCGGGGAAGATGACCGACTGCGTCTGCGCCAGCGGGTCGTACTCCATGTCCTCGGTGCGCTCTGAGGCGTCCAGAACGGCCTCCGTGTCGTCCGCGGCTGTTGCGGATGTAAGCCTGTCGCGAGGTGAGTCCCCTGCTGACGGCGGTGTTTCGGGTGGGGCCGGCGCGGCCGCCAGGGGGTCAACAGCAGGTTCCGAATCGTCATAAACTCCGCCAGCGGGAGGATTTTCTTCTGACTGTTGCGCTTCTGCGGCTGTCTCGCCGGCAGGGCTGCCGGGGGTAGGCACTTCGTCGGAACCGCTGGCGAACCGGTCCACCTTGACAAAGGGCTCCTCCTGGACGCTGGCGATTGGTGTTTGAATAGTTTCCACGTCGTCGCGAACGTCAGTTCCCGAACCGAAGACTGCTTCGACGCTGGACTGCACCCTGTCCCCCGATCCCTGCCTTTCCTGGTCCCCGTCAGCCCCAGAGTTTCTGTGGCCTTCGCTGCGGAGTGACTCGTCATCACCTGCGTCGGCATTCGTCGTCTCGGCCAAGACATCTTCAGTTACAGTGCTCGTTTCCTGGCGAAGGCCTGCTTCGCCCGCTGGGGACGACCGGCTGAGGAATTCGTCTGTTTTCTGGTCCACCTCTGAAATAAAGCTCGCATTTCTCTGTTCGGGTACAACCTCAGGCGTTTCTACCTCCCTCGGCACGTCAGCAGCCTCGGGAGACAGCGTTCTGCTCTTGGCGGAGGATTCCGCTCCACTCATCGCAGCGGTTCCATGCGCAGACTCAGGATCATCTTCTCTGGCCACGTCGCCAGCGCCCTCCATTGACTGTTCACCGGAACGAGCGCTCACAGCCCCAGTTTCACTCCTCGAAGGGCTCACGGAAACGTTCCCCGGTGTTTCTGCTCGGGTCTCGCTTTGTTCCATATCAAGCGCCGGAGAACGGGATGCGTCGTCAGTCATTTTGGAAGCGGTGTCAAACGTCTGATCTGTCAAAAATGCGCCTTGCGATGCGACATTTGCAGCAGAAGATAAGTTGTCGGCACTGTGAGGGCGAGAGTCCTCTTTCGCAGATGGCGAGTACAGGCCAGAATTCTGGTCACGAGAAGGTGACTCAATTGAGGAACGTTCTTCCAAAACAGTTGAAAAGGGTCTTGGTGCATCATCGACCACTGGGAGCTGATCAGGCATGTCATCTCTGATGACAGCGGCCCTGAAATTCGATAGGACCTGGAGCAAAGGCATCGTCTTCTGCAGCCGCTGACATAGTGTGAGAAATGTCCCTTTCTCCAGGAGACTGAACCCTTGACCCGTCTCTCATGCCTTCGGAATCAGGTTGCGAGACTGCTCCAGCCGTGGGCGATTGTGCGTGCGAATCACTTTCTGCAGCGGCGGACTCACCTCTGGTTAATTTCGTCTCCCGTGCGGGGCCGAGTCACAGAATCATCCCCGGAAGCAGATGATTGAGGGCGTAGACCTATGTCCCCTGTAGGAGACTGCAAGCCAGCATCCTCCTTCTACAGACGCGGTCTGTGGCCTCGAGTCTTCACCTGCAGTCGACTGGTCGACAGCCGACTGTACGCCGGCGTCTTCCACTTCACTCAGGAACTGATCTCTTGCCACTGCAGACTGCTGTAAGGAATCCTCACCGTAATTCGGTGACTCGATACGTGAATTATCTTGAACCATGGCAGACTGCTGTCTTGAGTCTTCGGCTTCCGCAGGAGACTGAATTCGAGAATCATCCTTGATGACTGCTGACAGCTGACGCGAGTCCTCGTTTTGTAAGGGAGAATGCACACGAGATTCCTCCCCAATAGTCGAGTAATGAGATCGCGATTCTACTCCCTCCACAGGGGACTGCGCCGGCGATTTGTCCTTAGCATCCGCTGACTGGACTCGTGAGTCCCCAGTCTCTGACGGCGTTTGAACTCGATAGTCGCCTTCACCGGCTGACTGAGGACGAGACGTCTCGTCCTTCGCTGGGGACCCTGGAGCGGAGTCCTGCCTCGTAGCACCTGACGACGGACGGGATTCTCCTGGCCCTTGAAGCTCTTTCGCCGCGGCCGATTGCGTTCGGGGCAAGTCCTGACCCTGGGCCGACCGCGCCCCGGATTTTTCATCGTCCTCTAGCGGCGACGACCGGCCGCCTGCCGTTGGAGATGGACCGTTGTCGTCTGTCTCCTCCGGCTCCGCTGACTCTGAATGGACGGGGCTCGAGGCTTCTCCGGCGTCTTCTCCACCGACAGCGGGCTCCGGCGTCTGGCTCGAGTCCGCCTCACCTTCGCCAGCCGCCCGACTAGTCGCGTCACCTCGTTCGTCGCCGGCGGCCGGCTCGTGTTGAGTTCCGTCGTCGAGCGGCGAGGACTTCCCGGAGACGAGCCGCGGGCTGCCCTCCTCTTTTCGCGACGTCCGGTCCTCGTCGGACTCAGCAGCGGCTACAGCGCCACCTGCACCGGCTACAACGCCACCTGCACCGACGGCGGAGGCCGGCAGAGCGGCGCCATCGTCGACCCCGGCGTCGTTGAGGCCCTCCGAAGGCGACGCCGCGTCGGTGCCAGCAGCTGACACTTCGTTCCTGTCTTGCTCGGCCTTCAGCTTGCCGGCTACGGCGCCGACGGTGACGGCGCCGGCGGCGGTGGCTCCCAGGGCGCCCAGAAGCACCGCCTCGTCGTCCTGGACGACACCGTCCTGTGGCAGACCGACACGGGCAGCTCTAGACGGCGCGCCAAGTGGTTCACACCTCGTTTCGACAGTATGCGACATTGAAAACACGGCACCTCAAGATCGGATGTCTTGACGCCTCAGAGAGGCGTCAAGACATCGGATCTTCTCTGTTCCCAGAGGGGCCCCAGCTACATATCACGAAGATTATCATCATGTTGTAAGGATGATGAATCGAATGCAATAGAAATGCAAACGTTTGTTTCTTACTTGGAAAGTCCCAGTGCTTACCATGCCCACACATAACGGTGCAGAATACAAACATTTGACATCTGCCCGAAGCAAATAAAATGGCCTTTTGCTACCACAACCTTGAGCCATGATTTTACATTGAAGGCATGGCGAAGTGTTAAAAAAATGGCATTTTTCGGTTTCCCATATTTCACTCAAATGTTTTTCGCAGCTAAGTGACGTATCTACACGATAGCTTTGCGGATGCGCGCGTTAAGCTGACCACAGACGCACCCATAGATAAACCATACATACAGCATATTCAGTTCCGTCAAAATAAGGATGTTGTTGGTTAATTACAATACGTCGGCGCAAAGCAAAACGATGACAACAATACCAGAATGTCCAAAACACCACAATGAGGCAAATTCCTGCCACATTCGGCATCGCTGTCCTCTCTCGGGACGGAGGCCAACAATGCACCGCCACACGGTGCTGACCTGTGTATTGTCATCGCTAGTCGGGGGGTCCCGGCTGGGAGGGCTGTCAGGCGCCGTTCTGCCAGCGTGTTCATCCTTCTCCTCCGAGTTGGAGTGCTCCTCTACAACGACCCCCTGCAGGAGTTTGTCGGTCAGTTGGCCTGGAAACAAGGAACAGACACGTCAACGTAAACATTTGGGAGATGCTGACAGGCTCTTTACTCACTGTGGTGAAAAAGGGGACGCTGTAAGTCATTCACCTTGTATGGTTCATATAGTCCTCGTTAACTGATCGTCAAACAGACTGGTATCTGTGTGAAGTAGGTTCGGCCAAACGATTTTTTTTTGTTTAATTCGCAGTTCACGCCTAAAGCCAGACATGTAGCCAGATTTTTCCTCGGGGAGCGAGGGTAAATGTCAAATTTCGTCATGTGCCACTCACATATGGCGAAATTCATAAAAAAGCAGCAGTCATGCATTCACATGAATTTCCTCGGCAGAATGACTTCATAACGGAGCAATGTTTTGCTGAAAGCCAAGTGGAAACAGGCCTTAAAACTCAGCCTGGCGCAACAGTTCTTTAGTTCTTATTTCCGATTAGTCCAATGGTGGGCCCAGGCACGACCTTTCAGAGGAAGTGGGACGAGTACGAGTCGGTGATAACATTTTGCCATCACCTAGCAGTATATGTTTGTATGGTTTACGAGGGCTGTCTCTGGATAACAAACAGTCGATTCTTTTTTGTGGACTAAGGCCATATGGTATTTCTGGGAAATGGAACATGTTTATGCGAGGATAATATCAAACTAGACAAGAAACAGTGTGACTGTCTTTCGGAATATCATCAAAGTAAGCCGCTTTGAAGTTGACGTCTGAATTTTGTGACCAAAACTCTGCGATTGCTATTTTGGACCTTTGGAATGGCGTGCGCAGCGGCGTAACAATTTTGGGACGCTTTTCATATCAATAAGCAATCTTGAATGCTACTGCCTTTGCTTCGTACTGCAGTCCAAAATCTGGGAATGCGGAACTTTCTTGGAACATTTCTATCACCAACATTTCTTCCTCAAAACAGTCAATGTTCGGTTCACCAGCAAAAAGCTTATTCACCCCCATTCCCTACTCCACCCCCTATGCATATATATATATATATATATATATATATATATATATGTGTGTGCATATATATGCATATATGTAATATAATATAATACATAATATATAGTTATCTGTAACACCTATATATATATATATTTAGGCAGATAGATAGATAGATAGATATTGCTTTTCAAAACGACGGCATATTGCGCATTGATCAGTTTCTTGTTTGTTCAACGTTCCGTAATATTCGTTTGTCGTTTTCAGTAAAACATCTCCAAGCCGTTCATTTATTGGTCGACATTTCGAAATACTCTAAGTCCGTTATCAAGACAAAGCTGTCAAACAATGTGGCATGCATGATATACCAGAGAAGGCCAAAATAAGCACATTGCGTTCAGGAGAAAAACTGACATCACAATATATGACACACGGCACAATTTTATATGCACTTTCAGGACTGCAGAACCCCCACAGCCACCGTATTCATTTCTTACCAGCCACGATCGTGCCTAACAAATCTGTCGTAAAGAGCTGTGTAGGTCTCCTGTATTTTACGTTGGTGATTGGTGCAGCGTCTCTGATAAAAATTATCTCGAGTGTTTTGAGCCGCCTGCGGTCGTACTGCACGCAAGTATGGTCATGTATGACGTGAGCATGCTCCTCACAGTGAGGGTGGTATGGCAGTGGCGCGTGTGTTTCTTTGGGACCTCTCTTGCAGGTGCATTGTCAAGAGCTGATTTAGAGCCGTAGTCTTCATAGTGATGTAGTGAACACAGCACCTCACTTAGTACAACGTAGATTATTTCATATGCTATAACACTATATATCTCATGCACAGTCGTACTGCTTTCATCGAAATGTCGTCTGAATTGCCAAAGTCCTCGCTCTTCTTTATTGGACATTCTTATGATCTTTACTCTCCAATGGCCAATGTGCTCTGAATCGATTCGGCGACCTCTTTGTAATCCGAGAATCACGGCAGGTGCTCCTCAGAAGACGCAAGTCACAAGTTCGAACAATCGTTTTCTTGCACATCTTTACTCTTGCTGGAAGGCAGGGATTTTTACTCGAACTGGTGACGAGCAATATGGTAGGCACTATCTCGCCATTTGGCCCCTAATTAAGCCAACGCAACGGGTCAAGAAGCGATCGATATCAATAGCTGTGTGCCCAAGGAATCCAGCGGTGCCCCCTTCGACGCGGTGGGGTTAACCGGTAACCTTCTAGGTTAGGCCAAACTTTATGCTTCGAACTTTAATTTGATTTTTCGGAATTAAAAACGACATATGGAACCAAATAATAATAAAATCGTCTCCTTTCATACCCACAAAATTTCATAAAATCTCCTTTCATATTCAGAGCCAAAATCAGTATAGGAGTATTCTAAGGCAAAAGTGTTATCTTAAGTAACTGACCTTGTTTGACCTTCAAAAGCTTGCTTACTACCTAAACAGACCTCCTCGCTTGTGGACTACCATTCTGAACCAGTCTGATGTCCATCATCTGCCATTTACGTATACCTATTGCCCTAAAACAACATATTCCGCATTCGACCCAAAAATGGTTCTGAAAGCCCTTTAGTAATGACGTCATAGCTCGCTGGTCTGAGACGACAAGGGTCACTGTTTTTTCCAAAACATGCGCAATGGAACGTATCGTTAGCTATGCCAAATTTTACAGCGTTTTTGTGCACCGTATTGCAGTGTTCCCGGAGGCATTGCTTGGAGGAATGACTCCATGAATTGAATGAATGAATGAAAACATGAATGAATCCCCTCGTCCGGAGAGGGTTATCCCATCCGAATACAATACACTATCACCATGTCTGCCGAGCACTCTCCATTTGAGCGTTCTAATAAGTACTTGGACCGTAGGATCGAGGTCGCTGTTGCCATTTCTGCCTGAAACCGAAGGTCGAGGGCAGAAATTCAACAGCGACCAAAGCCAGGAAAAATTAGTCCGGCCCAAGTAGGGCATGGTTTTTACCAAATGCTGTTGTATGCCAGAATAAGGACAGAAAATTGAAACCAGTTTTCTCATCATAATTTGGTCATGACATCGCGAGCGAATACCATGAGGAAGTCGATTAAAATGCTTTTTCAGTCTGACCATAGCGAGGAGACCTCAAGTAAGGTTGAATTTTGGTCAAATTGCTTTGAAGCCCATGGAAAGACTATAGGCGTAAATGGCTGTCTTTTGGTGAGTTTCTTCCAGTCAGTAATGCCCGTCTCAGTAAGTTCCTACAGAAGGCTCTCGTATTTTTGCCCTGAATAACATTTCGCGCATGATTTGGTAAAAGATTTCGGCCAGTGGTCAAAAACGTTCTCCCAGATCAAAAAGCTTTCAGGGGAAGTGTTATACCGGGCGCGCAAGGTAACGCAAAAGGGACATTCCAGCATTCGGTAAAGAACGTTTCTACACCATCAAACACTTTGGTTCGTAAACGAATCTATCCATGGCTCAGCGATACAATCCAGAATTATTTTCTAACCGGCGTCCCTTATACTTATACGGAGGAGAAATGTAACACTGCATCAGTTCTCACCGAAGCAAAAAGTCGTCTGGCAAAAACTGGAACTGCACGAGACAATAACGAACCAGCTTATCCTTCTACGGAGATGGATACTCCCCATATCATTCAAAGATATAACAGATGACAGTGACACATCCAAATTTGAGAAACATCTTGAAAAGGTACAGCACGCCTTATGCTGTAGGACTCTTGAACAAGTGCAGTAGCCAGTCAACAGCCACTGGGTCGCAAGGGCGTAGCCAGGATGTCGCCCGGGAAGGGGGGAGGGCAGATTTAACCCCGTTCAAAACAGAAAACTCTTCGGGTTGCGGCCACTGTATTTTCGAGTTTCGAAACTTTTCCTTATCCGTGGAATTTTCAGTCCCCAGCAAAGGGTCATGGCCCTTTTACCCCTCCTTGGCCACTCCCCTCCCTGGTCGCCGGATGCAAATCCAGAAGGAAGGGGATCTACGTTGGTCAAAGGCTTGTCTTATTTGTAGTAAAGTATAATGAAAGTAGACCAAATGTATGAAGAAATAAAACAGGAAGCACACGGCCTCCGATTCCCAAATTTAAGTATCCCACCACGATCCATGCTTCCCTCGGTAGATTTCCGGTCCTGTTCCCTGTGCGCAAGCCAGAAACGAACAGTCTCAAAAGTCAGTAACTGTAACGTTATGGCATTTTCCTTCACCCACCACCACTCCCCCCTGTCGCTAAAAATTGTCAATCTAACTTTTGTTAACTTAACTAATGAACCATTAAGTCTCTTGTGCTGGGGAAAGATCCTTAGCTGTGCTGTCTTTCGATGAGTAATTGTCACGGCCAATTAAGTAGACAAAGGAATCAGAAGTATCCAATCTTCGTAGAGCACATGCTCTCAGTTACCACCTTTTACCACCAATAGTCAGCTTCAAGTGTTTTCATGCCTACTGTTATAGTCCTAAATAAACTTCAGTGGCAGCAGAACTGCAGCTCTTTGCTTTGTTCTGGTTCTAATGTTCCTCACATCTCCACTTTATTTCATTATTTAGATAGCACCATTCCGTCCAAAAACATCCTATTCTCAGTCCCCCACTTCAAAAGCAGTTTCAAGCCGAGTCGGACTTTTCCTATTTCGCAACTCTAGCGTACGATTTGTCCACTTGTGCCGTCAGTTGGCCGCCGGCAGTAATGCTTTTAGCCCATGGGTGGGTCGCGTGGCTATCAGATGCCCGAACCTGAAAGCTTTCCCAGATTTGTTGTTAAAAGCCTTCAGGCATCAAATGACGGCACCTTTGAGTACTTTTTTAGGGATTTCCGAAATCGGCGACAGTTAAAAGAAGTTTTGTTACTGAAGGCTCACACTAGTACAAACACAGTAGTACTGAGTCATATTCTTCATTTCACAGGGCTGCTACATGCGACACAAGCGACTCTCTGGCTGCTGAACTGACTTGAGCACTGAGATGAATGTTTCTTGTTCGTCTCTGCTAAGATCACAGCGATGCCGTTGATACTGTGTGTCTCGGAAACTAATATCTACTTGTATATCACTTCACCTGACATTGTTAAATGAGCTGAATTCCAGTTCTAGAGTACGCTTGGAAACTTACTAACATGCTTTGCGTTTGGAAATGTTGCATCTTAATTTTTGCGGCAGGACTTCATACAGATTAACAAATTTGGTCCACATTTCCTAAGTGAGGATAAATGAGGACACCAGCCTTTAACGCAAATGGTGGAATGTTCTGTTTCTGTTTCAACCTCTTTGCGGGGATGACCATCGAAAACATCGCACTGTCATACCCTATGCGCATTACCGCTCGGCATCGCGTCGAGCGCCGACAGCGGACACAGTGCGAAATGATGTTTTTTACCATGATACACCATGATACACTGTCGCTACGTCGACAATGACACACCCAGCCTTGCATCATGCAACTTCCGGCCGATAGTGTTTATTTGGAGAGGTTCATCAGCGGGTTGATGATGTTGGCACGCAGAACAAAGCAAGCCATGTGGAATGACAGCCTTCTACAGCCGGCTAGACAGGTGACGCGCCGCGGCGCAGAAATATTTCGGCCGAAGTTTTGCTGAACGTTCGAAGGCCACAAACAATCGGGACGTGTAAGGTTTGTAGGAAATGATGTGGTTTAGCCCAGAAACGCTCTGTAGCGCAATGCTGTATTTTTGTTTTTGTCTACAAAATAAGGAGTCACGAAATAGCTGAAAGGAGTGCCTAAATGCACATGGATCATCCTTCGATTAAAACGTCTTAGGATAGGTCACGGGTACAGATGTTTAGTGTGTATCACAAGGCACTATATGTTTGTTTTTTTTAATAACTGGATTTTAAGAACTGATTCGTCCTTGCATATAAATAACAAACTTGTCAATGACGAAGATTCAAATGCTACCATGCACTCGATAAGCCATTATAGCTATGTTTTCGGCTTTTGATAAATGACTTTCGAGATCTTAACTAGTCTTAACACTTAGAACCTTGAGGGACATTGAAAAGAGGTGAAGTTCTTTTCTAGCAAGAAAGGAAAACCCAAGCATAAGTTACTTATGGTGCACTTCCGGAAAAACATTGCCGTATCGTATGGGAACAATTTAAGGTCTTCCTTATGTAAAGAATGGACTTTTTCCGGAAGCGCCTTTCATACACTGGGACAAAACTACCGAACATTAGGGATGCATTCACGAGTGACGCTGGGGCGTGGGAGGGCGCTGCGGACGGCCTACCTTCAGCAACGTTGTACGTCCCCTGCGAGAAATAGGAGAGGATGCAGCCCATGGCGTTCGCCTCGGGCCCCTCTGCTGGGGTCGGCCTGCCTCAACCACTGCACCGCCGACTGTCCAGACTGCTTGTCCACTCGCAACAGCCGCAGCTGCAGGCTAGGCTCGCATCCTGCGGACGGAGTAGCGGCGCACCTGGCTCCGACCAGGCTGCGCCGCCCCGGCCGGTATTTTTAGCGCTCCGCGGACGGGACGAAGCAGCCAATTCCTGTGACGCAGGCCTCCTGCCCTGCTGCCAATTACGTAAACAGGGGCCGGGCCGCGGCCGCGGGGTTCCGTTTGGACGCCGACTGTTTACCCTCGCCGCTGGAACGAGCCGAAGGTCCCGCCCACCGTCGGAATTCTGTCCCCAACGGCGCCAAGACGGTACGTCGGGGAGAGAGGCGTTGTGCTGTTCTCATCTCAGATGAAAACCCCATGACGGTGTGACGGCTCCTTGCGGTTCCACTGGAAGCGCGGCGACGGCGTTTCAAAAACAGGTGCCAGGGCACCGCCTTTGAGGAGGCTTTGGAGTCAGCGTGATGACGTTTAATCAAGGCACGTGGAGAAAGGTCTGAACAGTTATTATCGGACCATTGAACGTTACTCATGTCTCGTCGTTTTTCACCCATCGTGTTATTCACTTGTACTCATCGTTTTACTCACATCGTCCTTTACACACTGTTTTACTTATTCTGACTGCTTGTTTCATAAGCTCCCCTCCCCTCTGCTTCTTTCTGATTATGCCCGAACTGTGTACCATGAGACCACTTCCAATACCTGTTAGATGATCAATCTGACACATCACGTCGTATACATTTGTTATCTGGGTTGTATTTTACCGAAATTAGAAGCAAAATAATATTGAAAAATTGGGCTGTTTGCGGCCGCACGCGATGACCGTCTCGCGGTTCGCTTTTATCCGGTAATGTAGCCACACGTCCAAGAGAAACAAAGAAAAACACCCACCGTCTTGTGCGGAGTTACAGCCATTTGAAGGTTGTTTCGTAGATATTCGAGACCACATAACGCAGGCCATTGGCGTTCGATTTGCTTAGATCGGTCCAGTAGTTGCCAGGCTAATGCGCTGCACAACACTGGACTCATTTTGCCTTAAAGGGTACGTGCCATCTTCGTTGTTTTTCTGAAGTCCGTAAAGATTGTTCGAAAAATATCGCTGATTTTGTTTCAGCAATCGTTTCAGCACCATGGTTACGGCATCGCATGGTGAACGCTATTCTTACTTAACGCTAACCGGCGGCTGCACTGCAAACAAAATGGAATGTATTATGTATGTATGTATTTAAATGTATAAAAACGAACATCACTTGAAAGCTGAAATTAATTTTAGGGGATGATGATGTCTAAGATGGTCGTGGGCCAACGTAAAGTGGAAGAGTGGCAACGTGCCAAGAGTGGGGCAACGGCAACGTTTCCCTAAAATTAGTCCGTTCATTCCGAAGCCATTTTTATGTTTTACATGCGGAAAATACGGCCATGGAGCAATGAGATATATCAGCATCGAAATACGCCTGACATAACTATAAGGGTGACTCGAAAAAAAACGTTGGCATGCTTATAGAGGGAAATGTTGGCATTCAAACGTACTCATTCCTGTAATCACCATAAAAATTTTCTGTGTTGATATTTTGACCGAGAACATTGGAGATTTCAAAAGTCCTTGGAGGCTTTTTGGGTGCTGAAGTCTCCATTCCTTTTGCTTGGTCTTATTGGCGATTGCTTTAGTTGGGTACCCAAAAATCTGACTTTCTTCTGTGTCAGTGTGACTGGAGGTGGGAGAGGGTGTGGAATGGTTTGGACGTATATGTATATACGTATGTATACACTCGTGTGTGTGTGCGTGTGCGTGTATATGTAAGCATGTATGTGTGTATGTGCATACATGAGTGTGTGTGTGTATGTGTGTGTTTGCACGTGTGTGCATGTATGATGCCCCACATAAAGCCGAATGACAAAATGCCGACAGGAAAGGGATTAAGAAAGTATGAGATCATTTAGAACGGGGCAGGTCAGGTTGCACTCAGTTGGGTTATCCGGTTTTCGCCATTCGAACCTTCCACGCACTGTGCACGTCATGAGCTACCTTGAAAATCGGGTCCAACTCGATGACGCGGACAAACAGATCACACAGAGGTGCTGCAAACGACCGGATTCTGCCCTTATGATGACAGCATGTTGTCAAAATTCAGCTGACAAGAGGATTCAATAAAGAGGACTCACATGGAGAACCGAGGGAAATCTCTAAAGCTCTGAAAGCATAGGGTTTTAACGCACAATGTAGAACAAAAATCGACTACAGGCCATAACATGGCTATCTCACTTCACAGCTCATGCAAAGATGGAACATTTACTTGAACCAGTGACCGGAACCTAAACAACATTGACAGTTTTACTGCGTGCATGATACGCGTGAAGCATCGTTATTTTCCATGCCGTGAAAATAGCATGTGGTGGCATCTTACCTTACCCTGACGATCGTGAGAAAACGAAGCGATTTTGGGTTTGGCCTTGACCAGTGACCTCATTATCATTCCGAACTTAAGTTATTTAAGATTAGGCATGACGATAAAGGGATATCAATTGGCACTGAAATCATTCAAATCCGTTGAACAGTTCAAGTGTTGAACAGTTCAGTTCATATCCTGGTTGGGGAAAATTCCTCCCCCACAGTCATTGATGCTGCACCAAATATCTAAGTCAGTGACTGGGAGACGTGTAGGAACGCAAAATGAGGGGGAGGCTCAACCCTGGGTCGATTAACCTGGGTACCCGCAAATATTGGCTTCTGTCCGGCTTTAGGCCACTTTGTTTTATTATTCTGAAAACGTTTAGGGGGTTGGCTGCCAGGTTGGAGGGGGGGGGAGCTCGGGCCTCCCCAGCTGTATAGGATCCTACATCCCTGATGACCTGGTGAGGAGCCCGATTAGTGAAATGGTGAGCATCGCTTCCGTCGGCGCCTCACCCTCCTTGGCAGCGAGGCGGTGGTGGAAGAAGTCGGCGCAGAACTGGTAGATGTTGTCGGGCTGGCGACGCAGGACCTCGCGCGCCAGGTCCTCCAGGGTGCGCTCCAGACCGACCGGGATAGGGATCCGGTGGAACAGCGGCCGCGCCCCCAGCAGCAGCCGCGCCCGGCGCCGCCGCTCCGTCGCAGAATTGAGCCGGGTCTCAGTGCTGCCGACAGGGAGCTGAGCTGGGTCTGTTCTGTCCTGCGTGCAGGAGGCTGACTTGTCTTAGTACTGTGGCTGGGAAGCGGAGCCGCAATGCTACTAGCAGGTTGCTGAGCCGGGTATCGATGCTGCATTCCGGCGAGATTGGGTGTAGATGCTCCAGCAGGGAGCTGGCCTGTCTCAGTTCTGCTTTCAGGGGGAGTTGATTTGGGTTCCAGGGGTACGGACAGGAGACTCATCTGCTCATCAGTCCTGCCGACAGGGCCCCAACCTGCATCTCATGTTTTACACAGCAACAGTTGACTTCAGGCAGTCTCTAAAAATGTCATTGTTTATCGAGGTGTTCATTAATTAAAAATATGTTTCAAGTAAGGGAACGATGAATTAGTTGCTTTCCAATTTTTTACTTATTATATAAAAAGCTCTTGTCAGCCTCTTCTGCGAGATATTCGCTTCATGAGATGAGTGATGCAGTTCCACTGAAACGTTTACTTGATGGCAGCCGCCGCACAAAATCTGGAGTCGATTTCGTACAACATAGTAGCAGAGGATTTCTGCACATGTGGAAATAAAAAGGCCCCGCATGACCTCGGCCATTGTAAGTTATTTTCGTCATAGAGCGACTTGATCGAATTTGTGTTTTATATCACGTCATGTCGGCAACATATATGAAGCTCATGTTCATGTCTTTACTTTAACCGGTGTATTGTTCTGGCGATGCCGCAAACATACGTACGTTAACCCCCACCAGTATTCGCCATTGTATGGCTTTGAACAGCGCATGACAGAGGATGGTAAACTCCACCACCTTCGTCATTTCCAGGCCTGACGTGCCACAATAAGGAAACAAAACAGTGTGTGCAGCTTGATCTTGATGTCAGCACGATGCTATCAATGATTTTAGTTCACACGATGACCTTAGAGGCGACCTCAAAGGAGGCTACGCTAGTGGATTTTGGTTTCCATGGCATTTTAACCCTCGTTCGTATGGGGGGATGGTGCATCCCCCTGGGTTTTTCGGACGAAAATTTCCATCGGCTCTTTTGATCCGGTGCACATTCTGGGGGATGCTTTCCGCATCTTAACACGAACAATTTTCTTCTACGTTGCCATGGCGACGAACTATAACGTAATAATGGGAGCCATGTCAGGCGTTTTCGCGCTCCAACGCTTTCATATATATATATATATATATATATATATATATATATATATATATATATATATATATATATATATATATATATATATATATATATATATATATGACAAAATATATATCAGTCGACTCCAAATTGTATGTTCCATAAGACTACACATAAAGTCAATAAGTTTTTGCTCACTGCCGAGATTATCAAGAGTGTAAACTAAAGTCATGATCTACGACGGGACACGCATTACTTTTTATCTTTGGCAATGTGATAGGAAATAAGTATCGCAAAACAACCTTAATATTCAGATTGCTTGAGGTGTAAGGAATCGAATGATATAAATTTCGTGCACTTCATGTTTTATTTTATCAAAAGAGAGTGGCATTTAGGGAACGCCGGACTTTTTCTCCGACGAGAAGAGCGGGGTCGGCCGCGGAATGAGTCTACAACACCACGGCATAGCTAAAATTAGATTTTGTGTTGGAAGATCAACTCGAAGAATGTTTTTAAGGTATCTAAGTTACGATTTTTAGCTAATTCAGGGTCATTTTAGGTCATTGGCTTCAGGTAACTTTGGATGACCTAAGATGATCTTTATATGTCATTCGACAGTAGTGTTTGTTAACTGAGATGCTACATTTGACTTCAGCACCTATTATTATCTACAAAATGTTTCTGCAGCCCCGAGAACGCATTTAAGCCGGCGGACCCGCTATAAAAAGAATGACCTGGCATGATCTGGATCGGTCTCCAAAATACAACCATATGGTGCACTGATAGACTTGTAATTGATTGATGAACACTGCGATATCCGTTTCGATGAAATGTCGTCTATTATTTGGCGTTCATTCGTGCTTAAACTTGGAAAATACCAATTTCTGCCAATGTTCTATCTCTGACCCAGCCTGGAAGGTTGTCCCTTGATCTGACGCATTTAAAGGGATATCAATCGCGAGACCTCGTCACACGCAACACGCCGCTTTTCTGCGTCGCTCTAAGACGCACGGTGTGGAAATGGCCGGGGCCGTACCCCCATCCCCATATACGATCGCGTTATGCAGAAGGCACTTTACAGGCGAGGGTTAAGGCTTTTTAAGGACTCAAAATAACTTCTGACAATCCTTAGGGATTAAAAATACTGTTGTGGACTTAAGAGTTTCCGATTTCTACTTAACTCTTGCAAGGTCAATGAAAGATCTAATAAAGTCAGTGACCTCAGATAGTGATTTCGACGTCAGGGGTCTTGACGCAAGTAAGGTCTAAAGTAGGCCTTACTTGCGGCCACTGATAAGGCCTGTGTAAGGCCACAGTGGCCTTACACAGGCCACTGATACCATGGTTGACACCCATGGATAACAATGAGTAAGACTGAGCACAGTTAAAATGTTTGCTGTACGATGACGACCGTCGCTGTATGACCATTTTTCGACGGCATGGCCTCATCAAAGAGGTGGTAAATTAGTGTTTTGTCAAGGTATAAGAAGCATACAGTTTCATAGCAAATGTGGTAGTTGTAGTGCAACTTGCGAGAATCCTCAGGGCATACACTAACCCCCCTTTATACCAACGATGGCTGATTTATACATACATAAAGGTTGCCCAAATCCCCTGAAAGATAAGTAAGCACTAATCAAATATTTGATAGCAAAGCAGTTCCGCACTGTACTGTTAAACGTACCAAAACACACACAAGCAGGTCTTCTTAAGCATGTCTGAAAACGTGAATATCATATCATACCAAAGCGTAACCATTATGTATGCAATACGGACATTCTTGTAATGTAACAGGGAACACAGCATAACATAACAAAGACCGTTTAGCAACGATGGAATAAAAATGCGGTCCGACATGGTTCCTAAGGTTGACTCTATACTTGGAGAAAGATAATCTGCGTAGCATCATAGTTTAGTAAATGATTTGAAAGTGTGGTCGATTTATTGCTACAAAGCTTTACCATTTTCATTCAACGTTTTAATTCAAGTTTAAAATTGGTGGACTAATTCGGATCACGTATAGGATAACAAAACAAATTTATCCGTTGTGAACATGGCATGTGGCCGCGTTTTATTTTTGTTTTGCGTTCCGCAGTTTCGTGTTTGCATTGGCTGGAAACACAACGCGAGCGCTCTTTCCTCTTTACCTCAAATCCAAAAACGGGCACTCCATTATGGGCCGACTCACCAAAAACTATTACACTGAAAACACAAGTCAATCTCTCAAAATAATTAGCAGGTTCTAAAAATCCTGTTACGTCACGTGACTCTCACCTGTACCCGTTCTCCATCGCGATGTAATAGATAGCCCTCCAGGCCACGACTGGTCGAGGCTGGAATGCGGAATCGATCCTGTGACGTCACAACCTCCGACGCCATCCCCATGGAAACGCCGCACAAACGGCCGAAAGGCGCACTCGATTTCAGTTGAGTCCAGTTTTCGCACCATGGGTTCGCGGAATGGGGCAAGTCCGCGGCCGCTAGTTACTTGCCTGGGATTTTAACGCAACAATCTTAGCTTTGAGCGAACGACGGGCGCCTGCCAGTGCAGGTCTGCCACCTGATGCGTCCAGGCCCTCGCCAACGTCGATATCCTCACACATGAGACTACTCTGGCATTCGGCTGGCTTCAGTCACGGAACACCCACAGTGATGACGATGGATGGTGCATTGATATATTTCTGACGTAATCGTTCAATATGCTTGAATATTCTGTTTATATTGCTAGATATACTGCACCTATTTATGTCCTATTATATTTGTGTTAAATCAAAACAGTGTTTTTGTGGAATTACGTTAAAATTATATCAGGATAATCACCTTATATCTGTAGTGCACCAAATTAATTTCATATTTACATCGTGCCATGTTTATATTTCTGTATTCGCTATTTGTTTCTTAGGACGCATCCACAAAGTCGGTTTTATGCCACCACATAAATGCTCTAAAAACAGCGGTCACTCAGTCAAAGAAATTAAAACCACAGTCGGGGTATGACGTGATGGTCAGGGAACAAAGGTCGCAGTACTCATGCAGACGGCGCCGCATCACGCTGGTTTCTCCGGTTCCCAGCAACATCGGTTGTGCACGGGAAATGCCGCCGTGGGCTGATCAGCCTCATGCATGGTAGGTGAAGGGCACCCGTACCGGCGACGGCGGCTCGCGTTTGACGTTGAGATGCGGGACACATGCCACATGAGACACGTGTCATGAACATTGGTCTCAGGGCAGACGGGGAATTTTGGACAAGAAGAGTTCTTTGAACGTCGGCAAGATCGCGATTAGTCACCAAAACCCCACACACTGTTGCACCCAAGAGTCCGAATGGTTCGTGTAATCCCCGCGACCAATGTCAGTCGCCAATCTTGCGACGTAGTCGATTACACGCTGTACTGTTTTCGGCCGACAGTCAGCACCGCCACAACAGATTGTGATGCAGCACAAGATATGGGACGAAACGGGCTTAGACGGGGAGATGAAGCGCTTTGGAAGTGAGATGACGGCGGATCCTGTACAGAAAATTGTCTTGCATGTCTGAAGGAAAAAGTGTCATGACTATCCCAAATAAGGGCAAGGGTCGAACTCAACTCTTTTCGAACGACTAAAGAGGAGATTCACTGATTCCGATACTCAAGTCTGTTTTTTTTTTTTTAGAGGCCGGCGTGCCGAATAACACAAAACTGACTTTATCAGGATTCTTCTTCAGGCTGTCAGATTTCACCGAGAAAAAGCTAATTAGCTGCTGGGATACGTGATTTGGTGTAATCCAGACCACTGCTGTCGGAAAAAGAGGAATGCAACAGCTGAGTGTCGTCAACGTAGGACAAGAACCGGCTGTGTGTTCAGAAAACAAGAAGGAATCGTTCGTTCACGAAGATAAGAAAGAGCACCGAACCAGTCAGAGAATCTTCGGGCACGCCATGAATGAATGGAAGGGCGGTCGATCCACCAGTGACAGCCTGTCGTCGCCCCCTCAGGTAACTGCTCAGCCGATCCGGGGTGATGTTATACCGTCCCAGGTTGGTGAAGAAAGCCTCATGGTTTGCGCTGTCGAACACTTTAAGATCGATAGTCGTGACGGAGGCAGCACGTTCGGCATCGACCTCTTGCGACACCCAGGCAACAACGTCGAGCAAGGTATCCTCTGTTGAGTGGCAAGAGCGATAAGTGTACTGAGATGTGAAAAGGCAATGATTCGCAGCAAATAAGAAATCAGCTATGGGCAGACAACGTTGTCGTGATCTTGGATATAAGAGGTAAAATTGGTATGGGTCGAGAGTTGTTTACGTTGGACTGGATAAATCCTTCGTAAATCGCCACCACACAAGCAGTTTCCCAGACTGCTCCAGGGAAAGAATTTGACGTTATGGTATGGTTCATAATGTAATTTTTGGCAGGATGGAATGAACCTGACTGTAAATAAAGTCATTCCATATACTATCCGAAACACATGCAAATGTTTTTTTTCTTGAGGATGCCAGTCAGGACCTGCCTATTCCACTCAGTGAAGTTTGAACAGATAGAGATGCAGCTTGTTCACAATGCTTTCCCGGATTTTTTTTATCATTCTGGTTGCCGTTAAGAAGATATACGGCCCTCCGGCCTCCCCCCAAGGGGGAGGCAGGGGGTCCCCTGCCCCCAAGGTGGGGGAGGCCGGGGGACCGCCCTTCCTCTTCACAGGCCCGCATTTTTTTCTAAAAAAAAAAACATTGCACATCGTCCCAGCAGGTGGTTCTCGTATGATTTCAGTTCTCACTGAGGTTCGCTCGCCCCTCCTTTAAAAAAATCCCGACTGTTACCCTGGTCGTATCGCCATTTTCTGGTGGGGTTATCAGCTGATGAAAGACGTTGCTGTCGAGACGGGGCGTGACGTCCTTTGACGCTGCAGTCGGTGAGCTGACGAGAGAAGAGCTCGCCTCCTTGTCTTTGGGACGTAAGCAGGACGGCTCTCTGAGCGTGCACTGGGCGGGAAGCGCAGTGCGCATGCTGATCGCGATGAGGGCTCCACGTCGTCGCTGGCGTCATCTCGAAGCGTCAGCTCGAAGCGTTCCCCAGCACTCCGAGAGGACACTGGCGGCGGACGGTGGCTGCCGGACCGCGCGGCAGACGGTGCTGGCCGCGGCGCCACGCGGTCGCCTGCGCGGTCAGCTGCCGCCTGGCGGAGGCGCCGCCAATCACCATCTTTAAGTCGCTCAAAAGATGGCAGTGTACGCCGCGCTGATCCACCGGCCCGGCGGCGGCGCGGGATCGGCTGAAGACAGCTCGCCTTCAGCTGACGACGATGAACAGTCGCCCAAAACCACTGGTGAACGTCGACGGGAGCTTCAGTGCTGGTCCTGCCGGGGCGTCGGGCACCTGAACTGGCACTATTGAAACGGGCAACCGGGCAGGCTGGCAGGGAAGTGGAACGATTCCCACGACGCGTAGAAATGTCAACGGTTTTTCGGTTGCCAATGCGCTTTCGGACATTGCAGTCAAGCGTCTCCCATTGATAGCCGTCTCTTTGGCGTAATTGCTGCTGACATTCAGCTCAGGTCACCTGCCGGTTCGCCGTCAGCGTCAGGTAATCAGTTGGCGCGCTGGGTGTGTGTTCTCTCGATGAAGAGGCTGCGGGGTGAAGAGAGATAGCTGTAACTGAGTTCATGGTGCTGCATAAACTAACCTTGAAGATTTTTAGGCGTGATCTGTATTCGAAGAGGGAAACCCTCGTGCTGGAACTCCTCCATCATTTTGATTTCAAAGGATTCTAATGAATATCAGACTGTGCAGACATGAAATCATCGTGCAAACTTCTCATTCCGAAACACAGGCATGGAGCCAAATCTGCGTGTTTTGTGCACTGGGAAAACATACTACCCCCGCGCATGTCCATGGAATGCATGCATTCGTCGTGTTTTCGACACCACCGAAGCGTTCTAGTGGACCTGAAGCATATGCATGTACACGCAGATGAAATCCTGCTGACAAACCCGAGTAATGAGGAGCATTACCGGACTCTACACACATTTCAGGAGAGACTTCGCTGTGCAGGGCTCAGACCCACTCCAGATAAATCCAGTGTTTTTCCAAACCACCTTGAAATACCCTGGTCACCAGATCACTCTTGGTGGGGTTTCCATTGATCCAGATCGTGTACAGATCATTGCTGACATATATCCGCCTACGTCCGTGAACGGGGCTAGGCGGACGTTTGGTTTCTTTTTGTGGTTTTGTAATTTCATCCCGTCCTTCATCATCGTTACAGAGCCCTTGGTCATTTTGCACAACTCCGAGGATTTGTTTTCTCGAGAAAGGAGCTCGACCAGCATTTTTTTCGCCTTTGCGCTGAGATGATTGGGCCGGAGCGCTTAGCTATCCACGCAAGGACTGTCCGCTCCTCCTGTGCAGAGACCGTAATTCCACAGGGTCAGGCCCAATTTTGTCTCAAATTCAGGATGGGGAGGGCAGCAGTTACAGCTGCGCTCAGAGGAAGTGGAAGACGTATTAGCTAGAAGTGTGTAGTTTCATTCAGTATCTGAAGAAATATTGCAAGCTTTTGGCAGATGCCGTGTTTACGCGAGTTGTGATCGCAAGATCCATCTTCAGCTCTTGCACAATTTGGATCACATCAACTCGACGGTGGTGCGCTGGAGGGTGTTTGTGGGCCAGTTCCGCTTCTCCGTGGTGCACAGGCGAGCCTCTCAGATGCCACATGTGGACATGCTGGCCCGTTTGCACGAGTGTCCACAGGTAGGTTGGCCGAAACCCAGGGGAGTGTCGCAGGTGAGGGGACTCTCGTCCCCGCCGATGGTTTGGATGGCGCTGGAGTAAAGAGCGATCAGAGGTTGTCTCAACCAGCGCATCCTCATGTTGCCGGGGCTCCACTCGGTGACTGGGCGCAACGTATGCCATTATCCAGACCGGGCGGACTCGGGCTGCCCGGCCGATGCTGGCGCCCCTGGTGGGGAATCTGGGAATCGTGCGTGGCCGGCATGCCGGGCAGCGACGGCGAAGGCAGCGGTGTTCTCGACCGCTGGAGGCGGCGACGGCGCAGACGCCGACGCTCGTCGTGCTGAGCCGGAAAGCCACGACGGGCATAGCCATCAACAGCGACAGCAGTCGATGTTGACTGGCACCGGTGATGTGACTGCTGTCCCATCCGCACAGCCAGAGGGCGGGGCGCGCAGTCAAAAGGGCTCAGAAGGTGACTGACGGCTGCCGATTTTCTTGCGCAGCTCTCTCTTAAGCCAGATTCTCTTGCATGGTACCCGAGACATGGCAGGAATTTTAGGACGATTGTCCACCTTGTTAGTCATGGACAATGATCCCGCCTCGCTTCGCCCTGTCTGAAACGAGAACCACCTCTTCAGTTCTACATGAGACGGATGGCGGTCTACTCCGACGCGAAACTCAACCGAAAAGAGCTGCTTTGATCGTATGGCCCGACGCTAGGCGTTTTGGGCTCCTCTTCAGTCACCATGATGTGTCTCGTCACGTCCATGGGGACGGGGTTGAACTGCACGAACAGTTATGCGGACACGTTTGTTATCTGGGGCTAAAGAGACTGTGAAGACTATGTTCGGATCTGCATACGGACACAATAAGTGGAGAGTGATGCACGGTCAAACCTGCTCAAGAACTTGAGCTTTCAAATGTTGTGCCAGTTCATGGACACGATACAGCTTTGGATAGCGCCACGAGGCCATGGGTAAAGTCAAAAGAAAACACCTGGACATTAAGCGGAAGCTGTGCGCTGTTTCCGAGTCTCGCGGCTCCGACTGGGAACAGTGCCTTCCGGGTCTCATTTTCTCCCCGAATGTTGAGGTGTGCAGTACCCATGGCTAAACCCCATTCTTCATTTCTTTTCTTTGTTATCCGATCAGCCCCATTTCCCAGCTGTTCAGAGGTCAGGTGGGTTTGTGTTCAGACGACTTCGTTCACGAGAAGCTTCGAATTCTTTCGGTGTTCTGAAGAGGCCCGAAGGCAGCAGGCAGTGAATGTGAAATAGTACAAAGCACAGTTACGACAGACGACACAGGACTGGGGATCAAACACTGGGGACAGACTGATCGAATCTGGTATCGAACCTTCAATGTCAGAACAAAAATGGGTAACCCGTGGGTGGGACCCTTTGTTGCTTGTCGCATGGGTCGCTGGCACATCGATTTCGTGGACAAGAACGGCACAGTTCGTCGCACCCATGTGAAATGTTAAATGGTGCCATAGAGCGCCGGTGCGTAGAGTCCCTGAGACCAATTTAACTGAATGTGTGGCAAGAACTGTTTACGTGCACAAAAATAATACTAAGTTGCTTATGCTGCGTTCACAAGTCCGCCGCGTGATATCATGGGCGAAATGCCTCATGGATACGATTACGTGGTTTGTTGTGCGCGCCAGTCCAAGTCCGCGCAGGTGTGGGTTGCGAGAGTTGAGGACGAGCGCTTGATTTGCCAAATGCAATAGTTTTCTTTATATGAGGGAGGAGGGAATTTCACGGCCCGTACTGGCGTGCGCCCACCCCTGTCCGGTGTGACGTGGAAATGGCTTGAGGCGCTGGAGCCACCCCGAACAGCCGGACGTGTGCGTGTCGCGGGCAGAGAGAAATGCAGGTTTGTTACGCTGACTGCTGAGTGGTGACTGCTGAGATCGCCTGGAAGGACTTTGACGCGAACTGACTCGTGCTTGATTCCTGCGGCATTGGAATCGACACCGTGACCAAAGTCGTTCCGGCCAGAGTCGGAATCGGAATCGATTCCATTGATGAGTGCTGTGATCAGAATCATGGTTGAACCACACCGTTATCTACAGAATAAGGTTGAAATCGATTTCAGTGCCATAGCCTGACATCAAAGGTGAAATCTACTGGGCATGAAAATGGTGAAGGTTTTTTTACCAAGAGTAGCATCAAGGCATCTTAATCCGCACCCGACTGGCGGTCGGCGCCTAACAACGCCCAATTGGGGGGGGGGGGCGGCGGTTGTCGGCCCCCCTAACTCACGAACGGTTAGTTGCACGATGAAAATAACCACATCGTTGGAATGCCCATCACGAGCAGAGCTCGAAACTAGTACCATTTTTAGTTTTGGTTAGTATGCAAGCCATTTACGCTCTGTATATGTTTTCTCACAATCGACCACATGGAACCGAGAGCCAGCCTACCTCTCAGGGGCTGCGATTAATAAAGTAGAGGTAAAGGCCCCAATGGACACGTAAAACTTCACAGATGCCGATACACGTGTAATTTCTCTGATATATTTGGTACATACGCCGAAACGTTAAGTTAAAGACAAGGCGAGTTTCGCGGCGGCCGCCAGCGGGCTCCGTAGCCGAACGTGGTATGGATTTAGCTCGAACTAACGTTTTTTTTTGGTTTTCGCAGTATAGGGCTTCTCATGTAATATTTGTTTTATCTTTGTGGCTCTTGTGATGGTTTCTGATGCTCAAATTTCGGAAAATTTAACAGTTATCAATCTACGTTATTGGTTGAGCTTCACTCGCGAGAGCCTGTTTCTTTCAAAAATGTGCAATTTTTTGGACGTTTTTGAACTTTTTGGTTCAAAGTTGTTCACACTCCCAGGCGGGGGCGGGTGAACAACTCAAATGTGATCCATTTAAGTGCACCAAATTTGATTTACACGAAAGTGTGATTTTAGTATATGCCCATTGTGGCAATGAGTTCACATTTTTTGTTTGCTTTCGACTTATTACTGTTTGCCTGAAAACAAAATGCAAGCCAAATAATCTATGAAATGAAACATTGTTAATTTTTTCACCTTCCTGCGTTTTTGGAGAAACATCATGATGTTACATTTCAGTTCATGATTTCTGTAGCCTGTCTGTTATTTTTATAGTTAAGCATACGATGTATTTCGTACATATTTTTTTGCGTTTTTTTAACTATTACGTTACTCCAATAGACAAAACTGGAAGTGATGTTTATGAAGTCGATTCCGAGCCGACTCATTTCATTTTGGGTCGGGATCAGAAACGATTCTGTTTTGGAAAGCCGCGCTGAGACGAAATGGGAATCGATTCAACAAACCGTGATGGAGATTCGCTTTAAATTTTATCCAAAGTGGAATCAAGCGCAAGCCTGACGACAAGTGACCGTCTGTAGTACACTAGTGATGGACTATAGTCTGCGCACCGTAAATATTGTCATTTAGTAACTTTGAGTCAATACTGAATCGACTCATTTTTGACCGAAAGCAATGTAAGAAACTCAACTCATGGCTCGACTCAAGCATTTTCCTCAAAGAACTGACTCAGCTCACGACTCAAGAAAAGTGAGTCGACTCTTGGGACTCGTTGGCAGGCTGCCAAGCGGTGCGGACCATTCCGGCCTCGCCGACCTACAGGCGACCTTGCGCCGTCACCGGTGTGCCGTGGAACGGTTATGTGTTGTGACAGCGAGCCAGTATTGCAGTTTTTTTTCTGCAGTGATGGTGAAACATTTTCAGTTAGCCGCAGTGACGAAGAGCAGGAAAAGACAACATGAATCTGGCACGCCGCAGAGTAAGGATGGTGGTGGAAGCGTAAAAGACGCCGTAAAAGAAATGAAAGCTTTGATCAATTCCAAAACCGGTAAGGCCGTCCAAGAAATCCGAAAGTTCTTTGATCAGAGACTAGTGAGCATTAAGGGACCTCCCAACTTCGCGTATGAGTGGTTAAAGGCATTATCACGTAAAGTTTTTGAGGGGAAATCAAAGATTGTCAACCAGGAATAGCAGGACATAAAAGATCGACTGCTCCAGCCAGCGAAAGAGAAGGAGGAAGGTGAGAAACTCTTATGGAGACCGCTGCTTGTATTCTCCGGGTTGGACCTCTGCATCGGGGAGAGTGACAGAGCACGGAAGCGATGATCGCCACTCTTGCTGGCCGGCTGCTGGAGCTCGATATCGCCGTGGGGTAGCTTCTCAGCGCACGGCGGCTGTCTTAAAACAGGCTGTTCGTGAGATTCGCGGGAGATTAGCCGGCAGCCCGCGACGTCAGGCTTATAGGGCTACGAGCAAGTTCAGAGGACATCAGATTTGTCAATAAAGTCTGATTCCTGCTTGTCAGGAAGCCCTGAACTTCTTGCCGCCAAATACGTTTAAACACCATTGAATGTTGCATCTTCGTTCCAGTACCGCGGAGAAGCAAAGGGCCGCAACGTTAGCCATGTCTGCCGCCACCCCTGCGACCGCCGTGGATCGCTTACATTACCCTACAGCGGCGGGGGCGGCGGCTGGTGGCGCTGGCATGCGGGTCAGGTGCACGGGCGCAAAAACCGGCCGAGTCCGTTATCGGCACCTGGAGACATGTTGGCGGTCGGGCCTGACCGCCCCCCCCCGTTCAGCTGGAGGCGCCGCTAACCGGACGACGCGACTGCCCGGCCGGCCGATTACCCGGCCGGGGCCGGTTCCAGGGAGTCAGGCGGGTCGACTGCTAGCGGATTAGCCGCCCGGGCGCTGCCGGTGCCGGCTGTCGCATCACCTTAGCACCAACGCTCAATAACAGCTCCCGTGTTGCTGAGGGGCGGCATCTGTTGCCAGCTGCTGCTACTGCTGATGGTATTCATGCCGTCTGGGCGAAGATGCAGACGGAACTTGCTGCTTCCTGAGGCGCTGGGCCGATCTGGTGAAGAAGTACAACGTCACGGCAGACCGCTAGCGCTGATGACCCGGTACGTTGTCGAATGACGGTATGCTTACGTATTGGAAAGGAAAGTAGTTCTGGGACGCAGACTTGTAAGCGGCTCAGAATCGCAGCAAGATCTATTCTGCCTCACGAACTGTTCTTCTCAGTCAGAATCAGAATCGGTTCCCAATTCAGCAACCGTGAATAAGAGTTGGAATGGGAATCACGTTTTGCCTCAACAATAGCAATCGAATTGATCCCAAATTTCTTGAAAATCTATTCAGGGAATCGACTTACAGATCCCGACTGATTTAAATGAGTGCTTTGTCTGCCTAGTAACTGAGACCATTTATTACCAATATTCATAAGCTTAACAATGGGGTCCATCAGCAACGAGAAACGACAATTAAATGGGAAATGGAAAATGTTGTAGTTCTTTTTTGCTTAGGGGCGGAGACAGGCAATACTTTTGGGAGCCATCCCAGGCCAGTTTGACCCGGCTGAAGGCAAAAGACAAATGGCTGCCAGAAATAGTTTTTTTAGACAGAACATAGGGTGTATAGGTAAATAGTTTAGCAAGCAAACAAAATAGAAATGTAATTTTGTTAATCTGATCTCACTTTACAAGGTCGGTTCATGGTCAAAACTTAAAATTTGGTTTTATAGTAATAACTTTGCACTATTTCTCCAAATGCCAAACCTGGAATATATATGACGTAAAAGGCTGCCCCCTACTTGTGAACCAGGTTTCAGTCGGGTCGGGTGTCAGAGTCGGGTCGCGGAGCTATGACCTACAACGTCCGTGCGCTTACCCTATATCATGACAGCCGAAAAATGGGGTTTTAGAAACGGAATTAAAGTCAAATGATTGGAAACGTTTTCAAACATATGAAATGCACTGAAGATCATTCCATGTGACTCTAAGCTCATTGGAGGTTATTTAAGGTCAAAGTTGACCTGATGAACATGTAACCATGACAGTTCCCCTCATTCATGTCCCTGGCACCGTCTTTCTTAACATTACGCAATGGAATACGATTTGTACTTCTTCAGCGCAACACAAGTGAAAGCCAAAAAGACTTCTTTAACTTTTTTGCTCATTCCATTTTTAACTAATCCTCCCATTTTCGAAACCCTATGAGCGCCTATGAATTTCCCCAACATTTCAGACGTATTGATCAATGGCAAAAGTGTCATCTATAAGTTCTCAATTCATGCCAATGTCATCAAAATCGGTCCATAAACAGCAGAGCTATAACTAGTCTAAAAAGATCCCCATTTTAAATTTTGCTCCTCTGTATCTACCACTTTCAAGGTTTTGGAAGTCCCTTTTTGCAAAAACGTAGTTTACGTCATGACAGATCCATTGCCGTTTGTTGCGATAAAATCGAATTTGTCGTTCTCGAAATCTCGAGGGGGGGGAGGGGAGCGAATCCCTCTGCTCGGCATTCACTATAACGCCTTGCCCTCCAGGAATAGGGTTAAGGCGGTTTTAACAGGGTTTAATTAATTTCCGAAGAGGTGCCTATTGTTTCGTATCCACACGTTGATACATTTAGACAGATCCCGATATCCCGAATTGCCCGAAAGGTTTCAGCCACTGCTGGTGTTTAAGCGTGCCCACATGTTACCTCGCTTTCTCCTCTTTGGCGCTGCTCGGCTCTACCACCGTTACTTTACAACGGCCGGACGTTGGTGATGGCGGCGGGCGCCACTTTTCGCGAAGGCCGGCGTTGACAGAGCGGATGTGCAGGAGTGGAATTTCCAAAATTGTCTGCGGGTGTACTGAGGCGCTAAGAATCGCTTGGCCAACCGTAATCTCCCCTCAAAACCCAAAAGTCCTCAGATTTCGTTCACTTTATTTTCAGATCCCGGAAATTACCATTATTATCATTATTTTTTTTCACAAAACTTACACAAATTTCTGAGCCTAAGAGACACCTCTGCGGGGTATGAACTATGGGCGTGGCGATCGTTGGGGAAGGGCGGCAGTATTGTCGGATCCGAAACTGTGCGATGGGCTGTGCTGATAGACAAGTGGGAGTAAAGCGCAGCGGCTTTATGGATGCCTTTTTAAGGTGGCCGACGCCAGCGGTGACGAAGGTCAGTGCAAAACCCTACAACGATAAGGCCAGGTGTCATAGCTGAGAATCTATTGAGAGTAATTGACACGAAGCCCTCTACTGGACGGACGCCAGGCCCCCTACCAGGGGGTCTGGCGTCACATTGTTACACTGGACCAGTCCCATTATTGCACTGGGCCAACAGTGACACTACAAAAGTAGCAGGACAAAAACTTCCACTTGTAAAGGATTAATCGTGAAGGAAACTTGTAATTGCCATTCAGACATTTCGCAAGGTTGCCTTTGAAACCTGAATGTCATTTAAGGCAGGTTGTCTGTAATTTTTAAACACCATGGACACTGTTTCAAAGCACCAATGGCACCCAACAGTACCATGGGGCCCTTGGGATACCATCATATTCTTTAGGATGTCCTTATAGCCCACGGGACGTTTTCAGGCCTTAGGGAGGCCCTTTGAACCCTCGCGGTGCCTCTCTAGAATTTGGGGCACACTTTTGTTTCCAAGATGTCGAACATTTTCAGATCTCAGGGGCACTCTCCTGGCGTATTTGGACGCCCTTCTCCTCTTTAAGGCTTTCTTTTAAGCCTTGGAAATATTTTCAGACCAAAAGCGCCCTTTGAGTCCTCGGGGTGCCCCTCAAGTGTCTGAGCATCCTTTTTTCTTTAGGGAGTGTTTCTTTCCATCGGGACAAATTTTCAGACCCCAAGCGCGCTGTTGGAATCCTCGGGGCGAACCTCCAAGGTCCTGGGAATCTTCCTCTTCTTTTGGGCGTTCTTTTAACTCTCGGGACATGTTTTTATACCCTAGGCGCGTTCTTCGAGCCATTGGAGAATGCCCCTCCAGGTTTTGGGGTGCCCAGAATCTTTAGGGGGTCCTTCCAGCTCTCGAACATATTTTCAGACCACAGGGATGTCTTTTGAAAAACTTGGGGGCTCCCTTCCATGGTTTGGGGCGCCCTGCGATTTTTAGGGCGTCGTTTTAGACCTCGGGACATATTTTCGGGCCACTGGGGCGCCCTTTAAGCCATTGGGGACTCTCCTTTAGGGTCTGGGGCGACTTTTTATCTTTTAGAGCGTCCCTCTAGTTCTCGGGACGTCTTTTCATATCTCACAGGTGCCCGTTGGAGCCTTCGAGGCGCCTCTCCAGGGTTTCAGGTGCCCTTTCATTCTTCAGGGCGTCCTTCTTGCCCTCGGAACGCATCTTCAAACCTCAGGGGTGCCCTACGAGTCATCGGATGTGCCCCTCCAGTGGTTTGGGGCGCCCTTTTATTCTTTAGAGTGTCCCAGACCTTGGGACATATTTCCAGACCAGAGGGCACCCATTCAGCCCTTGGCGGAGGACGGGGGGGGGGGGGGGTGCTTCCAGTGTTTTGGGCACCCGTTTATTCTTCAGGGCATCCTTTTAGCCATTGGGATGTTTGCATTCCTGAGGGACGCCCTTTGAGTTCTCGTGAGGGGGTCTCCAGAATCTGAGGCATCCTTGAGGCTTCATGAACATTAAGTTAAATTAAGCTGTTGATTTCCGCTTCATCATCGAGACACCTTTAGGTCCCATGAGTCCTGGAGAACATAATTTCAGACTAGTAGGGAGCCAAAGGCACCCTATTAGCCAGTAAACGGTATTCCCGACAGGGGCGCTTTCGGCGCCCAAGGCGAATGCCATGGCCTGATGTCATCCCCCATACATACACTCCTGAAGCAAGAAAACACATGAGTGGGTCAAGATATTGGCATAGAATTTCATACCAATGATTTCCTTTGCCATGGAAAGCTCCAAAGTTACGCCCCTGCTGTTTTCTATCCCTATTGTTTTCAGTCTGCAATGTGCACCGTCACCATGGGTGCAGACTTTCGTATAGTCTAGTACCCGGTCTTCATCCGCGTGCCATAGCAAATCAGTTGTGGCGGGTACGGAAGCTCCGCCCTTCTTGGCCACCGTCCAATTCTCGTGTTTTTTTTTTGCAGCGGTGCCGTCTCGCCGCGGGGTCTGCTGGCGAGCTCGAGCGAGTTGAATCTAGCTCAGCTCTGTCTGCTACCGCGTACTGGGCGACACGGTGTACCGACTCATTAAAGACGAGATTTCCGAACAGTCCAGTACCGAGCGCGGCGTTGGACTGCAGTAATAGACTTTCCCGTGTCTTCGATTCCGCATTTGTTACAAGGTTATTCGACTGGAAATAGGAAATTAATTTGATCTTTTTTATGAAATGAATTGGAATTGGAATTATTGCTTTTGAAAAGACACTGATTCGAAGGTGAATTCATCCCGTTTTGAAAGCAAAAAAATCGTATTTGGGACCATCCCTTTTATTTTAGCAAATTCCAATACGCTGCTCACAACACATCATCATAAAAGGTTGTCTAATTCAAGCGTGTCAACCAGCTTTAGTGCTCCCAGATCGCTGTCGTTACGGTTTGCCGTCTCCCACTCTTCTGAGGTTATTGTCCTGTATCCCCAGAGTTTCATAGCTTGGACACACTTGGACTGGATGGTCCTAACCTGTGACCAGGTCAGTGACCTTGCCCACAGCAGCGGGGCCACGCTGGAATCTCGGTATGTGCTGCAAAGAAAGGGATAAACCGTTCTACAAATATTTTACTATGCATGAGAAACCAATGTCGCAAACGTTCCCCTAGTGCACTGCAAAGACGTTCGCACATGTCTGGCTTACCTGTGGTTCAAAAATCAAATGTTTTGGCCCAACACAGATGTTGTACCGTTTCGTCATCCTAATCACGCGGGCCATAATGCGTGGAAATCATTTTGAACACAGCGTAAATGCTGTTCCAAACGTTTCCGCAAGAGGAACATGAGAAGAAAGGACCAAAAGATCTTTTCTTATTTTTCACTCTGCAAGTGTGGGAAAATGTTGCATGATGGGCAAATGAAATGTCATATCACTGGACTGGGGATCAAGACCGGATGTCCGTGCTGATTGGCCCAGTGAGTAGCGTCCCCTCTGGAGGTGTGCGAGAGGCCGAAATGAGTAGATCTGCTGATGCATCAGCGTCAGCAGATCTACTGAACTGTTCCAGTGCGTGTTTGATGCGATTACCCATCATCATCATAAGTGATGACTAGATGAAGGCTTTGTCAAGGTGTTGCTAATTAAGGAAAACAAATACGGGAAAAACATAAGAGCAACACAACGGACGAGACTAGAAACTAAACCAGTAAAACAAATGCATTATCAACGTGATTTGACACGCAAAATCACATATGCAATGGAATAACGTTAAGAAAGGTCAGCGTCAAGTGACCGTCATACATAACCCTAAGCACTATAAGAAAACAATGCCAGAACAAAACAAACAAGACAGACTTCATCCATAGCGCTTCAAAGCCAAAACGTTTGTTTCTGGAGGAGTGTGCTGTACCTGGAGACGCCACCCTTCTTGGTAGTCGTGTGTGTCCGAAGAAACTGCTGTACGACCGGGTGGTAATGGAACCCAGCAAACTTCAATAGGGCCGGTACAGATGCGTTGACGTTGAACGAAAAGTCCTCGTACCGCACCACCCTGCCGCACAGGGTCAGGTCAAGGTCAGTGCGAAGGCCGCACGAGGGGCACTGTGGCTACATTTCAGTGTCGATAAATTGTCACCGATGTTAACCGCTGTTTCCACATACAGATGCTCATGACACTAGTAAGAAAGAAGAGAGAGGGAAGGAAAAAACGGAATGCTGGTGGTTCTGCACTGACACTGTATCGACATATCACCATTGCCATGGCGACAATGTAGACCCAGTGGCGATACGATGGGTGGCCGGCGTTGACAAGGCACGGACCCGGCCACTCCGACTACTGGCATTGACGCTGCAACGATAGTAAGGAATCTGCAAGGAGAGGACCATCCCGACATCCGAATACTACGCCAGAGCCGACCCAAGCCTGTGCGGTTAGTGCTATCCCCCCAACCCAGGTTATCATGGAAATAATCCTCCGTTATAGACCAAAGTCTGTCGGGCCCATTTTTCTTCGGTTCATACATAAACCCTTCACAAGGTTAAGGGACAGGACTGATCCTGGAGGTACAGACCTAAACCTCTCAGGAGGCACGGTACAGACCTGAGCCTGTCAGGACGACACGGCACGGATCTGTATCTGTCAGGAAAGTCTGGACCTGGTCTAGCCCGTAGGAAGTACGGTGCAGGACTGAGCCTGTCAGGAAGCTACGGTACAGGCTTGATCGTGTCAGGATAGTATGATAAAGATCTGGGACTGTCGGGAGGGTATGACACAGACCTAAGACTCTCAGGATGGTATGGTACTGGCCTAAACCCGTCAGGGGGTATGACACAAACCTGAGCCTGCCAGGAGGGCATCATTAAGTCCTGAACCTATCAGGAGGATAAGACGCAGTCCCGAACTGAGCCTGTCAGAAGACTATGATATGGACCTGAGCCTGTCAGGAGGCCACCGCACAGACCTGAACATGTCAGGAGGGCACAGCACATACCTGGTCTGGGCCTTTCAGGAGGATGGGATACACACCTGGGCCGGTCAGGACCGCGTGCGCACCTGAGCCGAGCCTGTCAGGACACGGTGTACGGACCTGAGTCGGCCGGGGGAGTAGCGTTTCGCCAGTCGGACGGCTGCCCAGTAGTCGCTCTCGAGGTCGGCGCACAGTCGGCCTGGATCGTCGCAGTCCGGCTGGCCGGGGCACCAGTTGCGGTGCCGGCGCGACTGCAGCGTGCCGCGCGGGTCCCGCACGAGCAGCAGCAGCCGCAGGCCCGGCAGCGCCGACAGCAGCGGCTCCGTCGCGTTCAGCGGCAGCCGCACCGTCTTGGCCGTCTGGAAGGGGAAGAGCCGGCAGAAGCGCGACAGGAAGTCGGCCCTCCAGCAGAAGCTGTGGCGGCCGGAGTCGCAGTACCGCCACAGTCGCCAGTTGTGCAGGAACACGTACGTGTGAGTCTGACTGTAGGCGATGTACCTGCCTGGAAAGAGTGGAAGTGATGTGAATGTATTTTCGTGGAAATCCCCGCGAATAACTGGAGGTGAGCTGAATTAGATTAGAGATGGAAGTAATTATAGAAAAGTGTTTTGTTCCGTCTTTCACAAGGACAAGACTATTAATACATGAAATGGAGTGTAAGAAATATCTGCAAGCTATCCTTTTAACTCAGAAACCACTGTCGACTTGAAATGCAGGACATCGCGAAGATGGATGTTCCCTTACGTCAAGGCAGCACGCGAAGTTCGGTATTCAGCGACAGCTTCCTGAACGGATAAATTTCAGTTAAGTTACTTTACTTAAGTGAAAACAAACAGCATGTGCGGTAACATACACTGACGTCACTCAGAAATGCCCCTTTATTTTTACCATCCTTATTAAGCGGCACCATATCTGATCACATTTATTCTTACGAAATATGAAACTAATGCGTACACTTCCAAGATAGTCTCAAGAGGCCTTCGGGACTTCCGGCACGACTGAGAAATAAAGCAAGTTTCATTAAAACCAAAAAAGGGCTTTTTTCACATTAGAACGTGTATTATTTGGCAACTGAAGTTTTGGCACGAACCCAACATCAAGAACTCCGACAGGGTGATCGCACCACCGCCCCTATTTCCAATACGGTTCTTATCTGCCTGAACCTTGACAAGATGGCCTTGGGCCATGTTATTCGTGCTTCGGTGCTAGTCGTACCGAAACACAAAGCGTTAATTTATGCATTTTTTATATGGACTTCTCCTAGTGTAACCAGGTTTTGTTTCGTAGTGCTCGGCGCCAGCATCATCATCTCACCGAGGTCACTGTAGTCACAGGAGAATAAACGTTTAATGTTGTTGACGGCCCGATCCATTAAAACACCATGACGCAAGCGTCGAATGCCAAAATCCATCAGGGGTTCATAGTGATAGAACATAGACGGAAGGCTGTTCAGCACATCACCTGAAATGCAAAACGCGGACTAAAAACGTGGAAATAAAAAAACTCCAGCAAGAAAACAATTAACACGAAAGACATAGAGGACAATAATTTCGCACTGCTACGCTGACAGACATAAGTTTCACAAATCAGCGTCGGCGCAGTTGGCATCGTAGACAGATTCCAGCACCTTGACTAATTCAGAGTTGTGTCTTATGTTTCCATAGGATATTTATTTTGATATATGAGATGGTTACATTAGAGGGAGAGAGATTCTGAGATACGCATCTTACCAGTTCCATGTTACAGTTTCCAGTTCTGGTTTTCATGAGAAGAATGCAGTGAGCACCGAATGGAATAAATCAAGCCAGGACCAGCTCTCACGAGATCCACACATCGTGGACGCATTTCGCTCTTCCGGGAACGGTTGCCTCCGAACACCTGACGGCGCAGCGACACCTCACCAATGAACGTCGACCCGGAGCGCCAGGTGGTGATGACCAGGCTGCGCAGAGGCGAGCCGCCGGACTCCATCAGCAGGTTCTCCGGTCCGCTGCGGCGTCACGTCCGGTCACGTCACACACGGTCAGCCGCTCAGCCGCCTCGGGCAGCCGCCGACCGGTCGCAGGTCGGCGGCCTCGTGACGTCCAGCGGCGCATTGATACACGGCGTGCGACGTCACCCCAGATGCAGGCCGTCAGTCGCGTGACAGCCGACCGACCGACTGATGTGCGGCGTCAGACGTCACCGCAGACACAGGTCGTCAGTCACACGACAGCAGACCGACCGACTGGTGTAGCCTTGTGTGAACCCGGGCACAGGTCGTCAGTTGCCTAATTTACGGCAGCACGGCCTTTGGTTCGCATGATACAATGTCCGCACGCTTTTTCCCCAGTTACTGTGTGTTGCTTTCCTGAAGTCGTCAGTGTCGACTTTTACTCGGGCCCATTGATGAGACCTCTTGTACGCAAAGGTGGCAATTCAATAGTTCTTGAATGTAGTGTCCAGGCCGGCCGCAGGAGGGGAACTTAACCCTATCCCCAACAGGGGGGGGGCGGGGAGGCATCGGCCTCCCTCGAATTTCTGGCCTGCCATTTTTAGGGTTTCCGACGCAGCGTCACGAAACTTAATCACTTTGCCTACTTATTCCGTCTACGTACCGCAAAAAAAATTTGAAATTTTACGTTTTTCGGGGGTGGATCCAGACGACATTTTTGGGAGGCACCTCAGGCCACTTTTGGTCCTGTTGAGGATAAAAGAAAACGGTTGCCAAAAATACGTTTTTTTAAGATAGATTTTTTGACATGGGTGTATACGTAAATAACTAGACAAGCACACAAATGCAATCCGGTAATCTGACCTCACTTCACAAGGTAAGTTCAAGTTTAAAACTCGGAACTCGATCACGTAGTCATAACGTTAGCGCCAATTTTCCAAATGCAAAGTCTGTAATAGATGTGGCATACAAGGGTGCCAAAAGGGCACCAAATATCAGGTTGATATCAGGCCGGGTCACGGAGTTATGACTTAATGTCACTGCGCTTATCCTATATTACAACAGCCATTAAATGGAATTTTGGAAACAGAGTCAATTCAGATGATTGGAAACGTTTTCAAACAATATGAAATGCACTCAAATTCATTTCATGTGACTCTGAGGCCATTGCAAACCATTTACGGACACATATCGTAATGTGACCTGATGGGCATGTGACCACGACAGTTCACCGTTTCCATATCCCTGGCGCCGCCTATGCTAACGTTATATAAGCATTGTAATACGATTTGAACTTCTTCAACATAACTCGACTAGTAAAACCTAAAAAGACGTTTTAACTTTTTGGCCCATTGAGCTTTTGCAAAAAACAATTCTCCCATTTTTGAAGCCCCGTGAACGCCTATAAATTTTCTCAAAATTTTAACCCGTCCCAGACTGGGGGGCAGTTGAATGCCCCCCTGAAGTTTTTCTGGGATTGCAAGAGAACCAACAAACACAGAGTCGCGAAACTTTGTGTACCCTTGGCTTCATCAATTTTACATCTCTTGTCAAAATTTTGATCTCAGGTCAGGTCCGGTGCCTGACCTAAGTCAGGTCAAACAGACCTATGTCAAAAAGGTTTAGCGCCCTCTAGCTTTTTCGCAAAACAAGATATATCAATAATACTTTCAGGGATTAGTGATCGTAATAGATGCAACAAATCTGCTGTCTCAGATTTTTCGGAATTTTCCAGGTCATTGACCTAAGGTCAAGCCCATTTTTAACACATGTCGCCGTTTCTTTCGGAAATTGACGGAATATTCCAGAACATTGTTAGTGTGAAGTCACGCAGACATCTAGTTACCGTCATTGGGCAAATTATCAATGACTTCCAGCCATTGACCTGACGTCAGGTCACGAATAACTGTAGTGAGCCAAAATGTACCACCGTCAAAATCGACGATGAATTACTCAGAATGGGTAGAAAATGGCAGAACTGGCTTGCACAGACGCAAGTAATACCAGAAACCTCGGAAAGTTTGAAAAAGTAGCATATTTTGGAAATAAACAGGCTCTCGCGAATAAAGCTCCGCCAATTGTGTAGATTGGTAAATAATGAATTTTTCCAAAATTTAAGCACGAGAAACCATCACAATAACCACAAAGATCAATAAAATATACATAGATCGTCCTTTTTCGCCAAAATATAGGAACGCTAAAATTAGTCCCCGTCAATTTGGTACCGCATACGGCAGCGGCGTACGCCTATAGCTGGCGCGAGAATTGCCGTGTCTTTAACTCAACGTTTCGGAGTATATATTGAGCAAATCTGGGAAATTAGACGAGTATCGGCATCCGGGGACCTTTACTTGTGCGCTGGTGCCTTTACCTATGCGTTATTAGTCACAGCTCTTGAGATTCAGGCCATTTCTCGGTGTCATGCAGTCGGCTATGAGAAGACATATATCGGGCGTAAATTGGCTTACATATTATCTAAAACTAAAAATGAGACCAGTTTTGGGCTCTACTTGTCACAAACTTTCCAACGGTGTGCTTATTTTTATCGTGCGATCAACCGTTCGTGAGTTAGAGGGGGCGGCCAACTGCCCCTCCCCCAGTCGCCGATGTTCGAAACGGACCGACGGTCGTGCGCGGGTTAAATGTATGAGCCAATGGAAAAAGCCCAGTCTATAAGCTCTTGATTCATTGCATGTGCATCAGAATCGGCTCATCAACAGCAGAATGATAAACCTAAAAACATCCCTATTTTAAATGCTTTACCCCCTCCGTACGAACCCCTTTGAAGATTTTGACGATCTTTTTTGTAAAAACATAGCTTACGTCATTGCAAATCGACTGCTTGTTGCGATGAAACTGGATGTGGACTTCTGAACATTTCAGGGGGCTGAATCGTCCGCCCCCGCCCCTGCCGGGAATCGGCTATACTATTCATCCCTCCGGGAGTAGGATTAAATTATGCATACATTTCCATGACATGCATACATGCTCTTCGTTCCTTGCTGCTGCAAAAAGCCGCCTGTGCATGGCGCATAGGAAAACAGGGAAATCGTTCGGAAAACAAGCTTCCGGACCCTCGACACGTGGGATTCTCACTCGCCGTACCTGCCATCTTGAAAGGGATAATCTGCAAGCTCTTGAGCAATGATGTGGCGCTGCAAGTTGATAATCCTCTCTGGATCAGGTTGACGACCGGTGGTACGGTTCTGCTGACCAGGGTCATACCCCTGATGAGAGTGACTGTGTTCTAAAGTTCCAGAAGAATCCTTCCGCGGCTCTCCAAGAGTTGCCCCATGTAGTCCTTGCGCCTCGAGCTCCTGCCTCTGCAATAAGGACGATAGCAAAATGAATTACATTAAGTGGATTTGAACAGTGGCGCATCTTGCAAATATGTTTCTTCATGCTTCAAAAGCCGGCGTGGAAATGCATATTGCGTATAACATCAAGGTGATAAAAGATTCAAATTTCGTTCTTCCACACCGCTTCTCGTAAGATGACACTCGCGAAAGCTGCCGTGCCCTAGATGTCACCAGACTTGTTCTTGATCTCATTTTGAGAGTAACTGATTCCAAATCCGACTCATGGCTTGCTGAGTCGATTCCAATTCTGCGATTCATCGCGGTTGTCTAAAAGCAAATCGATTACGATTCCGACCCAAAATGAAATGAGTCGATTCCGGGATTGAATCCACTAACACCCATGCGATGGAATTAAGGCATTTGAATTTATTTCAATTCTGATTCCATAGACAAACGTAGGATTCAGCGCCGCCGCGATTCCGTCTCTGATTCAGCTCTGTATCGCAGCTCACTCTTATCAGTGGAATTCGTTCTAAAGGGATCGAGCACAGGTCTGGAAGTCGCACTGGTCACCATGATAGCTCACGATTCATTGTTTAATGTATGCACAACCATCAGTGTAGATACGGTTTCAAAGCAGGACCAAAACTGCCTTTTTCAATTTTGTTCCATAAAATATCATAGAACTAACCCGCCATAATCTTGGGGAGGGGCGTTTAACGACTCACTGGCGCATTCTCTAAATATCTCCGAAATGAGTGACCGCAGCGCGCTGAAACTTTCAGCACCTTTCTTTACATCAATACCGATAAAATATGGTGATCAAGGTCATCCTTGGTCGTGTCATTATGACGTCATAAAGATAACCATGTTTTGTGGTTTGACTCACAGTTTTACTTCGTTTCATGGTTGCAGTTAGAATTCTTCAGCATGGTGTAGATAGCCATGCCTATATATGCCATGGAAACACGAGAGGTCGATGTACATCACTCGTGACCCCATACTAGGTCATCTTAGGTCAAATATTTGCGTTGAAATTTTGAATTTAAATAATACGTGCATGGGCAAGAAGGGAAAGAACGAAGCAATTCCGATGGTGATTGATACAAAAATAGTTTTTTCCAGAACGGGGGTGATAAGATGAGTAATTCAAGGTCCTTGACCTTTTATCTGGTCAACTTAGGCCAAGGATGTTTTTTGCGAACAATAAAAACGTGCTAGAATAGGAAATGTTTATTCAGCACTGTATGCGCATTTGCAAGCTTCATCACATCAAAAATGTTGCCATAAAGAGCGATGTACATATATATATATAGACAACATTTTTGATGAAAAATGTTGTCATAATGTATGTATATATACATATATACATGTATATATACATATATACATGTATATATATATATCGCTCTTTATGATAACATTTTTGATTATATATATATACATAGATATAGATATAGATATGGATCGCAGTAACTGTGCACAACAGTGTTGTGAGCAGCATCGGATTCGTATTCCCAAACTTGTAGCTGACGTTACTGTCTCTGGACAGTGATATAGCCAACACCAGTTTGCGGAATATGCAACCAGAACAGAATATGCAACCAGTCGATGCGAGGATATTGCATGGAAACTCATACGGTAGGTTCTTGCAACAATGCAGCATTTGTTTACGGCTTGATTTTTTGGTAGTTCTGTACCAATGTCTGTTTAGTGAGTAAGTTTGTGGTGTCTGATGTTCCTGGTGACCGATGTAGAAATATCGGCCCTTGCAACTTTGCGCAACATTCCGTTACGCGACAGTGCGCAGCAAGAGCCAAGCTGACTTATTGGGTCGTCCAGAGGCTCCAGATCGGGCCTCTAGTGTGTTCGCTTTACTCCGAATTCCAAAGTGCAAAATGTTGCAATATTGCAAGTGCACGGCAATCGGAGTCCTTTAAACCTTTTACCTGTGCTGAAAGCTCTTTGAAAGCGTTTTTTTTTTAGAATCTCCGTGTCAAATTAAACCGGAAACATATCTCACACGACCCGTTAGCACAGATGTCACCTTTCACCTAGCCTGTGACCTTGACCTTTGGTAACCTTAAATCAGGTAGCACTCAGCATGATACGCCAAGCCTCTTGAGATAAATTCGAAATTCATCGAAACGCCAGTCTCGGTCTGTTTTCCATTGTGATCAGGCGATTCTGAACAAAAGGATCACTTTTGGGTGTTTCACCCGACCTGTGACGTCATCAGTGACCCTAGAATTAAGAAATATGTGTCACAAGATTGCACGGACCGGTGCTATCGATTGCCGTTTGAATCATCCAAATCGGATCATTGTTTTTCGAGATAGACAAGGGAGCGTTAACCCCCCCCCCCGTCAATGGAAGGTATCAAAATACCCCAGTCAATACCGGGTTAATGCAAAACTTCTCCAAAGCTGGTAGGGCCACCGTCAGGTTCGTAGGCCCACTGCCCTACTTCTCCTATTGGGCTGTTACAACTATGTGTGCAACACCGTAGCAATGTGTAAAGTTGACACGTTGTACGGTTCCGCAATCATCAACATATAATTTGCACACTTCCATAGTCCCGAGAACGCTTCTAAAAATGTTTGATTGGTCGTTGTCACTTATGCTGATGTGTCCACTCTAAAAATCCATACTCACTGGTGGAGCACTCCTCCATCCTGACGACCACACTTGCGTAAAGATGTATAAAACAATCAAACAACAGCACAGACAGAACAGCACCTGAGGCTTTCTTGGCATTCCTCTGAAACAGAAGAATGCGATTTTCCAGTAATAGCACACAGGAGGCATTCCCTCGCACATGCAACTCTACTTATCCATGGTACAACTGCGAGGTGAAACGTGCCGACTGCGCACTGGAAAACAAGATCCCTTCAGTAGCTCATATCATCCGCAGGAGAGGCATCAGCTGAGGATTTCGGTTTTGTCATGCGGCAGTACAAATCATCAGATCCGTCTGTTGACGCAGGTACCTGCTCATCTCAAGCAGACGTCACAACACGGGGGACAGCTGGCTAGGGCGATGGCATGTCACGAGATCTTGGCATCAGAGAACTTCTTACTCCTGGCAGATGGTCAGATAGTTGCGGACTCCTGTGAGATGATTAGATGTTCCTGACTCCTAGCAGGAGTACACGGACCGCCGCAGAGGACATGGAGAATGTCACCTGCTGTTCACCATATGACAGTGCGCAGTTTGAATGCACGGAAGCTTAAATAGTCCAACAGCCAGATGGCAGATCGGCCCAAGTAAATCACTGCGACATGCAGTGTCAATTGATACTTTGCCCAATGACGGTTACTAGATGTCTGTTTCACTCCACACTAAAAATGTTATGAAATATTACGTCAATTTCCGAAAAAATCGGCGACATGCCTTAAAAATGGACTTGATCTTAGGTCAATGACCCGGAAAATTCCGAAAAAATCTGAGATAGCAGATTTCTTGCGTCTATTACGATCACTAATCCCCGAAAATATTATTGGGATATCTTGTTTTGCGAAAAAGTTAGAGGGCGTTAAAATTTTTTGACATAAGTCTGTTTGGCCTGACATAGGTCAGGCACCTGACGTGACCTGAGGTCAAAATTTTGACACGAGATGTAGAACTGATGGGGCAAAAAGTACACAAAGTTTCGTGACTCTGTGTTTGTTGGTTCTCTTGCAATGTTAGAAAAACCTCAGGGGGGCAGTCAACTGCCCCCCCAGTCGGGGACGGGTTAACAAAAGAAAGAGGGGAGCTGACAGCAGCGTTAAGTAAATCAACGCCGTTTTCTCGGGTCCATGCAGTTTGCTATGAACAGTCATTTCGAACATAAATGGCTTACATATTACCCAAAAGTATAACATGGCGCCAATTTTGAGCTCTTCCTCTCACGAGTTTTCCAACGATATGTTTGTTTTTTTGTGAGACCAGTCGTTCGCGAGTTAGAGAGGGGTGTGTCGCGTCCCCGGCCGCGAGGGCATGGCGCCGACTGCTGGTCGGACGCGGGTAAAAGCTGAACATGACCTTGACCTGCGACTTTGAACTCCTGTATTTCCCTTGACGTTTTTCGGCAACACCTTTGAGAGGTTTTAGAACAATTCCATGAGATGAACTACGCATCCAGCTTTTGGAATACCCACGGTGACTTCAAGGGTGAAAACATTCTTTTTTTGCAATTTGACCGGACCTGTGGCGTATCTGTGACCTTTTACACCAAAACGCATACATTTTCTGAAAGCTCTCGTTGAGGGCCATCGTTTGCAATTTAAGACGTCTCGATCGGCTTAATAGTTATGATATTAGGTGGGATGGGGAAATAGCCCCATTCCAGCTAACGACGTAGTTCTAAATACACCAGCGAACGCCGGTTAACCCGTTTTAGCGCGGACCTACTTCACGTCAAAATTTCGCCGTGATTTTCTGCATGCGGTCTAAGAATGAGGGAACTAAGAAATGACGAAAATATCAGAACTTTAAACTTAAAGGTGGTCGAGGTACGGGTGCGACCAAAATTGCATGCGTCATATTCGCGAATGTTAAAAAAAGCAAGCAAGTTCGCGCCACCGCCCGAAGAGGCGAAAACAGGCATGCAATGGTTCACGTATGACATCGTATCTCCATGACCTGACCTGACATGGAAATGGTTTTGATGTCAAAACATGTAAAAGTGATTGATAAACATGTATTGATAAACATGTTTTGTTATGCTGGCTCTTATGGTGCAGAAGTTGTTCAAGATAAACCGAGGGGGCACTTTGTTTGACGCCCCCAGGCGGTGCCGCATCAAAGGGCCAACATTCCTGATGAAGGCAAAAATAAAGCCGAAACGCTGGTTAATATTTTTTTCGGAATAGTTTAATTCCATTACCGTCTTCATTCCATCGTCATTATGACTATCTAATAACGTCAATATAGCTGATGGAAAGGGATGCATGCATGACGCCTGCTTACTGCCTCATTTCAAACAGTTTACGAACTTTCCACCACACAGGCTCCCTTCGTCCTTCCCTTCAAGCGACTGCAAACTCCCCCTCCGCACAAGGTCGGCTAGATGGAAAATTGTCTGATCCGCTGATCGTTTTGAAACGCGCACGAACTAGCGACCTACCGTAATGAACGGCGCGAAGTTCACTTCACGTGCGCGACACTTCTTCCGTTGAAAACCGAGTCGCTTTCAGTCCGTGGATACAGCTAATGGCATTACCGTACCTCAGTCATGCCGTGAGAGTCTTGTGTGTCCAGCCATTCACAGTCAAGGTCACGTGCCAAAACCAGTTCTATGTGCGGCAAAGGGCGGCGGCGGCCAGGCTCTCAGTCCGACATTCCGCTGCGGCCGGTACCTTTGGCGCCACCCTCCTCCGGGCGCCGGCCCTAGATGCCCGCCTCGCGCTGCGCTGGCACTTGCACCCCTCCCCACACACACGCACACAAGCTCGCGAGGGCGCAGCCCGGCTTAGCATGAGCGAGTCACCGCACGGCGCGCACACTAACTTGCTGCGCCGGCTCTGGTCGACATCAGGCGCTGCCGACGCGCTCGCCCCCTGCACAGCAATGGCAGACGGCAAGCGAGTCGCCGCCGCCGCCGCCACCTGGCCTTCGTTGCACGTCGGCCGACGGAGCGGCGGCGTCCGGTCGGCGGTCACTGAACCGTTTCACATCCAGCGGAGCGGCACCGCCGGCGCTGTCTCCGCCGCGGTCTTACTCTCTCTCTCTCTCTCTCTCTCTCCCTCTCTCTCTCCGGCTTGGCATTAGCGGACCGCACGGCGTCGTGTACTAGTTTTTGTTGCATACAAATTTGATCGGAATGGTTGCTGAGGTAATGTGAACGGCACCCGACTGGCAGTCAGCTCCATGCACGCCTGATTGGGAGGTTTCATTTTTACCTTTGGGTAGTATGTAAACCATTTACGCCCTATATATGTTTTATCATAGCCGACTACATAAACCCAAGAAACAAACTGGATCTCAAAGGCTGTGATTAATCAAGTCTATGTACGTACAAGCAGCAACAAATATGTTTTTCTCCGCAGATGCGGATTAGCGTCTGATTTCTCCGATTTGTTAAATATTTGCGAGAAAACGTTGAGTTGCGCACGGCGATTTTCCCGCCACTGCATTGTGAGTTTCGGTGCCGAAAGCGGAATGGAATTAACGGGAACAAGTTTTAACGTTCCATTATGCTGGTAAAATAGGTCCTGCCAGCTAGTGTTTCTAGGTGCTAGTAGGTTGTGTTATGGTTTTCCGTGCATGATTTTTAAGACAATGCAGTAACACAATGTTATGTATTTCGCGAGACTTCATTCGCGAAAACCTGTTTCTTTCCCAGAATATGCAGTTTTTTTTAATTGAGCTTCGTGGTATTATTCGCAGCTGTGACAGCCAGTTTTGCCATTTTCCATCCGTTCCAAGCCATTTATCGCCGATTTTGGCGGCGATGCATCATAACAGTTACTGGTGACATGGCCTCAGGTCAATGTGAGGAGGTCTTTGATAATTTGGGCAATGACGATCATTAGATGTCTGCATCACCTTACAATCAGAATTCGAGTAAAAACCGTCAGTTTCCAAAAAACGAAAACTTGCGTTGAAAATTGTTTTTACCTGACGTCAATGAGACAGAAGTTTCCGAAAAACCTTGGACGGCAATTTTTTGCACCTGTCATAATTTTTGGTCATGGAAAACTTTCTTGCGACGCCTTGTTTTCCAAAATAAAACAAGATGCTGAACTTTTTTGGACATGGGTCCTTTTGACCTGACGTAGGTCAGAGACCTGACTCGACCTGAGGTGAAACTTTGACACAAGATGTAAAAAAGATCAAGCAAAAGATACCCAACATGCCGTGACGTTGCGTTTGTTCGTTCTCTCGCAGTTTTCGAAAAAAAAAAAAACTCAGGGGAAGGAGGCTATCAATTCTTCCCCCTCTCCACTCGACGCCGAGTTAAGAATCGGAGCCCGTGCTAAAGATGCTTGCTACATGCACGGAAAAAGGAATATTTACACCCATGGATGCAAGCAGAGTTGAATGACACTATTTAGATTCTTCTGAACGCTGCAACAGTGTCGTCAAACACCCGTTAAGAAGCTTGGTTAGCCCAATGCGTTTGAATATCCTCCCAATGCACCATTCAGTTCTTACGTTTCATACATGGGTGTTAACTAAGCAAATCGGTTATTATAGCCCCTGTTTTGGGTGTAGAGGGAACAAACGGCGTGCTGTTGAGCAGGATAGTGCGGGTACTGCGCCTCGCGCATGCGCAGACAAGCGTGACCAATCACGTTTCAGCCTTGTTGGGGATTCAATCGGCCGTTAAGGACCGTGCTACATGAAAGATCGACGACAGTCAACAAGAGTAAGTAAATTCCGCACATTGCATTAAAATGATATGTATCTTTGTCCGACAGTTTATGCAGAACGCACGATGAACTCGATTGAATGGACGAGAGTGATGACCTTAATAAGCTATGGCGCGGTAACATGGTTGTAACCAGCGCTGGGACTGGAGGCGAGATATGTCCCTTCCAAGTTTGGCAAAATGGGCTTTTGTCTTCACCCTCCCCATAAAGCTGGTCGGAGAGTGAACGTTTTTACGATGCCCGGTTAAAAATAAGATTTGGGTCAGATTGCCCTGACCCTAGATTCTGATTTCTCCCCCCCCCCATTTTTGGGACGTGGCTACACCCATGCGTTGTAACCGTAGTATGTGCAGGATAGTGATAGATAGTGGCGTTCGTTACAAAGTAACGGGTAGGTAATGGCGCCTATCTATGCGCATGGCGGTAGGTCATTCCACTACATTGGCGGGGATATGTTAACAAGCGCAGTTATAGTAAGCATAAGGATGATACATCGCATTAAACAGTTTAGCAATAATCATAGGTAGCGTGGTCCTGGAACGATCCGTTAATCCCCCAAATTGGATGCAGTTATATACACGTGTAAGTGCTTGTGTATAGCAATGGTGCCATAATGGCGTTTGTGCAGAAAAAGATGGGCTGGCACCTAGAATCGTTGTCCGACGTAGGCCGCATTGTCAGTTGCTGCTGAACCTGTGCCAACATCACCGGGATCCCGTGCACGGCAAAAACATGGCACCGGTCGCCCACACCTGCTGCAGCGCGGCCGGCCGGTGCCACGTTTTTACGACGCATGTGGCGCGCACAAGCCAGTGAGAATCGTGTGGAAACCGGCAATAAACACGGCAATTTTACTGTTGCTTTGTCTTATGGGAAACGGAATTCAGGGAGATGGGGCCCAAGTTCCACGTGGGAAAGGGAGCAGAGCTGCCACGTTTTAGACTGCATGCCAACGGGGCGTGAACCGAAAAATGCCGTTGGGCTTGTCACGGGGTTTGCTGGCCAGTTGGTGTTGTTTCGTGAACTTTTTGTTGGCTTTCGTGTTACCAGATGTAAACATGAAATGAAGTGTTACCTGCATTTTTTATTAAAACTACACAAAATTGTGTTTCAGTTTAGCAGTTTTGCATGTAATTTTGTTGCCAACACATCATTACCGCCTCCAAAAATTAATCTGAAATATTTGCAAAGGTTATTTTGGCATCAAAGTTAAGCTCTGTAGTTTAAATTGTGGGCTTCTGTGCGTGCCCTTTTTCCTTTGAAAATTCAGTTTCAGGTGGCAGCTTTACCAGTGAGCGTACGATTTCCAAACTAGTTCAAACTTCATTTTTGTTATGAATTACGCTTGAAACCTTTGTCCGAATGGTTCGCATGCGTGACCTTAAGGCCAGAGCACATTCTGAGCAGAGCTTTTTGCTTGTCTCTTGATAGAAAAACTACAATTTTGTTAAAAAAGAGGTTTCCAAAATTTTGAAAGGGACAGATTTAGGGGCAAAAAGTCAAAACAGGGAATGTTTTTGGACTTGTTATAACTCTGTTGTTTATGGACCGATTTTGATGAAATTAGCATGGGTCGAGAGACTATGAATGGGACTTTTACCATTGGTCCACACATTTAAAATTCCAAGAAAATTCGTGGGTGTTCACAGGGTTTCGAAAATGGAAGGATTAGTTTTCCAAAAACTAAGTTAACAAAAAAAAGATAAAAACGCTGTTTGACGTTTGTTTGTCATGTTATGCTGAGGAAATGCTAAACGTATTACACTGTTTATATCATGTTAGCATAGGCGGTACCTGGAACATGAAAAAGGGGAAATGTCATGGTCACATGTTCATCAGGTCAACGTACGATCTTTGACCTTAAGTGACCTCTAATGACCCTATAGTGATATGGAATGATCTTGAGTGCATTTCATGTTGTTTAAAAACGCCTCCAATTATTTAAATTTACTCTGTTCCTAAAATTACGTTTTTCGGGTGTTCTGATATCGGGCAGGCGCAATGACATTTTAGGTCATAGTTCCGTGACCCGACCTTATACTAACCTGAAACTTAGTACACAAGTAGGAAATCCTTTTTCGTCATATATGTTCCAGGTCTGGCATTTGGGGACGTGGAAAAAAATAGGACAAACAGAAGCAAGTTTTTACTATAAAACCAAATTTTCAACTTTTGTCGTTAACCCTATTCCCGGAGGGCTAGACGGTATGGTCGATTCCCGGCAGGGGGGCGGATTCGGCCCCCCCTAAGATCTCGAGAACTACTCGTCCGATTTCATCGCAACAAACGGCAATCGATTTGCCATGACGTGAACTACATTTTTATGAAACGAAATTTCCAAAAATTTTAAATTTGTGGATACAGGGGGCAAAAATGTCAAGATGGGGTACTTTTGGACTTCTTATAACTCCGTTGTTTATAGACCGGTTTCGATGAAACTGGCATGAATCGAGAGATTATGGATAGGGCTTTTATCATGGGTCCACAAATCTGAAATTTTGATAAAATTCATGGGCGTTCACAGGGTTTCAAAAATAGGAGTATTAGTTTTCTAACAATTGAATGAACAAAAGAGGCAAACACCCTTTTTTGGCTTCTGCTAGTCATGTTATACTAAAGAAGTACAAATCGCATTACAATGTTTGTATAATGTTAGCATAGGCGGTGCCAGGGACATGAAAAAGGGGAACTGTCACGGTCACACGTTTCCCAGATCAACTTGTGACCTTTGACCTTGAATGACCTCCAGTGACCTTTGGGTCACTTGGAATGATGTCGTGTGCATTTGATATTATCTGTAAACGTTTTCAATCATTTGAATTCACTTTATTTCAAAAATTTCGTTTTATGGCTATTGCGATATAGGGTAGGCGCACTAACATTTTAGGTCACAGCTCCGTGACCCAACCTGACATCAAGCTGAAACCTGGTACATAAGTAGAGGGCACCCTTCTACGTCATATATGTTCCGGGTTTGGCATTTAAAAAAACAGCGCCGAAATTATGGCGGAAAAACAAATTTTGACTTTTGACCTTGACCTGACCTTGTAAAATGACCTCAGATAAGCAAAATTATATCTGCACATTGCCCAACTATTTAGCTATACATCCATGTAGAGTTTTAAGTTCTAGCTTTAAAACTCTGTTTTTGGCAGACATTTTCATTTTACCCTCAACATGGCCAAAAATGGCATGAGGTGCCTCCCAAAAACGTTACCTGGCTCCGCCCCTGAGCAAAATAGAATTTTGAGATTTTGTCTCAGCACGTAGAAAGAATAGCTAGGAAAAGTCACCAAGTTTCGTGAAGCTGCGCTAAAAAGCCTGGAATTGGCAAGCAAAAAACACGAAGGGGGACGGACTCCGCCCCCCTGCCGGGAACAGGGTTAAACTGACCTTGTGAAATGAATTCGGATTAACAAAATTATATTTATATGCTTGTCCGACTATTTACATATACACCCATATACGCCTTTAATTTCTATCATTTGGGTTCTATCATTCGCTGTTTTTGGCAACGACTTTTCTTGTGCCCTTGACAGGGCCAAAAATGGCCTGAGATGGCTCCCAAAACGTTGTGTGGCTCCGCCCCTGAACAAGATAGAATTACGAAATTTTGTTACAGTATGTAGAAAGAATAGATAGGAAAAGTGACCCAGTTTCGTGAAGCTGCGTCAAAGACCCCGGGAAAGGCAAGTAAAAAACTCAAGGGGTGGATTCAGTCCTCCCCTGCCGGGAAAAGGGTTAAAGGCCTTGCATATGCAAAGAAGGTTTCATCTTCGATGTAATGCTGAGGTATTTAAAGCGCCTGAGGTATTTAAAGGGTATTTCCTGGGTCACTTCTCTATGGTTGTGCAAAATGTCGTACTTGTTCTCGTCTGAAGTCTAGAATTGATAACATGCTATCAGTTTTTCTTATACATATGCTATTTACTCCTATTTCCAAAAAACGGCGACCTCATTCAGTGCCTAATCAGTGGCCTCTAAAAGAACCCGTACCTAAGGTTGCCATCCTCAGGGAATGTAAGTGAATCGCATTTGACGCATTGATAGATAAAGGCTTGGTGGCGATCGGTTCCATAAGTTTGGAGCATGGGATTGCCCGCAGCGAAAAAACAAGGTTTTTGTTGCGTTGAGGAGTTAAGGGCTTGATCTGAGGGACCTAAGGACTTGACCTGAGATCGCCAGGTTTTGAACGGAGAAGTAAATCGCATATGCCGCGTTGATTGGAGAATTTCTGGTGGAAATCGGTCCTATCGGCTCATAGCAGAAGCAACTACAGGCTCATAGCCCGCAACTAAAAATGTGGGTTTTGGTTGTGAGCAGGCGTTAAGGACTCGGCCTGAGGTCACCGAGTTCCGTGAAGAACAGTAAAACTCATGTGGCGTGTCAGTTAGTGAAGGCTTGATGGTCATTGGCCCCATAGGTTCGTGGCGGGGACTCCTCTGGTCGTCGAGAGAAATCGCCTCTAGAACTCGTCGATTTTGAACCAACGGTGGCTGGCGTGCCGCCTCGGCGGCCTGTGCTGCGTAGGCGGCGGTGGCGGTTGCCATCGCCTGGCCGCCCCTGAACGACCGGTTGCCGCCGCGCTGGGCCTGTTCCGAGCAGAGCTGCCCGCTACACGCCACGCTTTCGATAGCGTCTGACGCCGCCGCCGTATGGCCGTCGTCGGCGGCTGATGCCGCCGGTGCAGGACGGTCGTGGGCGGCTGAACTCTGCCGCCAGCGGGCCGTTGAGGGTAGCTGACGTCGCCGCTGTCAGAATGTTGGTGGACTGTGGAGGGAGGGGTCACGGGCTGCTTCAGCCTATTCTTTGACACATAACCAATTAATATGCTGATGGTGCTAAACGGTTCCTTCTTCTTCTCCAACCCTACGCAGCATTGTAAGTCGAATAATTTACGTAGCAAAATAAAGAGCCGGGGAAAAAATGGATAAAACCCGATGGAAATCGTAGCGAACTGGAACTGAAACTGAAAATACAAGTTCTTTAAAACTGTATTGTTAAACAGGATCGCTCAACAAACAGGAAGCCAGATTTTTAGTAGATAGCTTGCCTGTGGTTTTGCTCGTATTGTACTGAACTGCACAGAAAATATTTTTTAGGGAATAGAAGAACTACAGCATAGCGTTTTGTCTTTTGGTCTGGATAGAAGTTTTTGAAGCTGGATTTTCGCTGCCCGTATTTTTCGGATTTCCGATTCAACCATGGTTGGCAGTCAGAACGAGGGTGTGGACAATGAGTGTGAAGGTGTTGGTGGGGGGAAGGACGGTGTTATCAGGCACAAACCTGTCCGATGGGTTGGGCTGACAGACAAGTGGTAACAAAATCCGGCGGCTCTTTGCGTACCTTTTTATGGTGGCGGGTACCAACGGTGGCGAAGAGCCAAAGCAATAAATACCCTATACATTGTGATCATCAACTATGACACCGGCAAGACCGGTGTCATTGTTAATTATCTGTGCCTACCGTCGTCCGTCAGTCAAGGACGGGGAAACAGACAAATGATAATGCACGGCAGGACTTTTGGACGCTTATAGGGCTTTTGGGATCATGCTTTCCATGTGACTACCGATAATATAACGTCTCATGCCTTAATGATCGCAGGTGCTCAACCTGATGCCAGCGCAACTACCGTGCGGTAGTGCCAACGTGATTTTGGGACGATGGTCAAGACCATTAATTACCCCGCAATCTAATGAATGGGGCAGAGGGGCGGTGGGGTGCAACTCACGGTGGTGGCATCAATGCCGTCATTCGCTTTGTTAAAAACACATTCTAAAAGAGACGTTTGGGTATCAAGGCTGCGAGTTACAAAAGCAAAGACCAGTATTGGCTTTTCGTGCGGAATCAATGATCCTGCTGCCCCACTGTGTACCCCAGTGTAGTTTGGTGTCGCCGACGATTCCTATTTTCTATTCCCATTATTTGTGCATTGTGGTGCAGACTTCAGCCGTGTATCTTAGTAAATCAGCTATGGAGGTGACAGAGGCTCCGTCCTTTTTTGGCCAGTGACCAGTTCTCGTTTTTTTTTGGGGGGGGGCGGATGCTGTCTCGTCGCGGGCTCTGTTGGCGGCCTCTAACGCAACTATGCCCGCTACCGTGTATCGCACGGCACGGTGTAACGGCGACTTTTCCGAACAGTCCAGTGCCGAGTGCGAGGCGCGTCGAACTTCAAGAGCTTACCAATGTACGAAGAAATACAACTGCACGCCTTCCACGTATGTTAAATGACGATTCGACTGAAATTAAGGACCGAATTTCAACTCCTTTTACGACATGGGTTGGAATCGGGGTCGTTTTTTGGAAAGACTATGAGTCGGCATTGGATTCATTCCATTTCGGAAGCAAAGGAATCGGAATCGGAATCAATCCTTTCATCTTGGTTGAAGTCCAATACACTGTTCCTCCTCTGAAGGAAATTCATTTTATTCATAAACTGATACTAACACCAAACAACTGCTCACCATACCGCTAGGCATTCCAGGACATCCCGTCCACACACAGACCGCGGAGCAAGCCGTCCAACTGGTGACGAGGCATCGGGAAAAGGTCGTCGTGAGAACACGCCAGAAAAGGTTACGTTTGTTCGAAACTGGGGCATCGCCGTCTCATGCCACAGCCACTTCTCAAGACAGGGTTCACGCTAATGTGAAGAGGCTCTGCGGTGAGTAAAGAAGCCCTGCTCACGTCCTCCTTTGAAACAGTTACTGTTATTCAGTCCATACCTCGTAGACCATTCGTGATACGCTAACGGTGCGATGGCAGTATATGAGTTAATCGCCTGAAAAATCATCGAGATCATTCCACACCAACACTTTTGGTACCGATGGCTGTTTCCGTTTGCTGATTTAAGACAGAATCCAGATCGTATACATACGCATGGGCGCGGGAAGCGGGGGGCAGATGGGCGCTGCCCCCCCCCCCCCACGTTTTTGAAACTTCGCATTGACTTTGTTGACTAAAAATGAACTGAACCAAAATGCCTCTTTGTTCTTCCCCAACTGTGGTGGAATTCCCGCGCCCTTGCATATAAGAAGAGCGGTTCACCTTTTTATTCGAGTAGGGCAAGCCTCTCATTATGTTGCCACTAAATGGCAACACGGCTTAAAATAGCAAAATGCAAATTGGCCCAGACGCATTTTTCCTCACACCTTTTTGTGCACTTTGAAGGCAGACTCTGATGAAAAGTGTTGTGTGATAATTTCAGTGGTAGCAAGTGATTTTCGAAAAACGGTCGATGGCGATACATCCAACTGTACGCAGTGTAACACAGTCCAGTGCTGATCAAAGGACAAACTGGCGCCGTTAGGGGTCGTTTCGGAGAAGGTCTTACGGCCGCATGCCAAGCGGGCGCTTAAGGAGTCTGCGATTCGAATATTCATGAACGTCGTTACTGTCTTTGCTATTATGGGGTCGTGTACAAAGGGTCCAGAGGACCTAAATAAAAAAAACACCGTTTACTCGCATCGGTTGCGATACGATCTAAAAGACTAAAGACGAAAATCGTGTAAAAAAACACTGGATGCGGCGCTAGAATCGATGCAGCGTGAAACGGGAAAACTCGCGACAAAAAGCGCTGCAAACGCTACAGCTTTTGTAACGTCTTGCGTGACAAAAGCAACGTGACATTCATTCTGATATGCATTAAAAATATTTGTTTTTTCGCCGCAATTTTCAAAACTGCTTTTTTACAAGAAGTACCGTTCAAGACTCTTCCAACATGTTTATTGTGCAAGACGCAATGCTATTTAGTCGCAAAATCACAGCACACAACTGGAAATAAACTGCGGCGTCAGGCTGGCGCTACTGGGAAAACATCGATCTTGTCAAATATGTCTTACAACTGATAGCGGCATACAAAGCCTGGCTATTTTGCTATGCCTGCTTGCTTATTACACTGATTACAGCTATAGCAAAAGTAAAAACACTGTCCAATGCAAGAGCATTCTGCAAAGCCAAGTCCACCTCGCTGTTCCATCCGTTAACACATGGGGCCCTCGTTCGTCCCTGTTGGACTTCGGGTCCGGTCTGACCCCCAACGCCAGGTCCAGGACAACACAGGACTATTTTGCACATAGTATGGTGTGCAAAATAGACAACACAGGACAAACCAGGGCCCAGCTATGCACAGCTTTCTTCACTAGGAACCTACGCCAAATTTACCGTGTACTAAATTCCGGTTTCATAACGGGTAGAACCTAAGAAAGCACGTCCGCGCACATTCGATAAGCCATGACAGTTTCTGTTTCTGGGCAATAAAATTTATCTCCATGTGCTAGAAGAATGCCAGCTTTAAAAAATGGTTCTGATAAAATATAAGATTGTATTTTATGCGACCGTACAAGCGCATATGTCTTGAATCCAAACCTGATTTGGCATGCTTTTACGTGTCCAGTTTTATAAAAGTCGAAAGCTAAGTATGTAAGAAAACGCGACGAGGAAGAATCCTTGCAAGATTACTTGGGACAGTTTAGAAACTAAGGAAGATTCAGTTTTATAAAGGTATGAAACCTAGAAAAAACACCTAAAACCTACGGAACGACTCAGGAAATCACACACAGCAGACTGTCGTGAAAACGCTTCTTCAAGTATGCGGGGCCATTTCCTGTTGTAAACGTTGCCCTTTGATGATTTACTGTACACCACACGCCAACTGCTAGATCATAAGGAAAACAGAGAGGATACTTGTAAAACACTCTTGGCAGGGGTTTTGTCAGGCTTCAGTTTTGAGGCATATATATACCGAAGCACATATACAGTGAAATTGCTACACGCCTGTTATTAATACTTCTTATTTCATTCCCTCTTAGTGTGTGTGTACTAACGTGCAGGACCATATGACATAACATATCATTTGTATATGATATGTATATAACATACATTATTTATACACATATTATGGTACATGTAGTTTGTAACCTTTGATCACGGGGAAAAAATCTGGAGAATTTGCGGCAGATACGTATCCAGAATTTAGAGTGCGAATAGGTAGCATTATGTTAAAACGGATGATAAGGAAGATAGAACAGTGAGAATTTCGGTGTAATCTCGGTGAACGGTGAGAATCTCGTAATAAATGTTCCATTTTTTCCGAACTGATGATTGCATGGCATATTCATATGCCTTACCATTCCAGATTGGGGGGACGGCATTTCAACGATTACCAGGCGTCAGAAAAAGCGCTCTCACAAAAATAAAATCACCAGTGGACGATTCAAATGCATTGTCATAAGCTATGCATTGTCGTAAGCTAGAAATCGAGAACATTCTTAAGAAACTGGTTTAAGGCTCCGTTCTTCTGCACGTTAGTAGACTCTTAGTTCCGCTATATGAACCTGAGCCAAGAGCGCCCGCTTTGGGCTGTGTCCCAGCTGTGATCTTGATCCAGATCAAGTCAGCGGGCCGTGCTGGAGGGCCCGGCCGTGCCGCCAGGCCCCTCCTAAGGCCACGCCGAGGTGCCCGGCCCCTGCCGGCTCAGTGAGACCGACACGAAGCCGGCCTCTCCGGAGTCGGCTCCGCCGCTGTCCCGCCGCCGGGCCGAGATGGCGGTCTCATGGTCGCCCTGTGCCCCCTGCCGCGCCGTTCCCTGGGGCGCCGACGGCAGGGCCGGCTGCCAAAGTCGGCGGATGAGCTGCTCCAGGCCGAAGACGGCCAACGCTGAGGCCGAGCCCAGCAGAAGAAGGGTGAACGCGGGCAGCGTGTGGACCATGGTTATCGTCTGAAATGACTGAAAATGGCCGCTGTTACCACAGGCCAGCCTGTGAAACAGGGAATTTGCAAGGAAAAGCCCGGAAACGCTGGTATGCACCATATGGCAGCAAAGGCCATGAAAATATGGGCACAGCTGGCAGTGCCTTCCAGAAAAGAACAAACTAATTTATGCCTCACATTCAGTCTGGGATTAACGAAAACATTCCATGACGAGGGCGAAATACTTCACTTCGGTTGCTGTTGACAACACTATCACGCTTTTGGCTCAACATGAGAAAACAAGCTACCGGACACGTTTGATGTACGCTGCTCACTGCTATGGGTAGGAGACAAACATCTTGTGACTTCGTCCATGGTCGATGGGCACGAGTGATTATTCCAGCCTCAGAAAGCCGGTTCAGCCTGGTGAAAAGAACATAAACATTTTGATCTTACCGTCTGGCATAATATTTGTTTCCCAGCTTGAACAGTGCATAATCAAGACTTCCCCTCAGATTGCAATGTACACAACCATACAAATCATTTATTTTGCGACGACTCAGGGGTGGGGGCAAATATTGACCCTGGCAAATTTTCTTAATATTTCAAAAACATTGAGACTTTCAAAACCCTTTCCTACGCCAAATTTTCATATGATGGTATAGAAACTGTTATCAAGGTTTTGGCGTGCTCATGATAATGCCCAGATAAACCGATAAGGCAGTTCATATGACTCGAATCCACCTGCTCCTTATTTGTACATATGAACTGCGAGATGTTCGTACGTTGCGATGGGTGCCAGGATCATCAAGATCCTTTACAAAATTGCAATCAAATCGCAGACTTTAGTAGCAAAGAGAACGCAGTTCAATCCTCAACCCCATGAAATCGAAGGGATCGTAATATAATCCACAATCCGTGTTCAATTCTTTTTTCAAATATTTATTTTTCATGGGAGCAGCCACAGCAGTAGGTATCACTTAATTTTCTTTCCTGTTTGCAATGTGGGTTTGGGTCAGCTGTCGTGTCACAAACTTTGACGTTTCTATGAAGATTATACTTTGTTAAGGAGGCGTCAAGTAACCTAAATTGAGAATGACATTGTATCACACCCCTCTTTTATAATTTTGCCGTTTGTTTTGGGCTCAGAAGAAAACGTTTTCTCATTTGCCATGCAGTTGCTTACAGCTAACTGTTACCTTCTTGCAGTGCTCGTTCTAAGGTGGAGGGGAAGTGGGACTTTCTCCACCTCAGACTGGTAATTCCCAACCTCAAGCGTTCAAAGCCCCCCTCCACCCCCACAAAAACATACCCATTCAAAGCTGACTGGGCTAACTTTGTCTCGCATCCCGTATCGTAAGATCATTCCGTCCGACCCAGTTATTTTACCAGGCTCAGGCCCAATGTGTTAGAAACAATTTATTGGGCGAATGATCGTAACTGACCAATTTGTTCCCGCGCGACTGGACCCACGGGAACCGGCCGGCCATCGGCGAACTCGCTCCCGTGACTCTTTCCCTCCGTGAGCCAGCGGTCTTTTTATGGGTGCTTTCTGATAACTCTCCTCAGACTAACATTTTCCCGAAACATTTTCATGGGTTCAAAGGTTGACCTGACCTCGGGTCACCGATATCAAAATTCCGAGATGACAGATCTTCTGCCCCTGGTAACCTTAATGTGCGAATTTCACATCCACAAGTCAAGAAAACCATGGTAGCAATTTCTATCAGCTACTGATGTATGAACTTGCAAAACTGCATTGCTAACTGGCTGATTTCTCCTGGAATGTCCCACGGTCAAGGACGGATTCAGTATATTTTAGTAATGCTATCTCGACCACGCCAGTAAAGTAAATTCCCCAATGTTGTCTCGACCACGATTCCCAGGAACCAATGTCTTTCCACACATACACAATACACACCTAACTAGCCGACATCAAGGAGGCTGTACCATCTCAAACGCACTGATAAAGCTGTGGCATTTTCATACTCAAAAATGATTGGTCGGCACTAGCGGCCCGTATTTACAAGTTCCACACAATCTGTGCTCACACATCAGATATCCGTCTTCCGTACGGCAGGTTTTTCTGCAGGGCCCAATGTCCGTGTGTCATTCCCAGCTTTATGGGACTCCACAGGAGTCCACATCTGTTCCGGACCAGAGAATAAGCCTCCGTATGTCTGGAAATAGCATAAAATGTACTTTTAACTGGGATTTGTTTGACAGACATTCCAGGGAAATTGATCAGTGAGTGCAGGGTATGATAGCTAGCACGGGTTTCGAACACCTCAGTTTCAAAGCACGCGCGACAGCCCTTCAAAGCAGCAATATTTGGGTTTCCGAGCACGACATTGTGTGTCCATTATTCGCGGCTTGTATCGTGTTGGACATTTCACTTTGCCCTTTGTATACATTTCTGTTACATACAGAGACGCATGAAAGAGAATTCGTTGCGCTACCCGACGAAAACGGTGTACTTCTTGTCGTATAGTATTCGTTCCAGGCTGTCCTCCAAAGACTTGGCGTAGACGATGCTATGGTGTTTCAGCTGTGGTCGTCCCTGAACAAGACAGGCAAGATGGTTAGGTTTCACCAGTCCACAGAACTAGCCGTACCAGGTTTAAATAGCGCGTAACTGTTGTCATGCATGTCACGTATGACTGTAGACTAAAAGTTTATTAATATCGCGTATTTCGTTTAATGGTCACACAGTTTGTCGGAAACAGCAACGATTAGATTTCCCGCCATTTATAAAGTTCTTCGGCTTTAAAAGTCCAATGAATGATGGCATAATAGTCTTTGCGTGTATTCATCCGAGAGTTACTGGGTTACCAGGGTTACAGCTTTTTCATTTCCCTCTTCCCCCTTGGTGTCTCTGACATTATGTCTGGATAGCATATGTCAGCGTTCCCGAATTTTCGGTATCGCTATGCGAATAGCACTGCCACCTTGTGACGAAAAAATTGTTGGCTAGGTTGTCATAGATCAGGTCACATGGCGCCATAAGTTGAATCATAGACCCATTCTTCAGGTATTGTTAAAAATCCGTCATATCTTTTCCTTTTGACACGGCTGCAAAGTCTTCGGGAATGCCACAAAGACTATCAGGACACACTATTCAGGTGAACTCACGTGGTCAACATCCACCATTAATTAGCTTTGCGCAGAGTAGACTTAGCCGTTTCACCGACACAAAGCCAGTTCTAGCAAGCAACATATTGTCAAGACAAATACACAAACGAAGCTTCTCGCGGAATTGTACATCAGAATCATGTAAAGGGTTAAGGGTTAGGCCGAGACCTAAACTGATGGCGATGGACTAACTTACTAACGAACCAAACCGTGGACTAAGACGAGACCAAAGCGTTTGTGTCAGATGATCCAAGACGAAAGCGTTTGTGTCAGACGATCTTCATCCGAGACTAAAAGCTATGATTTCAATTTGAAAGTCGCGCGTGATTGGTTGGCATTGTGCGGTTTCCGCTAGAAGCTGAAGGTGACGAACATGGGAACGTAGTGCGCCGTTGCGCCACAAGTGCAACTACCTCGATGGCTCTAATCCGTGTCAGTGAAGTGCAGACAACACTAAGCTAGTGCCGAGACAAACCTCTTTCTGTCATGGTTCCTATGACGTCGGAGGTGACAACTGGACAACTACAATGTTATACGTGTAACAACGTTCACAAATACAACGTTACGTTTAAGTACAAAGTCTTGACTTTTCCAATCCAAAAAGCTTGAATTTACATAAAGTCTGGGTTTTGTATGTCCATGAAACTAGCTAATTTTGTAATACAAAACGAAGGCATTTAAATTATTTCGAAAATACTTTTTTGGGCGTTTTATACCGATGCCGGTAAAGGTAATTCGGTGGACTTCGGGCATTAAGTAGATTTTTTAACACAAACTCTGGACTCCTGGACTGGGGCACGTAGGCGAAAACGGTCCTCACCATCGAAATCGGACACTTGAGATCTATCGACGTAGGTATTTTGTCCAAAAACGTCATTTGAAGTGAGACGCTCCCTTAAATGCGATTTTAGAGCTGTCGGTTTTTGGAACTGTCGCTTTTGGGGCTTTGACCTGATATTTGACGTTATTAGCAACTTCGACATCGAGAGATCTGGAGCCTCAGAGCGACGGGCTATCGATTGCCGTTCGAGTCGCTGGAATCGGACAAATGCTCCTCGAGATAAGCGGGGCGACGGGGCAAAAATCTATTGCTTTTTAAATCATTTTTTTAATTCAAAACAAAAAAAATGCCAACCCCGCAAACAGTGGCTTTGCGGCGAAACATCCCAGTCCGCACCGGATCAGGAGCCCGTCGGAAAGGGAAAATACAGCCGAGCCGATCAGCTGGTGCGTCCGGTGCCGGTCGCCAGCGGGTGCCGGGGTCTCCGCCTGACCTGCAGCAGACTGGCGGCATGGCTGTCTGGCTCGACGGCCACAGTCCAGCCCCGGTGCCTGCCCAGCTCGTCCAGCGTGGTGAAGGGCAGCGTGCGCTTGTCGTACACGAGTAGCGAGACGATATTGCTCGTGTAGCAGGTCAGCAGGATGACAACGAAGACCCAGAAGCTGCCGACCACCTGCCGAGCCGACACCGAGCGGGGCCGGAGCTCCGTCCCTGTCGGCGAGGTGGCCTGTACTCCCCGGATGTGGTAAGAACGAATCTTTGCGCTAAGCCAGTGATCGTTAGTGGCTAGTGACCTGGTGAGCTACGTTCCGTTCAAGAATTAAGCAGGTCAGAGGTAAAAAAAACTCTCTCTCCGACTCCGGTCGGGCCAATGGTTAGAGCCTCCAATTCTCTAGGGAGACAGTCACTGATGGATACTCGTGTATGACACGAGTATTTGGCAACGATGTCCATATTTCATTTTCTACAGTGAGGCCTTCGTCATGCCTACATCTGTCAGATCATATAGTTCAACAAAATCAAGTTTAGTGATTGCTTTCTCAATTAGTTGGCAGTCGTAGCTAGTCGGAAGTGGCCGTCCAGTCGTGGTTGTTTTGAAGGGTGACTTCCGGTCTTCGGCATTCGGCACATCGACCCTCGCCGACTGTGTCCCAGCATTTAGAAAGAGCGGTCGCGCAACTTAAAGCTGCGCTCACAATTAGCGTAATTTATAGCAAAATTGTTTATGTCTGCTGTTTAGGCTGGGAAATAGTCAAGGTTCCGTAGACGTCGACCGGAGACACATTCAATGTTTTCTGGGCCTCTAAAGCAGATGATCAACGAATTGTTTCTAATACTTAACGATGTCCAATAGCCCTAAGAGTGCCAATAAGCCGTCTCCTTTCTAGATGACCTTGGCCGGTTCCAGCTAACTGCTTGACTAAGCTGATCCTGAAGGCACCGCCGTGGAGTGTCAAATAGGGCAACCCCTCGGTTTTTCTTGAATAACCTCTGAACCTTGAACGCCAGCCCAACTAAATTTTATGTACCTGTTCACCAGTCAATTTTACGTATTTCAACATCAAAATCACTTCCATGCTAGGTCAAGTCATGAAGATATGACGTCACAAGTGAACCCTCGCGCGCATGTTTTCGCTTGTTTGGGCACTGACGCGAACATGAATCGTTTTTTATAATATTCACGAGAATAATGCATAGATTACTTAGATTTACATAGGACGCGTTCCCCACCAGGATATGCAGCCGTGGAATATCGCCATTAGAGGCCATGCTAGGTCACATGCATGATGACAATTAGGCTAATCTGCATGGTAGGTGACAAAAGCGGTTGCCACTGACCTTCCCTCCCGTTCAGGCCAGACTGTATGCGTTATATAAAATTATATAACGCAAATATGTATGCGCCTCTTAAAAAGGTTCACCAGATGTAACGTAAGGCCACGTCATAGGTCGATGCCAAAACGAAATGAAATACGACATTGCCTGTGGAAGATCGTTCAGCAGCAGCAGAAAGCAATTATTGTCCCCAGTCAGAAAAAGAAAAATGACTATCTCTCCCGACCTGGTTTGACCTTGCCCCGATAGCAAGCAGACAGAACAAATTTAATTATCATGAGTTGCCATTTCAGTTGTGTACCTGACGTAATTAAGAATCCCAGCGAGTATAGCTTTTTGTCAGGAAGAGTAATGCAACCTTATCTGGTCTGACTTAGGCAGAGCTTGACTGGATAAAAAGCAGGTACTGCAAAACTGGTCATCAGAAAATTTCGCTTCAGTTCTTTTTGCCACGTGGATCAAAATGGCTTTAAGAATCGATCTTCGGAATGTAAAGGAATACCAATATTTCGCCTGAGCGAAGTTGACTGCAACCCGATATTTTTTCAACATTTTGGCGTGCTTCTGATGCAGAAGATTGTGAATTTTTGTCTGATGTCCATTTGGAATGTCTAAGAGTAGCATTGCCGACGATACGATGTACGAAGCGGTGTCAGTTTTTCTAACGCCGTTTTATGCGTTTTACGTGACCTATGATGTCAGAGTTAACATAATAGCTAACCAGAGCTAACAGAGAGAGCTAACCAGAGCTAACCAGAGCAGCTAGAGCTAACCAGAGCTAACATAGTATTTTCTGAATCGCAAGACTCAGGGCTATTGACTCGTGGTAGACCAGTCCAGATCCAACGACTAGGTCCTGAGATAACAGGTGTGGGTGTGCCCTTTTGACACCCCTAAGTGGTCGCGGGTACAAAAGCACGCCAGACGGTGCTTAAACGACGAACACACACGACCCCAACTAATCTCGACTGCCTTTCCTTGACATCGAAAGGCGTTGCCGGACGCTATCTGGTTTTATCCGACCCTACTCAGTCCTGCATGGCCCCATGACAATTTCTGAATGGCAAATGTTTGACCTTTACTGGCCCTGACTAGTCCTATCTGACTGTACCTAACCCTGTGTGACCCTGCCTGGGGCTAGACTGACTCCAATCGTGCCTGCCTGACCCCAACTGACCCTGCTGAAGGGTGATGCAAACCACGGCCCAGGCGGTGTCCAGCGTCGAGGTGCGGACCTCGGGACCGAGCCTCTGCACCAGGCTCCAGGCGGCCCACACCGCCGCGGCCACGGCCGGCAGGCACAGCCAGACGTAGAGCGAGAACGGCTCCGTGTACGCTCGCCAGTTCACGTCGGCACTGAAGGCGAGCGCGCCTGGGGACGGTTGTCCGAAACATCAGCAGTCCGCGTGACGGCGCCGGCCGGGAGACAAGTGACGTCAAACGAGCATCATCCGATTGCTGTTGGATGATGCTGTTGATGCTGGGACACTGCGGGCATCGTGATAGCTAAATGCCAATAGCCCACTCGCCCTGAAGCCACTGTCCTGATCATCGCATTCTGCCAGACATGATACCATAATCATCGTGAAGTCCGATCATTGCGATACCTCATTTACCATCAACTGTGGTCAGTGCAAAGCTTGATCACCATCGTACCATGCCATCCTGATACGCTGATCATCACAAACCATACTCCCCATGATCGCTAAAACAGTATAAGAGAATTATGACTTTATGTCTACACACACGTTCTCGGGTTGTTTCTTCAGTGCAAAACTCAACGGCGCGCTCATGATTTCCTCAAACAGCATGTATTCATGCCGTTAATGAAGCAAACTTCACCGGGATTGGCCACGACGAATCCGTAGGAGTCCACCAACAGGCCCGGAGTGAAGTCAGCCACGTCCAACTTGTCCTGCAGGACGCGGAAGAACCCGACAGCCACGTCGGCCTCCTGACGGCGCAACAGGCCCAGCAGACTGCCAGCGGTGTCGTTTCTGGAGGGCTCAAGGCCATCTTCAGGCGACAGAACAATTTCGGTTCTGGCAAAGACGGAGGACCAGGTTGAAAGGATCTCATACGGCCCTGCTTTTGACCGCATTTTGTTGTGTGCAGTTTATGTGAACATTTTTGGACCAGATCCTTAGCATATGCATGCGTCTACGGTAAGATTCAAATTACACTGATGAGTTGCGGCATGCAGGTCTGATTACGTAGTGAGCGTTTACATTTAGTTTCACTATGTTCACGTCATTTAGAAAAGGAAAAACGCCTGGTTGTTATCACACCTGAACTTCAGTGTTTCCTCCAAAAAATCAAGTATTTTCCCCCAAGGGCCAGTCTTCTTCAGCGTCCCGTTACTTGCAGTTTCGCGTACCACATCACCACTTTCCTGCGGATGCAGAAGGTGCGTACATTTAACTGTATAATATGGTAATGAAGTGCTCGACTGATATTCATCAGTGTCTTGAAGATATGGATCTGGCGATACATGTGGTCAGTTTGTATGTTCGATTACCATAGTTGATCTCTGTGTTATATCAATACTTGATTTAATGTCATAAAATACTTGCCGTAAAGTTTGCCGCTATTACTTTTCCAGCCCCTTTTTCTAACCATCAGCCACCAACCCTTGGCATCACTTTGGCTAAATTCCTGCCTCATTATGCTCTCACGTTGGCCGTAGCGAAACGGATGACCCTGCCCCTGAAGGACATTGGGCCACCAGCACGGTGTGGACGAACGATCAGACCCTGAGTCGTGTTCCAGGTACCCCTGAGCTCGGTCAGCGGCTCCTGGCCATTCGGGAACGTCCAGACGTCTTCAATCGTAGCAGAACAGTCCTGAATAACACAGACATCAGCATGACGCCTCCGACGTTCGAGCTGGCAGATTCTCAAAAGAGGCGTGGCCCTTTCAGTATATATGATGTGCATACTTTTTGTTGTAATATGTTAAATGATGTATGAGTCTAGCTTCAAACGAAATGTTCGATGGAAGAAGGGAGATTATAAGGAATATCAGAAATATTTCAAACGCTAAATTTAAGCCTGCAGGCTGCTGCCAAAGAAAAAAGTTGTGCATATGTGCGTGGTTGTTACATCATCGAAAAAACTGCTTATGTACTCATTCCTGCAGTGTCACTGACAACAAAAAAGCCCGGTTCACAGCCTGACTGACAGTGTGTTTGTGCAGTACGACTCACTGGCGTGAGCTGGGCGTGATACCAGTGCCGGCTGGGAGGCGACATCCTTGTCGGAGGGCCCTCTTCAGAGAGGACCAGCAGCCGCTCGGCTGGCGGCCGATCACGAACTACGTGCAGCAGCCGCTGGTGGTCGAGCAGCACGGCCACGGTGAGCGTTCCGGAGCGGCTAGCCGTCCGGGAGAAGCTCCGCGAGTCCAGCAGGTGGCTGCAGGTGATCTGGTAGAGACGGCGGCGGCTCTGGTACAGGTGGGCCGCAGCGGACTGACAGAACGTCTGGGCTATGGACAGGTCTGCAAAGCATCAGGTCTTCAGTAAGAAAAAACGTCATCATAGACAGGCTGCACACAGATGAAGGATGGTTTAGGCATGAATGACTTCGATCCGATGAAGTCATATTAACGTTACACATGGTGTTGTGTTATGACAAATAGTTGTGTTCAGTTGCAGCGTTCATGCTCAGAAAGAAGAAATGCCAATTTTGCTGTACTGAGTTGTGCCGTTCCGAGACTGTCGCAAACAAACAAATGAGAGAATGCAAAATTCCGAGGACAATATAAGTGCATTTGTGCTTTCAAGTTGGATCCTTCACAGTTACCACGCGCACTGGAAGGGGTGTCTTTTTGTGCTCCCCCACCTGGCTTTTCTTGAACATCTCGAGGACGGATCGGAGCTGGCTGCTGCTACTTTTTGACATTTACGACAATTGAATAACTCGTCGACTGACGCGGAAAATCGAAAATCGGCCGCAAAATTTTTGAAGTTGAAGAAGCATTTGAAGTCAAGCAAACATAACGAAAATAACGGTTGTCGATGACAAATCGGAGCTTTGTGAAAGGACTACCGTTCTACCTAAGATTGCCGTTTGAACACAATCAGGCAACGTCATTGGGGCATAAGTGATGGGTGTACCAAGACCAAAGACAGGGTCAATAATTGCAAAGGTCATCAAAGGTCAAGGTCAACCAGCTTTTGGTCTGATCCATGCTTGCTTTGCAACATGTCTGTATGCAATATGCATTCAAGGACCCTAGTAAAAACACGTGTGGGCTCACTGCTACGTTTACATATAGCAGGGTCAGTCAAGGTCAAATATCTTGTGACCTGGCCCAGATTTGCTTTGCGACATGTCGATTTGTATGAAATATGCATTCAAACCCATCATAAAAACACATGTGCGCTCATGGATACGATTACGTATACCAGGGTCAGTGCAGGTCAAGGTCATCAAAGGTCAAGGATAAATATTTTGTGACCTGGTCCAGATTTGCTTTGAAGTATGTCGATTTGTATAAAATATGCATTCAAGGACCCTGCTAAAAACACGTTTGGCACACTGATATTCAATGCACATACATACACATGAATATTCATACATAAATATGCATATATATACTATATATATATATATGTGTGTGTGTGTATATATGATTTTTACCTTTCACAGCGCTCAAACCGTGAAATTTGGTTCATTATAACGAAACAACTTTAGCACAGACAGTTGACAACTTACGTTGGATAAAAAAAAATTCATTCAAGGTCAATGAACTCGCTTTACTTCTTTTGACATGGCGGAAGTCAGTAAACGCTAGAAGCGATCAAATGTACTGATGTTGGCAACCTTCACTGAAAATACGTCAAGAGATGCGTATAGCGCCCTTATTTACACTCAAGTTATCCCGTGTTGCTCGAAATCTGATCTTCAAAAGATTAAAAATGACGCCATGGGTCAAAGACTTGACATGACCTCGACCTGAAATCCGCAGTCAAGACGTCAAATGAATGGAAATTGTCGTATTCCACGTTTTAATGCTCAAACAAACGCCCTTTTTCCGTTTCGTTCCAAAAATCGTACGTAATGGCCTGTAAGGGCCGAAAAAGTGTCCAAAGTTGGCCGTTTCGACCCCATTTGGCGTTGTAGATATTGACCTAGGGCCATAAAAATTTTACACAATGTAAATCGTTATAGCCCCACTCTGTCCATAAAATTTCTTGTCGCTAGCGTTTTCCGTTTCCGAGACCGGAGGGGGCGTTTTTATGCTCCCTTTCCAGTGCGCTTTAGCGCGAAACCCCTTCCACTGCGCATGTTAAGCCAGCGTGTACTCTAGTGACGTGCAATACAAAATACAGGTTCATATTGGTGCACTGTGACCTACCTTGAACGATGAAATCAACTCGGCTCTCGCCGATCTCGTCAATAAACTGTTCGACCAGCTGAAGGGCAGAGGATGTTCTCAGACAGCCGAGTGAAGAGGCTCCACGCTCCGAGCGTCTTTGGAGAGGCAGTACAGACGACGCAAAGGGAACATACATCAATGCAATCACAAGTGAAACACGAACTCGTAGCGCGCACCGCATTATAACCCAAACGGTTTGTCTCTGGCAGCTACCGATAGCTAGAGGTCCCTGGGAGGTACTACGGGTGGCGTCAACCGTTTCGTTCAATACGCTAATGCACAGAAACATTTGTCAGTTAAGCCGGATGGAGCAGTACGCTGAACACTTTGAGTGGGTTTTGAAAAGACGAGCGAGGTACATGGCATCTGAGCCTTAAGCCACACAAGGAGCTTATGTCTAGTCTGATCCACGTTTCACGAATTCCGGGAGTTGTGAACATCGCAAATCAGCTCAGGCCGCACGCAGAGGGGCTTCCGCCAAGGTCAGCATTCATCGCGCTGTTGCCATTAAAACTTCGTACGGGATTACGGTCTTGCGTCGCCGCTCCAAGCGCTCAGGGTAAATTTCCGATGCTTCCTAGCCCGCCCCCGACAGGGGGAGAGGGCGGTTGACCGCCCCCTTGAGGTTTTTCCAAGATTGCGAGAGGTCGAATAAACGCAGCGCCACGAAACTTTAGTTACCTTTTACTTCATCATTTTTACACCTTACACTCTTTATGTCAATTTTTTGACGTCTGGTCAAGTCAGGTGTCTGACCTAAGTCAGGACAAGTGGACCTATGTCCAAAAAAATTAAGCGTCCTGTTATCAGAATAAAAAGTTTAAGTATTACAAATCCTGATGAATGAAACAACTTTGTTATTTCGGATTTTTCGGAATTTTCTGGGTCATTGACCTAACGTCATCCCATTTTAAGACATGTCATCGATTTTTCGGAATTTAACTGATCTTTTTATGACAGTTTTAGTGTGGGACGATGCAGACATCCCTTAACCATCAATGGGCAAAGTATCAATGACTTCCAACAATTGACCTGAGGTCAGGTCACGAATAACTGTTGTGAACCAAAATGTATCACAGTCAAAATCAGAGATAAATTACTCGGAATGGGTAGAAAATGACAGAATTGGCTTGCACCGACGTAAGTAATACCAAAAACCTCAAAAAGTTTGAAAAAAAATCCATATTTTGGAAATAACCAGGCTTTCGCAAGTAAAGCTCCGCCAATCGTGTAGACTGGTAACTAATGAATTTTTTTCCAAAATTTAAGCATGGGAAACCGCCACAAGAACCACTAAGATCAATAAAATTTGCATGAATAGGCTGATGTCGCGAAAATAAAGGAATGCTCAAATTAGTTCCCGTTAATGTCCTTCTGCGTACGGCTGCGTCGCCCGCCGACAGCCGGCACGAAAATTACCGTGTCTTTAACTCACCGTTTCGGCGTATATATTGGACAAATCTGAGAAATTAGACATGTGTCGGCATCTGCGAAACTTTAGCGCCTTTACCTATGCGTTATTATCCCTTGATCCCTTGAAATCCAGGCCGCTTCTTGGTTTCAAGCAGTCGGCTGTGGACAAACATGCATGGGACGTAAATGGCTTGTATATTATTCAAAATTAAAAATGAGACAGGTTTCGAGCTTTACGTGACACGGGCTTTTCAACGGTGTGGTTATTTTTTTATCTTGCGACCAACCACTCGTTAGAGAGGGCGGTCAACCGTCCCCCCCCCCGCTCCTTCGCACTCGGGCGTGATCAGCATCGATCGGCAGTCGGGAGCGAGCTAGGATGAATGGAGAACAATGCACCTCGGCAAGTACGGGACAGGGCCAAACTCAGGCTTTAACCAGACACTAGTTGGTATAATGAAACTTGTGCTATATTCATATCGCTTGTTTCGCATCATTAATCAGATCTTACCAAATATTTCAAAACTGTAATAATGCGTTCTGAAAAACAACAAATCTTTCATTCCAAATGAATCATTGAGTTTCAGATATCCAATGCAGAGGTAAATATAAGGCGTAAGATCCATTGACAGAGGCAGGATGTCAGTGAAACGTCTCGTCTGTAGACAGAGATAGAATCGCAGTGACCATTTTGAAAGTATGAGGAAATTGTCAGAGGCAGGTCTGCAGAAGCCCAAGTCCAAGTTAATATAACATTTTAAAATGCTGGACGTCGACATGCAGTGCGAGGTGCTTCACATCGCTTTGAAACATTATATGGCTTAATGTTACCGAAGTGAGTTTGAAGGCATTGTAATTTTTCATATTTTTTGGTTTTTAATAAAGTTTTTTATTCCCGACGTAAGTGATGGATGTCTCGAGCAGGAAGGAAGCTGCGAGGTATCAAGAGTAAAAACTGCGACTGTAGAATCGCCCTCTTCCAGTACGCCAGAGGCATTCGAAAAACGGTATTCGTCAGCCCGTGCCAACAAATAGGGAACTGGTCGTGCGCGCCTGTGATAACGTATTTGTAATGCAGAGAAAACTGAATTTCCGACAAGTTCACCACACTCGAGTGGAACCATGGCGATACTTAATGACGATGTTCCAGAATTCATACTGTTTCTTGAACACGCCAAACATTTTTTAAAGCACATTTTTCCTAAGGTGTCTCTATCAAACACACGGCGCAAATGCCACCTGATTCCAAAGTCGGGTCCTGACCAGGAGCCCAAACACGCTACCACCGACTACAGCGGTCTTACCACGATCCAGTTTCATGTGACACGGAAACATCTGACCTTGAAGACATCGCTAATGTGATGAATGTGTAACACCTTTCCGGCAGAACGCCAAGACGGCCGATAGGATCTTAGCCGTCACGCTCCCTCGGTGTTACTGTGAGAATGTCCGCGCCAGGCCTGAGGGGGCCGCGCGAAGCTTGGTTGCGGTCATTCTGGTGGTGAGGTGGCAGCCACGGCCTCTGGCGTCCCCCGTCGGCCAACATGGCAGGCACGGGCTCCGGGGCCATGCTTGCCGCGCTTTTGTGGACTGCAATGATCCTTCTTGACGGGGCGGAGATGAATACTTCCCCGTCGCCCATCTCTCCGGAGCCTGTGACGCGGCGTACGTACCCGCAGGAGGTCCTCATTCGGCAGCTGGTGGAGGACTTTGTCGTCACTCTGAACACCCAGTACGTCAACCTCATCGCTGAAGGTACGTCGGTGCGCGTGTCGTGTTTTGAGGCGAGTGATCAAGAAAGTGCAGATGTGTAGAATTGACTGTTCTGCAAAGTTAACAGACGTATTATTTTCGTCTCTTTAGCAATGAGCAAAGCTTTGGGATCCGCTGAGAGGCCCTAACTGTCCAATATTTTTTTTTCGTGACATTTGGAGAGAAAGAAACGCCTACAACGGTTCCATGGTCGCCGCGTGAGTGTATGTAGGTTTCACTCTGACATATCTTGACACATATCCTGCACTCAGTGGTCAACTGTCTTCTGGTACACTGAGAGAAATGTTTAGAAGCACAGGAATCATTCGACTGTCACATAACAATTCTGACTCTGTTTTATGGTATCAGTTCCCCGTTTTTAGGGTCAGTTGTTTCCAACTGGTGTCATCCAGGGGGAGCGTCAACTGACTCAGTTGTCTGACTCTCCACTTGACGCTAAAGGAGTCACTGCACATTTGGCACTCCCAAGCGTCAGGGTAAGGTTAGTGTCATATTCCAGCGTCTATTGTCTCCTAACATACTCTAATAAGGAATGCAATGACAATCTACTGGCGTATCCAAGGCAGGGGCGTCTCGGCCAAGGTCCCCCAATCGCGATTAGGGGGGTGTCAAATGGTTATCTATCCCCCAAAAAAGGACGGATATTTCAACTCAACCATAGTTTGAAGTCGCTGGAACTCCGGATTCAACCAACGGCCACCGTCTTTCACCCCCCCCCCCCCGTCATCGACTCCGCTGACTTACCATCCAGCGATGGTAAGTCTGGTTTGCCCCCCCCCCCCAAATGGAGCCGCTGGATCCGCACCTGTGGCAACGGAGTGCCGACTCTGACGCCAGCGGTATCAATCGACTCTTTAGCGGGACTCTCAAAACCGACTAAAATGACTCTGGTCCATGTTATCCCCTCCTTCAGTGTCCACGCTGACGTTGACGTCAACACTGACAGACCATGGTGTCGGGTCGACCGAACGCAGCCTCGCCAGTTGGCGAATTCGGCAACGAACGGTGGAGATGTTTGATTACCAGCGCAAGAAACAGGGCGGTATAAGGACCTCGCTTCTCGAATACCGTGACGACCATCAGCTCCCTGAGACAATTTGACGTCAGCATTGCGATGTGAATTTCCGTGCAGTCTGTAGTAAATTGTCCACGTTTTCCTTTTCTAAAAACATCGTGTAAAGTTCAGTGCTAAGGTATATCTTAAACTTAATGAAAATACTTATGATTAACAAGAGCTTCAGTACGTCGCTCTGACTGGCTGGGCGCTCTTCCCGTCTGAACGCGTCTTGAGTTATTTCTGCTTGCGACCTTCAGACGCTAGCCCTAACGGTGCAATCAGTGACTCAGCATTGCTTCAATGGTAAAATCGTACTAGATCTGGTACTTTCTCGTTAAATTTGGTATTCAGGCACGCAACGTCCATAATCTGGTACATTTTGACACCTGCTGATACGATTTGGTTGGTTTCGAACGATTCCGATATGATTCGGTGCATTTTAATTATTTTGGGCAAATTTACACACATAACTCCATCTTTAAGAAAACGTAATCATAAATGCAGTTTAAAAACGTATTGGGCAAATACTCGTTGCGACGCAAGGAATACTACCCCTGCCACGCTCAGGGGCCGGTCCAGGATTTCACCAAGGGGCAGAGGCGAAAGGCCAGAGTGGACTCCTTCCCGGCCCCCCTCCCCCCATTTTTTGCTCTTTAAATATAAAAAGGCGTGGATTCAAGTGAACCCATGGCAAAATATTTGGAATGATTTTTGTTTTTTTATGACAGAAAGTGACTGGAAAAACTCAAGCACGTGACTAGTTTAGAAAATTTTGCGTTTTGTTGCCGTACAAAATGGCTGAAATATTACCAAATTTCGTTTTTTCAGGCAGCCGCATCCCCCTCTATTTGGAACCACGTGTCTGTACCTGATACTTGTATAGGTATCAGGTAGATAGGTAATAGGTACGTGCCTGTGCCTACTTGATACTTGATCAGGAACGACCCAGGATCACCTCTGCCCCTCGTACTTTTTGGAAGCTTTTTTGCCAGCTTAGGTTCCCTCTGGCAGTTGCAGGAGGGCCTTTTGGTGATCTTGGTCCGTTTGCCGTGTCAGGGCTCTCTGGTGGTATCAGGTCCCTTTTACAGTTTTAATTGTACCTCGCGAGGTCTCAGGCGCTTCGTTGGCATTTTGAGGGACACCTCGACAAATTTCAGGGACCCATCTGACAGTTTCTGTCACGCTTAGGCCATCTCGGCTTCCTTCTTGTTGTCCCTGGAAACATTTTTTGCCGTCTAAGGAACCCCCTAGGGAGTAACAAAACCCTCTGTAAGCTCTCTCTCTGCCGTGACAGAAGCGCCTTTGGTCATTTGGCTGTGCCAGGAACTGTCTGGACGTCTCAGATTCTACTAGTTTCAGGGACTCCCCTGGTCGTCTCAGGAGTCCCTATTGCCAGAGACTGTTACCAGTCTTGAAGACCTCTCTTAAGCAGTCTCAGTGAACTCCTCGTTGTCTGAGGTGCCCCCCCCCCTGTCTCTGCGGAACACTTTTGCTGTCGCAGGGTCCCATTGGCAATTACAAAGACCTTTAACGAACTTCAGGTGTGTAGTGTACTGGACCCTCTGAACGTCTCCGGTGGTCCACGCGGCTGTATCTGGGGCCTGCATCTGGTACAAGGGGTATATCTGGCAGTCTTAGGGTCCTACTAGCCATATCAGGGGCCTTCGTCAGCGCTTTAGGGACCTTTCGGACACTTTCAGGGGTCTTTTTCCGTGCCAGGAGCCCGCTTAACACACGCGGGGGCCCTCTGGCCGTACAGGGCCTCTATGCCGTCCTAGAGGTCGTCTTATCGTCTTTGCCCTCGCAGGGGCGCATCTGGCCTTTTTGGTGGCCTGGGGAGCCCTCTGCCGTGTAAGGGCCCATATTGCCGTCTCTTTATCCACCTGACCTTCTCGGGGCCTTCTGACTGCATGAAGAGCCCCTCAGGTTTTCAAAAAAGACCAGTGTAGCCCATTTGTGGCACCTCTTGAGGTTAAGGTCACTGATGAATCCCCCTTCACGTGGCCCATCTGGCTGGCCGGAAGTTTCTAGTACCGTCCTCGGCCCCTTATTAAGGTCTTGCCGTCTGAGAGGCCCCTCCGGCAGTTTTAGCCGCCTCCTGGACCCCTTGCCTTGTTTGGGCTCCTCTTGCGGTCTCAGGGGCTGTGGGAAAACATTTTGTTTTGTTAAAAAACTTGTCCTCTGGCAACAAATCTTGGTCCGCTTGCTTGTAAAACTGCTTCATTCTGGGCTAAAGGTAAGTTTCTGCCCGACGAAATCGCAGACAATCCTTTGTATAATTGCCACCAATGTAAAAAATGTATCATCCTGTTTCTAACCGTACTTTCCACTACTTGATTTTCTAAACAATAACAACAAAATCGTAACGATAACGTACCACACAGTACTACCATGCTGCAGTCGACTGGCGGAGAACAGCATTATTCCGCGGCGGAAAATGTAGTGCCGCCAAGGTTAAGGTTATTGACATCAAGGACATGTAGACCCTGCATGCATCTTCAAGCAACTAATGACGTCATATCTAGGAAAATTCTATTCTGTTGCCACAAACTGAACTTGGAGGAACTGCTGAATTATTACGCCGTTATATTATTGTATTAGATAATTGTTGGGATGTCTGATATCAGTATGATTACATTATGACATTTAATACTCGTTAGATTAGGTTGCTAGGTTGGGTTGTGCTGGGCTAGGTTAGATCAGGTTAGGTTAGGTTAGGTTGGGTTAGGTTAGGTTAGGTTAGGTTAGGTTACTATGTTAGGCTAGGGTAATTTTTTTATTGGTTTATTTCACTTCCTAATATTTTCCAGTTTTGTTCCGCGATTTTTTTTGTGCTGGGCTAGGTTAGGTTAGGTTAGGTTAGGTTAGGATAGGTTAGGTTAGGTTAGGTTTGATTACTATGTTAGGCTAAGGTAATTTTTTATTTATTGTTTTATTTCACTTCCTAATATTTTCCAGTTTTGTTCCGTGATTTTTTTTAAGATATCTTATTTCACTGCTTTTTGTTTTTTTGTATTTTTCAAATTGCAACTATGCTTTGCCATCTTTGTAATATTTTTACTTTTTTATTATTATTGTTTATTATTATTATTATTATTAATATTATTATTACTATTGTTATTTTTACAACGGTTAACTTTTTTATTTTAAAGATAATTTATATCGCATTAGTTATTCCCCCAAAACTTTTTTATTACTCTTGATTGGACCTTGAGTCCGACCGACGACCAATCAGCGTCGAGATCTCACATAAACAAACTATTTAACGCAGAAACGTCAAAAATCCCTAGGCGAGCGTCTGGCGGTTAGCATACCAGTGACGACACAATCTGTTTCGGGGGAAATAATGTGTGTTTCAGGTTTTTCCGGCTGAAATCGTAAGTAATACTTATCAGTATTGCATTTGAAACGCCATGCAACCACTACTACGGTTATTTTCCCTCGAAGTAAGCGCTCGGGCAAAATCTTACTGTTGACCTCATGCTGGGTATCCGGTAAGCTGGTTTGTAAATCTGGTACGTTTTGGTTATCTGTATGGTACGCTCGCCAGAATCCAAATGGCAAAAATGGTCAGTGAGCTACCGTGTCCAGCTACAATTTGCTCGCAGTGCAAACAGCGATGCCGCGACGTCGTCGAGGTGTCGGCCGTACGATGAGAGTGAGAGTGGCGGAGGAGGCCCGTCCAGTGGTGAGTGAAAGTTCTCATTTATCATCTATATGCCTGAAATGCGTTGTGTCATGGCTGGAACTTTATGCTCGGAATACCCCGGCAACCAGACCTGAGTTCACAGTGCGTCTCCCTCCACCACTTTGGTCGATTAGGGCAAAGGAATTTGTTGAGAAATGTATGAAAGATTATTTTGTGAACGGAATGCATGCTGCGACCTGCGTGCATTTCTTAGGATGTAGTGGGGTCCGCGCTCAGAATCCTTATAGCAGAACTGAACCCCCTATTTACAGATATTAGTAATATCTGGTTTTATGAAGACGATGGTGACGATCCATTTCACTTTGGAAGAATGAAATGCTGCTGGTTTTTTAGGGCCAGAGCACAGTACTTTTCTCTGATTTGTTTGCAAAAGGAACACATGCTACATGCATTCGGGGAGGGGGAGGGAGCTCAGTCCAGCGCTCGAGTAATAAGGCAGAGGGAGGTATGGGCGATACCGTTAGGACCCCTCTGCTCTACCATTTTATTAAGATATCACAAATGTTTCCTTGGGGACATTTGTGGTGTTGTAATAAAGGGCACATGTTGATGCTGTAATCAAGTCAATTATTTTGCACCGTTAATTTGTCACAGGAATCTCCGTACATCATGGCGCAGATTGCATGAGTGATGGCATGGATGATTATCAAAGGGGGGGGAGGTTGGGGTCCAAACCAGCAGTACTTAGGGATTTCCATATTAGTCTTATGACAATGACTAGAAAGAAATGTTCTGACATCCTATGTGGACCCCCCAATAGTTTCCGGAAATCTCCAGCCATGAGTGATGGCATATTGTGATTTGGACATAAAGGCTATTCTTTAGCTCCGTCAGTTTGAGAAAGGAAATGGTGCCGCGTGCGTCTGCAGGGGGCAGGCAGGCTTCAGCTCTCAGCTTGACGGCTAAATGATGGGGCTGGCATGAAGTCAGCTCTTCACGACTATTTGTGATGTTGTTCCAGACGTACTGGAATTTATGCATTACGAAAATCCTGATTTATGTTTCCGACTCGGTGGCGCTGGCATTTTCAAGGCTTAAATTCCCCCCCTCCCCACAACACGCCTCAAATGGCATACATACAGCATACGCCCCGATGTGTGTCATTAGGTCATAGGCGGGTAATGTATGTTTTTGTTATATGTTAAGGAACATGCTCTACATGCCATTTTGAATACCTGGCATATGTACGTTTTCTGACCTTTGTGTTTTGTTCAATATAACGTTTAGGTTTGTCATGTTTTGACAAGACTTCGCTGTCTTTTTGGTGGCATTCACACGTGCATCATGCTCAGAGTTGGGGAAAGTAAATCGAACGTCATAAAACCGCATGTCTTGAGTAACATAAAACTGTACGAGACATGTTTATCTTATTTTGTTTTTAACTCAGTTACACTGCCAGTTTCGTTATTTTCTTGGTTGAGTTTACTTTGCATCCTCATTCTCTCACACCGTGAAGTAAGTTGCATAAATTACGGCGCACGCTTCGTTGCGTGTCATTACGTCACGAGAGCTCAATGTGTGAATATAAGTAGATGTTAATTGTTCTGTGCATGCCATAGTGAATGCCAAGGCCCTCCACAACCTTTTTTGTTTCCGCGATATTACGCATCGTGTTGTCGTATTTCAGCTAAATATTGAAGCATATTCACACGAGAGCATATTCATATATGCTCTCGTGCCCATCGGTATTTAGTAAACATTGTCCATTATTCAGAGAAACAATGTCGAATTGTTGACATTTCTACACCCACCGTATCCAGACTGAGAGAAGTAGGTTGCATGCCAGCTGGGAACAATAAATGGGAGAATCTACGAAAATGGGTGATCCTCTCAATTGCTTTCAGGTCCATTATGTTGATAGGTCTGTCGCAAGAATGTCGATTTGTATCGTTTTCGAGGTTCCATGGCCCCGCACTGTGGATCTTGGCCACACTAAAGCTTATTTCGTCCCCTCCCCCTCACAAAAATCCGGCTTTGTGGAGGGAAACAGGCAATGATAACTAAAAGAACAGCCAAAACAGATAAGAAATAGGTGGAAAATATAGAACAGAAGAGTAGAGTCTACTGATGCTGGATGGAGTAAGTTTAAACACTGCCTGGAGTTTGAATGAGCCGAGTCAGTTTTGCACCGATACAGTCGATTCTGAGACAGGCAAAAAGAGTAAAGTGACTTAGTCTTGACGTCATTTGGGGGTGTCTGACGACACTGACAAGAGTCGGCAGAGAGGCAGTATCCCAGAGTCAAATAGAGAGTCGCCGTTAGAGTCATACTATGCTCATATCTGGAGCCCACTGACACTGCTGAATGACTCCGAGAAAAAGTTGGCAAAAGCGCACCAAGTCAAAAATTCCCTTTCTAGAGTGAAATTTTCAGTAAGTGTAGCGAAGCTTGCAACACTGCGCCTTCTGCCTACAGACAGGAGTCTTCTGCGCCGCGTCTGCGTCACCATCACGGAGCGTCTGTACAAGGGACTCCACCGGGCCTACCACGTCACCTGCAGTCGGCTGATAAGCGACTGGAGTCGCACGCAGACGCAGCGACTTCCCGCGGACGCCAGCCTCACCGTGGGAGTCTTCGTTGGGGTAGCCGACCCGGCCAGCTACCTGCTGTTCATGATGAAAAGGCGCCGCATCAGCGAACAGTTCCTGATCATCTCCAGTGACGGCTGGGTGCCGCGACTGCCCGTGGAAAACTGCCACTGGTTCCAGGCGCACTTCAAACGGGTGCGAGATAGGCCTCGTGTGTGGAGAATGACGCAACCGTTCTGCGTTTGCCTTACCTTACCTTACCTTACTGTGTAAGGTACCACTTGCATTGGCGCGACCCTGCATGCTTGGCCGTTACATTTTCCATCTTGTCAAGTATCGAACTTGTGATAGTCGTTTCGAAACGACAGGAAGCTTGCTTCAAAACTAGCTCATTTGTAATCACGTGAACCATGTAGCGTAGTCATCTACGAGATTTATTACTCTAGGTGGCCCTTCTGTAAGGATGACCAGGCGCTTATTAATGCCGAAATATTTCCCATTGGACAGAATTATCTCTTTCTGCGTCTGCTGATCACACACAGCAAGTAAAACAGACACAATGAAGCTACCAACAATCCCAAATCAACAATACAGTGGTAGTTCGGTGCAATGAAGCATTTCAGAATGCCTCTGATCATATTTTCAGCACAATTTATTCAAATTGCATGAACATTTCACATTATGAAATTAAGGTATATATATATATATATATATATGTATATATATATATATATATATATATATATATATATACACATACATACATATATATCAGCAATGAGTCAGTAATACAATGAAGAGGCAAATGTTTTGCATCTGTAACAAAACCTCTTGCTCATGTGTGATGATTGACTGGAGTCACACATCAATCACCAGGTACCTCCCTCTTCTGTCCTTTACGCATTGTCAGCTGCAGATGGATCACAAACGGTTTGATGTGGCTGCCGGTACAGAATGAGCCCTCGGCAATCATCCAAGAGGCATGGACGTTTCCAAACGACGACGAACCAATCGTTGAACATCGGGGAATGTGGTCCATCCAGCAGGGCCTTCTCCTTCGAGCAAAGCATGCGAGAGGACCTACATCGTTTGAAGGAAGAACCCTCAGAGTGGGTGTGGTCAAGGTGGGATACATGAATTGTCATCCAATAAATTCGTTGCATTTTCGTCAAGAGTATGTCTTGCGCCGGAGCCTGGCCAGCGCTCTAAGCGGAACTTTCCGTACTAGTAGCTCTTCAAACCGTCTCTTCCGGTGGCTTTTGATTTACCGTATAATGTGTGGTTGAAGCAATAAGGTCTGTCGTCCTTTAGGTCCACAAATCCAGAGCTCCTTTCGTCCGTGTTTCCGTTACTGAGCACTTCATTTTTTTCCCCTGGCACTGAGCCAGATGATGTTAGCTAAACCCAGTGACCGCCACACAACGGAGCACTATGTTGCCCTGCTTTTTACCCACCAGACCACTGTGTCGGTTTTAATATTTATAAGTTACATGCCGCATAGTAACATGCCGTGTTCCAGGATCAGCAGTACGTCAATGTGAAGATAGCACCCAATGGAACGGTTGAGGCTTCCGGATTTTTGGGAACGCTACTAGAATTCTTGGAACAAAAGCTGCAGTTCAGGTGATTCTTCATTGGGCCTCAGAACTACCGTTGTCGTAAAGAGGGAAACTCATACTGATGGACACGCAAAGTGAAAAGTCGGTTTTCATGGCATGAAATATTATGCTTTGTTTTCAACCCAACATGAAACAGTACCCAAGAGGCACATGATTAATTTCCTTTACATGCCGTCCAAGAACACGCGTTCGAGTTTCCTCTGCCGATGGCCTTTCAGGGCGGAGCTGCACATCCCTGCCGACAACAAGTACCTGTCTCGTGACAACATGACGCAGGGCGGCTTGCTGGGCATGGTGCACCAGCGTCGGCTCGAGGTCGGCCTGGCGCCGTTCGGCATCGTCGAGAAGCGCAGGCCTCTGGTCGACTTCACCGCGCACATCGAGTCCACCCACCACGGCTTCCTCATCCGCAATCCGAGTGAGGTCCGCCGCCGGCTGACCAGCCAGGCTGGAGCGACGCAGAGGGCCAGACTCAGCCGGACGAGGGTCGGGGATCGCGTCGCTTGCGTCGGACGAGTGTCGTGTGGAAATGCTGTCCTCGCGGACTGACCTGCCATGACCGAAACAAAGCATGACGACCACTTTGTTGAAACCGGCGGTTTTTGAATGCACATTACAGTTTGTGAGCCCGTTCATAACAGTTATAATAGTCCCGTTCCCACATGCGTGCTGACGTGCTCCGCTGTCACTTTTATTTGCAATCAATTGTAATATACCGCAGCAATCATCAACTCCTTACAAGGTTCCACATTAATACGTCTTTTGAACCGAGACAGCCAGTTCATATGTCGTGGTCCTAGATTCCTGTCTGCAATGCACACGCTTAACAATGAACTTCGGAAGTTCTGAGCGATAACCCACGGTTTTCATATTTGTCCTATTCAGCTGGGTTTGTCCTGTTTACAGCTGATGGGTGGCCTCACGAGAAAGAATAGTCCAATGGGCGTTTCCTTTCGCTGGCCTACATGCTGCACAGGCTGATGTTGCGAACAGGCCCGCAGTTCCGCCACAGGGGCGGATGACTACCGGATATGGTTTTTAATTCACTACATTTCCTGAAACGTCTGGGCATTTTTCGGACGTAAAAAAGAACTTCCAAAACGTTATCAGCGACATTTTTCATACCGACCGATTCCGGCTATGAAAAGCTGGCCAAGTTGGATTCCCTTTAATTTCCACGTCTAATCCCTTCTCCCGATACTTTGGTAAGATTAACCCTATTCCCGGCAGGGGGGCGGAATCCGCCCCCCCGGGTTTTTTGCTTGCCAATTCCAGGCTTTTTGACGCAGCTTCACGAAACTTGGTGACTTTTCCTAGCTATTCCTTCTACGCGCCGTGACAAAATTTCAAAATTCTATTTTGCTCAGGGGCGGAGCCAGGCAGCGTTTTTGGGAGGCACCTCAGGTCATTTTTGGCCATGTTGAGGGTAAAAGGAAAATGTCTGCCAAAAACAGAGTTTTTAAGATATAACTTAAAACTTTATATGAATATATAGCTAAATAGTTGGGCAATGTGCATATGTAATTTTGTTTATCTGAGGTCACTTTACAAGGTCAGGTCAAGGTCAAAAGTCAAGATTTGTTTTTTCGCAATAATTTCGGCGCCGTTTTTTCAAACGCCAAACCCGGAATATATATGACGTAAAAAGATGCCCTCTACTTTTGTACCAAGTTTCAGCTTGATATCAGGTCAGGTCACGGAGCTATGACCTAAAATGTCAGTGCGCGTACCCTATATCGCAAAAGCCAAAAAATGAATTTTTTGGAATAGAGTGAATTTAATCGATTAAAAACGTTCACAGATAATATTGAATGCACACGACATCATTCCAGGTGACCCCAAGGTCACTGGAGGTCATTTAAGGTCAAAGGTCACAAGTTGATCTGAGAAACGTGTGACCATGACAGTTCCCCCTTTTTTATGTCCCTGGCACCGCCTATGCTAACATTATACAAACATTGTAATGCGATTTGTACTTCTTTAGCATAACATGACTAGCAGAAGCTAAAAAAGTGTTTTGGCCTCTTTTGTTCATTCCGTTATTGGAAAACTAATCCCCTTATTTTTGAAACCCTGTGAACGCCCATGATTTTCTCAAAATTTCACATTTGCATACCCATGGTAAAAGCCCTATCCATAATCTCTCGATTGATGCCAGTTTCATTGAAATCGGTCTATAAACAACGGAGTTATAAGAAGTCAAAAAGTACCCCCCATTTTGACATTTTTGCCCCCCTGTATCCACAAATTTCAAAATTTTGAAAATTTCTTTTTATCAAAATGTAGTTCACGTCACGGCAAATCGATTTCCGTTTGTTGCGATGAAATCGGATAAGTAGTTCTCGAGATCTCAGGGGGGGGCCGAATCCGCCCCCCCTGCCGGGAATCGGCCATACCGTCTAGCCCTCCGGGAATAGGGTTAAGCACCACTGAAGACAATGCGCGGTCCATTTGTCAGAACCGTGTTTAATCAACAAGGAATTATTGACATGCGAATGTTCGAGTGACACACCAGGTGTAAAACCAGCCTTTCCCTAGTGCCAGGTTTCTTTTTCATTTCACGCTACGTTCAACTGGCATCTAAGCCAATTAGGCAATCTAAGCCGTTAGGAGCGTCTCAGACCAGATCCCACCACCGTTAAATCTTGCTTCATCAGTTAAACTTACACACAAAACTCGTCCACCACACAGCGTTTGTCCTACTGCAAAACATGCACCGAGCATCGATCACCATGGTCAACACTGGCGCGCGTGACGGAGTTCGAACGACACTGCCGCCAGTGCTCGCAATCCCTGACGACGAGATCAACTGGCGAGCCTACCTGGAGCCGTTCAGCGTGTTCGTCTGGCTGTCCGTGCTCTGTCTGGGTGCGCTGGCCTGGCTGGTGATGGCTCTCATCACGTGGTCGACGGCCGGCGACGACGTGCCGCTGCGCGACTCGGCCTGGGCCGTGACGTCCATGGTCCTGCAGCAGGGTGGGTGTCCGCCGCAGCAGGCACCGGCACGGTGTCTGACCATATGTGGACGTGTGGACAAATGAAAAGGACAATGGGCCCAGTTAGTCAATTTCAGCTACGCTTCCATTGGCATAGTGTTGTTAGCAACTAACACATGAGCTGCACCCAGATATATGTACGCATGTTTGTATATTTCAACGGCATTGATTGCTCGTGTTGAACTGTACTGTCCTGCTAGTGACAGCCCACAGTGGCGAGCGTGAAAATAATGTGTAGTTATTATAGCATAAAGGGTGTTCCAGGACAAACCGTGCAGAAAGTAAAGACCTCACGTCTCAAAATTACTTTAAACTTGGCACATCAGGCCATCTGGATGAATTGATCGAACTGCGCGACGGATACGGAAGTTGCTACCTTAACGGGCAACGCAAAAAGCGTGAACGTTATGTGGCTATTTATACTAACAACGTGGTATGAGTAAATGCGTATTATCGGATGAAGAAGGCAGTGTTTATCCAATGAGCGTTTGTGTTTTCTCAGGTCGGTGGTAATTAGGCGTCATAATCACCAACTCTGCTCATAATCCGTGGCCCCCACGCAAATTCAAATTTTCACTCGCGATTTTTCTGTTTGACAAATTTTTTAGAGAACAAATGCTTATATTTCTAACGTGAAATCTTGCTACCGAAGGCGATTTAGAAATTTGGATTAAAGGTGACTTCGGCTCGTTCGAAGTCGTGATTTCCTTCATGCCTTGTTTTCCATGACATGAAGGAAAACATGCAAGTCACATTCAAATTACATTTCAACAAGGTCAGCGCGACACAACTCAGTCAGTCATCATTTTGAGACGTTGACTGTCACATTGCTAATCGCGCATGCGTTGAATGGACCCATGCCCAGGCTGAGGCCAGAGGGCCTGCATCTCCGACGGGCGTCATTGTCACCGTCTCGCAGCTGGTACTGGCGGGCACAGTCTTCGTCGTAAGTCGGTTCGTAGTGCTCTCCCTGATCAGGCTTAAGGCCCATTATGAAACTTATGATGAGAACGTTGCCCCATTTGTCGTTCATTCCTCCGAGTGATGTGATGCTAATATCAGTCCTCCCCAAAAGTGCCATAAACTTTCGGAGTCGAAATGACTTTTCTTTTGCACGCTCCTTGGAGCTGTGCTGGATATAAATAGCTTTTTCCATATAAATATTAAATATATTTATTTATTTCTATATAAATATATAAATAGGTTTTTCAGTCGTATCAATAAACCGTGTTGGATCAAAATGTGGCTTAAGACCAATTTTTCTCGCAAAATGCGTATGGCAAAATTCGGTAGAAAATTTCGTGTGAGTGAGCGTCATACGATAAACATATTGTTGTTTACCCTAGGTAAACAACATTATTATATTGTTTACCTATATTGTTTACCCTATATTGTTTACCCTTTATTGTTTACCCTAGGTCATCGCTTGTACACCAGGTGTTTGGGGAAGACTGCGATGCTCCTTTGTCCATTTTCTCTCTCGCACTTCAACCAGAATCCTACGGAGAACGTCGCTTAGTCACTTTGAACGGATTTCGTTCTGTGTAGATATGCATATGACACTGTTTACTTCGCTTTCAGGCACAAGCACCCAGCCCAGTACTATATCTGGTCGCCAATCCGTATTCTGGTTGTGGATGAGCGCTATCCTTCTTTACACTGCATACACCAGCAACATAGTTTCATTGCTCGCGTCTGACCGCTTCGTCATACCCTTCGAGACCCTCGAAGAACTGAGCATGAAGAAGGATTGGGTGATCGTTGTTCGTCATCACGCGTACGAATACCATCTTCTGCAGGTACGTGAGAGTAACACCGACCAATATAAGTTCTTAGAAATGTCATTGCAGACTGCTGAGAAACATAGGTAGTTATTTTTAACAATTAATATTATCGTCACGTCGCTTCTGCATCGAGGAATAATCTCTCGTTTCTCGTGTCTTTTCGTGTCACTTCCTGTCGTGTTGCTCTGGACGAGGTACTCCTGCACGCACTACCACGAACGTAAACATCTGTCAGGCAAGTACGTCAGTGTCCTGCCAAATGAAGGCTGATTGGTCTGATAAGGCTGCCAGCATTGTGACGCTTGGTGCACTGCAGGTGTTCTTCGCCGCGTAGGCCAGCATTCCGTCGACATAAACGGGAGCAACGGAAAATTTATACTTCGGCCTTAAAATTTTACCGTCTAAATTAAGAAACGTGAACTAGAAAAAGGAAAGTCGAGGAAAGTCATTAATTTTAGGTAGGGCAAGCCTTGCTAATCCTGTTCCCAGGTGACTTCAGATACCCCTCTCTCTTCGTTCGCCATTTCCAGTTTTTTTTTCAAGCAGCTTCTCGAAGCTTGGTCACTTTTGCTACCTGTTCTATCTACGTATTATGCAAAATTTGCATTTTGCGTCCAGGAGAGAAGTCAGGCCAAGATTTTGGTAAGTGTTTCAACCTGTTTTTGGCATTGTTGAAGGTAAAAGATAAATGGCTACCAAAAACGAAATTTTTAAGATGAAAATATTAATTTTATATGAATGTATAGGAAAACAAGACGGCCGACAGAATAATTTTTTATCTGAGATGACTTCACAAGGTGAGGTCAAGGTCAGAAGTTATGTTTTCATTTGATGCAGGTTTGATTAAATATAACTGCGAAGTTAGTTGTTATTATTTTTGTTCGTCTGCTTCCTGTTCTCCGTACAAGCTCCGATGTTCTTCCTCCAGGCAAAAAAGCAATCCTCCAAAATCATGCAATGTTTCGTTCATTTCCCATGAACATCGTTTGGCAAGTATTCAACACATTACACATACATATGACATACCTGGCTACCAACCTGATTAAAATATCACAAATACGAGGAATTATTGGGCAAGGGTCATTTCTTATCGCTATCTTTGGTTTGTAATGAATTGACACGAAATTAACTGAACAATGTTTCGGCAAGCTATTTTAAGATGTGTGCTTCCTAAATTTTCGGGCACTTCCGGTTGACTACGTAAAAAAAAAACATAACGTTAAAAATCTGAACAGTCTTACTATAAAGCCAAATTTTGAATTTTGACCTTGACCTGACCTTGTAAAGTGAGCTCAGATGACCAGATTGCATTTGACGTTGTCCAACTGTTTAGCTATACATCCATATAAAGTTTTAAGTTCTGTCTTAAAAAACATTACTTTTGGTAGTCATTTTCCTTTTACCCTGAACAGGACCAAAAATGGCCTGAGGTGCCTCCCAAAAACATTGCCTGGCTCCGCCCTGAGCAAAATAGAATTTCAAAATTTTGTCAAAATACGTAGAAAGAATAGCTAGGAAAAGTGACTAAGTTTCGTGGAGCTGCGTCAAAAATCCTGGAATTGACAAGCAAAAAACCCGAGGAGGCGGATTCACCCCCCTGCCGGGAATAGGGTAAACCTAAGTTTAATAGCTCTTTCTGGTCAGATGTTAAACAACAATTGGACAGATTACAATAGCTCTCTTTTTGTTCGCAGATTTCAACAACTTTACCACAAAGTCAAGAACGTTTTCTCAAAAACCTCGTGCGAACAGTCTTCTCGTAAGACAAGACGATTTCATCGAAGCATTCCCCAATTTCCTCTGTAACCTATTCCGTGAAATGAGCGTGTTACAGCTGACAACTGTAACATGCTGTCAGCCACAACATGACAGCTGCGATGTTAACCTGTCCAGTTCTTCTCTGAGTTCATCAACCTTTTCTTTCTTCTGTTTCATTCCATTCTCCAATAACTTACGTATTTTCACTTAAGTAAATATTTCCGACGCTAATATTCAAAATGCAAAATTCGAAACATGAATCACTCAGCACAACGTTCTCTACTTGTCTTAGTTTAGACTGATATCAAGCTGGTTCACGGAGCTACGACCTAAAATATTCGCGCGTCTGTTCTTTGTCACGGCTTCATAACCAGGACTGATACAAATAGTCAATTCAAATTATCAAAATTATTTTCGAACACTAGAAAATAAACCCAATGCCATTTCATGTGGGCCTGAGGCCATCCAAGGCCATGGTCATAAGTTGACCTGATCAGCCTGTGACCATGACAGTTCACCCTTTTTCATGCCACTGGCACCTTTGGCAACATATGCGAACATGAATAACAAAACACCTTTGACAATGGAATACGATTTGCATTTACTAAGTACAAAATCATTGATAAAAGCTCAAAAGGATTTTAAACTCTTATGTTGATTATGTTTTCAAAAAACCACCATTTTTCAAACCTTAAAGACGTCTATGGATTTTCTCGAAATTATATGGCCGAAAAGGAAAGTACTATCGATTAGCTCGCATTGTGTGCCAATTGAATCAAAATCGGTACAGACACGCTTAAGGTATAAAATGCAAAAATATCCCCATTTCTGAATTTTTTCCCTTGTACCACCCACGGCAAAATATTCCGAGTCTTGCTTATAAAAATGTGGATTACGTCATGGCAAATCGATCGCCCTTTCTTGCAATCAACTACGACGACTGGTTCTTGGAATCTCAGGAGGTAGGGGTGGGGTTCGAATAAGCCCCCTGTACGGGAATGTGTCCTAGGCGTAATCCAAGAGCTGTCTGGGGAGAAATATAGAATCGGGGAGACGTTTTGGTTTTCGTCTTGGATGCAGGAAGGTTTTAACCCTATTCCCGAAGGGCTACACAGTATGGCCGATTCCCGGCAGGAAGGGGGGCCGATTCGCTCCCCCCCATGCGATCTCGAGAACTACTCATCCAATTTCATCGCAACACACGGCAATCGATTTGCCATGACGTAAATTGCACTTTAAAAAATCAAAATTTTGAAAGAGATGGATACAGGGGGCAAAAATATCAAAAGAGAGTACTTTTGGACTTTTTATAATCCGTTGTTTATCGACCGATTTCTATTGGCATCGGCATGAATCGTGAGACTATGGATGGGACTTGCACGATTGGTACACACATTTTAAATTTTAAGGAAATCATAGGTGTTCACAGGGTTTCGAAAATAGGAGGGTTAGTTTTTCAACAACTGGCTAGTCATGATATGCCAAAGCAGTACAAATCGTATAACAATGTTTGCATAATGTTAGCACAGGCGGTGCCATGGACATGAAAAGGTGGAACTGCCGTGATCACATGCTCTTCAGATCAGCTTGTGAATTTTGACCTTAAATGACCTCCAGTGACCTTGGAATCATTTGGAATGATCTCATCTGCATTTGATACCACGTTTTGAATCATTTAAATGCACTATGTTTCAAAAATTCTATTTTACGGCTATTGTGATCTAGGGTACGCGCACTGACGTTTTAGGTCATAGCTCCGTGACCTGACCTGATATCAAGCTGAAACTTAATACATGAACAGAAGACCTCCTACGACATATATTTTCTGGGCTAGGTATTTGAAAAATAGCGCCAAAATTATTACTATAAAAGCAAATTTTTACTTTTGTGATATACCTTGACCTTGACCTGACCTTGTAAAGTGACCTCAGACAGACAAAGTTGCATTTGCACGTTGCCCAACCATTTTGCTACACGATGATACAAAGTTTTAAGTTCTGTTTTAAAAATGCTATTTTTGACAGTCATTTTCCTTTTACCCTCAACAGAGCCAAAAATGACCTAAGGTGCCTCCGAAAAACGTTGCCTGGCTTCGTCCTCTGAACAAAACAGAATTACGAAATTTTGTCGCAGTACGTAGAGAGAATAGCTAGGAAAAATCAGCAAGTTTCGTGAAGCTGCGTCAAAAAGCCTGGAATTGACAAGCAAAAAAAAACCCGGAGGGTGACGGATTCGGCCCCCTTGCCGGGAATGGCGTTAAAGCTAGTATAATCAGACCATGGTTATAGTCGTAGTCAGTCATTGTCAAACCAAACTTTTGGTAATTTCGTTTCATGTAACCCCATCCCGTTTGTCGTGTTGAAATTTCCAAAAGCTTGTATGTCTTCCCCATGGCCCGCAATATCTTTGGTTTTTGTTTAGGTGCGCAATTCATGTCTTCAAAGCTTACTCAGATCATCGAATCTTCTGATCCAAGGGAATTAACAAGTCGAAGGCATTCTTACGATGGGGCCTCAAAATATTTTACCGTGATCGAGCATTTCATTGCTCATTGCCGATCTCGATACAAGAACTGTATACTTCTATGACCTTCACGAGACTGGGGATTAAAACTGATGGGATTTCGATCATAGCGTATGGCGCCTTTTATGCCTTCGATACACGGGATTCACACATGGCGTGATCTGGTTTTGCATCATCTTGTAGGGGCGTCTAAGGTCATGTAATACTCGTGCCATTATTGAATACTCGTTTTTTTGGATCTGGTCTCTTTGCAGGATATCCACGGTTTACAGAATCACCGTTATCTGCACGTCGAGAAACTAGAGGAGGGAGTGCAACGCGTCCTTCAGGGAGGAAAATACACGCTGTTTTCACCGTGCGTCCGTGAAACGAGATACCCCAACGCTAGCAAAGATGCCAGCCTGTTGTCCGAGTGCACGCTGAACCATTTCCTTTACGCGGATGGTTGCATTTCGTTGCTTGTGTCTGATACATGGATGGTAACTGTGGTGGTGTAGGATTACGTTCAGCGGTAACGACGTGCGACGAACTGGAGAACACATGTGCAGTTTTCGGTTCGTCTATGGTGGCCTGTAGTACCGAAACAAAACGGCTGCCGCAGGTATTCCAACATTAACTCGCTGGTTGAAGGAGACTGCCGACTCCTCTGGACTCCCATAAAATTGGGCTACAGCAGAGGCCACATCATTCTGCCAAAACATCTTCCCTACGGCGACCAAATCTCTCACGCGTGAGTTGTGAATGCTCCCAAGCTCGATAAATCCGGATGGGTATTTCATGCTGACAGATCACTGGAAAAATAATTGCCATGTCCCCCAGCCGGTAAAATCAGTACCGCAAAAAACAACTTTCGTCGCATTTCATTCTTGCTTTTATGTCTGGTGGCGTAATTTTCAGGAAATTCGATGAACGGTAACACCGGCCGCTGCTGGCACAACTGGTGTAGTCGAATACGATTCAGTTCATTGGAATTGGCGGGCTACAGCTTTTTAGCATGATCAGAGTTTTTGGGGGTGAGGTACCATGGTTAACCCGCGCACGACCGTCGGTCCGTTTCGAACATGGGCGACTGGGGAAGGGGCAGTTGGCCGCCCCTCCTCTAACTCACAAAAGGTTGGTCGTACGATAAAAATAAGTACACCTTTGGAAGCTTGTGACGGGTAGAGCTCGAAACTGGTCTCACTTTTAGTTTTAGATAAATCATAAAAATAAGTACACCGTTGGAAGCTTGTGACGGGTAGAGCTCGAAACTGGTCTCATTTTTAGTTTTAGATAATATGTAAGCCGGTTTACGTCCGACATATGTTTTCTCATAGCCGACTGCATGAGACCGAGAAATGGCCTGAATCTCTAGGACTGTGACTTATAACGCATAGGTAAAGGCACCAGCGCACAAGTAAAGGTCCCCGGATGCCGATACACGTCTAATTTCCCAGATTTGTTCAATATATACGCCGAAACGTTGAGTTAAAGACACGGCAATTCTCGCCCTAGCTGTAGGCGTGCGCCACTGCCGTATGCGTTACCAAGTTGACGGGAACTAATTTTAGCGTTCCTTTATTTTTGCGAAAAAAGACGATCTATGTCAATTTTATTGATCTTTTTGGTTCTTGTGATGGCTTCTCATGCTTAAATTTTGGAAAAATTCTTTAGTTACCAATCTACACAATTGGGGGGAGCTTTATTCGCGAGAGCCTGTTTATTTGCAAAATGTGCTATTTTTCAAACTTTTTGAGGTTTCTAGTATTACTTACGTCTGTGTGAGCTGGTTCTGCCATTTTCGACCCATTCTGAGTAATTCATCGTCAATTTTGACGGTGGTACATTTTGGCTCACCACAGTGTTTCGTGACCTGACCGCAGGTCAATGGCTGGAAGTCATTGATACTTTGCCCAATGACGGTAACTAGATGTCTGCTTTATTCCACACTAAAAATTTTATGAAATATTCCGTCAATTTCTGAAAGAAACGGCGACATGTGCTAAAAATAAAAATGGGCTTGACCTTAGGTCAATGACTTGGAAAATTCCGAAAAATCTGAGATAGCATATTTGTTGCATCTATCACGATCACTAACCCCTGAAAGTATCATTGAGATATCTTGCTTTGCGAAGAAGTTACAGGGCGCTAAAGTTTTTTTTTACATAGGTCTGTTTGACCTGACTTAGGTCAGGCATCTGACCTGACCTGAGGTCAAAATTTTGACACGATATGTAAAATTGATGAAGCAAAAGGTACACAGTTTCGTGACTCTGTGTTTGTTGGTTCTCTCGCAATCCCAGAAAAATCTCATGGGGCAGTCAACTGCCCCCCCCCCAGTTGGGGACGGGTTAACATAAAATTCACGGTTGTTTACTGCAGGAAGGGAATGTATCCACGTATTGATAGATTATTCCCATCAACCAATGAAACTGATGATTGGTACACCAGTCAGCCTTTTTAGCCTCGGCCGGAAGAACCGATTTTCACCTGCGATCCCAACAAGGGGAATAAACTGCCATGCCCTGCCCATTTCTCTCCCAAATGAGATAAAGCGGCACAATAAAAACGAATGTATAGTTTGCTTCTTTTTCATTCGAATTCTACATCATTTGATTACTCTAACCCGGCACCGCCTGGGGGTGTCAAATAAGGTACCCTTGGGTTTTTCAAAATAACTTCTGAACTGCTGGAGCCATCCCAACCAAATTTTCAATGCAAGTTCAACAATCAGTTCAACATATTTTGACATTAAAACTATTTCCATGCTGGGTCAGGTCGTGGGGAATGACGTCTTAAGTAAACCCTTACATGCATATTTTCGCCTCTTCGGGCGGTGGTGCGAACATGCTTTGTTTTTTTTTATAACATTGGAGAGTATAATGGATGAATTATTGGGATTTACATAGGATACGGTCCTCAGAAAGAAATAAGCCGTGACACGCCAGCATTAGAGGTCATGCTAGGTCATATGCATGATGACAGTTGAACTGATTTGCATTCTGGTTAAAAGAAATGGATGCCGCTAATTTATCCCATCATTCAAGCCAGACAAGCAAAGCTATATCCGCCTCTTAACAATGTTCTCCAAATGCAACGCAAAGTCATGTCAGGCTATGTCACAGGTAGATGTTAAACACAGGTAGATGATAAATATGATTTAGTTTTAGATGAATGAAATACAACATTGGATGCAGAACATCGTTCAGCAGCGGCAGAGAGCAATTATTGTTAGTCTGTTACCAGCCAGAAAATATATAAATAGTATTGTTAATAGTCAGTTTGTCTTTGTCTCTCTGAGTTACGATCATGTCATCGAAAATTCAAATGTCATTACCATTTTTTATTGCACTATTAGTTTCAAAAAGTATGGCTTCATACCGTAGAAATGTTTTTATCATCGATCTGGATGACAATAGTTGCCGCTATTGAAATCGTCACCAAAAATTACAATTGGATGGATTTAAAGGCATTTCAGAGTTTAAGAATGCCGAAATATTTGTTACCAAACTAACTTTTATTTACTCATTGATATACATGTAATACAAAGAAATGTAAATATAAATGTGAAAATACAGCGCTGAAATACAAAAAAACATGGTACTTGGTACGGTATGGTACTAGAAACATGGTAATTAAATCACCAAAAATGGCCCAACTTGACCTTGGAAAGGCTACTGACATTTCAAATCTCGGTATGTCGTCAAACATGTGCTAATACAGTCACGAATCAAAACTGGCCCCGTACTCCTGCTACTCGTAAGAATGAAGCCAAAGCGTAGCTCAGACCTGCAAGGTGGCGAGAATTACGTCGTTACGGGGTGGTCTGAAATGACCTGGTAACATTGTGTTGTTAATGAGGAGGAAAGGATGTAAAGTCGGCTATAGTAAGTTGCAATTTGTTGACGCTGGCCATTCGACGGCAGTCTTAGGAAAACCTCTTGGAGGGGCTGACAATATCCCTGTCCGGCAACAGTTAACTTATGCTGCGAAAAATGGTGCCAGACATCGTGCGGACGGGAAACGGTGATATTCTCTGTGTTACCGGCATGCACGTCTCATTGCTGTAGAAGCAATACCTATGTTTGTCTTAGTTTGTTCACATCACTTTCCTCAATAGAAGTCATTATTGCCTCACGTCATTACTGCCCCAGTAGAAACGTTTGAGGTTCCGTGATTTCTTCCCCTCTTTGAAACGAAGTAATGGCGGCGTCACTAGGGAAGATGGGAGAAAGTGGGGGAGCTGTTCCCCTCCTCTAGCTCGGAAGTTTAGCATGATCCTAATGGCGCTGCATGGAGAGAAAGGACTGAAAATATCGTCTCCCCGCTGGCTACATGGCTCGGCTTCTGACTCACAATATTGTGTTGAACAGCAAAAAACTCGGTGTCCTGACACATTGTGGCATTTTTGACCATGTTGTAACGTTTGTGTTTGCTCCAACAGCGTGCAGGTCCTGGGTGAAGCAGGCTTAATTTCGGAAATTTGGAGAAAAAGGGAAAAAGAGAAACGGCAGTGTGTCGCATCAAACGTAAGTCAGTGTTGCTGCACTTTCCATTATCTCTGACCGGTTCGCTTTGCAGCACGTATTGCCATGAATCATATCGTAATTTCCAAACACCGTTGGTAACTCAAGGTCACAAGGTACCTCAGCCGTGACCGAGCACCCGACTAGACTGGCACGACGCTCTGTGGCATCGTATCAACGCCGGCGTATTTTCTGTATGCGGTATGGAAGTTTTGACTTTGTTTGGTTTTATACCTGAATCGCAATTAACTCGAGGCATAATAACCACTACTGACTGTGGACAACCTTACGGATGTGAATAAATAAATAAATGAAATAAAACTGAGAGTGACGAGAAACACTATTTATATATGTACTAGCAGTCTATTTATTTTTAGTATATATATATATATATATATATATATATATATATATTTATTTACTTATATTATATTTATATACACTAAGCACTATGCATCTAACCTGGTGGGTGGCGAAAAAGGAAGGAGTGACAATCGACCTCTCTTCCGGGGCGTAGGTAAAATTCCAGTGTTTTAACGTTCGCCTTGCATCTCATACACAGTCGTTTGTATTGCCTTGCCGGTACTCAGAAACACGTGCTCCGCCCAGGCGCTGCCGGCCATGTCGCTGCGACACACGCTGCCGGCGTTTACCGTGCTGCTGCTGGGTCTGCTGCTCGCTCTGCTTGTGCTCGGGCTGGAGAAGCTGGCCCGCCGAGCCCGCGGTCGGTCGGTGCGCGGCCGGCCTGGGCAAGGCCCGTCCTCGCGGAGTTACCGACTGGGCTCACCCGCCGGCCGGCACGATGACGTCTCCTTCCCTCCGATCGTTATCACGTCCGCCGACCTGGACGACTTGGAGCGCCACCTGTCGGCCGGCGTGGGGCGACACCTGTCGGCCGGTCTGGAAAGCCGCCTGTCGGCCGACCTCCAGCGCCGCCTGTCGGCGGATCTGGAGCGCCACCTGTCGCCGGGTGGCGGCGGATCGTTGGGAGGGCGGGTGGAGCCGCGCGGCCGGCTCGACAGCGGTCACTCCTCGGTCACCGACGTGCTGGTCCAGCGCACCTCGCTGACGCCCCAGCAGCGCGTGGACGTGTTGGTCCACCAGAGGGTGACCAGCTCTGACGACAGGGACGACCGGGCGTCGGCGGCGAGCTTGCCGGACCACCCCGCCTGGAGCACCCTCTTCGATGACGTCACCAAGCCGGCTGTCGGAAAGAAGACAAATTGAATGCTCCGCGCGGGTTCGACTGCTGTGGAATTCGAACGACGACCCTAACGTATTAAGGCCTTACGACATGATTATGAGCCGGTTACCAACAAGATACTTGGATTTATTAACCAGGGACATTTCATTTTCGGCCTTCATCGCTTTCTTACGCATTTCGCTTCTCCATTCCCGGATATGTGGCACAAGCGATGCGTTCAATGACGAGTCCAAGCTACTGGAAGTTGCCCAAGAGAAAAGTACAGGCAACTTCCAGGCAGCTACAGGGAACGTTGCGTAGTTCGCAATGCAATGCAGTGTGCAGTGTGGAATGCAGTGTTATGTCGCCTGTGTTTCTTACACAATCCTTCCTGCACGTAACGGAATGGAAACGTAAATCTTTTTTCCTATGGGATGGCAACGTAAAGCCTTTCCACGTAAATGGAAACGCACTGTCCTTACTAGCAAGTTGGCCTGTACTCCATTAGACTGAAATGCTTATACCAAACCGCCATCGAAATATCAAATGAAAATGTTTTTGCTAGTAAGCATATGTGTTTGCGATCTGCTTTTAACATTTTCCCCAGAAGATCTTCTGAATGCTGGATGAGTTCCAGCAATTTTGGAAGAGAGCTGTTTCCAAATTTTTCCGTTTCTACGCCCCAGCTATGTCTGACCATGCTGATTAGTTTGCGCTGGTTCATTTGCTGCGAAATATAGTAGTCGTTACTCACAGTGCTACACATGTCATGTATTAGCATTTCATGCTACCTGTGCTATGCAAGGCTCAGCAAAGACACGTTAGGTCACAAAGATTGGTTATCTCATCAATGTTTACCACTTTAGAGGTACACAGCGTTAGAGGACAAATCTGGGTAGTCATAATTCATATATATATATATATATATATATATATACATTTATATGTGGTGGCTAAAGCCGTATCCAGCGTGGACTTGGCAGTTGAGTTACCAATGCATGTCGTTTATCACTGAACAAGTGTTTTTTAGCACGGTGTCTCCCAACTAAGAAGCTTAAACAACAATTGCTTTCTGCGCACGAAATCGTCAATAAACGGGGCAAAATGATCACTTCAATAGCTGGTCCATACCTATGATTAACACCTGGCCGTGTCACGGAAGGACTGAGGACTGAGCTTGCTGAAAAACAAAGGTACATCTACCGCGAGAGCCATATGGCAGTAGTAGGTTTAGACATCTACTGGATGTTATCTGGTAGTACGCTTGCAACAAAAAACACAACTCAACATTTGTAAAATAATGTAGTACCAGATAGGAAGAAATGAAAATAAAACCAAAGAATAAAAAAAAACACTCATTGCACTTGAACAAGGATCATGTTGCGAGCTCAGCGTTCTTAAAAATCGTCCCAAATTGTTAACAAATTGATCCGTGATAAAAAACGATGCTCTCTAACCCGCCCCCGACGGGGGGCAGTTGACCGCCCCCCGCTGAGGTTTTTCTTGGATTGCGAGAGAACCAACAAACACAGAGCCACGAAACTGTGTACCTTTTGCTTCATCATTTTTGCACCTTGTGTCAAATTTTTCACCTCACGTCAGGTCAGGTGCTTGACCTAGGTCAGGTCAAACAGACCTATGTCCAAAAAAGTTTAGCGCCCTGTAACTTTGTCGTAAAACGAGATATCACAATAATACTTTCAGGGATTAGTCATCGTGATAGATGCAACAATCCGCTATTTCAGATTTTTCGAAATTTTCCGGGTCATTGACCTAAGGTCAAGCCTATTTTGAAGACATGTCATTTTTTTCGGAAATTGACGGAATATTTCATAATATTTTTAGTGTGGAGTAAAACAGACATCTAGTTACCGTCACTGGTCAAAGTATCAATGATTTCCGGCCATTGGCCTGAGGTCAAGTCACGAATAACTGTAGTGAACCAAAATATATCACCGTCAAAATCAACGATGAATTACTCAGAATGGGTAGAAAGTGGCGGAACTGGCTTGCACAGATGTAAGTAATACCAGTAACCTCAAAAAGTTTGAAAAAAATTGCATATTTTGGAAATAAACAAGCTCTCGCGAATACAGCTCCGCCAATTGTGTAGATTGGTAATTAATTAATTTTTCCCAAATTGAAGCATGAAAAACCATCACAAGAACCACTAAGGTCAACAAAGTTTACATGGATAGGTTTTTTCGCAAAAATAAAGGAACGCTAAAATTAGTTTCCGTCAATTTCTTACTGCGCGCAGCTGCGGGGCACGCCGGCAGCCGGTGCGAGAATTGTCGTGTCTTTAACTCAAAGTTTCGGCGTATATATTGAACAAATCCGAGAAATTAAATGTGTATCGGCATTTGCGGAACCTTTACTTGTGCGCAGGTGTCTTTACCTATGCGTTATTAGTCACAGCCCTTGAAATTCAGGCCATTTCTCGGTCTCATGCAGTCGGCTATGAGGAAACATACATAGGACGTAGATTGCTTACATATTATCTAAAACTAAAAATGAATGATATGAAATGAAAAATGTTTCGAGCTGTACTCATTACAAGCTTTCCAACGGTGTGCTTATTTTTATCATGCGACCAACCGTTCGTGAGTTGGAGGGGGCGGCCAACTGCCCTCCCCCCAGTCGGTCATGATCGTAACCGACCGACGGTCGTGCGCGTGTTAAGCGTCCCGCAAGTCGGCTGAGCGCCCGGCCAGTAACCACCTACAGGTAGGCTGTACCGCACGCCAAACTAGAGCCGGATGCGGGAGAGGGATAGGGCACTGTTTGGGTGGCAGGGACCAGGGGTATCGATCTGTATTCTTTGTGGGCCATGTCTTCCCCGCAATGTAGATGGTGGCCATTGTAAAGATGATTTGCCCTCCCCCCAATATTTTCTGCTAGATTTAACAAGGTGATCATTGGTATTCGATGAATGATGAACAAACAGAATATCATGGAAAAATTTATTTTAGTCGAAGCAATGGGCTAAATCCGTTCAGAAACTCGCTTTGCGGATTTTAGGTTTTTGGACCCTCGGTTCGCTGTCCCCCCGCCCCAACCATTTACACAAAACGACACTCCTGGCAGAAACTGTAGCGCACAAGACGTCTTCGATTTCCGGTACTGCCGATGCTAATGCATTATAATTTACCCTTGTTATTTTTTAAAAGCTTTCTTATTTTGTATTGGCAATGTCTTACAATTTATTTCCATTCTAGCTTATTATTTTCTGCATATGATTTAGTGTGCATTTCAATGAACTCGTTACGGCAAAATCATTCACTTTGTTGATGTCTCTGCTGTTATGCAATGACGATCTATTTTACAGTTTTCCGTAATTAGGACTTACATCAGGGCCAAAATGTCCTAAAATTCCACATCAAACTGCTCTGGTTGAACCGTACTTATCTACAGAATTTGATGGGATCAAATCAGCTGGTGGATACTGGTGATGGAAATTGAAGCTGGAAATCATGAAGAACTTTTCGGGGATAAGCTACATATGGCTTCGCTGTCAAATTTTGCAAACACAATCTCATCCCTGTTCGGAAGCCAGAAACTTAGCACTCATCTTTGATTGTAGATCGCACACTTCGTTAGAGCTCTACTGCTGCTCTCATCACTAAACGTTACTTTGGTATTTTGGCCGGTCTATCACACTCTCAAACAAAATCTGCCCCCGCGCCTTCATCACCTTGGACGACGCCTTGCTCCTCTCGCAGATCAGATATTGTACCACAGTTTACGGTAACGGCTCTGGTAACAACCCCTCCAGGATTCGAAAAGTTTTTAACTACGCTGCCAAGGTGACCTTTGGACAGAAAAAAATCTGCCATATATCTGATCTGTTCGTGAGGCTCGGCAGGCTTTCTCATGGAGATTTCGTCAGGCACCATGCCTTCACTCTCATCCACAGATTGCGCTGCTTGGAAGAGCGGGATGAGCTGACCAGAATGTGCTACACTGTGGTAGAGACCTACTCGAGACACACAACGCAGGACAACGATCTATCCAGTCCAGAAGACAAATGGACAAGAGGCGTTGTTTTCCGCTCGAGGAGGTTTCCGGTATAGTAACGTTTATAACAATAAAAAACAAAATGAAGAAAACCTCTAATATATACAATTATAATAATTGATAATATTATATTAATTATAATTTACCATCAGGACTACGGCGGCTCACGCTGCCACGCCTAATGCGCTCTCTGAAGGGACATCTGTTTAGTAATGACGACTGGAGTATATGCCATTTTGGCGATTTGTGGTTGCGATTTGTCTGTGTGGACGCGCGCATGTATGTGTTGTGATAGTTACCTCATGTTTTGATTTGTTTAACGATGGCTTAGAATAGCCGGGAGCTCTGGACAGTACAAAAACACTTATATTTTGCTTCGCAATTCTGATTCCGTTGCCCATTTTCATGGCGAAAGCCGTAGATTGCATTCGTGTCGTAGGAACTTAGTCATCCGAGCAATGCGGAGTTGTTTGTGGTATAAAGAAACAAACTTAGACTTCTGTTACTACGCCATTCAGGCTTGGACGTTCACAGCCAAAGACGCGAAAAAGACTAACCTTTCCTTTCTGAGGCCCCTCTGGCAGCCAACTAGGCCTTGTCGCGGAGCGTCATCATCAGCCCGGCGTTCAGTTTTATAGGTCAAACGGCACCCAAGGCCCCCAGACGCCATTACTCAAACACATCAATCCCTGCCAACGGCGGGGTTGTGATCGGACCGCAAAGTAGGCCAGGCCCGGTGTCCCTCAGTCCTCGCCAGGTAGGCCAGCAAGCGTGCGACGGACGGCCCGGGACCGGACTCTGCAGGGCCAGCGGCGGCGGTCGGGATCGAATGGGTAGGCGCGGCCGGCGCCCGTGTGCCGGCACGGCCGAGCGGCGCTCGCCGGCTGCCGGCACGGCGGGCCCTGCGGCGGCCCCTCCGCCGTACGCCGGTGCAGCCTCCCTATTAGGTGGGCCGCCGCCCTCGGCTTCGATACGGCTCCATCGGGTAACCGACACCTACCGCGCGACCGTGGCGCCGCCCTGGCGGCCGCCGCGGCCGGTCCAGAATAGTCGGTGAGTCAGCCGGCTGGACGGGGCGGCCGCCGGCCGGTGAGAGGCGGGCGGTTTCTGGGCCTGATTCACCGCCACTGCCTCGGCGGCTGCCACCTGGGCGTCTGGGGCGGCCAGCGCCGGCCCCGCCGACGCCGATAGCCGGCGACCGACGATAGGTTCGGTTACTGGAAGGCCTGGGGGCCTGGGTCAGCGGAGACGAGGTCGACGATAGCGTCGGTTGCTGGGGGCCAGAGTCTGGGTAGGCAGAGACGGATGCAGTTTCATATGCTCTCGAGAAGTAAAGGTAGGGATGGTTGAATGCCAGATGAAAAGGTTTCGCCACACTGTTTGCAATGAGGGCAATCCAATTTTCTTTGCGATGGCAACATCCTTCGTTTACAATTCTTTAGGCTATTGTAAACGAAACTGAACAACAAATTGAACTCACGTGAGCTGTGCGACATGGACTCTGGTGGGGTCTCATGTACGAAATACAAAATAAGGCTTTACAACATAGGGATCTTGCTGCCCTATTTTGTAAATATCGTGTCTTTAATTGCTTTTTTGATTTAAATGCTTTAACCGCCGAACGTTGGCTTGCGATGAAGTGACGTGCCAGGCTATGGAGAGGGAAAGGAGTTTCATCAACCAAATCACCGATCTGTCGAAAACGACTGGAATAAACGAGGAAAGTCCGCGATAGCGCTGCAGTCAGTGTTTCGCGGTCCACCTTTCCACAGGTTGAATATTTTCAACCGTTAGGCCATCAGCTTGGGTTTCCAGTGGCTTGCTTGACTGTGGTATAAGTCATCGTAGCGGAATATGAAAAGGTTATGAGCCGCAGCACATTCATTACGAATCATGGAGGCAAACGTGGAAAGCAATGGAGAAATGCCAAATATTTCGCACAAACTAGGGGCAGGCGACCGCTTGTCACATGCTCTATGGAAAACCAAAATAAGTGCATTCAGAAAATCCATCGAGCTTGATCATTCTAACGTCTAAAACACAAATAGTGCAAAATTTAGCAAAGACCCACATCTTATGCTGGGAGGTTTCAGATTTTTTATGGGAGGGGAATATCGGCATCGACTTCCTTGCAATAATGCTTTGACCCTAGCACGGGTGACCGACGAAATATAACGCGCTTCAATGGGGGTGGGTCCTAAGACATAACAAAACTAACGGGCTATGGCCACGAAATTTGCAAGATAGATGCGGCGCTAAAGAAATTCTCTTTTGTAGAACCTTGATGTTTCTAGAGTGTGTCGTTCAAGGTTAAAAGAGGCCAAGGTTTTGGTGCGGATCGACAGATTTTCGCTTGCAACGTGAAAACCTTCAATCACCGTGACAAAATTCATCATGCCATCTTTGTGGGGCACACATACCTACAACAGGTCATACATATAATTTAGGACGCATTGGTCAGTAGGTATGCCTAAATTCATGCTTCAGCTCAACTGCCACCATATGGTTATAATTTCACGAAATGCCACATACTTTGTGGTATCTAACGGTTAATTCTTGCGCCTAATTAGAATTTAGCAACTCAGAATACCTCACAAACCTAATTTCTGCCTCCAGAGTCACTCATGGCTATCCAAAACTGACTTAGATCACTGACCAGACATGACCTACTGGTAAGTAAAAACTTCTTGGCGTCCTCCGGCTTCCTTAGAATAGTAACCGGACATGGCACAGAATGCAAGACTGAAGGCAAAACCCATCTGCGTCATTACTCTTTGGCACCTTTTTAACCCAACTTGCACCATATCCGGGAAATTTTGGCTGCTGCATTCGAAATCAGAGTCAAAAAACGCCCAAGGAAGCAGTTTTTCAGAAAAAGTGCATGATGAGTTATAAAGTTATCTCAGGTCAGTGGCCTCAGATGACCTAAAAAAAACACCGGAATGTGTGCCTGGTCATCCCGACATTGTTTTGCGGCATTTTGGTGCTGAATTAGGCATCAAACAAGAAATTGACGGCGTTTCACTGTTTGGCCTGTACAGAAAACGAGTACTAGTGAGCACTTTTTGGTTCATCTGCCCCTAACGTGACCTGACAAGGACAAGGACAAGCTTGCTTCACCGATCGAGTGTAGACATGTAGACAATAGACAGGCTTTTTGCATATCTCCTGGTTTTGGCTTGAGATTATTAGAGTAAAAGTTCTATGTTATGAACTATTTTTTTTTTTACTTTTAAAGTGTACCTGACCTCGCGACTTGACTTCAGATAAACTAAACTCATTTCGTATGTTTTCATTTGGTTATCTTTACAGTCATGAAAATCATAGTCTGTCTTTAAAACTAATCGTGTCAGTAGTTTGTAGTCTATCCTAAACGTGACCAGTTCTAAAAATCATTACCTGGTTTGGACGCCCCTAACTGGGTGATGCGGTTGCGTCGCGCCATTGCAGAACGATTCCTCAAAAATCTCAGGAGGGATAATCATACTGCCCCCCCCCCCTACCCGAGAGCATTTGACCCTCGTCGGGCCGGCAGCCGGATCGACCTTCGTCAAGCTGGCGGACCATGACCCCCAGGTCTCGTGAGCTTTAAGTCCCACAGAAAAGTGCAAACATCATTACGAAATCCTTGGCGTAACTAAAAGAAGGCGCTTATATTTTTAATAATGCCAAAATTAAGGTCACCAGAGGTCATCTTAGGTCAAATTATCCCGCTGACATTTTCTGAGACAGAAAATTTTGATCTCCAGCGCTTTTACGCGGCCAAAAAGGCATTTATAAAAAATGCTTATTTATCTATGTGGGGCGGAAAAGGGGACTTGTGGCCAAATCTGGCTACTCCAAGGAAAGCGGAAAATAGATACAAAAACAATATTTTTTGTAACGACAGGACTTGCGCCTTTTCCTCAATATATAATTCTGTCTTGGATGGAATATGTCGCAAATGTGTCTGACACGCATACGAAGTCTACAGCAAGTCATATTAAAGTCAAATAAGGTCAATCTACGCCAAGTTATTAATATCCACAAGTCGAGCATTTCTGCCTTATCTACCACAGTATCATAGATCAAAGACTGTACAGCATAAAACTGTATAACATCGGATTATGTAATTTCCCTTCATCTCGAAACCCGCGCCCCAAAACAATTTCCACTCAGACGCCGGGCGGTGGCACGACTGCAGTGCGAAAGCCAGCGGAATTTCGCGACGTCAATGGTTTTTATTTTGATGATCCAAAATAAAAGAATTGGAGGAAGTGCAGACTGTATAGAAGGAAGACAGGAAACAAGGGTTTTATTCAGGAAGGTCAAATCAGGTCAGCCTGGATGCAAAGGGACTGGGTCACCTGGGCAAGTGCGTTCTTATAATATATTTGTGCTTCCGAAGCACATATGGCTACCAAAAAACATTCCAACCCTGTAAACCAAACAACTGCATTCGGTTGCGTGTCCGAAAATTCGATATGAAACGTGACCTGGCCTCGGCTAACGGGTCAGGGGGTATAATGACGTGCGCAAATGACATTAGAAGTACCAGGGTGCATGTCCAAGCTTCGAAACCGCCAAACCAGTTCCACACTCAATAGCAAACATGAAAAGACTGAAAGTTCAGTTGACATAAGGTCAATGACATGGAGATTTCCGAAAAATTTGAGATAGCAGTATCATACCATTTGTCATGTCCCGTTTATACACAGTCGTCACGTCAATCGATGCGATTTCACAAAATAAGATGACACTTTCATTTTTGGAACATGGTCTTACTTGTCCTCTCCTGTGTCAATGCCGTACGGTGATCCTGAATTTAAAAACTGACGCGAGGTATAAAAATGATGATGAAAAGGTACCTAAAGTTTCGCGCTTCTACACCTCTTGTTTTTCGGCTAGCCTCGTAAAAATGGAGAGGATGTTCTCATGACCCCTGTTGGCGACGGCTAACGACTTCAGGGCATAAGTATGCTTTCGACGCTCTCGAAATATTGATAGAATGCAGCTATCAGGAAAGACGAGGAGCGTGCAGCGACAAGATGACACCCGGTGTGTTTTCTGGCTGCATAGGTAACATCGATAGACGCTTCAGCACCATGCCCTAGTCCATATCAGCAGCAGGGACCTATGAGGTCCCGGGGGCCCACAATGGTATCTCGTCAAACAAACAGCACAACTCCCGCCAGGTGGCGAAATTCCAGCGGCCGGAGCGTATTTTGTCTGCTGGGCTGCAGGCGCGGCTGTGGTGACGCACGCGCGCCAGGGTTCGGCTGCCAGCTCACGGGTCCTGGGCCGGGCCCTCGGCCGCCGAAATAAGTCCTCGAACGTTCCGAAGACGTCTCAACAATCGACGACGTCGGACCGCCGGCTCACCGGTGTCAGATCCCCGGCTCACCGACGTCAAGTCCCGGCCCGGTCACGTCAGACTGCTGGCTCGCCGAAATCAGATTACCAACGACAGAGCCCCAGCCTCCCGACGCCAGACTCCAGCTTTCTGATGCCAGATTCTCGTCCCATCAGCGTCAGATCCTTTGCTTAACCCGCGCAGAGAAAAGGGGTTTCGCGTTAACTCGCATTGGAAAGGGGGCACAAAACTGCCCCCCTCCGATGTCGGTAGCATAGAAAAAGGCTAGAGACATGGAATTCTATGAATAGGGTGGGGCTATAACGATTTACATTGTGTGCAATGTTCATGACCCTCGGTCAATATCTTGGACGTCAAATGAGGTCGAAAAGGTCAACTTTGGACACTCGGCCCCTACAAGCGATTCCGTACTAGTTTTCGAACGAAACGTGAAAAAGGTGTTTGTTTGGGCGTTAAAACGTGGAATGCGTCAATTTCCATTTATTTGGCGTCTTGACTGATGATTTCAGGTCGAGGTCATGTTAGGTTACCTATGGCCTTATTTTGTGACCTATGGCGTTATTTTTTTCGTCTTTTGCAGATGGGATTTCGAGCAACGCTTTACACATTTACACTCAATGAGGGCTCAATAGCGCCCTCATTGAGTGTAAATGAGGGCGCTAAACGCATCTTTTGGCGTGTTTTCAGTGAAGATGACCAACATCGCTACGTTTAGTCACTTCCAGTGTTTATATTTATGTATGTTTTTAAATGTTTATATGTATATACATATGAGTATAAATGTGCCAAACGTGTTTTTATTCAGGGCTTGGAATGCATATTTCACACAAACCTACATGTTGCAAAGCAAATCTGGATCAAATCACAAGCTGGTTGGCCATGACTTTTGACGACTTTGATCCTTATTGACCTTGGATTTGGTCTTGGTACATCCATCACTTATGCCCGAATGATGTCGCGTGATTGCGTCCTAACGGTAATCTTAAGTAGAACGCTAGTCCTTTCAAAAAGCTCCCATTTGTCAGCGACAGCCGTTGTTTGCCTGACTTCAAATGCTTGCAACTTTAAATATTTCCGGCTGCTTTTCGATTTTTCCGCGTTAATCAACGAGTGAAATGTCACCAAATAGCAGAAACCAGCTCCGATCCGTTCTCGAGATTTTCAAGAAAAACATGTGGTGGGGCGCAAAAAGACCCCCCTTTCCGATGCTCGTGTTATCAGAGTCAGATGGCCGCTTCACCGACGTCAAACTGCCGGCTCACCGAAGTCGGATCCCCGGTTCACAGGCGTCATGATGACGTCTGTGACCTGCCCTGCTGACGTCAGATCCATATCCCAATTGCGTCAGATCTTCGCCTCGCCGACGTCAGATCCCTACTTTTTGGCATCAAATTGCCGGCTCACGACCGCTAGATCGCCAGCTTACCGACGTCAGATCCCCGCCTCGCCGACGTCAGATTCACGGCTGGTCGACGTAAAGATTCCGCTTTAACCCGCGCACGACCGTCGGTCGGTTGCGATCATGAGCGACTGGGGGGTGGGGCAGTTGGCCGCCCCCCTCTAACTCACAAACGGTTGGTCGCACGATAAAAATGAGCATACCGTTGGAAAGCTTGTGATGAGAAGAGCTCGCAACTGGTCTTATTTTTAGTTTTAGATAATATGTAAGCAATTTACGCCCTATATATGCTTTCTCATAGCCGACTGCACGAGACCGAGAAATGGCCTGAATCTCTAGGGCTGTGACTAATAACGCATATGTAAAGGCAGCAGGGCACAAGCAAAGGTCCGCAGATGCCGATACACATCTGATTTCTCGGATATGTTCAGTATATACGCCGAAACGTCGAGTTAAAGGCACGGCAATTCTCACGCTGGCGGTGGCCGTGCGCCGCAGCAGAATGCAGTAACAAATTGACGGGAACTAATTTTAGCTTTCCTTTATTTTCGCGAAAAAAACCTATCCATGTAAATTTTATTGATCTTTGTGGTTCTTGTGATGTTTTTTATGCTTGAATTTTGGAAAAATCCATTAGTTACCAGTCTACACAATTGGCGGAGCTTTATTCGCGACAACCTGTTTATTTCTAAAATATGCTATTTTTTCAAACTTTTTAAGGTTCCTGGTATTACTTACGTCTGTGCAAGTTAGTTCTGCCATTTTCTACCATTTCTGAGTAATTCATCGCTGGTTTTGACGATGGTACATTTTGGCTCCCTACAGTTATTCGTGACCTGACCTCAGGTCAATGGCTGGAAGTCATTGATACTTTGCCCAATGATGGTAACTAGATGTCTGCTTCATTCCACACTAAAAATGTTCTGGAATATTCCGTCATTTTCCGAAAAAAAAACGACAAGATGTCCTAAAAATAGGCTTGACCTTAGGTCAATGACCCGGAAAATTCCGAAAAATCTGAGATGGCAGATTTGTTGCATCTATCATGATCACTAATCCTTGAAAGTATTATTGAGATATCTTGTTTTCCGAAAACGTTAGAGGGCGCTAAACTTTTTTGGACATAGGTCTGTTTGACCTGACCTGAACTGAGGTCAAAATTTTGACACAAGATCTAAAAATGATGATGCAAAAGGTACACAAAGTTTCAGTTTCGTGTGACTCTGTGTTTGTTTGTTCTCTCGCAATCCCAGAAAAACCTCGAGGGGGGAGGGGGGTGGTCAACTGCTTCACCAGTCGGGGCGGGTTAATGCTGGCCACTTCATCTGCACAGGGTTAAGGTCATGTTTTGTTCAGAAAACGGTTCCATGCAGTTTGCTGTTTGCTGGGCTTTATAAAGAAGGTTGAGCTTAGATGTAAAATATGATACGCTTGGTCATTATCTCGGCCGTTTCACAACGTTGATTTTAGACGTGCTGCTCTACAACGAAATGCATGCAATTCAAAATTATCCCCGAAATTTTTAAAATCGAAACTTGAATCATTGTCAGACTGGCCCTGAGTCCATGAAGAACAATTACATCACTATGGTGAGCCTGAAACGCATTTTTGCAAAGTAAGAACTAAACTTTGATGGATTGCACTGGGTCACATTTGCACGTTCAACGTTCCGAACCTGCTCTTAGGAAAATACATCACAATGATGCTACTAATGATCCGTTATACATATGCATATATGATCTCCGCTTAGTCCTCGGGATACTTGGGAACAGTTTTCTTCAAGTTTTTTCTGCTGCTTTTGTTATAATCTCTAAAAAGCACACGTTTTAGTCTTTTCAAAATAATCAGCCTTACTAGGTCTTATAAATATCACACATTGTGTCAGTGAAGTCCGCACTGTAGTCTTTTCTGGGGTTGGGGCCATTGACCCTTTGGACCCTTTAAAGGCCTTTTACATTGATTACAATGCAACTACGACCTTTACTTGCATGTAAACAGCACTTAGAATCATTTTTATGGTGAGAAGCTGTTGTGGACTAAAATTGTCCTGAAGGTTACGTTTCCTAGGATCCAATGAACACCAGAATCCATGCCTATTCATGATCTCATTTCAGGTTACTTGAAGTTGTGTGTGACCTACAAGGATCAACCGGAGTATCACTGTGTAGCTGAAAGACGAGGCAACACTGTCGTTTTCGTTTCGTTGCTCTAGCAAGTGAGGTTTGGAAACGGCCGGGGGCCTAACCCTCCACCTCTCCTCTTGTACCGTCGAAGGTGGTGAAACAGCGAACACTGGCAAGGGTAAATCATATCATAAACACCACAGGTTTTGTTCAGTTAGTATGTCTTTGTTATCTAAATGCAGAATCAAACGAAAAGTTATAGTGTGAAAATAAGCATGGACCCGTTGAGCCTCCTTTGTGAGGTAACTTTGAAAATTTGTAACGCGGACTGTTAAGTCAAGCCAGGCTTTGTATTTCTTAATTAGAAATTATAAGCGGCAAGGTATTTGCGCCATTTGAATACTTCCTCAACTGCTCTAGCAGGCCGTTTGCATCTTTTACGCTTCTTTGGAGGCATCGCTACATTACCGAGTAGACGCTTACCATAAGTCAACGCGTGCTCGCGGCCGGGAATTGTCCAATTTTGTGCAATGCTTCCAGCTCAAAACTTTAAAACAATGTGCAGCGGTATAACTCAGCCCAAATAAATGGTACTGACTTGCCGTTATGTCAAGCTCATTAAGTGACTGAAAGTTGCGAGGTCTGACTGCGTTGCTAATTCCGATTATTCTTGTAATGCAGACATGCTTACGAGACCACCGACATCTTGCCTTCAGATATGAAGTTTTTGCTTCCCCGTGACCTTCAGATTTACCCTGAGCCACTACATGCATAGTATCTGGACCCTAAGAGTTGCGGAACATCTATTGCCGTTTTTGCCGTATATTGTATTGATTTATTGTTTCAAAAAGCAGGCATAGTGAGGTACAAATCAGTGCCTTCTTCAACATATAAAAAGTGGCAGAATTATCGGTCACACCCGGACCGGATGTTTGAAGACCTTGGTTGCTGAAACGATAGTTTCGCAAAAAATTAGATACAGTCCAAAAGTAACGACCTTTACTTTTTTAAACCTCCTAACAAGCAGAAACTGTTTATTAGTGCGCCATTCCGGATCATTTTTACCTGTTGTCTATCCTCTTAAAAAATTGCATGCAGGTGAAGGCACCACAGTCTGTTAAATTATAACGTTTTTTTACACTACCGAGCCAGAGATCGCAGATATGAGCTTCTATGCCTTGGAGCAGCGCGCAGCCATCAAATTTTTGTCTGCGCTTGGAAACCCTGTGTGTGATATTCATAAGGAATTCCTGACGGTCTGCGGTAACCTCCTCGATGGCTGAAGGCCAAGTTCGAGAATGGGTACGTGCGTTTAAAGCCGGAAGGGCGGACCCTAATGGCCTGCCAGGTGCCGGGAGGCTTCGGTCATCAACGACCGCAGAGAATGCTGCCCGAATGGAGAGCCTCATCAAAGAAGACCGCAGAATCACTGTTGATAAAATAATTGAGCATTTGGACCTCTCCCATGCGAGTATTCATCACAATATCACCGACGACCTTGCCACGACGAAGGTTAGTGCAAGATAGGGACGCAAAGAGTGAGGGGCGAGCTAATGCATGCCGGTCACTTCTGGAACGTCGTCTGGCTGACCAAGACAATTTTTTGGACTGCGTCATCATAATGGACGAGCCCTGTATCTTTCTGTAACATCTAAAGACAAAGATGCAGCCGAAGCAATGGAAACATGTGTACTCGCCGCCACAAAAGAACTTCCGACAGTGCAAGTTTGTGGAAAAGGTCGTCTACGCTTTTCTCTTGGATCAGGAGGGCGTCATCCTGGCCCACCCAATTCCCAAGGGCCCCAGCATCACTGTGCACTACTACAAGGATCTGATCCAGAAGAAGCTACTGCCCGCGATCCAGCAGAAGCGGCCCAGGCTAGCCAACGGCAACTTTCTGTTTCACCAAGAAGTTGTCAGCGCTCCACCCCACAAGACACGTTTAGTGATAGACTTCCTGCTCGAGGAGTATATCGGAACCATCTCGCACCCACCCTACTCTCCAGATTGGCCCGTCAGACTTCTGGCTATTTGGAAATCCAAAGGACTGTCTCCGTGGACGTCGCTATCCATGAAGGACAGCGCTCGTAACCGCTGTTTTCCACTAAGAGAAACAAACAAACAGAAAATCCCAGCATTCTACAGAGCTACTGAAGCTGGTTGACGCGGGGGAACGATGTCTGAGGAAGGAGGAAGACTCTCTTGAGAAGTGAGGGAGTTTCAGCCCTCTGCATTAACAAATATACTTTTGAACGGAAAACGGCTGTTTCTTTTGGACTGCACCTCGTACCTAAGCTTGCAAAAAGCGTTTGTGACGGCAATAATCTCCTTCCCTTTACACCACGCTCCCAGTCCTCGCAAACACCTTTCGTCTTCCTCGCTGTTTCCTCGCCCCAGTCACGGCAGGTGTCAAGCTCTCGCTGTTGCTTCCCCCTCGGCCCCGACAGGTGCCAGTTCCTCACTATTCCCTCTCCTCGGTCTCGACAAGTGCCAGCTCCTCACTGTTTCCTCCCCTCGGCCCCGACAAGTGCAAGCCGAGGCCGAGCCGGGTGTCGATGATAACCGTCCGTGGTCTCTGTTGCGGTGACGGCTGCAGGAGCCCCTCCTCCCGCCCCCGGCCCGCCTCCTCCCTGGATATTTTCAGTTTGACTCAGCGGCGACTGACTGAGCTCTGGTAAACAGGCCGGATCCAAAACCAACAGCCCGGACAGAGCCTGTGACGCCCCCCTGGCGGCTCCTCGCGAACGCCGCTCGGGGTGGGTCCTGACCCTGCAGACCCGGGTGCCAACGCTCGACCCGGCACGGCGTGGCTCGGGCGTGAACTGAGCGTCAGCGCCTTCCGGTTCACCGCCACTCATGGCAGGTATCGATGGGCAGGCCGACCTAGTCGGGGTAAATATTTGAGTTTGCGGCCTGCCGCCACTCGCGAGGCTTACCCGGCGACACGTTTGGCCGCGGGCGAGTTTGAGTTGGCTTGAAACACGCACTCGGTAGTCGTCCGGGTTTGAAGGCCGACACCGAAGGCGGAAGACTGGCCCCAGAAGAGCACTTTCAACAGCTGCGCAGAACACCGGGAAATGGCAGGGCACCGTGACTTGTCAAACACCATTAAAAATGAGGACAACGCAGCAGGGCAAAACGATATTGTGAGCCGTGAAAATATGCACGTCTGCACGCTTTCTTTAACAGCTACGTAAATACCTCATCTGCCATAATTTTTGGACATGGGTATAGAACACCCGACCAAGCTTCATCACTATTGATTTCATTTCATTACCACTACTCCACTACACCGGTTTCAGCCTCTTTTGTGACATATTGCAATCGGCACGTTCGAATAACAAATATTCCAGCCAGTACTGGAGTGATTATGACGCGATGTCACCATGCTGTCCCGGCTCGCAAGGCACCTCTCACCCGCACGAGCGTCCACCTGCTGGTGTGTCGCCTGCACCTTCGTGAGGATATCTTCCGCTTCATTCAGATTTGGGCCATTCCGTCTAATGGCGAACTCGGAATAAAACTGAATTATGAAGCCTGATATTGCTGTTTGTCCGACTGTTGGATTTTGCAACGTTCGCCGTGCTTTCCGCAACCGATTCAGAACGATGGATTAACCAGACGACCTGCGTCTACGTAGGCTTGCGTGGTGCCATCGGGGCGCAGAGAGTACACCCACCTTCACCTCTTCGGAGCGGAAATGCACAACGTCTTTTCTATTCACACCATTTTTAGTTCATGTCTGTTTGTTCATTTGGACTGGAGCGGAAAACATTTGTACGTTAACCTCTCACTGACCGGGTAGGAAGTGCGCTCTTCCGTCCTGGCGCATTTCTTAGACATCTCGAAAATGAATGAACACAACGTGTTGAAATTTTCAATACCTTTCCTACATCAGTTGGGCGCACATTGACAAAACGTTGGAAACTAGGTTATCCGGGTCACGTCTTAATGACGTCATAAACACAACCGTGTTTTGCGATTTGACACCCATTTTTATTTTGCCGCCGAAACTGTCGATGTTTTTGCAATGCATGGTGACAGACCATACATATCAGCATGAGCTGGGAGTTCAGTATAGAGTACCACTGACATGCTGTCATTCCAGGTTAACTAAACATTTTCCATTTTCCTGGTCAAGTGAGAATACATTTTCAAAGGAAGTGAATAAATTGATCTTTTAAATATAACCAGATTTATCACTGAATTCTTCTTCCAAGATATTGCGCATAGAGCTTTTACAACAGTTCCTTGCAACAAGGAAACATTTTTTGTAGTGTTACTTTTGGCGGTTTTATGCAAACTCCAACTCAACAAATAAACTGGTGGTGTCCATTTCATGTTACGGAAGACTGGTGTGAAGATTTCGGCCTTTGCGACTTTTTGCAACATTCCGTGGGAATAAGCGACATAGGCCAAACTGACTTGTGGTGTTGCCCAGGGGTGGCAGATGGAGCTCACTAGCGTCCTCGTGGCTTCTCAAGTTTGAGGCCACAAAGCGTAACAATGTATTGGCACGGTAATTGGGGCCATTTCAAAAGTTTAAGCCTACTCCGTGCTCCTGTCCGCTACGTACAATGCCGTGTTGGGGGGAGGAGATTCTGCCTCCCCTGCGATCTCGAAAACTGTTGGTCCGATTCTGTAGCAGAAACCGGCGTTCGATAGCCTGTAGCGACATCTACATTTTTAAAAAGAAACGCTGAAAATTTTGAGAGGAAGAATAAGGAAAATGAGGTATACTTTCTAAATGAGGCAAGGGCTTATTTATGCAGGTTTCCTTACCACATTTTATGACCGATTATGTTCTTGTGTGTCCTTTTACCGGCCATTGTTGGGCTTATCATATAGATTAGGAAGAGATCGATTTTCGGAATTCATACGCGTATCCAGGGCACAAAAAGAGCCATGGTCAGTTTGGAGAATGTAAATTCATTCAGCAACATATCGTAAGTCTGGCGAGCTTATCTGTCTTTGGAAAATATTTCTGTATGTCACATGCTATATTACATACATATGGCAAATGCCCAAAGGTGGATCCATGCACCAAAACCAATGGGGTAGCTTTCTACATGAGTCATAGTTTTTCAGGAATAAGGAGTTAAATTGTTCCTTTTATGTTGCCCTGGAGGCGCCTCTGGTCTTTATTTTTCCTGAAATATTTCGAATCTGATCGTTCTATATGTGGAACTAACAAAACCAACCGCGCAGATCCAGATATCTGTTAGGCCTACTGATGCGCCTTCTGAAACCAGTGCCTGAAGACACCTCTGGCAGCTTATGTAGGCGAATTATACGCATAAATTAGGACGAATATGTCCATATCATGCGTTAGATTTATTTTATTCATGCAGTAAGTCATGCCTCTTGACCTGTAACCCATGGTCAGATCACATCGTGTGCTCAATTTTCAAACCCACGGTTGCACATACGTCGTCGGTCTTGGTCCTTTCATCGGTAGTCGTATGTGTTTCGGAAACACTAATGTATGGTAACGACTTGTTTGTCAAGGATGAAATAATCCCATTTGACCTGGACTGACCTGACGTGATCTTGTGAAATATTATCCTTGTTTCCAATGCAAACACGCATTGTATGGTCATAAGTGATATCAGTTACATCCATCCCTACTTTCTGTACAGTTTGCGCTGCCCCAGCCATCTCATTTTTGGCCACCAAAATAAAATCCTTCGCCATCGCGAAGATAGCACCACACAAAATATATGGGTTCTGCATGAGGTCGTGTTCGCCGCCCGGAATGAGCGACTTATGTGAAAAATGCTTTGTGGCACTGGTTTCACGATGTAAAAGGGATGCTACGTGAAGCAGAGCATGATTTGGTGCTGTGTCGTGTCGGAGCGATGAAAATGCGGCCAGTGATGCGACCGACAGTTGAAATGACCGACTCATACCTGTAAACGACGTGGCTACCTTGGCCTTTTTGACTTAAATGTGGCAGTTGGGGATTTCATGCGCGTGCCAGGTACATTTATGGCATATTGCAGCCCAAACACATCCTTGTACATTCAGAAAAAACGCGGCTTGGCCTTAGAAAAAGATCACTTTCCCTTTCATTTTCAGCTTTGTTTGAAATCCTCAAATCTGACGCCAGATGCTTTTTCCGCTCAAGACACGTACCGCATGACTTCTTTTTACTGTTAGTCCCTTTGGAGCCATGCACAAGCCTTGGTTACCAAATCGTTTGTTATACGACAGAATGTTATTTTCCTCCTCCTAATTTTGTCCGTCTGCAGCAGCAATGCTCTTTGTTTACCAGTTGGCTGAGTTTCCATCGAACCAGGCCATCGGTCACAGGAAGACGAATGCGATAGTTTCCGGATGGGACGATGCTGCTTTTGGCACTGCCACTTCGATAAACACAGTTCGGAGTTGTCGGGAGTTTGTATTTGGTCTTCGATGAAAGCTCCGGACAAGACATGTGTTCGCATGCGATAAAATGCACGCTATTCTCGTTTAGCGGTCGATTCTAAGTTGACAAGGTGTTTCGTTACCTGGCCACCGCTTTGTTCTGGCGGGGCGCAACGTTTCCGAGATGAAGTGACATGTCTAGGTCAGGAAGGGTTCCATACAAAACGGAGACAACCTGCATATCATGGATATCCAGGCATATGTCAACTCCTGACCTGTTCTGTATTCGTTTCTGTCGTTGGCAGTTTTGCAAAACGCGAATGTCCGTGCTGAGCGCAACTTTGTTGGCAGCTAATGCGTATTTGACAGTCCTAATGTAAACAAACGAAATAGGACTATTCATGTATGCAGAATGCAATGGAGCATATCCCGTGGAGAAATTGTGGGACTGAGAAAATGAGCGCGTATTTCTATTCCAAAACAATATGTTGCCGCCGGTATTGTCGTTCAGCCGAATCGCAAACGTATGTTATTTATGTCATTGCAGTCTGCACGTCCCTCAGTACTCCGTTCCGTGAGACAGGCGGTGTGCCCGGCGGCCCAGTCTGGGGGCGGGCGTCAGCCTCCCGGCCGGTGCCAAGGGCGGCAGCCTCCGCCCGGCGCCGTCGTGCCCCAGAGCGGCCGCCTGCGCGGGCCGTTAGTCACCCGTCTTAGTCAGCGCCCGAGAGTGCCAGAAGGTCGGCACGCCCCCTGTTCCGCGCGTTCTGGCCAGACGGCGCGTCCTGCGCCACGCCGACTCGGCGATCCGCTCGTAGTTAGCAGAGCTGCTGCGTAGAAAGCGTCCTGCACGTGGGGGAAAGCCTGTTCGATGCGGGGTCGTCAGGGAAAGTGTCAAGGTCCCAGCTGGAAAACACCCATTCAATACGGCCTCACGTTGGCCAGCTTCCTTCGTGCGACGAAACGCCCAGTTAAAATACTGGACACTGGGCACCGATCTTCTGTCGGGTGAATACCAAAAGCTCCATCGCCGACAGTGACTGACTTACACAGAACAAACCGAGTGATACCCAGGGGCAGCAGTACACACAAGGCTACTTCATGGGAAAGAAAACCGGCCAAAATAAGACCGCTTTCGACAGAAATATTCAAACGGAAAAAACTCCGCCCATCATGGTGCTCTTGCCAGGACAAGCCGTCGTGGGATAAAACTGATCCCCCTAAGATCCAAACTAACGGTGGTTGTGAACTGGAAGAGGTACCATTGGACAACCTCCTCTATGGTCCTTCTGAAACCACCCTGTTTGGCCTATTTTGGGTGTTACGTCTTCTGCCAGGTCAGGACAAATGAAGGTATTTCAAAAGAAGCCTCGAAACTTCACTTTTCATCGGTTTGGTGACTGAGTTTATTAGAAACTCGAACACATTGAAATATTCTGGTCATAGGTATGTTATACAATGCCAAGTGAAAGGCACCCAAAAGTCGTTCGAGGACATGTTAGGTCATCGTCCTCGCTGGTGGTTATGCGCATGCCGACACGCCGCGGGGCGGTGAACGCCGGATTTAAACCTTCATATCTCGAGAAGGTATGGTCGGATTTAAGACAAAGTAAAACAGCTTTAGTAACGTTGGCGATTTTTGTAAAGGTACTTTGAGTTTCAGAAAGGCAAGCTAAATCGCTCAAACAGTATTCAAGGAAAATTAATGAGGGAAGGGTCAAATTGACCCCATGACGTGGTGGGTTAAAGCAGTCAGCATGCTACAAACGCGTTACCGTCCACATTAACACCAGATGTAGAAAAGGCGGATTCAGCCAACAGCTCAATGTCGTGCGGCTGATCGCTGCATTGAAGGACATCAGATGTAGAAAAAACGGATTCGGCCAACAACTCAATCCCGTGCAATTGACTGCTGCACTGGAGGACATCTCCACCGGCTGTTTTACTCTGAGCCGACCCTGGAAACAACCGAGAAATTTCTGGCGGACAACTCGATCAACGTTCAGCTCAAAACACACCGACGCCGAGAGGCGAGGAATCCAGAGTTCGGCCAAGAGCCTCCCTAGATATACAACCACCGCATTCGAGCCGCAACCCGCTGGTGGCGTTTTCATTAGAGGCCTTCAGTGGGTGATTTACCCGTTGCCCACCCGTTACCCATTGGTAAACCCGCGGATATGGATACGGTTATGCAAAATAACACTGGTTACGGTTGGGCAACGGATAAGAAGCTAGCTTTTCATTGGTAAGCCCACATGTAAAAATTAAATTAGTAGACTTGACCCTCACCGAACGAGGGGGTGGGTGCCACCCCGAAGCAATGATTCCGGGATCACGGCAATAAGTTGCACGACAGCGCCGTGACATTTGGCATGGCTGACCGATACAATTATGTCACATGTTTTGGAAAAGTTCCACCTTGGATCATCTAAGATCACTGTCCGAGCCATAACGTAACTTTTAAAGGCTTGCAGGACGATTTTTGCACCAGATATCGTCCTTTTGCTGTTTTAGGCGAATAGGTATACATAAACGACAGATCACGGGCGTGAAACTGGTTCAGAATAGTAATACACGTGCGAACAGGTCACTTAAGGTAGATGAACTAAAATGATCTGTTTTGCCTTACAATGTTTTTTTTTAAGGAATGTTTGGAATTGAATATGATAGGGGAGACCGTTTTATGTCTGGCTCCAAATGCGTTGTTTTCTCTCCGGAAAATTGATTTACATTTTCTGAGCATAAGCGTTGACCTGATCTGGAAGGCCACTGGTTGACCTGACGGGCTCGAAAGGGATGCTGTTGAATTCCATGGATACACAGCTATCGCACGCTCTTTGGCCCGTGGCGCTAGCTCAATTCGGGATCAAAAAGCGAGGAGGTGAGTATCTCCCCCACACGCACCCACCCTCCCTCGTCTTCGGTGCTTGTGAAAATCCCTTCCGTTCGGCGGGGGCCACCCAGAAAACATTGCTTTTTAACAAAGAACCATTAGCCCTCATAAATATACTTATATGCATTTGCTGCATAATAACGGTAGATTTTCAATATGCAGTAGTAATACTCTAATAATATATATATATAATAACTGAGAGTTAACGTAAGGTGTCTTGCGTCGTGGTGGATTGGGGCGGGAGCTCTGATGGCTCTGGCCACCGATAATAAATGGTGGGTATGAAAAAGATAAAATTAAAAACAAAAGCAATAAGTCAGTTACTACGTCCATTTGATTAAGATGACTAGAGCTGCCACTTTTTGAATCCACGAGGCTGCAAATGAATCCGCAGATGCCTTTGCCATCTGGCCATGTTGGCTTTGACAAAATCACATGTGCTGGAAGAGTTCAGATTATCTTTTTTGTAGGCATGCTGAGAAAAATTATGGCAACACCTACAGGAAAACATTGAATCCAAAATGACTGCACTAAGAAAAATTTTATGGTATGGAGCATGTTCAAAGATGCTGTTATGCCTCTTGGTAAAAATATTCCTTTCCGGAACTGCAGCACATCTGCAGCGCTGATGTTCTTTGCTTGTATAACATAAACGTACAAAAGTTACATTTTAATGAGTGGCAGATATCTCAGCATTGCTGTAGCGAAGCAGGAATGACTCATTTTCGAAACCCACGATTTTCATACCACATGGCCATGCATGATCCATATGGCACCACAATAAGCACGGTGTGAGATTCATGACACATTGCAGTTCAATGCGTCACTTGTTTGCGCGCAATGCTGCCATGCTATATCACTTGCAGACTTGTTTGAACGATAACTAATAACGCCTCAGGTGAACGAAGATGTCATTAGGGGAAAATCAACTTGCAGTGCTCGTGGCATTCACGGCGCGTTTTGACCATTTATGACACGTATCCACCGCAGAACCAGGCTATTCTCAAAGACTCCAAAATCCATGCCCAAAGCATCGCCCGAAAACTCCCGGCCTACTTCACCTCTGACCTTAGACACTGTTGGCGCATATGTTAATAGATGAACAAGACTGAGAGTGTGTCGAAAAGTGTTTCAAAGGTAAAGAAAGAGAAAAATCTAAAAGACATTATATCTAATAGGATGAGAGTTGACTATATTTCCCTGGAATCTGTAATGTGTGGGGAGCATTTTTCTCAGTTTTGGTTTTTGGCGATGCAAGCTTTCTGGAACCTGAAGGAACTTTGTTTAGCTCAGTATTCATGACATTTATATTGCCATATTCATCGAGGCCAATGGTGATGACGCTTGATCAGTTGTCAGGCCGTGTGAGCCATCTTGGACACTAACAGACGCATTAAGTCGCATCCGATTCGGTGAGCAGTTTTTTATTCAGGTGGAATGACATGGAAACAGACGGGATTGTATGGTACACTCGTCAGAACTCAGTTCGTGACTTTGCAATGGTGGCGGATACTGACGTCCAAGGCCTTATATACACGCCTGACGCCTGATCGAGGCTATTATGGCGTGGCATAATCCGTACATTAGTGCTTTTGCAGATGACTGCAACATGGATGATGTTTGTTTCCTGAATTTTTATCTGTTCGCACTTTCACTGGATTGCCAGATGATACTGAATTGAGGTCAGTACGTGACACATGGCAGCTGCTGTAAACATGATCCAAGCCCAGTGAATTGCTGCAAAAGTGTGGCAGTTTCAGAAATTTGCTCCTGAAAGATAATTCAGACCGGATGTTTTTCGAAAATATGCATGGTAAATACCCACCTTATTTGCACGGATATGTATCAGATATACATGGATACGTATAAATGCCATCAAAGAAGAAAAGCGAATCATCCTGTTGTTTATTATTTACAATGTATGGTGTGGTGTGCATCACGATATATGTATGTCTTTGGAAAAGACAGCTTTGTAACTCAAATGCAGCATGCATGCATACCTCTTTTAGGCATGAAAAAGGACTTCCGTATAGAATAATGCTAGAAGGTTTATGTCCAGACTTTAGTTTTGGGGTAAATTTCAGCTGTAGACTCCTGCAGGCTATCTGGTTGAGAAATTTATGCAGGGCAAATGCCGACTTTCATGCATGGCTTGCAGGGCAGGTTAGCTTTCAGAATTCCGAAGACACTGTAAAAATAAACGAATAGTGATTCTTAGAGTTTCGTGCTTAGACGTCTGGTCCTTTTTGCATTTTGAGTCATGTCCTCCACCTGTGTGGACTGTGACTATGCCAGATGATATTTAGGAGCTTCAAACATCGGTGAAATTTTTGTAAATGGCAGGTAGCGGGTGGGCCCGCGCAAAAATTCCTGTTCGTGAAAGCCTCTAACTTTCATCATCCCGCTTCCCCAGCCGGAAGACCCGCTCGGACAGTCACAGCATCCATCCACAGGGTGCTGGGTCCCGCGGCCGGGGCCGGAGCAGCAGACAGCCGCGGTCATCCGCCGTCTAACTATAGCGCTCCGCCGCGGCCCAACTGAGTCAAGTCTATTCCGGGCGGCGGTGACGGCGGCGGCGGCGGCTGGCGGCCGGCGCGTCCCGGCGCCGTCGATCGCGTCGCGCGGCGACCGTCGCCGCCGGCGCCGATCGCGGACGGCAGAAATAACGTCGCCGACTGAGTCACGGAGCAGGTGCGGTCGTCGGCCGGCCGTTCACGGCCGCCGGGGTGCCGGACCGTCGACGGAGCCGGCCCCGCAGCCGCTCCGAGTCGCCGTCGGAGGGATGGCTGCGCCCGAGCTCCACCTGCCACTGCGCGCGGAACTGGAGCCGCGGCAGCTTGGACTGCAGGCAGAGCTGCAGGTGCGGCTGGAGCCGTGGCGATTGGAGCTGGAGACGGGGCTGCGACGGCTGGAGCTGGAAACGGAGCTGCGACGGCTGGAGCTGGAAATGGAGCTGTGATAGTTGGGGTTCCAGGGGCTGGAGTTGCGGCGCCTGGAGCTGGAGCCGGAGCTGATGCGGCGGGGGCTGGAGCTGGGACCAAAGATGGAACCGATGCTGCTGGAGTACCGGCGGGCAGGATTTGGCGTGGAACAGGTGGCTCGTTGCAGATCATGACGAGTGCTTCGCTCTCCATGGATTTAAGGTGACCACACTTCTGAGAATTACATGGCAGAGTAATATCCAACAAAAACAAGCTGGGAGCTTCCCTGAAAGCCTTGGGCCTTCTTGTTCCATAAGTCAGTCGTGCAAAATAAACTGCACGTGACAGTGGTCCAGTTAATAACGACGTCAACTGACACATCTATAGGATTGCTAAATGGGACTGCAGGGTGGTCATTAAGATAAAGTGGATTAAGTCTTGCCATACTTGTGACAAGATTTATAACAAGCGGTCCGTGTGCGTTCTAGATCCCAGGTTTTTCTAAGTTGTGGTGCACACAGCGCAGATGCATGGTGTACAGCCAGCCTCGCTATACGGAACATTTTTACTACTGCGACCTATGATGGCTTGGTTTGTCGGTTTGATCTTCAGGCCGTTCAAAACCTTAAACTGATGGAAGGTTCGGGCAGACAGCACGGCATTTTTTTCTGCAGTAAGGATTCACTACATGTTATGCAGCTTTTGCCATTGATCGTGCGCTCCGGGTCAAGCCAGGCCTGCAAGGACAAAAGGAGATTTTCCATTTCTCGAAAAAACAAAGTGCAGTCGAACAAGGCTGCTTTTTTTGACCTTGTAAGCCGTATTTGTCAATAGGCGATAGACAATGCTCGGTGGCAGGCAAGGAGCAGGCGCGTCTGCGCTCGGCGGCTGTAGTCCAGAAAGTGCACGCAGGCCAGCTGTTCCAGCCAGAGGTGTTGCAACCTCGTGGGATCGACCCTCTAATGACAACCACGGAACTACAAATAAGTGGACATACCGCTACCAGAACACCAGTGCGTCTCTATTTCGCCGTTGGGCCACTCATCAGTGAATTAAACATGACCATTTCGTGTTTTCTCAGGCACACTGGAGTCGTTGGCGCGAGAGGGCGATGTGGCGGTGCGAGTGGCGATGAATGACACTGCGCGTGATAAAGGTGGAGGCAGCGCGCGTGGCACAGGCGGACGTGGATGGCAATCGTGGCGCGCGTTAGCAGCGCGTGACACGTGACACGTGTCGGAGCACGTGACACAAGCGATGGTGGTGACAATGGCAGATGCTCTGGTGACGGTCAAGGTGCACACGACGCCCGCGGCTGCGGCGGCGGCGGGCCCGGTGGCTTGACGTGGTGTCTGTTGCGTCAATACTGGTGCAGTCATACATCCACGAGATAACGGTTGGTTGGTTGGTTATTGGGGCTTAGGGGCGCACCGACTGCAGGGTCATTCGGCGCCCACACGAGATAACGGGGCCCGTCTCGATGTTTTATTTTGCCTTGTTGACTCTATTGCTTGTCGTGCCCCGTTCGGATCCGGACCTGCTCCCCGGCTGCAGCACAAGGAGCTGCCTTGCTGCAGGATGCCTGCTGACGAAAAGAAAACAATGGCATGCGGATCTAGACACAACTGAGTTAAACTTAGATGTTATGTTGACCTTAGATAGATATCCTTTTTGGCACCGTGCGAAAACCATTTTGCCCAATTACATGGCCAACATTATATCATGCATTCAACTCACGCATACAACTCATTCGATGTCAGGCAATGGCCTAGATCTCCCCACTTTTCAGAGATTTCAACATAAAGCCTATGAAAATGAATGGAAAGAATCGATCTGAAATCCTAATCCCCTTCCATCCATCACCACCACTACCACCATTACCATCAATGAAAACTTCCGAAAATCTCCAGCCATGACAATGATAATGAAATATCTGCACCCCGACAAAGCTACGTCATCACGTCGCAGCACCTTTTTCAAATTCTTTGTCAACGTGTGCGCAATGACTCAAACTGAGCGATGTAGTATGTGCAACGGAAGCACCGCAAAGATTAGAGCTGATCTCTGCCAAGAGATCAGCAAACCACAAATAATGCAAAATGCGTCGAAAGAAACAATGACTACCAACAAACATACTTATATTGCTCCGAAACTCTTGTCCCTTGCTTTAGCGAGAATGTGTGTCGTATCAGCATGATAATGCAAGCCTCCGATATCACTTTTATTTACCTTACATTATCTTCTCACCGTGTATTATAGTCACGGGAACAGCCAAAGGGAGGGTCCGGGGGGTCCGCCGCCCACCCCCTTCAGGCCCACATTTTTTTGTGGTAACCATTGCACGTCGCCTTCCCAGCAGGCGGCTTTCGTATGATTTTAGTTCACACTGAGCTCCGCCCCCCCCCCCGCCCCCTTCTTAGAAAAATCCTAGCTGCGCCCCTGATTACAGTTACCGTTACTGGTTGCTGGTGAGCAGAATTGGCTTATATTTAAAAGTTACAATTTACGTTGCAGTTTTGATGAGGACCAGGACCAGGACATGGACTAGGCGTGACTTCGAACGGAAATGTATCACAAGGTGCAAAAGATTTGCAAAAGGGCAACCCAAACCTCCGATATCTGCGCCTAACCGTTTCTAGTTTACCTTTGAAACATGGAGGAAGAATTTTTGTGAGTCCCTGGAAGGTCAATATTTTGGACAAACTAGTTTTTGGAATATTGTTCAATGCCCAAAATAAATTACAAGCTTACCATCCAGTCCAATAAAAATGGTTTTTATCTGCTCATGGCCGAAATCGTCCCGATTTGGAAAACGAAATTTGTTAGATCTTACCCGAAGTCTTCGGGTAAGATTTCATCGGTTCCCGCAGTTTCATGACTAACGTTAGCTATCGCCTGTTGAACAACTTTTATCCAGCCGAATTTGATTTTCCTCGTAATGTAGTATCGATCGTAGGTATGTCGTTGGATGTACAAATAAACGCCGATGCATTCATTACGAGAAGAAACACTATGAGGAAAAGCATGCAATGAATATGCATGCATTATCAAAGAACATTCATACTGTGGTTGCCGAGATACCTGTGTCAACTGAAGATAACAATTACATTTCATTATGATAGGTTGGGCAGGAAAAGGTTATTCATAATTCTGAACAGTGCATCCACTACTACTACTACTACTAGTAGTAGTAGTAGTGGTGGTGGTGGTGGTGGTGGTGGTGGTGGTGGTGGTAGTAAAAGTAGTAGAAGGAGGAGGAGCAGGAGCAGGCACAGGCGCAGGATTAATGTGATGATAATGATGCTGATGATCATGAATTTTATGATTATGGTTATGATTGTTATTTGAAACGGCACATGACGCTAACGATTAGTTTCATTTAAGGTATCTTCTCTCCTTAGCTGTTTTATATTAACTAAATCCAAAAAATATTAGGTCGAAACCAGGACCAGAATCGTTACCTACCGAGGTGTAACATCGTTGTGAATATGATTGTTATTCGAAATGATTAAATGACGCCCCTGATTAGTTTAAGTCTAAGGTGTTTTCTCTCCTTAGTCAGCTGTTGTATGTTAACTAATTCCAAAAATATCGGGTGGAAACCATGGCCAGGATCGTTACGTATGAAGGCGACGAAAGGTTTTGGCAGAAAAGCCATAATTGCCTGTCCTTGTTTGTCCTAGACAGGCCCCAAATTCTTGGAGCGGCGACGGGACGTGTGTCTTTCTCGCCAGTGGCGTCGATGGCCCACTTCCACTGCCAGCAGACATTCCCAAGGATCCATGTCCCAGATGTTCTTGTCTAGATAAGAACGATACACGCAGTCCCGGAATGAGAAAGAGGTAGGTAGCCGTGCCCAGTGCCACTTATTTGTGACTTCTAAAGGTTAAAAGGGCACTTTTCTTCGTTTTCAAAACATTTTTAAAGGAATTGGTGACGTTGTACGATGCATAATCTGTCATACATGTCAACAGTGCTGATTTCCTATTTTACAGGCAGCGTCGGTCTCAACACCTTCTTAATTCATTTCGAGACTGCACGGTCTTGGAAGTGATAACACGCATCGATTCGGCGTAGTAAGACAAAATACGTCGACAGCCCGGAAGTCTCGCACTGTCGACGGCACGAGCAACAACGCGCGTGCGGCCCTCATCGTGCCTCTGGCGGCCTCGACGAGCATCCCTGTCGTGCTCCACATTTCCCGGGAGCGGGACCCGGCCCGCGCGAGTTTCGGTCGTCCGCGCCAGCCGCGCCGAGCACGTGCGACGCTCGCTGGCGTCACCGAGCTGACTCATCGACAAGCCCTCCGAAAATGACCCCCACAACCGGCCGGGCCCCGTCCGAGGGCCCGCAAGAAAAGCGGCCGGGCCGCCGCCGCCGCCGACGGCGAGAGCGCCACCGACGGCCGGGCAGCGGCGGCCGAGACGGCGGCTATTTTTACCGCCCGACTTCAGGATATATTTTTGATTTGGAAGTCGAACAGGCGGGGCGCCTGGAGGCATCGGCCGCAGTCACCGTGAGCAGCCCCGCCCGCCGACACCGGCTCCTGGACCCGTCCGACCAGGTGACCCGCGGCAGGCCCGCGGAGCGAGCCGGCCCGGCGCCGCGCCGCCGGACGCCGCCGCCGGGCCCGGACCTCGCACGGAGACACCCGGGGGCACTGTGTGGTGACGGAGAGGTGCCGCAGTGCCGCTGTGATCAGGAGGCCGAGCCCTGCCCTCGGGGTCTCATGGGGCGCCCGGCCGGCGCTGGAGGCGTGCAGACGACCCGACGGTGATCGCCCGGTTTGGAGGGCGTTGCTCTAGAGAGGAATCCTTTGCACTTGTTGGTCGTTCGATTTTTTTCGATTGCTGTCTCATCTTGCAACGTAGCGTGTTTTGGTCTCACTCCTCGATCAAGCGGCGCATAGTAAGCTCCCGACAGCGATGTGTTGTGAAAAATGGTCACATTTTTCTAGCTGGATGGTGTTGCGCAAAACATCACAAACATCTGAATGCATGACGTGAATGCATTTCCGATGCTGATGTTTGTTTGATGTTTATGGCACGGAAGTTTTAATTGTTCCAATACACAATATCGCTGCAATTTACCCCAACGTTCTTTAAACATCATGCATCTCTATAAGATATGAGGTCTTTAACGCATTTCGGTGCCCCACGACAGCTGCAAAAAAGGTCCACAGATGCAAATTTAGGGATGTCACGTCGAGTATGAGCCCTGATACTCGATTGCAGCAACTTGTCAGATAGCAGAACTTGTTTGTATGCAACTACGTAACGAAGTCACATTAAGCAGTGCACCATAATCGGAAGGCGGCATCGTAACGAAACAATTTTTTCCTTTATTTTCGGACATGTGGTATTTTGAAAAGACGCGCTACCTTTAGTGAAGGATACATACAGTTGAAAACATAGAATGTAACGGATGACGTATAAAGAACCGAGGGGCGACTGGCATGGTTTTGTGCCACTATCAATATGCTGTGCCACTATCAATAGCTTCTAGAGGGATTGTGCTTGAGGAATTTGTTAACCTTTTTCCGGTCGGAGTGCTTATAAAACTCCCTCTCTCCACTCGAGGCATTTGGTCGGTCATTTCTGATTCTGAGCGGTTTACTGTAAGACCACAAAAACTGGCGCATTGTAAATGTAAATATTACGGGTGGGTCAAGACAGGGTTTTTGGGAGGCACATTCGACCGCTCTTGGCAGCTTGCCACGCAGCGTTATCGATATACTTTTTTTGATGTTGTTAGAATCAGATAAGCTTTTTAGCAATGTTCCAGATTATTTCATGCCTTAGGATATATAGTTCATTTTATGGCCACAACAGAGGATAAAGGAGGACAAAAGGAAAAAAACGCCTCTTTTGAAAAGTAGCTGACCAGTTTAATCCCATGAAGACGAGATGCAGTAGCAGTTTGATTCTGCATATTTATTTATTTTGACACGCAAAGGCGGCATTATGACAACGGATCGGATCCATGGTACCAACAATTGACACTGGATAAAACGTGTGACAAAAATAATTTCCATGCAATGGAATGCCAGGGACGACAAAACTGTTTTGTGAACTGTCCATCAACCATATGCTTTTTGCGGATAACTGAATGTAACAATGCATGTAAACTAACTATACAAATGATGCAAACTGACTTGAGCGGATCTAGGGAAACGTTGCTTGGTTACCATGAATCACGCAGGCAACACAATGCCATGGATGGTAAATATATTGACAGCATAGTAAATAAAACTGGTAAATGCATAATCAATTTTTCCTCCTCCGTCACACTCACGTCACCGCCATTCGCAATTTCGGTTTCAAACAAACGCATGCTAGGTCACAAAAACTTTTAACAAAGATTGATGTGGTAAAAAACGAGTGAAGGTCTCTTGAGATCTTATCAGTTTGCGAAAGCACATTGTCAGAAAGGGTTCATGCACTTCCCTCCATGTGGTACTTCTAGCTGCGCCGCAGGCTCTCATACCTCAGGAGCAAGCAATCACAACATACGCACCGACTTAGACGCTTCAGCGTCTTGTGAAAATAGCATAGAAAAAAGTCGCAATCGCCCATTTCGAGTCATTTCAGACAGCAGCGATTGTAGAAAGTCCAAAAAAGGCATACTGTGTTCTCCCTTTGTGGTCCCTAATCACGCCCTTCATGCGTGTGTGGAAATGTACTGGTCTTACCTATATACGTTTGGCCCTGGGATCCCATTGTGTTCATATATGAGAACCTTCCACCAATAAAATGTGGTCCAAAGGTGACCAACAAAAACGCCATAAAATCACTTTCTTGGTACCGGAAACCGCCATTGCTGTTTTTTTGTATCATAAAGTATACAGAATTCTAGACTTGGCCCCAAAGGATGCGTGTGAGCCATCTCGCAGAGAAATCCGTCAGACTGCGAAGTATCGGGGCCGAATAAGTCCCCCCGCGAAATTCAGGTGCAAAATAAAGGTCTCGGAATAGGGCTCAAATGCTTATTAGCACAAATTCGGGAGTTCGAAACAAACAACCGCGGATCGCACTGACGTATTGGCCATAGTTCTGGCGCGAAACTAGTTTTTTAAGTTTTAGTACATACTGCTTATGCATGTTCGGATGAAAGTCTATTTTCATGCAAACTGTCAAAACCATTCTGTCGTCGCACCTGTTAGCGTCGGAATGCTGAACAGCAGGAGAAAATTTATTTTGGTTAGGGCTGCACGACTCCATTTCGTGCTTTACTCACGAGGATATCGATGACATTTGGTTGTCTTCTCCCCGGGGAAGGTCACTTCAGCCGAAGCGTCACGAACTCTTATCATTCGGCCCAAATTAGTTCCAGCCCACGCAACAAAATGTAAATGGCGTACCAGAAGAAAAAAAGGACCTTGCTTTACAATTTGGTTTCTCGTCAGTTGAGATGGACATTTTTTTCTAATTAGTATAAAGATGGTTACTAGATAACATCGTGCTTTAGCTTCCTTCAATACGCAAATGGTCATTCAGTGTAACTTTTTTTCGAAACGTGTCTACAGAAAAAAAACACCTAAAGTAAAATCACTTATCCATGTTATTCTGTAGCTGGATCAGTATTTCAAAACGTTCATGTCTTTGAGGCTATTGCGAATGAAATTTTAATTGAATCTTAGATAAATCCGACCATAAATATTAATTCGCTTACTTAATCCAAATCCTTATCTGAACTATCCCATCACCTGGCTATTTAATGTACAAAGGATATGGGTGAAGCGTCATTTAATCTACTTTAACCCGCGCACGACAGTCCGTCCGTCTCGAACATGGGCGACTGGGGGTGGGCAGTTGACTGCCCCCCTTTAACTCACGAACGACTGGTCGCACGATAAAAATAGGCATACCGTTGGAAAGCCTGTCACGAGTAGAGCTCGAAACTGGTCTTATTTTTAGTTTTAGATAATATGTAAGCAATTTACGCCCTATATATGTTTTCTCATAGCCGACTGCATGAGACCGAGAAATGGCCTGAATCTCAAGGGCTGTGACTAATAACGCATAGGTAAAGGCACCAGCGCACAAGTCAAGGTCCCCGGATGCCGATACACGTCTAATTTCCCAGATTTGTTCAATATATACGCCGAAACGTCGAGTTAAAGACACGGTAATTCTCCTGCCAGCTGTCAGTGTGCGCCGCTGCCGTAAGCGGTACCAAATTGACGGGAACTAATTTTGGTGTTCCTTTATTTTCGCAAAAAAAGACAATCTATGTAAATTTTATTGAACTTTGTGGTTCTTGTGATCGTTTCTCATGCTTAAATTTTGGAAAAATTTATTAGTTACCAATCTACAAAGTTGGCGGAGCTTTATTCGCGAGAGCCTGTTTATTTCCAAAATATGCTACTTTTTCAAACTTTTTGAGGTTCCTGGTATCAATTACGTCTGTGCAAACTAGTTCTGCCATTTCATACCTATTCTGAGTAATTCATCGTCGATTTTGACGGTGGTACATTTTGGCCTACTACAGTTATTCGTGACCTGACCTCAGGTCAATGGCTGGAAGTCACTGATACTTTGCCCAATGACGGTAACTAGTCTGCTTTCTCTAGTCTGCTTTTGCTAACTAGTCTGGAGTCTGCTTCACTCCACACTAAAAATGTTATGGAATATTCCGTCAATTTCCGAAAAAAACGTCGATATGTCTTAAAAATGGGCTTGACCTTAGGTCAATGACCTGGAAAATTCCGAAAAATCTGACATAGCAGATTTGTTGCACCTATCACGATCACTAATCCCTGAAAGTATTATTGAGATATCTTGTTTTCCGAAAAAGTTAGAGGGCGCTTAACTTTTTTGACATAGGTCTGTTTGACCTGACCTAGGTCATGCACCTGACCTGACCTGAAGTCAAAATTTTGACACGAGATGTAAAATTGATGGAGCAAAAGGTACACAGAGTTTGGTGACTCTGTGTTTGTTGGTTCTCTCGCAATCCTAGAAAAACCTCAGGGGGGCAGTCAACTGCCCCCCCAGTAGAGGACGAGTCAAATATGGCATTTTATTTAGGAAGTCAGGATGCTGTCCCATAACAACATGCCGCTGCCGCTGTCGTAATACGTGTGCGGAATGAACACGAGTGATACAGACAAGGAGCAAGCAAAATGAACGTCAACAAAAGGTGTGTACAGTCGTTGTCGGGCATTTTTTTCAGCAGTCCCACCTGTTTCTGAAGAAAAGCGCCAGCGCATTCCTGAGCGTGTATTGGCAGCTCCACTGGTTACCGAAACACCACCACCACAAGCGCGATACGGCCATCCGGGGACAGACAGTAGGCGACACTGGCCCGCGCTCCCTGCACATTATCACCAGATGTGCAGCAAGCACTGCACCCCAGTCTCAGAAGGGAAACCAGCATGCGAACAGGCATAGAGGTCGTCAGGTGGTCACGGGTTACCGCGTTGGGAACTACAGGTGGAACTATCAGAATCCTTCAGCACCATCCAATTCCTGAATATGTAGAGAGAAAAAAAATGATATTCGCCCGACGTAAGGGTTTCCACTTACGCCAAAGACGGGATGTTCCATGGGCGGGATAAAACGATGTTTGTCACTCCGTCCCGTTTTTTCCAAATCAGGATACAGCAGCGACATACAACGAATGTTAGGCACGTTAGTCAAAATCGAATGATACCTGATTTGGTCCACTCAGACGGCTACCTCTCCGGCAAAAGTGAAACCTCATCGAGTTTTCGTCTCCGCTGTCATCGTAGTAGTTTTTTTTAGCACTGCGGCCAGCAAAACATGTTTTTCTAGCGACCTGGATGTAAAACTGGCCAAGCGTTGGCCTGGTCTGTGGTTTTCCAGCTTGAGTTTAGTGTCAAGCCCATGAAAGACAAATGTCATTAGTACCTATTGTGACATTGCTAGTGCTGAACGTTATGTTGGGCCGTCGCAGACTAGAGTTCTCGTCGTTGAGGAATCATTGTCGAAATTGGAATAATCGACAATATTGTCCTATAACCATCCCTAGGTCATTTCAGGTGATATTAGGTCAGTAACCCCACGAGACTTTGCAGGGGTGGCATCCTGAACACCACGACATGTTCAAGCATATATCCAAACAATGACAAATTGGAAACTGGCTTCATGTCTCGCCAGCCTCCTGGTATAGAAGCCAATTGCGGCTCAGATCTAGAAAAACGGCTTGCAACACCTTAAGAACGATGCCATAACTCGGTGACATGAGTTGAAATGAAATTTTGTGTTAAAAAAATGTGTCTTAGATGGTACATGTTACTCGAGCCTCTGAAGATACTAAAGACGCTGAAGCCGAAGCTGAAGGGGAAACTACTGAAGATTGCAGGTTCATGAAACGGGCTGATCGCCAGCAATCTAGGAAAAATCTCCTGTTGATGACATAGACCATTTCTTACGGCGAGGTTCAGATGCAGACATCGGCATACAAACTGAATATTACAAACACCATGCTCATTTCACAAACAAGGACGCTCATGTGCGTCTACGTGAATGACGTTGCATGAAGTATACTGATGCAAACGCTACGCGATGCGATTCGATGGCGTGCTGTCAATAGACTACGATGGTGACTATCGTATCTGTCTCAACTATCGCTGGTGGCAAGTATAGTGCAGAGTACCGCAGGAATCTGTTTCAACAGTGTATCTGTGACATGTTGCTACTTACGACTCATAAGCCGTTTTCACGATGGCTAATTTTGCGTTGGTGCTCTCCGGAAGCTACCCAAATTCCACAGGGAGCAAACGTAGGCTATTTTTTAGTTTACTAGTAGCCTTTTATGGGTTACTCGACACATGTTACATGTTACAACTTAAAATTACAGGAATTAAGTTTTAGGCCTAATAAAGTACTTGCATGTGGATTTCGGAGCTATGTTTGTCTGTCTGTTGCACGAAACCATATTTGGTATCCTACTAGACGTTTGTAAACTGGCAACTGCAAGTGTAATATAGTGATGGCGCAAGAGATTCTGGCGACGTGTGCAAGATGGGCGACATGAAAACCGAAGAAAAGATCGAGGTGAATCCAGGCAACCATTCCGCGAAATTTGACTTGCGCATCATGATGCAGTGTGTGCAGAACGCTTCGAAATGAGGTGTAAATAATTATAAAATCCAGTTCCATTCACATCACGGCATGAAAATGTTCAAGACATTCGACCTGTTCCTACTCTTGACCCCTTGCTCTATGTCAGTATGCTAATGCAGAAGACCGAAAGATAAGAACGCATCCAGCATCTTCAAGAATAGCTTTGACATACTTCTGCTTTTTAGACATGGTATATGAGATATTTTGGTACATATGAAAAAAATATGTTTTGCATTGAACAATATACATAACTGTATTGGCAGTAGCAGTGAAACCTCTGTGGAGATGGGGAGAGGCGGGGCAAACATGCTTTTTATCTCACTTCTTTCCATGCATCACCATAGGGCTTGTGCTTAATCTTGTCCAAAGCTGGGGGCAGCTGCCGTCCCCCCGCCTGGGTCCCAATGTCCCTGGATATTGGTATATGTGAGATTAACATGAATTCCATGTACTTTTGATCTGCGACTGATTTATACAACAAAACGTCCCCTGGTATATTCAAGGCCGTAATACGACCAGAACACAAGCAATTATGAGCTGTTATATCAATTTGATATTAACCAGTGACAGCGGCGGATAAAATCAAGCTATTCGCACAAAATAAAACATGCCATACCAATACTTACCAGCCATATCTCCCACTATCTTCTATGAACTTCTTCACAAAGCCAGAATGCAAAAACTGGGGCTGACTCTAACTCAAACTCTAAGTGCAGAATGCAAGAACTGGGGCTGACTCTAACTCAAAGCTCGGAAGCCCAAAGCACATAGCTCTTCGCCAGTCAGGGTTCAGGAATCCTTATAAATCTAAGCTCTGATTGGTCGAAATTCGGCGGCGACAAGAATGCTAACAGGCTCTAAGGTGAACCCAACGAATGATCAGCAGCCTTATAACCGGGGCGCTGATTGGCTGGTACAGGATTTTAGATAGTCCTTGCGGTTGGTCCCAGCCGCATTCTATTGGAAGCAAGCTGCCAGATCAGATTTGGTCCAACGCGGCGAGTGGGACCAAACATTTGGTACCCGCGAACTTCGAATGTAGAATATGGACATCGCAGCAAGCAACGGTCCTCTAGTGTTAAATCTCCCGAATATTTTGATGATTCCGAGAACATAATACGGATTTATCTCCAATTTAGCGGACTTTCCATGCGTTTTCAATTAGCTCCCTGAGCAATTTACGGGCGGTTCTTTCCGAAATTAACCATCGTGAAAACGACCATTGTAAACCAATTACACTAGACTGCAATGGACTTTCAAGCCATAGCCTACTGTTCCATGAACGACAGTTAGGAGAAGCTGACTGACCCTATTGTGGAAAATCACATACCTTTTGAATGTTGACTATATCAGGCTTAACCCTATTCCCGGCATGGGGGGGGGCGGAATCCGCCCCCTCGGGTTTTTTGCCTGTTAATTCCAGGCTTTTTAAGCCAGCTTCACGAAACTTGGTCACTTTTCCTAGCTATTCTTTCTACGTGTCCTGACAAAATTTCAAAATTCTATTTTGCTCAGGGGCGGAGCCAGATAACGTTTTTGGGAGGCACCTCATGCCATTTTTGGCCATGTTAAGGGTAAAATGAAAATGTCTGCAAAAACAGAGTTTTAAAGCTAGAACTTAAAACTTTAAATGGATGTATAGCTAAATAGTTGGGCAATGTGCAGATATAATTTTGTTTATCTGAGGTCATTTTACAAGGTCACGTCAAGGTCAAAAGTTATATTTGGTTTTTTCGCTATAATTTCGGCGCCATTCTTTCAAATACCAAACCCGGAATACACTTTACGTCGAAGGGTGCCCTCTACTTGTGTACCAAGTTTCAGCTTGATATCAGGTCGGGTCACGGAGCTATGACCTAAAATGTCAGTGGGCGTACCCTATATCGCAATAGCCATAAAATTAAATTTTTGAAATAGACTGAATTCAAATGTTTGAAAACGTTTACAGATAATATTAAATGCACACGAGATCATTCCAAGTGACCCCAAGGTCACTGGAGATCATTTAAGGTCAAAGGTCACAAGTTGATCTCAGAAACGTGTGACTGTGACAGTTCACCCTTTTTCATGTCCCTGGCACCGCCTATGCTAACATTATACAAACATTGTAATGCGATTTGTACTTCTTTAGTATAACATGACTAGCAGAAACCAAAAAGGGGTGTTTGCCTCTTTTGTTCATTCAGTTGTTAGAAAACTAATCCTCCTATTTTTGAAACCCTGTGAAAGCCCATGAATTTTCTCAAAATTTCAAATTTGTGGACCCATGGTAAAAGCCCTATCCATAATCCCTTGATTCATGCCAGTTTCATCGAAATCGGTCCATAAACGATGGAGTTATAAGAGGTCCAAAAGTACCCCCTATTTTGACATTTTTGCCTCCCTGTATCCACAAATTTCAGAATTTTGGAAATTTCTTTTTATAAGAATGTAGTTCACGTGACGGCAAATCGATTGTCATTTCTTGCGATGAAATGGGACGAGTAGTTCTCGACATCTCGGGGGGGGGGGCGATTCCCCCCTCCCCCCCTGCCGGGAATCGACCATACCGTCTAGCCCTCCGGGAATAGGGTTAAATGCGTACTCACATAATAGTTGTCTGGACATTGTGACACAAAAATCTTTACAGTAAACCAGTGAGCAAAGCAAACAGAAAATAATTTCAGCCAATTTCAGCTGGTTTGACATCGGATTGATCGCACGGACAATGTCGACGTATTAATTTCAAGCGGTTCTTAATCCGTTCGATGAGTTTTTTTGCATTTGGCAGATATCAGCAGGGCGCACGGGTTGCAGTTGGGTGAAAAAAATGCATTTGGGAGTTCCGGACGGTATCCTCACTTCCTAGCACTGGTCATCGTGGTCCTGCACCACTGGTCTCTCTGACAAGACAATGCCATTTCGGTGACGTCACTTCCCGCCGACATGATCGGGCGTACGGCACGACGGCCGCGGGAGCCGCTGCTGAACGCTGTCTGCTCAACGCCAGACCGCGCTGCCGGCCGCCCCAGTCGGCACCAAGACAAACAGATGGGCCTGAGTCATGCGGCCGGCAGCGCGCATGCGCGGCTACGGCCAAATTTGGCGCCGTCTTAGATTTCAGGGCTCTGGGGCTCGCTGCATAGCGCGAAAATTCCGGCATTACAGTCCGGCTGTTCCTCGGCGATTGGCTGGACTGGCTGAGGGACGGCTATTTGCAGCTGTTGCATCAGAAGCTATATCCGTCGACGTCCAGGCCCGGGGCCAGACAACAGAGCTGAATGTGGTGGCTGGAGTTGCTAAGGCGTGTGATGCAATGGGAGGCTGTTTTCTTGCTGTGGCATTGAATATAGGTCGTTTTTTAATCCGTGGCTGCCCCTGAGGAGGAAAACCATCAAACCTTAGGTTCTTGCCAGGTGTCATCAATACGCCGAGGCCGCCTTGGCCAAGTCGGTCAAGCTAGTAAATGATCCGAGACGAACTGTCTTCGATGTTATCGTTGGTGGTGCGATGCCTGCCAAAATATGACAAGCTGTGACGAACCTACGATTGGATGGCATTTGATGCACACGCGTCATGCTGCACAGATATCCGACAGAATATATGGGCACTATTTTACACTATTCTTTTAATTTGCCACAGTTCGAAGAAATTCATGTCATTCGATATCACAATGACATTACATGACATGACGAGATATGACAATAACTGTTCCTTTGGATTTGGCGATTTGTTTCCACACATTATGCAAAGGCGAGGGGTGAGAATTAAGCATGCTCATCGTGCGGGAAAAACATCATCGATAGTATCTGCACATCATGTTAACATACTTTTGTGGGACTTTTATGAGCACTACCAGGAAGCAATCTTCAGAAAACAAAGCGTAACTGGTGAAACGCACCACGAGTACCAGATGTATTACTCCATGGGGTGGAAATTTCGATTGGCGAAACACTGCATGAAATAAAGTTGTTTACATTCTGTGTCGTGTTTTTCAGCAGCCACCATGCCGTTCAAGGTGCCCGAGGTGGCGAAATGCCCGGTCTGTGACCGGCCGGTTTACGCCGCGGAGGAGCGTGTTTCTGGCGGTCACAAATACCACAAAACCTGCTTCAAGTGCGGTAAGTTCTCCCAATCCCGAAGAGCACAGATGGCAGTAACCTCTTCACAGCACAGATGGCAGTAGCCTCGGCAGTCGTGCAAGCTCAAATCAGAGGCAGCGAATGTGTTAAATTGCGATTTTCTGCATTCATTTTCCATGCTGTTTTTTTTTTTGGCTTTGCCATGTGTTCTGCTCTCACTGCAATGAATAAATGATAGTTCATGCTTTGACTGAACTCACGTTTCCGATGTTGTTTGAATTTATTCAGGTTTGTAAATTCTGACTCATGGTAAATAAAAGTATGAGCGATGTTTGCTTTCGCTGTCACGTACGCATAAAAATGCAGGTCTCTTTTTTTGTCTGTGGAAGGTATTTGATTGCGGGGTTCCATTCTGAATGTGAAATTGACAGGGATGATGCGATAATCAGTTTTCAGCACACGACAGGCGTTTACAAATGATAGTGTGAATATGGATATTAAGGAAGATATCAGCATTGGTTTGCAGGCCTTGAAAACGATTTGGACTTCTGGTGCGGAGCGATCCTTGGACATGGCTGTCCTGTTCAACCTAACGGAGCGTTCTCGCCCTCCAGGCATGTGCAACAAGGGTCTGGATTCCACGAACTGCGCCGAACACAACAAAGACCTGTACTGCAAGCAGTGCCACGGCCGCCGCTACGGCCCCAAGGGCTACGGCTTCGGCGGCGGAGCTGGCGCGCTCAGCATGGACACCGGCGAGCAGTTCGGCAACACGGAGACCGCCTCGTGAGTGACATCGTCGCTGGCGGCAGGAACGGACCGCGCAGTCCGCGCCACAGCCTTGGAGGGGCAGCTCTTTCACTTTGAATCTGGGGTATAAATATTGATGTGTTTTGCCTAAAATGTGCCTTAGAATTCTTACGAAACGTAACTGGGCCTAAAATATTCCGTTCTTTCCGCCTCTCTCTCTCTCTCTCTCTCTCGCTTATTCATGTATTTATTTATTTATTTCATACCTAAAATATTCTGCGTCTATGTGACGAAGCTCATGACACCCACTCCACTTGTCTGTGTCTCATGTAGTCCGCACAACTTCCCCTACCCTGCAGGAAATGCTCAACTTGGCCCACTTTTATCCGAAGAACGTTATGCTTACACATTGCAGTGTCTACTGTTTATTGTTCTGGTATATGTTATCTCGCTCTTTTTACTATTATCTTAAGTTGCAATACTCCAGCTCGGTAACGACTGAGCTTCTCACAAGTCCATTAAAACTCATTTGTCAACTAATGAAATATGTAGTGCCTAGTGAGTGTGTTCGCCAAACTTCATTCGTGTCCAGCATAATTGATTATGAGGTGTTGGCGCTCTTCTCGATTTTTGTTTACTTGCTTCTCGAGTTCGTGGCAGGAATGCGTAAATACACCAAAATCGCTGTCCCGCTGACTAAGCTATTGACTACACAAGATTCCATTCCTAAATAGCATGTGCATCCGTTGAGCGAATGGGATTGCTGCAATATTGCTGCGATGAGAATTGCTCTATGTCGCCAATCGCCAGCGGCGACGTCTGCTGTATTTCCCAGTCGTGCTGTCGGCTATAGCTAAATCGTATCGAGCGATTTCTCAATTGGCACCGGCAATGTCCACCAAAAACGTCGAATATCACAGCACCGTGCGCATTGCAGCAGTCTGCGCCATCTGCCTTGAATTTCAACGCTTAGCACACTAAACCGTAAATAATATGTATAGACTGTACCGCATGACAAAGGTGTACCGCGGAGCAGCATCCCTTCAGGCGACGGCTGAGGCGCCTGCGGCAGCTGATATACCATTTGACGGACTCGATCGCTCGTGTGCTGGATGCAGTGTGATGGCCAGCTCGGTTTACTGACGGGCGGTGACACTGGCGCCTGTTCAGAAGACATGGTTTTAGATTATGGCGGTCCAGAATGTCGGCACTGTACAATGTCCTTTCCCACTCAGGGGCGCAGCCAGGATTTTCTTGAGAGAGGCCCGGGGCTCAGTGTGAACTGAAATCATACCAAAAACCGCCTGCCAGGAAGACGACGTGCAATGTTTTTCACAAAAAAATGCAAACCTAAGGGGGCCGGCCCCCAGGCCCCCTTGTCTGTGCCTTTGTTCCCACCCATTTGGTTCTGATTAACTTGTAAAGAGTTCACGGCGGCATTCAGATGCCACCCATGGAATCCCTTCCTTGATTCTGCGATACACCGTTGCGCGTGGCTGTGTTTCGGTTTGCGTGATGCGTGAACCCTATTCCCGGAGGGCTAGACGGTATGGTCGATTCCCGGCAGGGGGGCGGATTCGGCCCCCCTGAGATCTCGAGAACTACTCGTCCGATTTCATCGCAACAAACGGCAATCGATTTGCCGTCACATGAACTACATTTTTATAAAAAGAAATTTCCAAAATTTTGAAATTTGTGGATACAGGGGGCACAAATGTCAAAATTTGGACTTCTTATAACTCCGTTGTTTATCGACCGATTTCGATGAAACTAGCATGAATCGAGAGATTATAGATAGGGCTTTTACTATAGGTCCGTAAATCTGAAATTTTGAGAAAATTCATGAGCGTTCATAGCGTTTCAAAAATAGAGGATTAGTTTTCTAACAACTGAATGAACAAAAGAGGCAAACACCCTTTCTTGGCTTCTGCTAGTCATGTTATACTAAAGAAGTACAAATCGCATTACAATGTTTGTATAATGTTAGCGTAGGCGATGCCAGGGACATGAAAATGGGGGAACTGTCATGGTCACACGTTTCTCAGATCAACTTGTGACCTTTGACCTTAAATGACCTCCAGTGACCTTGGGGTCACTTGGAATGATCTCGTGTGCATTTGATATTGTCTGTAAACGTTTTCAAATATTTGAATTCACTCTATTTCAAAAATTTAATTTTATGGCTATTGCGATATCGGGTACGCGCACTGACATTTTAGGTCATAGCTCCGTGACCCGACCTGATATCAAGCTGAACCTTGGTACACAGGTAGAAGGAAGCTTTCTACGTCATATATGTTCCGGATTTGGCATTCGAAAAAACGGTGCCGAAAGTATTGCAAAAAAACAAATTTTAAATTTTGACCTTGACCTGACCTTTTAAAATGACCTCAGATGAACAAAATTACATTTGCACATTTCCGAACTATTTAGCTATACATTCATATAAAATTTTAAGTCCTATCTTTAAAACTCTGTTTTTGGCAGTCATTTTCATTTTACCCTCAACATGGCCAAAAATGGCATGAGGTGCCTCCCAAAAATGTTACCTGGCTCCGCCCCTGAGCAAAATAGAATTTTGAAATTTTGTCACGACACGTAAAAAGAATATCTAGGAAAAGTGACGACGTTTCGTGAAGCTGCGTTAAAAAGCCTGGAATCGGCAAGCAGAAAAACCGAGGGGGGCGGATTCAGCCCCCCTGCCGGGAATAGGGTTAATTGCTGAAGTGTGTCTGGACCTCTTGGCTAAGATAACTTAATTACTTTACCGTTTTAACTCGATAGTGTAATGGCCGTTTCGCAGAAGACGACCCGTAACAGTAAATAAATGAATACAGAGGTAGTCTGACAAGCTTTTAATGCTATATATTTTCAACTTGCTAACTGTACCACCCTAGACCGAAAGTGCGCAGTTCAACTGCTGGAAAGTTTTTCATGTCATGTACATCCAATAATACCAGATGAATAACTAAGCATAGGGTGGAAAATGGCACATTGGCTGGTAACTGGTTAACATTCCTCCGCTATGTGGAGTAGCCACCAGTAACCAGCCGCAGGTGGAGCAGCCGCCAATACCTGTAGCTGTAGAATATACAGCACGGTTACCGACAAGTAGCCACCTTCCTCCTCAGGATAGCTCCCCTGACAGAGGAAACGTGTAACTCTATGACTAACCGGCTGCCGCTCGCCGCAGGAACAACTACCACTACCCGCAGCTGCAGAAGATTGCCCAGGCGCCTCCCGGTCAGGGCTGCCCGCGCTGCGGCGGCAGGGTCTACCAGGCGGAGGAGATGCTCGCCATGGGCAAGGTAGGGTCCGGCCCGCCGCCCCGGGACAGAGCACGCCGCTGGGAGCGGACGACTCGGTCCGCTCTGGTGTAGCTGTGTGATCCGCCTGTCTAGAGCGTAGCAGGACATGACGGTCACGACGGGTCGGTCCTGAGTACAAACCGATCGCCCTCGGCTATTAAACTTAAAGATCATGTGGCGTAGTACTTTCTCTGGACTACGATTTATATAAATATTCAGTACCCCGTAGAAAGGCTGCGGCCTGCCGCATATGAATGCATGTGGATTTAAACCACTTCACTCGGATCTATTGCATACTGGCTCTTGTTATAAAGGGTTGTCATACACTGTCCTAACTTTATGAATTATGATTTTTCCTTACATTGATCACAGTTTGAGATTCGTCGGGATTTTTATGGGCCAAAAATGTATATTCGCTATTTCAGCCTTGAGCAGGCAACACAGAATACCCCTGCTCCATTTGCGCTGTTCCATAAGCATGAGTGTAGAAATTCTCAACAAGTTCAACAAGTTGGTGAATAAGAAACTATTAGATTTGCAAGCGATTGCTTATGGCTTTTTTGTTACTTTCCAAAATGGCAGGAGCCAGGAGCTGTGCTTCACTCACATCGTCCCAAAGACAGGGATTACTGATCTCCCCATCACACTGGTGGTTACTGCTATTTTGAGTCCAGTAGTTCCGAAGAGCTCGCAGACACTGCTTTCCTTGGTGCATGTCACCACCACTCCCAGACTTTTTTCCCAAAGAGGGGAAACCGCGTCTTTAGGCACAGTCAGCTCGACTCCCTGGGCATGTCCCTGCTTTTTCCATTTGGCACCGGTTGGTGGATAACGAGACCCAACGGAAAAAAACCCACAGAACATACGTCTTTATCCCCAAAAAAAACAACAACAATCAGGGACATTTCTGCGTGCGTTCGGGAGGCTAAAGTGGTCGTCCCGCGCGTGCCCGACCTGACTGCGCGCCTGCGCGCCCGCCGGTCGGCCCGCTGGGTCCGCCGCTGCCGGCTCCGGTGGCCGCCGGCCAGCTGGCAGCCGACGGCGCTCGTCGCTCTCGTCGGAGTCCCAGCGGACGCGTGAAGCCTCCGGCCCTGCGCCCCGGCTCCGTAACCCGCCCCGGGCGGCGCCGTAAATGTTTAACCTGGTGCCCGGTTTAGACGGCGTGTCGGCGCGCCTTCGTTCGGCACGTGCGGGAGGATGATGTAGCGTGAGCGCGTCTTGGAATCTGAAGCTTACCTTGCGACGCTCAAGATTAGAGGCAGTTCTGAAAACATGGAGGTCGGCAGTAAACCCGGTGCTAAGCGGAATTTCTGAAATATTCTAAGCTTTCCGTTACCTTTTCCAGCCACGTTGCTTATTTTAAAGCAATCAAGATTGGGCGATTGTTCTGAGAAAAGATCAGACTAAATATGTCTCTTCCGGCCTACCCCATGAAGTCTCCATGTTTTCGTTTTATGCAGTCAGAATCCTTTCAATGAATAGTCCGTTCCAAAGGCTCATTCCCTAACTGTCAGAAAGTTTTGTGAGTCACGTCTGAAATTTCTGATGTAACAACAGCTGGCCAAAATATTACACAAGCTGTTCTTTTGAGTATGAATAGCTTGAATCTAGAATTCGTATCACCGGCACGACATCCTGCATTTCGTAGTTTATGTTCAGCTGGTCATAGATTTTAGCGTTAGATATGTAGCTCAAGTGCACATTGCAGCCTTCGGTAATCATGGCTCACTCAGCAATAGTCAGTCCTCGATGGTCGTGGAGCCCGTACGGAGTCGTAGGCTAACCACCGCACGCGTGGCATGTCGCAGGGGTGGCACAAGCACTGCTTCCACTGCGCCGACTGCAACAAAAAGCTCGACTCTCTCACGCATAACGACGGCCCTGACCACGAGATCTACTGCAAGTGTGAGTAGCCCGAACCACGCCCCCAACGACGCACTAATACTCTCACGAGTGTGCCGCATGTTGAGTGTCCCCGCGCGCAGGTGCATGGCCACGTGATGCCACTACTCAGATGAATGGGAGGTGCTTGGAAGACGAGAGCTTTTAGGCGGCACGGGGATGTGCCAGACCGGCGCCGCAGGCCAGGTTTTTATTGATTTGTAACCACTGTCATGCCTTGCTTAATGAAAAACTGCATAAATAAGTCCGATTACTCACGCCGCGGTTGTTTTTTGTCGTCCACATCCGATTTTATTTCCTTCTCAATTTTCGCAACGCTTTGTTTTTGTACTTTGCCTGCTGTCATTTTTAGCCCCGTGGTACCCAGCCAAGGAGCATTCCGCTGCGTCCGTCCGGGCGAACCGGAACACAAACGTCGAATCGCTATATTTGACCTGAATGGTCCAAAGCGTCCGTCATCAGCACCAAATCGGCCACCGCCCGACCTCTGTCGGGGCCGCTGGACGCGCAGGCCGGCGGATATAATCCCATCCCGGGGGAGCGGAGACGCCGAGGTCCCGGCAGAACCGTCTGCCAGCACCGACAACAAATGGGCCCGGTTTCGCGGTTGGCCACCGACAGCGGGCGGCCGCCGACCGTCGCGGAGACCGGCCAGAAGCGAGTGGGCGACGCGGCGAGAAGCGACTGTGGCCCGGTTCAAGCGGGTGCGCTGGGCGTCGACCGGCACGTCACGACACGGCTCCGTCTGTTCGCGATGGAGGAGCGAGCGGAGGGACGCGGTGGTGCCGCGGTCAGCACTCGGAAGAAGAAAAGGAGGAAGAACAGGCCGACAGTGCAGCTGGATGGAACGCCGTCTGCAGCACAGGAGCAGCCCAGTAGGTCCCCTGATTGGTATTTCGATCGTCTCGGGTCTGAAAAGTTACACTGTCTCTTGAATCAAACGCTCCCGACAGCATTTTCTTTCCCTCCAACTGAGGTGTCCATAGCAGCATATAACCATATCTATAATGTTTTCTGTCATTCAGTCATTCAGTTTTTTGCCATACACAACGAAGTCTGTATATATCATCTAGACTGTGTCCAGTAGTCATTTCTGAATGACATGGATATCCGTGCATTCAGAATCCATGGATCACTTGCGACAAGGTTCGTCTAGCGGCTGGATCGGTCCCATGCTGCAGGTCCTAGGCACCATGAAAAAGCTGGATGAGTTCAAAGGTGAGGGGAGACGGTTTGCCGCCGTGTCCTTCACCCTGCGTTTTGTTGAGACCCCGTCCATGGTCCGACTCCACGAAGTTATTCGCCGTAACAGCCTCAATTGGAAGACCACCAAACGGCACGCCCAGCCGTTTTGGCGAACCTGACACCACACTGCTCGTCAGCGGTGCAAGGCTGCCGCAGTGATCGCGGCTCGCACACCGCGTCCGCCCAAATTAGCATGGCCGAATTCCGACGGGCGCGGCGAGCAGTGACGCGGAGGCGGCAGGTGGCGCGACGGCGTCTGTTGCGTGGACCACAGGCGCTCAGAGCGGATGCTCCTTGGCTGGACTCCACCGGCCCCGAGTCCTGCACGACTAACCGCCCTTGGTTTTAGCTTTGGCACAAAGCCTGTTTTTCGTGCTGCCTGTGCCAGCGACGTCTGGACTCCACGACGCGGAACGATGGAAGCGACGGAGAATTGTATTGTAAAGGTACCGTGCCGAGTGGGGCTGACTGCTGCAAGAAAACAAATAGCACGGTACATAGAGAAATCATTAGTTTGTCGTTAGATGAAGTGTGGTTTGGTTTATAAGGTGATGCTCCATAGTGAAAATAAATATGTATATATTTCAATGTAACGCAGACCATGTATCCTGTTATCAGATATGGCATTCTGTAGATTGTGTAAATGCTGTAGTAAGCAGATGTCATCAGTAGCTTAGGAGAGCATTTTTCCCTTTTCAAAGCGCTTCAAAACATGGAATTACAGTACTGCAATGCATGCTTTAACTGACCGTTTAAGAGGCATGCAGATTCAATATTTTAGACTGCTTTGTGCGCCAGCAACAAGTGAGGAACTCATTAAGTCGCCCTATGCCATGGTGTGTTCATTAGCTGGCACAGAACGTATGGTCATCAGCTGGCACAGAACGCTGCATGAATAATGCATTTAGCTATGCTTGGAACTAATGATGCCCCAGACGTGAACGTGGCATACGTTTAGCAGATTATTATGCCGCTATCAGTGATTCCGAATAAACAAACTAGCCACATTTGGAAAATGGTAACAGCCGCTTGCAGAAGGGCTGGCGTTCGCAAACGTATCTTCCGGGCCTCCAGTTCAAATATAAATGCATCACGTCATGTTAAGGACTAAGTTTTTTGACACACCAGGCGTTTCTGATAAGTAGACTTATGTGTTTTGTTCCTGGTTCCTCACTCACAACGTGCACTGTGCTCCTGTCGTTCCTAGTGTGCTACAACAAGAAGTTCGGGCCGAAGGGCTACGGCTACGGACAGGGTGCCGGAGCTCTCCAGATGACTCTCACCGACGGCAGCGAGGCGTGAGTACCGCAACAGGCCCGCCCTGAGACCCTCTCCTGCCGGCTGGTGGCGGAACACCGCAGCAGGCCCGCCCTGAGACCCTCTCCCTCCAGCTGGTGAAGGAGCCGGCCGCGCTGAACAGAACCGCAAACCTCTCTCTTCACCTTCGGCGTATTCGGGCCCTGCGTGCGAAACCGGGATCTAACCAGAGTTTTCGCATTTGGCTCGTGCCAGTTCGAGACGTCTCGCCGTCTTCTGCGAAGTCCCGCCGTCGCCTTCCCGGAAACAGCTCCCAGTAGCCGGCAGACCTCTCCCCCCCCCCACCGACCCGCCGGGGCGCCCGGATCGACCGGACACACAGAATCGACTCACATAGCCCACAGTGCAGGAATGTTACCTATCCAATATTGCGCCAACAGGACTTTGCTGAAGGTCCATTATTTGCGACGAATTTCGTCTGTCGCTCTGAAAGAGAAATGATAGAAGCGCAGCCAGGTAAACGAGGCAGTTTGCTGCGTCAATAAACGCCGTCATATACACTGAGTGGTCTCGAGTAATTGTCCTGCAGGCACTTGCTCTACCGCATTGCATAGTCTTATGCAGACACTTTCTGCAAAATTGGGGTTAGTAACCTCAAATGTGTTTTGCAACTATACGAGTCTTTGTCATCAAATGAACACCTATGAAAGTGATCGCGTAGCGGCAACGACGCCTGCAGCCGCTGAATGGAAGGAGGTCGCTAGAAATGCAACAATAATCGTAAATTTGCACAGGCCATCCACGTGTTTGCACTGCCATGCAGAAATAGGAGGAGAAAATACAAAAAAGTCTTGAAGCGAAACATTCATGCAGCTGTCCTCTGTATGATTAATGCCTCGTAATGTGCAAAACACGTGCAGATATTTCAAGCGTTTCGGAAAGCACCACCAAAGTGCTTTCTTTCCTCGACGAAAGTGTTGGGTCATAGACATCGGCTTCGTTTGAAAATGGTGCGTGAAGTTTGATGAGGTCCTGGTGCTCAAAGGACTGTGATACATTGTGTGTTATGTTGCATTTCTTCGACCAGTGTGCTTGACCTTATTCATCAGTTTCGCTTTGAAACTGCGTGTTAAACTGAGCGTTTTTGTTGCTTCTCAAAGGGCCGTGACACATGTTGCGCTATATCTGTTTGGTCAAAAACCTTTGACTACGGCTTTATCCAGATCCACCCGAAATATTTTCTTCAGGTAGCAGCTATGCGTTCTCTGTCGGATGGCTGCAATATTCAGAAGAGGAACAGCCGATTTTCTGTCTTCGTGGTAATATTGCGACACAAATCATGATATTTTCATCAGGGCACAGTTGAACTCGTTGCGTTTCATGCATCTGCAGCTGCATTGCGTTAGCTTTTAGAAATTCTGTCCCTTACATAAATATTCCGGAATTGTTTTGCTTTTCTCTAGGACTTCTTTTGCGTTTTTTTTTTTTTTTTGCTCAATAATGCCATTGAATCATATCCTGGGCTCACGTGACGTTTAACCCTATTCCCGGCAGGGGGGAATCCGCCTCCCCTCGGGTTTTTTGCTTGAAAATTCCAGGCTTTTTAACGCAGCCTCACGAAACTTGGTCACTTTTCCTAGCTATTCTTTCTACGTGCTGTGACAAAATTTCAAAATTCTATTTTGCTCAGAGGCGGAGCCAGGCAACGTTTTTGGGAGGCACCTCATGCCATTCTTGGCCATGTTCAGGGTAAAAGGAAAATGTCTGCAGAAAACAGAGTTTTAAAGATAGAACTTAAAACTTTATATGGATGTATAGCTAAATAGCTGGGCAATGTGCAGATGTAATTTTGTTTATCTGAGATTATTTTACAAGGTCAGGTCAAGGTCAAAAGTCAATATTTGTTTTTTCGCTATAATTTCGGCGCCGTTTTTTCAAATGCCAAACCCGGAATATATATGACGTAGAAGGGGGTGCCCTCTATTTGTGTAGCAAGTGTCAGTCTGATATCAGGTCGGGTCACGGAGCTATGATTTAAAATGTCAGTGCGCGTACCCTACATCGCAATAGCCATAAAATGAAATTTTTGAAATAGAGTAAATTCAAATGATTAAAAACGTTTACAGATAATATTAAATGCACACGACATCATTCGAAGCGACCCCAAGGTCACTGGAGGTCATTTAAGGTGAAAGGACAGAAGTTGATCTGAGAAACGTGTGACGATGACAGTTCCCCTTTTTCATGTCCCTGGCAACGCCTATGCTAACATTATACACACATTGTAATGCGATTTGTACTTCTTTAGTATAACATGACTAGCAGAAGCCAAAAAGGGTGTTTGCCTCTTTTGTTCATTCAGTTGTTAGAAAATTAATCCTCCTATTTTTGAAACACTGTGAACGCCCATGAATTTTCTCAAAATTTCAGATTTGCGGACCCATGGTAAAAGCCCTATCCATAATCTCTGGATTCATGCCAATTTCATCAAAATCGGTCCATAAACAACGGAGTTATAAGAAGTCCAAAAGTACCCCCATTTTGACATTTTTGCCTCCCTGTATCCACAAATTTCAAAATTTTGAGAATTTCTTTTTATAAAAATGTAGTTGACGTAACGGCAAATCGATTGCCGTTTGTTGCGATGAAATTGGACGAGTAGTTCTCGAGATCTCAGGGGGGGCCGAATCCGCCCCCCCTGCCGGGAATCGACCATACCGTGTAGCCCTCCGGGAATAGGGTTAACCCCACTCCGTGCGGGTAGGGGGAGGGGCAGATTCTGCCCCTTCAGGCTTTCGCTCGCCATTCGCGGGCTTTTGGGAAGTTCCTCCCGAGACTTGCCGATTTTTTCTAAATAGTTTTTTACATGTCGCGATAAAATCTGAAAATTCTTCCTTTTCTTCAGATGGTTCCAGGACACGGTTTTAGGAGGCATGTTTGAACAATATCGCGCTTCCTTGAGATCGCGCGTTTCGACATGGTCATGTACTATTTAGATAACCTGTATGTCACAGACACTCAGATGTTGAGTGTTTGTAACTTGCACACTTTCAAGCATGTTGAATAGAAATGTCGGTCAATAGCGGATCCAGCGGCCTGTAAAAGGGGCATTCATATTTTCCTATTATTGACAGTTTATGACTCATTGGATGAATGAAACGAAGTTACCGTGCAGTATATACACCTGTATCGTGATTTACGCATATAATACACCTATGTATGTTGTCAGGATCGTCTTTAAGCACCGGTTTGGGATGAGTATTTCGTCCAATAATATGTTCAGTGGGCCTAACAGACATCTTCATTTCTGTGATTGGTTTTTTTCACATATATTACAGTCACACACCACACATTTCAGTAAGAATACAAATCAGAGATAGCTCCAGGATAATGCAAAACAGGTCCTTTCATTTGCCGTTATTTCTGATAAATCATGAATCGATTTATTCATTAAAATACAGCTATCACCATGTAATTATTAAGCCCTCTTTTTCTGGTTCCTGGATTCGCCTACAGACGCTTGCAATGCGACACACATGTAAATTTTTCCTGACACACATAACCTCAACCTTAAAATGCGAACCTTAAGCACAGTACGGAATATTGTTTACAGTATGTTTGAATGTAATGGCCATTTCGCAATAGTTCATCAGTAAAAAGTTACCCAATTTTTTTCTGGTAACTGGATCCGCCTGGGTATTTGTGAGCATGTTGGCCTATGAACATTTGGGCATATGGGCATTTGTCATATGTATATGCATATGAAGATGTTTTCCGAATGCAAGCAATCTGATCAGACTCAAAATATGTTACAAAATAAATCAATATTTCCCAAAACGTATACTCTTTTTGTTGTGTCCTGTAAGCACCCATAAATTTTGAAAATCAGCCTCTTCCTAACATGTGTGATGGACCTATCAATTGTCGGTAGAATGACATGAAGCAGAACAAAACTGAAGATAAAATGTGGTCAGAAAGCTCGTATAAGTCAACACTTATTTGTGCCGACATTTGCCCCCTATCCTCCTTTGCAAAATGTTCGATGCTTTATCGGAAATGGAGATCTCGCTACAGGCTAGCGGACGCCGTTTTCGCTAGGAAATCGGACTAACACATTTCGAGACCACGGGGAGAATTAACCATCCCGCTGCTCGGGATAGGATTAGCCGGACAAGAGCGCGGAGTGGCATTAAAAGCAGAAATCGCCGACGGGAATATGCCGGAAAGACTGAATAACGTATGTTTGTACTGCGAAGTGCACATATGTAACATAAGATGCCAAACGTTTAAAAATTCGGTTCCAGATGAAAAACCCTCCCGTCATGCACCAACAAAGCACCTTGCTTGTTGATTAATGGATCGAACAACACAGATATCAGTGTATATATATATATATATATATATATATATATATGTATATATATATATGTATAAAATAAATGTCAACATAGATATCAAAACAGGCATTGCATTTTCAGCGTCATTTCCCGGAAAGCTCATTAAAACAATGAAATTTAAATAAAAAACATTCCCTTTTGATACGTCACAAAAACGACGCCCTGTTAGGGATCTGCATGACGCAACCTGCGTTTCTCTCTACCAGTGCGTAAACACGATGGGCACGATAACCGTCTGGACGTCGAATATGTTATTGTGACAAATAGGTAAAGTCTGTACGGAAACCCCTTCTCAAACCGGTGCACTGCATTGTTCACGTTGCTCCGTCAGGCCTAGGAGTCATTCCCGTGTCTCATGAACTCGTGACAAAAAGTACCCGTGGCCCCAGCCGGGGCTCCCCGTTCCACCAGAGTCGGAAGTGGCTCCAGTCCCTGACCCTCTGGCCGCCGGCAGCGATGGCGACGTCATGACCAACAAGCCGACGGTGAACCTGCAGGCGTCGATCCAGGCTCCGCCCGGCCAGGGATGCCCTCGCTGCGGAGGCGCCGTCTTCGAGGCCGAGAAGAAGCAGTCCCGTTTCCGGGTACGTGGCTTCTCCACGGCCACGTTGACGATGTGACGGCATCAGTGACAATGACGAACCTCCTTAACGTTTCTTTCAACCAAGAGAACGTGTCGTGCGCCGCCGGGCGGCTCGACCGAGGAGTTGAGCTGTGGCCGAAGTGCCTGCTTACTCATTCGGAGATGCTGCATATTTTTTATCATGCGGTTTTGGTTGTTAATGTCGGGCAACCAAAGTAGCCGAAAGGAAACGGAAACGTATATCCGCTGAAACCAAGCACAGATTGTCGAAAATGAACATCACGCCGCAGAGGAAGGAAGCGGGCAGACAGCGCGTTGCGATCTGCCATTCTGGTGTGTTCCAGAACTACCACAGGACCTGTTTCAACTGCAAAGAATGCTCGCGCATCCTGGACTCTACCAACGCCTGCGACGGCCCCGACAAGGACATCTACTGCAAGCTGTGCTACTCCAAGAAGTACGGCCCCAAGGGATACGGCTTCGGCTGTGGCGCCGCCTTCCTGCAGTCGGATAGCATTGAGTAAGTGCTCTTGGGGGGCTGAACCACATTACCCAAACCGTGCAAACCATCAGGCATTGATTTGCAATGTTTTGCGACAGGACTGCGTTGGTTTAGTTCTCGGGAAGAAAAAAAATGTTTTGTTTTCTCTTTTTGCAACGCTGTATGGTTACAATATCAATAACAATATTTTGCAATTCCTGTAGACAGTTGAACAATTTTAAGGCGAAAGCAGAAAGACGTGCTTAATTTGCGTTTTCAAGGAACGTATTGCCGTATTCTTATGTTCACGATATGTGCGGAGATGGCTATTCGCAGTACACGCAGTAACGTCGCACTTCCCGTTAACTTCGCCATTCAAATGAGTCGGTCACAGCCGTGTTGTGTTCCAGCACCAACCAGCCTCCCCACGAATGGGTTCGGATGGACACCACCACCATCAAGGCGTCGCCGGGCCAGGGTTGCCCGCGCTGTGGCGGCGCCGTGTTCGCGGCCGAGCTGATGCTCTCCAAGGGACGTGTAAGTGCCCCAGCCTGTTGGACGTATCGAGTCCCGGCGCGTGTCTAGCAAATGTCTGCGCGTGTCGCGATGCTTCGTCAAAGGGGAACAGTGATAAAACTTATTCAGGAATTTACATGGAAGAAGTTTACGGGCGTCGCCCGAAAATGGCATTGCGTTTCAACGCAATGTCTCGATCGATCAGTGAAATGTCCATTGTTCCTGTTTTATGGCCGGGACCATGGTTGTAGCCCTCCCGTTACCCGGCAATTCCAAAAATGTCCGCAACAGTACTACCGCATTGCCCAAACTTTCGCAAGCCCGTGGCAGGACTCGTTGGCTCACCGGCGGCCGTTCGTGGCGTTCGGCAGGAGTGGCACAAGTCGTGCTTCAGTTGCCGCGACTGCAAGCGCCCGCTGGATTCCACCATCGCCTGCGACGGCCCCGACAAGGACATCTACTGCAAGACCGACTATGCGCGCCGCTTCGGACCCAAGGGCTTCGGCTTCGGCCACAGCCCGACCCTGGTCTCCGGCTCGGCCGAGGAGCAAGTCCCGTGAGTCTAGGTGTCGACCGGAAACTCCGGCTGAAAGCAGCTTATTTCCCTGACAGTTTAGTCGTTCTGTTAATGTTAAATACTGACGTTGGGTGTGGAAGCCCAAGGCGCACCGTAAGGCGCCTTGTGATTGCGTTTCAAAGAAGTGTACTTCTAGTCCGGACTTTTACTGCGATGTGAAGCACCAACTACTGCAGTCTTCTGGGTGCTGATGGAAGTTTGTTCAATACGCAGCTCTGCTGCACCATGTCACACTTTCTTGTCGGGAAAGCATTCCGAGAACTGGGCTGTCAAGTAAGCAGATGAGCCACACTATAAAGCCCGCTGAGCACCGCACTGCATCGGCCCCTGCTGAACAACTGGGACCCAGCCCCACGGCGTCCAACTGTCTCCGCAGGAGCGGCGGCATGAGCCAGCCGTCGATGGGCATGAAGGCGCCGCCGGGCGAGGGCTGCCCCCGCTGTGGGTTCGCCGTCTACGCCGCCGAGGCCATCCCGGTCAAGAACCGGGTGAGTCCGTCTCCAGCGCTGCCCGCGCAGCCGCACTCAGTCTCACGCCGAGGCCGGTGTGCTGCTTTATTTGTTCAGCGTGGCGCATTTGCAACTTGAAGTTCAATGCGTACCAATCATTACAAGTAGGTATATTGCCCTGCAACGACACCTTATCTATTCGGAGTTCGAAGTTCGAATTCGGAGATCTTACAGAAGTACACGCAGTTAGCGAGCAGCTCGTCTAGTTGAACAAACACCTCGGTAGTGGGAACGGACACGGCACAGCACATCATCAAACGCGACCATGACGCCCCTGTGTCCACAGAACTACCACAAGAAGTGTTTCAGCTGCAAAGAGTGCTCCAAGAGCATGGACTCGACGAACGCCTGCAACGGCCCGGACGACGAGATCCACTGCCGCACCTGCTACGGCCGCCTGTTCGGTCCCAAGGGCGTCGGATTCGGCATGGGCGCCGGCGTGCTCAGCATGGGCTAGGCGGCGGCGAGGCGGGTGCGGGCGGCGCGCGCGCGGGCGGGCCGCGAGCCTCCGCGCCTTCGATCACGACACGAGCCCGCGAACGAGCTGCCGCCGGCCGGCCGCCGCCGCCAGCGCCGGCGCGCCGCCATGCCACGTAGCCTTCCTGTACATAGACGGACTAATCCTGGTGCTCCTAGGTGGCATGGCGGGCGGCGGCGGGCGCGGCGCCAGCCGGGCGCCGGCGGCGGAGACGAGAGCCGCCCCTGCGGGCGAGGCTGAGTGCGCGCGAGCGAGTCCGGTGCTTTGTCTGCTTCGGGAGCTGTGATGCGCGTGTCGCGTGCGAGCTGGCTGGACGGGCGGGGTGTGAACGGAGCGGAGTGCGCGCGGCGCGGCGCGTGACGCGTGTGACGAGATAAATGACGCCGGTGGGGGGATGGAGCGGAGCAGACCGGCCGGCTGGGCTGCGCCGCTCTCAGTCCCGCCCGGGCAATCCTGGTGGCCGCAACGCGAACCAGTGCCGCCGCTGATATAGACGTCATTGAGATCGACCTGACGGCCGTACGCACAGCTGGTTTGGACTTAAAACAGTTTAAATATTAACACCAAGGCGAACCGTTCCATCACACTTGTTGAAATACAAAAGAGGACGAAACACGTCCCGTTGTGTGAGGCGGCTGGACATCAACGAGACACAGTCGTGAAGGTTAAATGCAACGGCGGCAAACGAGGATTGATCTCGACATTGGTGCCGACATACTGTGCCACAGCCAACAACCCTCGCATGACCTCTGGATCCACCCCTGGCCCAGCGGATCTCAAAGCAGGATCTCGAGAACTATAAATCGCACATGAAAATAAAGCATACGTTTGGAAAGGCCGCTGGGAAACTACAAAAAAACACTCGGATTTATTTCAGTACTGAGGTTGCCAGAATTCATATTGTGTTAACCCTTCACCGCCTGGCGTGTTTTTGTATCCGCGACCGCCTGGGGGATACCAAAAAGGGCTCCCCCTGCTATCTCAGGATCTAACCATCGGATCTGAACCGGTCCTCCACCATTCGATAGCCCTGAGTCTTACGATTCAGAAAATACTATGTAAGCCCCGGTCACGTGACTGATGACGTAGCAGGTCGCGCAAAACGCATAACACGACGTCGGAAAAACTGACACCGAAATAGTGGTCTCACTTTACCGGCGAAAGATCGGTGCTAACTCGCAGCCGTTTTGATGCACGTAACAAAAAAGGACAGAAGTGAAACCTTCTGATGATAAGTTTTCCATTACATGCTTTTCATTCAGTCAAGATCATCACAGGTCAGGTCAGATAAGGTTGCATTACTGCTCACAAAGAGCAATAATTCCTCGCTGGCGTTATGTTAATAATAATAATTCCTTGCTCCTAACCGCGTCAAGTCAAGGACTGAAATGACATCTCATGATAATTAAATCTGATGTGTCTGCTCCCTATTGGGCCAAGGTCAATGTCAAGCCAGTTCAGGTCAGAAAGTCATTTTTCTTTTTCTGACTAGGAACAATAGTCGTTCACTGCTGCTACTGAACGATTCTCCACAGACAACGACGTATTCCATTCATTTTGACATCATCCTATGGCGTGGCCCTTACATGGCCTCACCTTGCAGTTAGTACAGCTTCCTATGACGCGCATGATATTTGCTTGTCTGGTTTGAACGATGGGTAAGGCCAGCAGAACCACTTTTATCACCCACAGTGCAAATCAGTCCAAATGTTATCACGCATGTGGCCTAGCATGACCTGTAATGTTGACGTGTCACGGTCTTTTTGGGGGACCGTGCCCTTTGTAAATTCAAATAGTACATACAGTGTATTAGCGAATATTATAAGAAAACGAAGCATGTTGGCGCCACCGCCCGAAGAGGCGAAAGCATGCGTTTACTTATGACGCAAAGCAAGGGTTTACTTATGACGCCATATGTCTATGACCTGACCCAGAATGAAAGCAGTTTTGATGTCAAAATATCTAGAATTGATTGATAAACAGCTACTGAAAATCGGGTTGGGCCGACTTTATCGCTTTACAAGTTATTCACGAAAAATCGAGGGGCTGTGCTATTTGACGTCCCCGGCATTGCCGGATTAAATCATTTCGTATTTTTCAGAGGAAAAGATAATAAGCCAGTTGTAAACTACAAGAAACCACAAGAACAGTGTGATTTATTGTATTACTAAGGTCATCAGAGTTCATCTTATGTCAAATCGTCTGATATTTTTGGGAGGAATCGGTAATAAACCAGTCGTTTACGCGACTCAAGACATTAGACATAAAAAGACGGCTTGATGTGTCTATTTGATGCAGTAAAAGGACACTTGAGATCACATGTCGCCATTTCGCGCAAAAATGAAAGTGAAAGAAAAGTTCTGTGTTTTTGTAAGGGTAGAAATCGTGTTTTTCTCATTGCCAACAACTGCGTTTGCGCTAGATCATGCCGCAGATGTGTTAACCCTATTCCCAGAGGCCTAGACGGTAAGGCCGATTCCCGGCGGGGGGGAGCGGATTCGGATCCCCTGAGATCTCGAGACCCTCTCAGCCGATTTCATCGCAACGAACGGCAATCAATTTGCCATGACGTAAACTGCACTTTTAAAAAACAATTTTTCGAAATTTTGGAAAGAGTTTATGGGGCAAAACATTCCAAAGGGGGATATTTTTGGGCTTATTATAAATCTGTTGTTTATGGACTGATCTTAATAAAATTGGCATGAATGGAGAGATTGTGGATGGGACTTTTACACTGGTCCAATCATTTGAAATTTTGAAAAAAAAATCATAAACCAATAGGCGATCACAGGGTTTCGAGAAAATAAAGGATAATTTTTTCATAAACTGAATTAACAAAGAAGTTAAAAGTACTTTTCTAGCTTCTACTAGTCATGTTATGCTGAAGAAGTACAAATCGTATGACAATGTTTGCGCAATGGTAACATGGGCGGTGCCAGGGAGGTGAAAAAAGGGAAACTGTCATGATCGCGTGTTCTTCAGATGAACTCGCGACCTTTGACCTATATGATCTCGAGTGATCTTGGAGTCACTTGGAATGATCTTGTGTGCATTTCATACTCTCTGAAAACGTTTCCAATTATTTGAATTCACTCTGTTCCTAAAATTCCATTCCACGGCTGTTGTGACATAGGTTATCTGCACTGACATGTTAAGACAAGCTCCGTGCCCCCGACCTGATATTAACCTAAAACTTGGTACACAAATAAAGGGTACCCTTCTACGTCAGATATGTTCTTGCTGTGGTATCTGACAAAATGACGCCAGAATTATTACTACGAAACCAAATTTTGGTTTTGTCTCTGACCTGAACTTGTAGAGACACCACAGATGAACAAAACTGTATTTCTATGCCTGACCAACTATTGACCTGTACATCCATATAACGTTTTAAGTTCTATTTTGAGAACGCCATTTTTGACAGACATTTTCTTTTACCCTCAACGAGACCATACATGGCCCGAGGTGCCTCCCAAAAACGTTGCCTGCCTCTGCCCCTGAACAAAATAGAATTACGAAATTCTCTTAAAGTACCCAGAGAGGATAGTTAAAAAAGTCGACAAGTTTCGTCAAGCTGCGTCAAAAACCCTGGTACTGGCAAGCGAAAAACCCAAGGGAGACGGATTCAGCCCGCCCCGTCGGTAATAGGGTTAACGATGGATATCAAGTCTGAAACCCTTATACTGAGGTCAAACAAGGTCATCCCAGGTCAAAATTTTGACGCATATAAGTCGGAAGCTTCTGGTGTCCGTCCCATTATCTACTGCACTACTATTGGTCAGGCAGGGCACAACATAAAATTGCACGTCAGTGCACGCAATGTCCCTTTTACATCATGAAACCCATGCCCCGAATAATTTTCCTTGTATATGTCGCGCAGACACCGGGCGGAGGCAGTCGCTGCAATGTAAAAACCCAATATGTGACGGGAATTTTTTTTTAGCCATGGGCAGGGTATTTATGTTAGGGACCAGATGCATGTATGCGGATGTTGTCATTAATGGCCATACAAAGCGTACACGCAGGAAAACAAGCTGCATTTTTTCAAAATGTCAAATCAGGTTCGCCTGAGCAAAATGGTATAATGTCAATCTTGGAAAAAAGTTCTTATCATATATGAGTGGTTGTAAATCACATATGGCAGACTGCAAACGGATGAATTAAATTCGACCGAGGGTCTGAAAATTCGGTACAAAAAGTAACCTAACCATAGGTAACGGAACAAAAGATAAATTTTCATCTGCATAGGATGCAAGAAACACCAGCGCGTATATTTAAACTTCAAAATCACCCAACTGTACCTAAAATCTCAAATTATAACCCGAAAAGGCCGGAAGTTCAACTGATCTAGTTACAGACCTTGGAAAACAATGGTCGCAGAATTGCTTGTTAGTCGTGTTCTGTCAATGGAGCAATTTTTTGTTAAATCAATATATTTCGCAATACGTTAAGTGTAAGTTACTGACCTTGGAAAAAATGATCGCAAAATTGTTTGTTAGTCGTGTTCTGTCAATGTAGCAATTTTTTGTTAATCATTATATTCCGCAATACGTTATGACGCCTTATTTTTAGGAGCCTTACTTAGCCTGTCCTGGGTTAGCGACCTGCGGTGACTTCAGTTTAAATACTACACGAGTACTCTACTACGAGTTTCGCCCAGCAGCCGCAGTGACGCCTACAGTGTTGACTTCGGGTAGCTGAAACCTCGTTTCTGACCTTTTTACCTCAACAAGAGTGTCGACTGTGCTCTCTGCCCCGCGCGAGAACATCAGCCACAGAATGCGAGCAAGAAAAATCAAAATCTCCACCATGGTGATCAGGCTGGCTCCGATGAACAGACTTGTCTGGCCGCCGAAGGAGCCCAGCCACTGCCAAAACGTCGACTTGGTCAGCTCGATCCGCTTGTACATCAAGTTGGGGAAGAAGATGGTAACCACGGACATCAACACGTCGTTTTCGAGGACGCCCGGCTCGAAAGCCGAGCCGGTGTTGAAGTAGCGCTTCTTGATCGGGACGGTATCCATGAAGACGTCGTACAGCACAGACTTGCAGACAGGCTTGCAGTTCAGAGCCGACCTATTCTCCTCGAAGAAGGTTATGTTCCACGGTTCTTCGGTGCACGACAGCAGCTGCATGGGCGTGCAAGCCTCGTTTTTCGATTCTGTCCTGTTCGTTAGGTTAAACAATGGGAGAGGAGTGCAACCGCAGACGGCGTTGTAGCTGCTCTTCAGCAGGAACGTTTCGCAACCCCCTGAAGTGGGTATGCTGGAAATTTCATTCAGCTGATCGTAGGCTCCGAGGCACGTTGGTTGTGACCACGGGAAAACACCGCGATAATGGCCTGTGGCGTCCATCTGAAAGATAACAAAACTTTAACAGTTTCTTTTTCTCCTGGCATGCAAAGGTCAAAGTTTCTCCTTAGTACACTATCATAACACTGCTTTCTGACCGAGATCGATTACACCAAACTGATCTCAAGGGAATGTTTCATTATGCGCCGAAAACTGAGCTACTGATTTGTTGAGTGTCATGCATGGCTGCCATGCTGCTTCCGTGCGACAACCCGGTGGCGGCTGGTAATCGATACCTCTCAAATAGAAGCTGCTGACAGTACATGACTAGCAGCAATTACTGCGCTGTGCTCTCGTGCTCAAAAGAACACGCATTTAACGTCATAATGAGGTCGCCAGTCCGTTGCATAATGTTATCGCGTTTAAGGGGTTCCTAATCCACCAACGCCCTGTCCTCTTTTCTATACGCAGTTCGCTGAAAGCAGCATTTTAGTAGTGGTTAATCCATGCGTCGATATGATTTCCAAGCTGTTGAGTTTCGAGTCGTTCGCAGGTGAACCGAGAGCTCACCGCCCAGAGCTAAGGGTTTTACAGTGCCGCTGAGTTGACGTGAGCACAGAAAATATGTCCAGAAAATCGCCACGAGATTTTTATCTCGCAAAAGTATAAAACAATGACCATGGTGGAAGAAACGTCTGTCCAGAATGTCCACATCAACTTGATGTCACATACGAATGGCAATGACTGATAGTGGCTTTAGGCAGAATAACTAAACGGGAAAGAGATACAGCGTGTACCGCTATTGATCCAGGAAAGAATGCGGCCTGTGGAGGTTTGGACAGAATTTTAGACCTGACCAAGCGAGAACTACAGCATCGCTATCGCCCCGTATCAAAGGTCACTGGAACCAACTTTCCTGCGCCGCTCTGGGACAGATTACGCACGTATGCTTCCTTGCCCTGTACAGTAATTACGCCGCTGCAGCCAAACTCGTTTTGGACCTTGAGCCGCATATCGCAAGCGTATTAACGAAAAAGACTGGCATTATCGAGACTTATTCACTTGACCATAGTTGTTTTATTCACGTCGCGAATTCAATATCTCCAAGAGACTAACAAACATCATACCACAGTACGCGATATGATGGTGTTGATAAGCAGTGTCACAGTAATTAACAAATTCCTACTCCCCAAGCATAGCAATCATGCCACAGCCAAGTCGTTCATGTCATATGAAGAAGCTTTCTTTTATCATATTGCCCCATGTCACAAGCATAGCAATCACGCCGTAGTAAAGGCGTTGATGTCAGGTGAAGAAGCTTTCTCTTCTCATGCGGCCATATATATATCTGCTGCCAGACTTGATACACGCATTGGAAGCGGGGTGGGGGCAAAATCCGCTCCTCCCTTCGGCTCCTGTGAAAGGCTGTCATACGAAAACATCTACAGACCTGATTTTTTGTCATGTTCCAGTAAATTAAAAGCGCGCTGTAAAGAATTGAAATCGATCGAAACATTTTGAAAATAATGATCTGTTAAGTCCAAAGCACAGGACGAAACAGCGCGTCCAAATCGACGGTGAAGCGTACCGAGAGTACTGGATAGTGATGGCTGTCTTTCTTATAGATAACGGTATACATGTAAGTGTAAAGGTCACGCAAGGTAATTTAGGTCAATCTGTGTCAAGGTCATGCTAGGTCACCGAGTCGAATTCAGCTCGAGCTTTCGGCTGTTTCTGTTTTCGAGAATACATTGCACAAAAGTTATTTCCATTATCGAAACATGCCGCAATACTTGCAATGTCCGATGACCTAAGATGGCCTCACATTCCAACTCCATAGCGATTTCGTTAGCACTGTGTTTGCCAAACCCAATGCCAATAATGATGAAATGCAGGTATGTCTATACCATTCATAAGAACACTCCACTAAATCGTTCCACCCCGAATACGTCGCGTAACTATTTATATACATTAGTGACCTGAGGTTATACACTTTTGTCATAGGTTTCTTTTGTTGTTGACTGCATTAACTACGTCTGCAAGGTAGAACTATTATCCCATGAAAATGGACATTAGTTATAGAAAGGGCCACAAAACTTAGAATTGGTAAATCTCGACACATTTGGCCCAATCTGACCTCGAAAAATGACCTAATCTCAATAAATTCACATGCAAGAGAGTTATATCCAGCTCCCGCCCACCCCGTAAATTTTGCATTATGTCTGCTGAGATAATATGGGAAGAGGATGACACCCCCCAATCCATGGCGAGTGAGTTTTAGAGGCATTCCAGTGCGCGTGTTAAACCTTGTAACTGTTCATTTTCTGTCTGTCTATCTGTCTCTCTGTGTACGTCCGTCCACATGTCTTTCTGCATGCTCTTCTGTTTGTTTACCGCTCCATTTCTCTGCCTGTCAGTTTGAAGGACACCTCGCCACGCTCTGCTTTCCTAAAGAGCTTCATTTTTGAAGTGCAAACCATGAAAACATTTCACATTCATTGCTGCTCACTCATCCCAATTCACCTCCGTAAGCTTGAGGGCCATTCTCGTCAGCTGTCCCGAGGGCAACAGGTAGCTGTTTTCCATCACGGATCTCTGCGGCTCCACTTCCCAGGGAGCCAGAACGAGTCGGATTCCGTCAGTGGCGGAGGCGAATGAAAATCTGGCGTCAAGGCTGGCGTCTGCCAACAGAACACAGTGCGTCAGTCAAAGGCAAAAACGCCCGAAATATGGGGCGTTCCAGGAGAAATCGACCAGGGCAAAACACAGGGTGTCAGACATAAATTAAATATTTTTTCAGACATAAAATCCCGACAGTTTATATTATATTTGCCAGTGCTTCAAGCAATACTTAAGTAACTGTTAACTCTGACCTGAATTTGCGGCCACATTTGAAGAATCTGACTTGAGAACTATGTCAACAGGTCAGACGGAAGGAAATATTTGCGAAAATATACGACGAAAAGTACACATCTGTGACAACTGATTGTTGCTGTGAATATAGAAAAATATGTTGGGGTGCTTTTCGCCAAAGTCGCAACCACTCCGAAAATTTCGACCACTGTATGTCAACAACCTTTGGCAAGATTCAGTTAGAAATCGGAAATAAAAAATGAAACCTGGGCCAGAGATTATCCCTAAAATTTATGTTGAACATCAGCGACTGTGATATGCATATTCAGGTGTCTGGTCCGTTTGTCCTGGAAAACTTACTTGATAGTTGTACGTTTAATAAAAAGCATATGGAGAACAATGTAAGCGCACTCCGGAGGCAGTGACATTTTTTACAGTATGTCCTGGTATTATTTTCCGCATCAGTAACGCATGGAAGGCAATTTAAAACAGCTGGCATTGCTCTGTCAAGCTTTGTCAAGTCAAGGCTCAAGATTAGCTTCCTTTTGTCCGTAATGTACGAATGTCAATGTAGACTAGAGTGATGAATCTTTGTAGATATGTATGGATCTCTGCAGAGTAATGGACCAAAGATCGGTATCGCACCGAGTCTGAAATTTGAGCCCGATGACAAAAATTCGGGTTTAGGGCTGGTCCTGAGACGGACGTTTTACGTTTTGTTCAGAACGGCAAGGAATACGGCGGCCAGTACGAGCCTCTCTGGTCCGCTCGCCGGACCCGATCTTCCGGCCAAATGCCTGGCGCTGGAGCGACGCCAACCCTGGCCAATGAATTTCTGGCGCAAAAATGGCGTTTATCTGGAAATAACCATATTAAAGTTTCTGAGACACTGATTTGAAATGTCATTCGATGCTCTTTTTATTGGGGCTGTACTAAGCTCAACGCACGTGTTTTGCATAATGCAAAAAACTTATATGAACGATTTCAGAGATTCTGACGTTACTTATGAGAACAGCATGTGCAAAATGGCATAAATCACAGTGTTATTCGTCTCTACGGCTTTTTTTGGCTAGCCATTTAAACCGTGGAAATTTTTGTCACGCCTCTAGCAATGCCCTAATCAGATTATGTAAACGGTTGGTGATAGTACGTCGTACAGCTATTGCGGCGCCAGCCGATCTTTGCGCCCAAGCAATCACACTTAGAAGCATAGCGTGCACTTTTCCGTCTGGGCTTTTCCACGGGCTTAACTTACATGTGATGTTACCCTTCAATTCGCCGTGAGATAGTGGTTTTCTGAGTCAAAGCTTTATGATCACATTAAACATGGAAGACGAATTCGAAAGTGAAAAAAAATATTAGCACATCTGAAGTCAGGATAACTCCCTGTTTAAAAGTCTTGTTTCAACCCAGTTCACTCCAGAGGCCCATTATGGCAATCGCAAGAAGTCTCTTACAGAAGGCTTCCTCTTCATCCGTGACCATGATGGTAATGCCAGAGTTATCTCCAGGCCTCGTTTGGCTCATCTGACTCAAAAGGCTGGAGCTGCTCGTGGAAATACAGCGCGTCTGGTAGTATATAGCGTAGTCGGAAGAAAAAACTTCTTGGCAGCACTCGCTGGCATTGATATACGTGCCAAAGACGTAGCAGCCTTGCACCAGGTCTTCACATCTGGAAAGTCCCACCAGAGAAAAAAGGGTCAGTTATTCATGAATTGGGAAAACCTGTGCTACGTACGGAAAAGCAAGGTAACCGAAAATTGCTCATTACGTTTCAATGACCTGGGACTGGAACATCATTTCAGAATATATACCATCCACACAGCAGTTGTAAAAGAAATTCCGATTGTAAAGTTGTTTTTCTATTTCCTCCTGCTTACCATGAGATCAGGCGGTGTTTTTACTTCAGTGAAAGACATAGCCATTTGCGAATGCCGCATTATTCACATGGTTACAACCAGGGACGGATCCAAGAGGACGGCTGCGAATGGGGTGCCCCCTTGGGTTCCAAGGAGACGTTAAAATGTCTTTTCGTCCTTTCCCTCCCCCCCTCCCCGTTTTGGCGCCTTTAAGCCCTGATCCCCCGAAGGGGAAGAGCATGGAAGCCATTCACGTACAAACATTGTCCATGGATAAAAAGGCATCCTGTCGTTAAAGAGGGCATGTGACATCGCCGACCTGCGCCTGGCGACAAGAACATCGCACACCATCTCAAAAAGTTCGCACCTTCGCCAGAACATGACCAGACATTCTCCAGAGCCAGAACCGACTTCAAACGCGTTGGCAACACCAAATGTCGCTAATATCATTCGAGTCTCGTTCACGATTTTCGCGATAGCTCCAAGTGTTTTTGGTCATTCATCAAATCCCTTAAATCTTCCGTCCGACTACCCAGTGGCCAGCCACTTCAAATCCCACTGACTGTGGTAACCTTCTCAATGACTTTTTTAGGGCCAAATTTTCAGACCCGCGTGTGGACGCACTGCCTGATGCTCCCGTCTTCCACTCACCAATCCTAGAGAACTTCATCTTTCCCACTGGTAAGAACGAAGTTTTGCTGTCCAGCATCGGCAAACATAAGGCTTGCGGACCAGACGGGCTGAATGCCCGCATTTTACACGAGTGTGCTTCAGAGCTGGCGACCCCACTCGAAACTATTTGCAAATGATCGGTCACTCAAGGCATTCTCCGCCAACTTTGGAAAGACGCCAACATTATTCCAGTTTACAAAAAAAGGTGGCAAAAATGATCTTGGCAACTACCGCGGCATATCTCGCCTCCCTCTTTGATCTAAAATTTGGGAAAAGGAGTTTGCGATTCTCCTCTGGAACACTGCTTACCATCACTCCCACCAAGCCAACACCAAGCCATCAGGATCGTTTTCCTACCAAAACGTTCTTGTGTATCCAATCCAACAGTTTTCCTCAAACATAGTTGGGATTCGATCCATGAGGGGGTACAGACCGATTCCATTTACACCTATTTCTCTTCGGCATTTCCAAGAATCAATCACGCGTTGTTATTTTACAGGCTCAAAACATCTTTTAACGTCACAGGACGTGCACACTCATGGGCTGAGTCTTACTTGACCAACCGCAGGGAACGAGTCGTCCTGGACGGCAAGTTTTCTGACTGAATCCCAGTCAAATCCGAGGTTTCCGAAGGTAGCGTATGTGGTCCACTCCTTTTCCATCTGCTTCACCTCCGACTTACCTGCCCCCATCCAGACTAACTGCGTCATGTTTGCCGACGACATCAAGTTATACCACCGCATCTCGTCTACGGCCGACACTGACGCCCCTCAGGCTGACATTGGCAGTCTCTCATCTTGGTCGCGTACATGACACCTAAAATTAAATCCTACCAAATGCCACTTATTATCCTTCTCACTACTTAAATCCCCAATCCAAGCCACATACACGCTGAGCGAGACCGCTCTTGAGCGTCGCACCGAGACCCGCCAACTGGGTGCCCTTCTAGACACAAAGCTCACTTTTGCTCATCACATCGACTCAACGATAGCAAAGGCCAATCGCATGCTTGGTCTTGTCATCGGAAGTATGCCTTTATCCAGACGTCACCTCAGAGCCCGTTTTGATCACAAGGCTATGCTGTGTTCGTTCTATGTTGTACTATGTTGTGTTCGTTATGCCCGTGTCCGTTCCACGCTCGAGCACGGCTGTGTTGTATGGGCTGGGGCTGCTGTCACCCGTCTGAAACGACTGCAACGTATACAGCACAAATTCCTCATATGGCTGGCTTTTAATTTGGATAAACCTCTCGACAGCATGGACTACGTCACACTCCTGGCCCACTTTAACGTGAGCAGTATGAAGTCTCGCTTTGTGCAACATGACCTCATGTTTCTGTCCAATGTTCACCATGCGAGCCTCGACAGCCCTGAACTGCTGCCAGCACTCGGCTTGGCTGTGCCGCGGCGTCCATCACGTACCCTCGCGCTGTGGAGCATCCTTTTTGCTCAGGTGAATACCGTCCAGCGAGGCCTGTTCACTCGTATACCCACTCTGTGCAATATCTTCCCGAACTATTTTAGGAATGTCGACTTTTTTACTTCCACTATGCGCTTTTAGAAGTCACACATGCACAGTTTCTCGAACTCGGTAGGGTGATATTTGTAAACGTTTTCCTGTACCATGTCTTAATGTTTATTTAATGCTGTGTGTGACTAAATCGTGTTTTGACTCCTTCTTTTAATATATGACTGCCCCAGTAACTGGGCGACTGTGCCTGTTGGTGTCTATAATAATAATACAACACAACCCTTGTGAAAGGACACGGTCTTATATTAAAAATGTTTTATATCTAAAAACAGTATAAAAAAGATACGGTCTTATATTTAAAAAAGTCCATGTAACATACAGAAAGTCTGCGTTGAGCTATATTGGTTGGTTACTGGGGCTTAGGGGTGCACCAGCTTCAAGGTCATATGACGCCCAGCTGAGCTATGTGACACAGACAGGATATAGAGGACACAGAAGCGTCCTTGTCTTGGTGTATGGGCGTCCTGGCGTTGACATGTACCCCTGAGATACTAAAAGGTTTCTCCGTGATGGGCCATCGCGTCCTGAAAAAGGCTCCCGGCTGACATTGAGGGGACGACCACGTTACAGTGTCCGGATCATCTGTTCGTTAGCATGGCGGTCATGAGACACAGAACGCTCCTTCGATTTCATGGCATTCAAAAGGCGCACCTTCGATGTTAAAAAATAAGGCACCCCGTCATGGCGCCGTACCTTTCAAAAGGGCAACCTGGTGACATTGAAAAGGAATCCACATTGTGTTGCACGTACCTGCCGTTCAAAAGGTATCCCTGTGACATCAAGGCGGAGTCTCTGTGATGGAATAAAATATGTTGCGCTGTAGGCGTCGCCAAGACAAAAGGGCATCCCAATGGATGACTGTTACATCTCATTCTTGAAAATAACTTCCTAGTAACATCGAAGAAGTACCAACGTTATAGTAACAGGCCCCTTAATTGTCAGAATAGCTCCCGTGTAACACAAAGCCACAGTGCCAGACCACACGTTCAGACGAGTGCCTGATTCAGTTCTTCATGGACGATTTTTTCCGTGAATACAAAGTCGCCCATCGTTAAACACGCCTATGCAACACCGCACACTTTTGTGAGAGGGTGTGGGTGCCCCCTGTCGAGAAGTACCCATGTAATATCGGGAAACCGGCCGTATTGTAGTAGATGTTGTCGATTACGGTGCTCTTTCGCCCGTCGGCAGTTATAGGACTAAAACGAGACCAATGAGGGGGGATTAAATGTTTCTTGTTCTATCGCAGGCAAAGCCATGCACCATATCATTGCTCTCTTTCAATTTCCGTCCAACAGCCCACAACCTTCCCCACAAACATTTACGAATTTTTACAAACCTCATCACGAGTGCGTTTGATGCTCGCACTTCTATACACTTGCATACATGTAGGAGCTAAAACATTCCATTACACACACACACACACACACACACACACACACACACACACGTTTATACATATGTTTATATGTATATATATATTTATATATCTAACATGCCTATAAATAATATGGGTATTACGGTTTCACGCGCCTACGAGTCAAAACGCCCTCATGAGTCGTTTGTCACCCAATGCCACATACAGTTAAACGTTTTGCGTGGTTTTAGCGTTATTGTGATCGTCTTCCGGCACGATTTCGGGGCCCTTTCGGTGTTTTGGCGCCCCTAACTCAACCCACCACCCCCGGCAAAAACCCTGGATCCGTCCTTAGTTGCAACACCAACATTTGTGCCTTGTTATAATATTGCGCGAATGCACACTATTGTGTCGCAAGTACGTGAAGGTTCCATGGTCAACTTACTTTGGCGAGATAAGTTCGAGAAGGTCCATGGCAGACTTGCCATCTGACAGTGCGTCCTGAAGCTGCTTCTCCAGCTCAGCTTGCACGGTGGCGTTTGTAAACACATACGGATTTATTCTGCTGTAGTAGTCAGTCATAAGCAGAAGGTAAGATGCAAGTTCCGGCGTAACTCCGTGTTCTGTAATATATAATTGATCATGTTAAACAAGCACTATAGACATTTGCTAGTACGTATGGTGCACTCCTCCTGCCTCTCTCCTGAGGTCTTCTACAAGCTGACCCTTAACAAACGGTTCGATTGCTCTGAAATTGCGCATAAATGACTTCTAAACCTTCTATGTGCTTTCTTAACCCTCGTCAGTACAAAGGGGCGCGACCTCCCCAAGGTTTGTCGCAAGTTCCTTAAAAACGACTGTTTTGATCTTTCTAAAATGTTGCATAATCGAGGGGGTAGCCTTTTGCATGTTTGCCGAAAATTTGGGGTCATTACCTTGGCAGGTGACTGGCTTTTGACCTTTCTCTCGAGAACATACCATGAAGAAATCATATAACGACGACCGTCTTTATCACATAACAAGCGTTTTCAACCATTTACAGTACTTTTTCCTGTATCTTATACATGGATGTCATCCATGATGCCAATAACATCCGTACTACATTCCTGACTTTGGTTTAGTCTATCTCAGCTTAACGTTATGAATTAAAGTCACTGACCCATTTTGGAATTTTATCGCCTTTAGAGGAGTCATGCGGTAATCAGAAATGCTGATTTGCACAAAAAACGAAATTTCGTTTCGTTTTTTGTGACGGAACGAAACGAAAGAGGTCGTTTCGGACCTTACAAAAACGCTCTATAGCTTGTATTCCACAACATCCAGTGAAAGTTCAATCCACCGAAATGTCGTTCTTTGAGGTTACCCATAAGGTTACTTTAAAACCCAAAAAAAGGCAAAACGTGAATCAAGGTGTAGCTAAATAACCAACTAGGCAAGTACTGGCGAGGGTGGACTTCGTTTGAGGTGCGCACAAAACTCGTCACGCACACATTCATCTGAAACCCACACTGACCATGAATGACTGCTAACGAGACAAGTATTTGGCTTAGTGCAGCACAGTCGAAGTGGTCCTCGTGACAGCAGGATGGTGTACGTAAAGTACCTTGAAGTTTTGAAGGCCGAACCGGATTCCGCAGGGGACAGATGGTGATGGCTGGTATAGCCAGTCCATGGGGCAGGCTATTCTCTATGGATATTTTGGTAATGTCTTCACGCTTCACTAGGTATTCCTCTGTCACCTGATATCCTAAAAAAGTGCAAACAAAATACATTTACTGCACTGCACAGAGTTCCGAACATTAAGTATGCCTTTTTATCGCAAAAGTGACTTCTTCGTTTTCTCAACAAGTGAGCCTAAGTGATGAGAAACCTAGCTGTTTTTATTGGCGCAAAAGGTGTATTTCGCGCTTTTTTACATATGCGACGCAGACTAAAGTGGAAAAAATGTTTTTTGTCCTTTTCCATTTTGGAAAAAAATGGTTGAATAAAAATTCCCTCTCCTCTCAGTTTTCGTGCGGAAAGGAAGCCCACACTGATCACAGCACGAGATGATGTAAAAGTACATTCAAACACAACACTAAGCCTACGAAAAGATATCTTTTGACAGGTTCCTGCACAGGACGGTGACGCTCTCAACGACCACAGCTGAAGTGACAAAAAAACTTCATTGAGAGTGAACGAAAGACAACAGCACACACGTTGACACAACAGAAATGTACGTTATTGGATGGAACAGAACTGAACGTTGCCACGTCACTACAAAAAAAAAACTAACGAAATCTAAAGGTTACGACGTGCGTTGAAAAGACCCAGATAGACGACAGACAGCCGGAGAGCAATGCAAGCAATTCATCATCACGCATGCCCATCCGTCAGGAACTTTTTAGTCACGACCGTTTAGTTTCTCTCAGAGCAAACACGTCCCTCTAGCTCCTACCATGGTTTGTATCACAGGCAGTCCTATGGAAAACCATTAAAATTTGATGAAAATGTTTCAGTTTTTCTTAGGGGGATGAGATCGGAATGTTTGTAAAAACCTAATCTGCTCATTTTACATTTCCTCCACGGGTAGAGCCAAAGCTTCGCCTTTTACCGAAGAAAATGCTGAGGGCTAGCATAAGCACTGTGACGAGCGCCCAGAAGAGCCGGCAGCCGACCGTCGGGGACCCGAACGCCTCCGCCACGCCGTGCATGGACGTGCTGGAGGCGAACCGGCGCGCCTCCTCGCGTATTCCCGGCATGGCGTCCGCAGCGACGGCTCTGCAGGCGGCACCGGCGGCGCCGACGACGGCACTGAGCGCCGACGGGAGGCTTGCTCGACTGTCCCGACGGCCCGCGCCCGTGGCCGGCCGGCGTTGTTTGAACAGACACCCCGCGCGGTGGCACTCAGCGCAATCGCCTGGTCGAAAGTGAACTGATGAACGGCTTCCGTGCATTGTTTGGCGGCTTCGGGGGGGGGAGGGGGGCGATGGGGGAGCTTTGTCCACTAATGGTTATTGAGTGGACAGAGCCAACTGTGGCACATTTTGGAAACAGAAGAACAAACTTCGTGGCTCTGCAGGTGTCATGAAGGTTGTTGATGAGTGGGTAGTATGAGTTCTAAAACACTTTGGACATCGTTTCGACTGTGTTAGCTTAATTGGTTTCCCAAAACAGCAGACGATTATCTGGAGGAGGGATTCTGGTGGACATACAGTGTGTTTGAAGAGCTAGTTAGCTTTAGAATAAGAGGTAAAACCTCCAGCCTATTTCCATACGGCGGATTTCGCTTCAAATCTATGGTGGAGGGGCGATCGCTTCCACATCTGGCGATCCACTGGACCGACTTCGATGGCGCAGGGTTTAAACGATACCCTGGGATCTAAACAAACTCCTCATGAATGAAAAAATGCAGAAAAAAACGCCAGTGTCACCTCCAGGAGAGCAAAAGTTTCAGTTAGTTTATTTGCGAGTCTTCCCACCGGTTGGATTAGCGCCTGTTGGATTCTAGTCAATACAGAATAGCTCATGCGCAATAGTCATACGATCAAATAAATAGTCATACAAATAAAAAAAGGCAATCAGATACGTCGAGCTATAGAAGTTAGCTCGTCAAGCTTCCTCAGAAGCTCTCCACGGGTTCGAGAGGCGGTGATGTCCGGCGGCAGGCGGTTCCAGGCGAGACCGCGCGATACGAAAAAGCCCTGCGGGCCACAGACAGACGGAAAGTCAGCGACTCCAGGGCGCCGGCCGCCGGCGCTCGGGTGGCACGCTGGGACACAGCGGTACGTGGAGTGAACATGGACCGGACCGCCACCGAAACACGCGAGTCGTTCAGGGCTCGGAAGACACCAATGCTGTCGCGCCTCGCAACTAGGTCGCGTACGGTGCGCCAGTCTAGCGCCGTCAAGGTCGCCGACACCGAATCCCGCTTACGAGCCCTGGAGACGATTTTTACGGGAATTTTAGTATGGATAAATGATCAGGATGTACAGAGTCTAGAAGCTGGGTGTCATCGACATAGGATACTAGGCGTCCGTGAGACAGATAGGATGGAAGGACGTTCGTAAAAATGCTGAAGAAGATAGGACCGACAATGGACCCCTGCCTGACACCGTAGGAGAGAGAAAGGGAGAGAGGCCCACCTCTCACCACCTCCCGCCGATCAGCCAGGTAGCTCTCGAACCACCTGGGATCGATTCCATACCATTGGAGCTTGGTCAGGAGGGCGTCATCGTCGACACTGTCAAAAGCTCGACTGAGGTCAATCGAGGTGACGGCGACGACATGGCCACCGTCGATGCGACGCACCATCCAACCAACAGCGTCCTCCATCGAATGACATGGTCCATATGCCTATTGTGATGGAGCTAAAAGATCGCAGGAAGCGGGATAAGAAGACACCTGTGTGCACACGATCTTTTCACATATCTTCGACAGCGCAGGTAAGATACATATAGGTCTAAAATCGCTGGCCAAGTCACGCCGGCCTGATTTGTGAGGAGGAAGAACTGACACCATCTTTCAGGAGGAAGGCAAAACATAAGTGGCGATAGAGCTGTTGATCAGATGAAGTAAATGTGGCCCAAGAACGGGAAAACATTTTCAAAGCGCATACAGCGGCATGCCGTCATGTCCTACCGCCCTCGACGATGAGAAATCTCCCAGAGCTCTCGAGAGTCGAGGGAGAGGAGTCGAAGGACACACACTCAGACTTGATGTGGTCACGCATGATGGTCTAGGTGGAAGCGCGGTGCCACCGTGGCTGTCCGCTGCCAGATTGGCAGCAATACGAGGGCCGGCGGACGCAAAATGGCGGTTGAAATCATCAGCCTGTCCGGCGGACATTTCCCCAGCGGCGTCCCTCCACCCCTGGCGGGCTGAAAAGCGAAGCTTTTTATGCCCCTCCAAAAACTGGCGCAGTCGGCAAGCATAGTGTCGCACAGGAAATCGCGCTTGGCCCGGACGAAAAGGCTCTTAACGCTGTTACGAAGTCGTCGGTATGCGGCCAAATCGATCTCGGTTCGGGATTGACGCCACTTCCGATACGCGTCGTCCTGCTCCTGCATCAGTTGCCGCAGGTCAGGGCTAGTCTCAAGCCATGGGCAGTGGGAAAGACGAGGGGTAACCGTTCTGAGAGGACAATGCACATCAACCGCACTCCACCACACACGCACAAACTCCTCCAGCTTCCGGTCAATCAACGTTTCACGGTAAACCTGGTCCCAGTCCAACTGCAGAAGCTGGAGACAGAGCGCGTCCCAGTTCACCTTACTTCACGGACGAGCAGCGAAAGGCGTCGGGCGATAGCGAGGGCAGCAGAAAGGTGCACTAACAATGGTGGTCAAGTGGTCGGCGATCGGCTCCGACAGCACCTGAACAGCTGACTCCAAATGCGGTACGTTCGTGATTATGTGATCCAAAAGTGACTTCGTCGGTGAAAGGTGTGTCGGTGTTTGGATGAGCTGAGACAGGCTGAGATCATTTAAAACCGACTTGTATCGCCGCACACCAGGGCCGTCCGGACGCAAGAGATCAGTGCTAAAATCGCCAAAACAAAAGGTTGGTTTACCTAGGCTCACGGGTCATACAGATCATCCAGGCCGGCTGACATCTGCTCGGATGGTGGACGGTACACCACGCCAACGACAACCGAGCGACGCCCACCACCAGCAATCGAGACCCACAGCGACTCGCAGGATGACCCTGCACTGGTAATCGGTAGAACGTTTATGCTCAGGCCGTCCCGGCATAGAATGGCCACACCGCCGCCACGGGCTGCGGCGGCGCGGCCACGGCCGGGCTGAGGCGGCCGATCTCGGCGCGCCACCTATAGCCGGGGAACACAAGTATCCTGCCCGCGGTCGGATCGGAGAGCCATGTCTCGGTAACGCACAACACATCGAGGTTATGGTCCTGCAGAGTCTGGAGCACACAGTTCATCTTCGGTACCAGAGACCGGACGTTCGAGTGACCAATGACCAGTTTCCGTACCGGCCCAGTAAAGTTGATCAGCGTCGCGTAGCTTAACTGCTGAGTCTGCATGGTGGTTTTGCGAGCTGGTACGGTGAGAGTCCGGGACCGGAGCAGCGGCCCGCATCGTGGCCGCACCTGAGAAGTTGGCACCATCCCTTCGCACGGGCGTCGGCAGGTGCCCCTCCCAGACGCGGAGACGTCGCATCTGGTGGCGTCGCCCGGCCCGACATCCGCGCCGGCACCGCTGTCCTCGAGCCGAGCCGACCACGGCCTGATTCCGCCTATGGTCTGCCAGGCAGGCTGCAGCGGCGGCCGCTCGCCTTGGCCCAACGCTGACGTCATGACGTAGAAGCCTGAAACGCGATTCATTTTCTCGCCCACTTCATGCGAGGTGTAGTTCTTGGCAATATACTTGGTCAGTGTGTAGAACCAGCGGAATGAGCAAAGCATTGTGCCTTTTTTCTTTCTGTGATTATGGCCCAAGTGGCACGGCAAGCGACTGCATCCATTTCTCAGATGAGTTTTATTTTCGTTTTTGACTTGTTGGTAGGCTACCAGAAGATACCAAGATGTTGTTTAAAACGTAAGAGCAGTAACTGAAGTCGTTTGTTCTCTGGATATCAGTGACGTGTCTCATGCCGTAGCTATGAGACGTTAGTGGCGCGTGACATGATACCTGTTGTTTGAAACTCAAAATATTTCAATTACTGCACGGTACCTGCTGCTTAACCCCCGCAGTGGAAGGGGGCTTCGCGCTAACACGCACTGGAAGGGGAATCCAAAAAGACCCTCCCTCCGATCTCAAAAACAGAAAGAGTAAGAGACGTGAAATTTTGTGGACAGAATAGGGCCATAACGATTTATGCTGTTTGGAGTTTTCATGAACCACGGTGCAATTTTCATGACCAAATTTCAAGGTCAAATGAGGTCGACAAGGTCAACTTTTGACATTTTCTCTGCCGGTGCAGGCCATTCCGTACAACGTTTCGAACGAAAGGGGGAAAGGGTGTTTGTTTGAGTGTTAAAACGTGGAATACGACAACTCTCATTTATTTGACATCTTGACTGAGGATTTCGGACCGAGGTTTTGTCAGGCCATTGACCTATGGCGCCATTTTTTCATCTTTTGCAGATCAGATTTCGAGCAACACGGGATAGGGATAGGTCAAATGTAAATGAGAGAGCTACACGCATGTTTTGGCGTGTTTTGGACGTCCACGTCCAGCAGACCCAGTGGCGGGAGCTCGTGATGGCGGCCGGGCAGCGGCAGCAGCAGGTGTTGAAGCGGCGCGGTACCCCGCTGGGGTGGCACAGTTTCGAGAACACGCGCTGGCGCAGAAGCGGATCCGGCGTCAGCTGGCCCGAGGCTGGGCTGTCGGCGACCGCTCTGCCGCCTCCGGCACGAAGTAATCGAAATGTGCCTTCTCGGCCGCCAGACGATAGTGCTCGGAGGCGCCTCGGCCGTCACCGACTCAGCGCCGAGGGGGCCGCGCCACCGCCTTTGCCTCCTCCTGGCCGTCACTGAGCGCGATGACGGCGTCGTCGTGGCTGAGTATGATCATCGGCTGGTTGGCGACATCGGCCTCGGTCAGCTCCGTCTCCGGGAGTTGCCACGGTCTGGCGGGGCTTATAAGTGAAAAGAAGCGCGGATAGTAGTCTTCTGTTCGCTGTGTCATGCGGTCATAATTATGCCTTGGACTTCTTGTGTGGTCACTGATGTTCACTCACTGATGTGCTCACTGATATCGGAAGTAGCGTGCCTACTCATGCCTACTCACAGGTATGTCGTGCTCACGTGTTTGTGCTCTTTCACGCAGGAACGCATCCAGGATTTTCTTAAGGGGGGGAGCTAAGTGGGACTGAAATTATACGAAAGCCGCCTGCCGGGAAGACGATGTGCAATGGGTTTCACAAACAGTGCGGGCCTAAGGAGGAGACCCTCTTATCTGCGTCCGTGCTGTCATATGTGTTCAGAATGTTAAATACAGCGTTTCTCAGCGCAGGACAATTTGTTTTGGAATGGAACGACGCAGCAGGTAAATCGTCCTTGGAGGATGGAAAGTGCGTTAACTTGTGATGTTTTGCAATGCTACACATACCATGTGAACAAGCCACGTGAGATCCTTGAGTCGTTGACCTTTCTCACTACTTGCGAATTCGGTTCTAACTACTAAGTTCATTTGTAGCGGTGCACGGGGCGCTTGCAACATGTGCAACACGGGCGATTTGCCGCCCGCCCCGGCTCCTGCCGGTGCTTCATACTGTTCGTAATTCTCTGAGGCTAGCCATGTTTGAGTGACGTATAGACGAACTGCTCAGGAGGGGACCATGGGTATCCTCACGGGACGTTGATAGGTGGGGTTCCTTGGGTAATTTAGGAACGGCAGACATTCCACCCAGGGTTATGTGTTCCCCTTGCCCGGAGAGATCTAACAGGATCCTGTTGGGATCCAGTACCTTCCCTTAATTTCTGGATCCAAGCGGGGTCCGAGGGGAGCGTCGAGTTAGTGCAGGTGGCCAAATAATCGTATATTACTGCTACAAAGTAAGGATATGCTGATGGATTAGTTGCATAGCATATTCGACATAAGCACTAGAAGCGACACCTGCTGGCTGACAGATGACAAGGACACAGGAGCCGGGCGCGCGGCGATCGCGCGGTGCGCCGCATGGCTGGTGGTCGGACCGATCTGGCGTATCGCCAGTCAGTCAGGGGCGCGGAGTATATCAGGTGCAGCTGCACTCTCTGCCGAGGTTAAGCTTAGGAGGGCGTATGTATTAGTCAAATCAAACATGTTTTCTTTGTTACAAATGGGGTTTGGTAGACGTACACCGTTTACATCTGCAGATGTAAACGCTACAGAAACATGTAGCGTTTCTGACCGGCCACTGCAATGAGCAGGTTCGCTCATAGGTATATCCAGATCGCAGAATGAGGGACATAAGTTTGATAGGTGTTGCTTCTGTTCCTTACAGAACGCTCCAGGCAAGCACACTTGCACTGTACACGCTCATGGTGGAGTGACAGCGACCGACCCGTCCCGCTCGAACCCAGCCCCAGCCTGTCGCGCCACGGGATCAAAGCTCACGACCGAAAAGCTCGTGGGATCAAAGATCACGACCGAGCCGGCCGCGGTTCCGGCCGCGGACCGGCCAGCTAAGCTTTATGCAAAACATTGATATTCTGAAACTTTCGGAGCAGGTTAGGCTTTCATGTGGAGGACCGGTAACAGTGGCAGAAAGCAGGCTTGCTGTTACTAGCATTTTTTAATTTCGTATGTATGACTGTTGCGCATGCGCTGTATTGTACTGGCTAGGATCAGACAGTAATGCACGCGGTGGAAGGATTCGGAGATAAACTGAACTGAACTGAGCTGAGCTAGTATGAGCGGCAATAGGGTCCCGTCAATATCGGACTTTAATAAAGAATTTGTCAAGTTTTCCTCAAGCGATATTGGTGAGATCATTGCTACCAATGCAGATGAAGGCTCTAGAACCGGAAAATGTTCATAACGAAACGCAGGGTTTTTTATCCTCATTCCGAAAGCTGGCGACCAAAAACAATAAAGAAGTAAACGCCCAATCTGCTTATTGGACATGATTTACAAAATAATCGCCAAAGTCTTGGCGATGAGACTGAGCGAGGTAATAACAAAAACTGATACATTGTGGTCAGACAGGGTTTCTGAAGGGCGGGAACATTGAGGATAACTTAAGATTTATTCAAGACGTTATTGATTATTTTCAAACTGATGGTCTCCAGGGAGTATTAGTTGCGCTTGATTTTAAGGTTGCATTTAGCAGCATTAAACGCCATTTTATTTGCTATGCTTTTGAACTCTTTTGGCTTTGGGGGTGGGGTGCTTCATCAGGGGGGTGGAATTGCCGTATAATGGCAGCAAACTGGCGGTACTTAACAATCGTTTCACATTCGAATGGTATGATCCAAAACGTGACATTATGTGGGATGTTCGATTTCCGAGATGCTTTTCAATTTGATAGTGGAACTACATGCCATCAAAATTAGGCGGATGGATGCAATCCGTGGAATGCGAATAAATAACATGGAAATTAACGTATCTCAATGTGCGGATGACGCGACCGTGACTGTGCGCGACCAGAAGCCTGTGAAAGAGTTAGTAAGACAGCTGAGCTACTTTGGCGAAAGGTCTGGATTGGAGCTGAACGCAAACAAATCGAAATTATTGCGGCTTGGAACCTATCGACACCGAACGGAGACTTTTGCAGTTAGGGTCAAAATGCTGGTAATATGGTTCAGTGCCACGAAATGTTCCTGAAAACCTCAATCCCGTGACAAGTGGCATTCAGAACACAATAAATATGTGATCTCAAAGAGATCTAAGCTTGAAAGGGAGACTAACAGTGAGCAGGAGCCTATGAATATCCAAGCTGTTTATGTCATGTCATACGCGACAAGTCCCAAGCGCAGCTAAAGCCCACACAATCTGATTATGGAATACGTTTGGCGTGGACATTCCCATAAAATCAATGCCTTCGTGGTCTGTCAGCACATCGCTGACGGTGGCTCAGGTGCAGTCGATATACAGGCGATGTACAAAAGCTTGGAAGTCAGCTGGATTAGGCATTTGCTGAAAAGTAATGCATGGTAGGCCCGCTTGTTACAAGATAAATGTCGACAGTATACCGTATATCTTACAGAGCAGGTACAGAAAGGAAGACGTGATGAAACAGAGACTCTCCGAATTTTATGTTATCGCACTAGTTGACCACCGCAGGACAAAGCAATCCGCTATCCCGTGTAACTCAACGCAAGTTTTACGCAGAATGCTGTGATACAATTCTGAAATTTCAAAAGATAACATGTCGCTATTTGACAAAAGCATGTACAGCCGTGGCGTCAAGTACGTGGGTGATGTAGTGGATCAAGGTGGTCGGACTAAGCTATGAGGGATTCAAACAAAGATTTCCTACTTGCAATATTGACTTCTTAAGATTCTTTGGTATGTCCATTTCTATTCCCCGAGCCTGTAAGGAAGTGTTGCGAACGCTTGGAGTTCATATACCCGCAGACAGGAGGGACAAAGTACCCTGCATTAATTACATCGACTAGGGTGGTCCCGCCGTGTACCTGCGGCATTTCGATGCCGCGTCCATGTGGATTAAAAAATAAAACAATTTTGAAAATCAGTCTGCAATTAGCAAAGTTATAGCCCTGGTAAGAAATCCTTCGTACACTTATGACGTCGTAGGGCTGCCATATCCTTTGGTAGTTTGTTGTGCAAAACCACTGGAATCTATGATTCCTTCATTCCTTCGTTCTATGGTCCTCTGCGGAATTCTTTCGCACAGCGCCTGCATAGTCTTCTTGGGATCCTCCACCTCCGGAGGCATTTCATTCTTAAGTCTCCTTCACCACCCTCTAGAAGCCTGTTTTTGTCCAAGTCGTGGTTCCCTGTCAAAATGCATTTTAGAGGTCCATATACATTTCAGTACTATCATATTTATTAGTGCAAATATATCGTCTTACGACCAGTGTAATCTGAGAAAAGATTTATTATCAACCTGGATTTGGGAATTATATTTCGTGCGGGAAAATGCTGCGATCTTCCAAAACAATCCAGACACCTTTTTGGAATGGACAAATAATATACCCGGGATTTCTGGGGCAAATTATAGAACGTGCAGAGCTTTGTGTAACTTGGTGCATTCAACATAGCTATGTTTGTCGGTATAATGCGACTGAATATTACACAGTCTAGGGTTTCAATTGCTGTGGAATGGCTTATTTTTTTTTTAAATTCAACTGTGGTGTCTTTCTTGTACATCTTTGTGTCTGCCGATTCTTTTATCTCGTATTTTCCTATTGATGTCTGCGATTCTTATTCACGCTGTTCACAAGCGCTTGATTCCCTAATCGGCTTATTTTCTGTCCATATGGGTTACATGTGTCCTTGATGATATTGCAGGTGGTGCGGTGTTAATTTTCGCATTTGGTGATTGTGCGAGGCAGTGGTACCATTTTTAGTTTCATCAAATGGCAACCTATGAAGTTTACGTGAATGTGTATGAATGTGTGGCAACCTATGAAATTTACGTGAACATTTCCGTTCTTATTCAGAGCGCGTCGGTAGTGGTTTCTTTTTATAAAGTCGCTAAGAAAAAGCATGCGATTTGAGTGCCATCCATTGTTTAAGGTACATTGGTACGTAGGAAAATCAATTACACCAATAATTTCACTAAGAATGTTTTACGGTTTCTGTTCATAGCAGTCCGTGGATTTCGCCTACCCCTCGAACACATGGGTCCAGAACTGGTTACTGATATTGGCCTTACGCATTTCATCACTGACTTGCCGCACCTCGTCAGGTTTTCTTCATAGAATCATTTGCTCAAAATTGACCATTTCCTGCCGAAAGATGCGTCGTTGTACCCGTGAACACTTCAAGGAAGTCGCAAAGCCGTCGAAATTTTCAAACCAACATTGTAGTTTAGCATAGGTTCACATGATCTGACCTACGTCAGAGGCCCGATTTGACCTGAAGTCCTAACTTTGACACAAGTTGCAGAAAGGACCAAGCAAAAGGCACATGAAATTAAACGGCGATGCATTTGTTCGTTGTCTCAGAATGTTTGAGAAACCTCGGAGTGGGGGGGAGGGGGGCTGTCAACAACCCCAACCTGCAGTCGGGGCCGAATTAATAATTGGTAATGAAATCTCCCGGAGTGCGAAAACGGACCACCATTCTGCAGGTGCACAGTCATTCATCTGCTCCAGGCCCTGGTCATGTGACCGTTCTGGGACAATTCGCGATGAATCCCAATCGCACCATGCTCCTCCTCCTGTACTGGCGACGTCTAAGCCTTTTTCCAATATATTCATAATAGGAAGTAAAAAAACAGAAACGGCCTGCGCAATAAAATGGTACTTGAGTATGCTGGCAATTTAACTAGAACTCGATTCATCTAGACATTTATCTAGATAGATTGTAGACATCTCGATTCATCTAGATAGATTTCCGTTTGGCTCCATAAACATGGTATTCGAGCCCCTCTTTACGCGCCTCGATAACGGGTCTAGTTTTTTGTTTGCCGACGGCCAGGACATTGCGTTACGTAATCGCTCCTGCTATAGATTGGTGCAACGCCTGGATCACTAGCATCAGGATCACAAGCTTCATCCCGACAAGCGTCTGTGAACGACATTTTTCACTTTATTGCCAGGCGTTATTGGAAGTCACTCAATTGTCCGCTTGATTATTCTTGAAAAAGTGCTCTGTTGGCCAGTACAACACGTCTTAGGCATCGCCGCGAAACCCACACGACTTTCTGCGCTGCAATGTGCTCAAACTTTGGGACAGAATTCGCAGCAGTCGAACCTCTTGGACTGCACGTTCTCTGTCACGGCAGCCATGATGGGATGACGCCACGCAGTGACGTGAAAAGTGCGAGCAACAGGATCTGCTCCACCTACACCCTGACAAGGTTTCTGCAAAATGCGAGGTGAACTGTGCCCGATTGTGCCTAATGGCTGTTCGACATTCAACGTTGAGCCGCGTGGGACGCGTCAAATTCGCCCCGCCGGCCGACAAACCAACTGGTGTGACGTCATGGGAAACGATAGACGCATGCCACAGGTCAAACATGTCACGCGGACAAGATAATGGTCGGTTCGTGCGATGTCTGCCGGACGCTGCCAGCATGAAACCCACGCCGATGGTTCCCGCTTTGTTGCCGCGTTTGCTTGCCGCAACGTTGGACGCGACTGTTAGTTAAAAAAAGTTAAAAGTTTTCGAAAACAAGTCCAAAGTTAAAGCAATTGCTGGCAATTTAAAACAATTTAAAGCGTCTTATCTGAACCTTTGTTTCCACCTTTGAAAATATCCCTTCTAAGAGGTAGAAAAATGTTTAGGAATGTAACTGTGTCTTTTTCCTTAATGCTTATGGTATACAAAATAATACAACAAAATATTTCCCCAGTTATATTATACAAGTTGGTGTTTATATCCATAATTATACTAGCAAGTAATCCAGACATAAAATGCGATTAAGTGCAAGGTATGTTTAGTCTTTTTATAGAGCTTCCATATCGTTGTAACAGACCTTTAAACCGCATCTGCAACATTTACGGAAACTTGTAGAATTTTGCAATAGAAGCTTCGGAATGTAATGTAGGTAGGTGATGCAAAATATCGGTGTTTTTTGTGCTATTATGCTATGAACTGTACGATGGTTTCTTGCGAAGCCTCAAAGTGAGCCACATTTTATCATTTTCCAAGGTTTCTGTACCTTAGCCGTGTTGGTTGATATTGGCCAGAGACTTGCTGTGTCTGCTGCCCTTGCAGATTGTTGCAGGCTTTTTTGTGTCTTGCAGAGGTTATTCTGTTATGAACGTAACGATACCTGCATGCTCATGAAGACGACTTGTACTGCATTTTGAGCGACTCATTCTCCTAGTAAGTTTTGGCTAGAATCTCCTGATACAGTCATCACAGACTTATTTAGCACGGTAGCTAGGCAACGATGAGTGCATTTTTTTCTGTGGCTGTGTACCTAATTACCTCTCCAATCAGTTTAGCAATCCGTTTTCAGGAAAGGTAATTCAGCTGGTAGGTCAGAAAGGTCATGTTGATGTTAGGCTACACTGTGGTTATTATTTTCAAGTTCTGGGTGGTGAAAAATTACGGACAAAGGAGGTGAACTAGACATGTGCCTATGCCTGGTTTCTGAAACTCAAACATCTCAGCCTACTTGTCTATGTTAACCCGCGCCCGACTGTGGGTCGGGACCATGCACGCTCGACTGGGGAGGGGGCGTTGACCGCCACCCTCTAACCCACAAACGGTTGGTCGCGAAATAAAAATATGCACTCCGTTGGAAACCTCGTGACGAGTAGAGCTCGAAGCTGGTCTTACTTTTAATTTAGATAATATGCAAGCCATTTACGCCCCATGTATGTTTTTCATGACCGCCTGCATGAAACCGAGAAACGGCCTGGATCTCAAGGGCTGTGACTAATAAAGTCTAGATAAAGGCACCACCAGACAGGTAAAAGTACGCAGATGCCGATACACGTCTAATTTCTCTGATTTCTTTAATATGTACTCGGGAACGCTGAGTTAAGGACACGGTGATTTTCGCAACGTTGCAAGGCGGGCACTACCAACGAATGCGGTATGAAATTAACCGGAGCTTATTTAAGCCCCCCTTTATTTTCGAGAAATATGCCGTTTCAAGTCTTGTTTCTTGATCCTGCTGGTTCTTGGCATAATTTCTCAAACCTCAGTAGTTATCAACTTACACAATTGGCGGAGCTTTATCCGCAAAAGTCTGTTGATTACCAAAATATGCAATTTTTAATCTTTTTGAACTTCTTGGTATAAGTTGCAGGTGTTCGAGCCAATCCTGCCATTTTCAACCCGATCTGAGTCATTCATCGCCGATTTTGTTGGCATTACATTTTGACTCATAACAGTTATTCGTGGCCTGACCTCAGGTCATTGAAATTTCAATGGCCGGAGGTCATTGAAACTTTACCCATTGGCGGAAACTGGATGTCTGGATCTTCCCACACTCAGATTGTTTTAAGAAATTCCGTCAATTTTCGAAAAAAACGACGACCTATGTTAAAACGGTCTGGACCTTAGGTCATTGGCACGGACATTCCTTAAAAATCTCAGATAACGGATCAAGTTACGGCCGCCGAATGACCTTGAAGTCGGTGCGCCCCTAAGCCCCAATAACCAGCTAACCGAGATAACGGATTTGTTTGATCTATCGAAATATCTAACCCTTGAAAGTTTTATTGTGACGTCATGCTTTGCGAAAAAGTTACAGGGCGCTAAACTTTTTTGGGCATTGGTCCATTTGACCTGACCTGGGTCAGGCACCTTAAACGACCTTAGGTCGAAAACTTGACACAAGGTGTAAAAGTGGTCAAGAAAAAAGGCACACAAAGTTTCGTGGCGCTACGTTTGTTCGTTCTCTCGAAATCTCGGAAAACTCTCAGGGGGCGGTCAACCATCCTCCTCCCCAGTCGGGGGCGGGATAAGAATACAATAAATAGTCTGAGTTACATTTATATACGCATGCATGTCATAGGGAAAGCATGATTAGAAATGGAAAGATATGTAACCAGCTAGACTGGTATGATGCAATCATTTGGTAGTTTTTCGGTGTTGCAGCTGTGCTGTTTTTCACATGACTCGTATTCAAGTACCACCTTACCATAAAAAATGTTTTTAATGAAATTAAAAAAAAAAATCGGTTCGCCAATGGCTGGCTATTAGCCCTATGGGTAAGGCTGCGGCTGGCTGCCTCTAAGGTGCTATGGCTGTGGAGCGGGGCGGCTAAGGAAAAGTACAGCCGTGTAAATCTCTGCTGTGTACGCCTCCCTGATGGTGCATGTGTTTAACAGACCACGACAAATCGACAAGGAGGTAACACACCATAGTCTTGAATTTCGATGAAATCTGGTTCTAGAGGTAATCGTAGGCTATGATTACAGTTTTCCAAGTTTCAGATCGATCCGACGAAGAGTTACTGTGATATAGCACTTTCAGTTTCTTGAAATTTGCCGATTTTCACAAAAACTTACTGCATATATTCTCGCATAACCTAGCCGCCATTGGTCTGATTTTCAAGTACCTGGCGAAATTTTTATCAGAAGAATTAGCGTAACTTATGGTTATTTCAAATTTTAAATATACAGGTTTTGGAGAATTTGACCTCAATCGCTATTTTTTAAGGCCAGGTTTTCGAGCTGTGGCCATAAATTGAGATAAAAACTGCAAACGTATAGAACGCCTCTCACAATCATTTTAAGCCATCGAAACGTACCCTCTCTCAGATTTAGAACCAAGTTTATGCGACGAAGTCTTCAGAATTGGACAACGTTTTTTGGTCGGTACAACTCCCCCTTGGTGATTGGCCCGTTATTATGCTAGAGCCGAGAAACGAAAACGAGCGTGATGCTCGTCACAAGAGAAAGCCATTCGTATCTGGTTTTATAGTTTTAGGGCGACCGGTGAATTCCTAGGTCAGGCCAATGACCCATAAATGACAAAAACTGCCATTTTTGCCCCAGGAAGACTCGGAATGGCCTTTTCTGACCACAAATCGACTCTCAGGTATTTTGGGACGTTGATCTCGAATTTGGCATCCACTTAGCACCATTGCGACTTCTTAAGGTGCATCTTATGTCCGCCAGAGGGCACTAGATTCCAGACCCCCCCCTTTAATCTGGAATCAATGAATCTAGAGCCCTCTGAAATGGGTATAATAAGTGTAATGGTGCCAACTGAATGCCAAATTCGGAATCACCGTCCCATAATACCCTGGAGTAGGTCGGAACCTGGCATAGCGCGCGAACGCGCGCAGCGGTAGAGCGCCTGCGCGATGCCCACGACCCGGTCTCCAATTCGGTCGAGTTTCGTGGAACGTCATGAGCTGCGTCGGTTCGCGGCAGTATTGCGCAGGTCACTGTGTATTGCGCAGAGAACTGCGTTCAGGTGCCACCGGTGCTCCGTACTGGCCCGTAGTGATAGGTCATTTATTACCGGCATGCCGCGTTAGAAACGGTTGTTTTGCCGTGATTCTCTTCAGGTGTATAAAACGAAGCGTTGTTTAAATGCCTGAAGGGACGGTAAACCTAAGAACCAGCTATGTTGTAATTGCGCATATAATGTGAAGCATCGAAGCCTCGAACCAAGCCATAAATAATATACTCAGATAACATGCTCGTCGCGGTCTCCCACTGAAGACTTTGCTATCATGCAACGCGTAAGCTTGGATCAGCAACACGAGCCACCATCACCCGTAGCAAGTGAAATAGCAGCCACTGTAGATGACGAGGTCTTTCCATTGCTGGTCGAAAATCAAATGAAAAACGATGACTAAAGGCTTGGTTTATTTTCCCAACAGTATTCGCTGTTCTAAACGTGATGATGCACACTGCCAAATAATCCTACACGGAAATCCAGTACTGTTCATCGGACTTACTTCATAGCCACAGATGTCATGTCGTTTGTATTCAGACTCCACGGTGGTGTCAATTCCTCGAAAACTAAAAAAAATCTGCCCGAAAACGAGGCTGTCATAATCTGTGACTTTTCGGAGAATTGTGCCTTTGTGCTACATGACGAAATACAGCAATTTCACGGAAACTGGCCGCCGTGCACGCTGCATCCAATTGTGGTCCATTGGCGAGAAAGGTCTGATGTCAGACCTACTGCGCATCAGATCTACTGCGCATTGTCAGACGCTGTGAAGCGCACTACTGTTGCAGTGTATATGTTTTTGCAGTACCTTCTGCCTGAAGTCAAAAGCCCCATTTCAAACCAAAATAAACTTCAGTACTTCTCGGAAGGTTCTGCGACCAAACACAAGAACCAATTTGATTTTTCCGGTGCGTGCTATCATGAGAAGGATTTCGGTCCGAGGTGTGAGTGGCACTGTTATGCCACATCGCACGGAAGAGAACGCTTGTGGTGGGATTGGAGGCACACTAAAAAGCGCTGCAGCCATCGCAGGTCTAGCGCTTTCATACTCGGCACAAATTCTTTCTGCAGAAAGCTTATGTGGGTTCTTAACCCGCCCCCTCTTGGGGGGAGCGGTTGACCGCCCCTCCTGAGGTTTTTTCTAAGATTGCGAGAGAACGAAGAGACGTAGCGCCACGAACCTTTGTACATTTTTTGTTTGATCATTTTCACGCCTTGTATCAATTTTTGACCTCAGGTCAACTAAGGTCTCTGACCTAAACTAGGTCAAGTAGACCTATGTCCAAAAACGTTTAGCGCCTTGTAACTTTTTCCGCAAAACACGATATCACAATAAAACTTTCGAGGGTTACAGATTTTGGTAGACACAGTAAATCTGCCATCTCGGATTTTCCGGAAATATCCGGGTCATTGACCTAAGGCCAAGACTGTTTTTAACATAAGTAATTTTTTTCGAAAATTGGCAATTTTTTAAAAGAATTTGAATGCGGTGGGATCCAGGCATCCAGTTTCCGTCAATGGGCAAGGTTTCAGTGGCCTCCTAACATTGACCTGAGGTCAGGTAGCGAATAACTGTTAAGAGTCAAAATGCAATGCCATCAAAATCGGCGATGAGTGACTCAGATTGGGTTGAAAATGGCAGAATTGGCTCAAACAGTTGCGACTAATTCCAACAAACTCGAAAAGTTCCCAAAAATCACATCTTTTGGAAATAAACAGACTGGCAAATAAAGCACCGCCATTTGTGTGCACTGATAACTACTGCTTTTTTCCGAAATTTAGGCATGAAAAATCATTTCAGAACCACTAGGGTCAAGAAACGACACTTGGAGTGGCATATTTCGCGAAAATAAAAGAGCGCTGAAATTTGTTCCCTTTAAACAAATGGGAGAAAGACGCGTATTGGCATCTTTGGGCTTTTACCTATCCGCTGGTGCCTTTATCTAGACTTTATTGGCCACAGCCCTTGAGATTCAAGCCGTTTGTGGGTCTCATGCAGGCGGCTATGAGCAGACATATATAGGGCGTAAATGGCTTCCATATAATTCAAAGCTAAAAATGAGACCAGTTTCACGCTCTGCTCGTCACGAGGTTTTCAACAGTATGCTTATTTTCATCGTGCGACCAACTGTACGTGAGTTAGAGCAGGGCGGTCAACCGCCCCCCCCCCCAGTCGAGCGTGCATGGCGCCGACCCACAGTCGGGTGCGGGTTAAAAAAGCGAACACAAAAACAGTAAGTACCACTGTTTTCGTCATATCAATCCGAAACTTGCAGAACTAAAATCCTGGCCTATGATTATCCTTAGGATCAAGTTTCACCGAAATCCGAGACCACGATGTCTGAAATGGGGTCAGTGCCTTATCGGTTTGTGGTGGAATGCCCTGTGCATTTGCAGAATGGCGGCCCACTGACGCAGAACAAGTGACACCGCCCTGAAGACGACTTACCGGAGAAGACATGACGACAAACATGAAAATCATTGCGACAGAGAGCAACAAAGGCCGACTACAAGTACTCGAAGCTTTATAAAGCTTCGAGCATCCAGTCTTATTTTATCGAGATCTTAACCCCTCCCCCTATACGGGCGATGGTTAAGAGCCCTATGATTGAAGGCTGATCTCTTACCACCCCAATGTTTGTCTCCCCCAAATCAACTGCCTTGATCCACGACTGGACGTGAATGATTACAGCAGGTTACATGGGCGTGTAGCCAAGGGCATTCCTGTCATGCCGCATGTAGGCGGCCGGCGGCCGCCAAATTTCCGGACCCGGTCGTCATTCTGCGCTCAGGGAACAGCATCGGCATTCAAGGAAGGAACTTAGTGATGACGTATATATATACATAAATATATATAAACTCATATGTATGTATATATCATACATAATAATAAAGAAAGCTGATAGTGTGTCTGGCCGTCAATATTTGGGAACCTTAGCTCTATTCCCGAACCCTTAATGCTTGGACGCACTTCCCTATGGCGAGGCGGGATACTTGTCTGAAAAATCAAACCAATTCGCACCTTCGGCGTAAGAGCGAAAAACGGCAATCGATTCCCCATGGCCTAAAATACGTTTTCATAACAATAAATACTGAAAATTTCGAAAGGGGTGAATATAGGAACACAAACAAGTCAGAAGGGGGATATGTTTTACATGAAACTCCGGTGTTCATGGACCGACTTCATGCCACTGGCATGATTCGGCAGCCAATCATTGAGATGTTTACATGAGCCTCATATATTTCGAACCTTGGCCCAAATTGAAGGTGTTTACGTGGCCTGGACAATGGAAGGGATAGTCTTTTTTAACTGAACTGAAGTCAAAGTTCATTAACATTAAACTTGAGCTAGTCATATTACACCCACGAAGGACAAATCGCATTACAGAGTTTGTATAATCCTGGCATAGACCGTATCCGGAAGATGTAAAAGGAAGAGAACTGTTCTGAATATTTCGACGGAAACCAGAGCCTTCTGTCTGATTCCATTCGCCTGTATCGTCGTTCTAAATGTTGGATGGATCCCGATCTAGTTCACCCGTCAACGTAAAGGTGGCGCTAGTTGTGGCAAAGGCCCGCTCCTTTGACTGCGGCCCGTATGGTGAACTCGATTAAAAAGTCGTAATGGAAACATATTGGAAAATAAAGGTGACCATCCCACTCTTGTGCTAGACAAGCGGAAAGCGAAACGACTGTATAGCAAGCTTGTTTCGCTTTCGCTAGACAGCTTCGTTTTCCTCGACTGTACAGCAATTCCTGTGCCGGTTCTCATCGAAGCGCACACCGACACCTATAACAATGTTGGTGGCAGCGACACGCATTGCATAGATACTTCGAGATGAGAGATAAAAAATTACGCTGCCAAAAGCAGATAGACAGTATTTGCAAATAATGGACAGCGGCCACTGCCATTTTGGCCAGAGATCTATGGGACGAAGGCCATGGTGTCATGGCGTCTTAAGGAGGGGCCCGCAGCTCAGTGTGAACTGCAATCATACGAAAACCGCCTGCCGAGAAGACGATGATTAATGGTTTCCTCAAAAACTGCGGGCTTAAGGGGAGGGCTGGGCCCCCGGACCCCTTGGCTGTGCCTGTACATGGCGGTGGCACCGCCGTCGGAACGCTGCCTTGTTCGTGGCGTAGCCATTTTATCTTTCGGCTCCCACGACAGCTGTCACGTCTTCAGCAGTCAGTTTGACGGCACGCTGTGTCGATTGCGTATGACATGGGACTTCAGTCTTCAGTGGCACCTGCAGACACCTGTCAAGCCGATCATCTGCCAGCGTCCTGACACACGGCGGCTTAATGTCTGACGTCAACGTAAACTGTTCCAGGTCCACCACCTGCTTGTGGTTATTTGCAGTTATGTTGATTTTCGGGCATCTGAAGTTTCGACTCGGCGCCGGTTAGTGGCGCTTCCGTCCGTCCTTCACAAGCTGGGCTGCCTCGGGTCTGATATCTGGGTTCGTCTCCCAGCATACTCAGAATAATGTTCTCTGGACGTCCCGTATAGGTCCTTCTGTCGAGGCTTTTTTGACGATGCTGAGCGCGGTGCCACTCAGGTGCTGTCGCTGCCGCTGGAGCTGTTCGAACAGGTGGCGGGGGCGTTTACCAGGTCCCGCCTACACCTAATGTTTATCACCGTAGGCGCGAACACAGCCACCAGGAACAACTTCAGGCTCGTCAGCTCGGCGCTCGGAGTCTGATCGGCCATGGAGCAGAGTAACATGCAGCTCTGCGCCGTGTAACTGAGACGTCCGTGCACTCGCCCTGCCATCGGACTGCCGTCGCCCGCCACCGCGCACTTGGCGCACTGGTGGAGAATATTTAGGTTGGAGCTCATGCCCGCCTCCACCTCCGGGGGCAGTGCGGGGAAATCAACGCACCCCAGCGGTTGGAACACCGCCGGCCGCGTGTGCACAGGGCCTGTGATCACCTGGCCGTTAGGGCCGGCGAATGTCTCTGAACCAGTCGTTTTACCGTCTAACTTGCGGAAGACCGCACGGTAAGGAAGTTCTGCCTGATGGCACAGGCAGACCACCTTGATTAGCGGTCGTACCACTAGTTCGTCCAGCATCGCCATGCAGCCGCCGAGCCACCCCACCACGGAGTTCGTGCCGTCCCTTCCCAGCACATTCTTGTCGCCAATATTCACAGCACGCTCGCGCAAGAGGTCCAACAAACTTTGGGTCACAGCGTCACTCGTGTGGCGATCGTTGCAGGCGAAATGCCCTACGTACACGTCACACAGCCACCAGGATGCAAATTAACAGAACTATTGTGCAGAGCATTCACAGCTCGCGTGCCTGGCATCTCGGTCTGGGTCTTATCGTTTGTACCATCCCAAGAGAGCATGACGGTGCGAAGTACTGATGCCTACATTGTTCAAACGATGCGCGAAGCGTGTCTGCCTTCTTCACTGTTTGGAACAGACAAGGGCGGAGACAGACAAACACTGCTGAGACTTTACAAAGCCATCATTAGATCCATCCTCAACCACAAAAGTGTCATGTTCAGCACCATTTAACCATCATTAACATAAAAGCTCCAAACTATACAAAACCATCAGAGTAGCCACCGGAGCTATACGGCACACCTATTGTCAGTCATCTGGCTGACTCAGATATCCCAGCACTACAGACCAGAAGAACACAACTGCGCCGTTACCACATAGCAGTTCAGACCACAGAACACCGCCCGGCACAGCCTTGATTCAGACACGCAGAAGAACCCTGGACAGGAGCCGTGCAACACGCAAACGCCCACCATTTCACGTCCAAATAAGCACGGCTCTGGCAGATCTACAGTTTGCCGTACCACTCACTGCACAGAGACGACCGCCCCTCAAGCTATTTTGGACTTACGCACCACCCATGGTAGAATACCTTTTCACAGAACGCTAAATAGTCATAACACAACCTGGAATCCTCGCCAGGTTCAACAAGTACACCACAATCGAGAACTACAAATCATTCATATACACGGACGCTTCCAAAATCGACGACAAAGTTGGATTTGGACTCTCATCGCCCGGCTTCGAACTCGGCAACCGCTCCCAGACGGAACATCCATCTTCACAGCAGAAGTAATGACCATTCCGACGGCTATTCACATGACAATTAAACACAACCCAGTTAACGTAGTTGTATGCTCTGGGCGCAAAATGACCTCAGACGTCGGCGCGTCCGAAAACACCAATAAACAGTAGTTGTCTGCTCCGACACGTTTCAGTGCTTCAGGCCATCAGCGGCAAGGCTGACCAATCACATCACACTACATCAAGCACCGCATACAACAGCAAGTGTCCCGTAACGTAAACAACATTTCATTCCTTTGGATACCAGGTCACGTAAGAATTAACGAGACCGATCCAACATACCAGGCTGCGAAGCATTCGTTAGCCTTCGACACCTGCTTTGGCATGAAATTCTCACTGGATGACTGCCAGGATGACACCCTAGTAACACATCCGTCAAAAAAGCAAACGTCCGGACACCAAACCACCATGAAAGCATGTACTCAATCAAACCCGCACTTGGCGCCTGGGACACATCAAACCGAAAATGACAGCATCAAGAAGTCGTCCTCACCAGACTTAGAACGCGTCGTCCAAAACACACAATCAGTCTTAGAGGACGGCTCGCTGCAACACACCACTCAATATTAGCTGTCTCCTGCTAAAATGAAGAGATTCTGAAGTAAAAAGACGACCCAGCAAGGCCTTCCGCCAACAAAGGGAGATTCACCTCACTCAGTTCAGGTTAGCGACAGCGACCCTGATAGTGTGTTCGCGTCCAGGTGTACGAAAAGCAAAGTAAACCTGACGTACATGTCGGAAGCAGTAGATGCATGAGATGTTGGAACGCGGAAAGCCCGTAAGCTAATCTCCGCTTTTCTGTCGCTGTAGATGGGGAGATGTCTGCAAAAGGGGAGGTGCATAGGGTGCTCAACAAGGGCCGGAAAGCTTTGATATGTTGCTGGAATGTCAGTTTCTCGCCCAGGTGCATACCAAAAACTCTGAAGCATTTGAACTACTCTATGATACCGTCATAGAGCACTTTAAGTATTTAGGTATTCAAGTGCTCCTCGCCCTTAACGCACTGTCCCCTCGACGCGAAAAATTTGACCGCTCACTGCTGGGATAAACCAATCCATACAATATGACGTCACTTATGACGTCACAGTGCGTACAGTTTATATGACCTCACCTAAGCCTCAGTGAAACATTGCATAAAGGATCATGATTGTTTGAACAGTTATTTATTTTACACTCTTCGTATAAGCAATCATATGTATGTATTTAATTCATGTGATATGTAACGTTAAAAATGTAATGAACTAAAAATTATTAATGTCATCAAAATCATCGTGATTAGCGCCGTCTTTGCCGAAGTGGGGCAGCACTGCCTTGAAATGCGTCATGATTGATTTGGTCATTGGCAATCGCTAGCGTCAATTCTTTCTTGCCTGTAAGTGTTGACCAGCATAGGCCGAAAAATTTGGTCTTACTTGTATATAACATTTTACAGTCATGGCCCCTTTGTCCGCTGAATCCTGTCGCAAGGTGTTCAGTGGATACGATGAATATACATTCAATGGCGAGGGATAGAAATTTTAAAAGGCTCATGGAGGCGAAGCATGTTGGCAGCCTGTTCGGCTAAAAAACTTAAATTTTGGCGCTGGCGGCAAGTGGGATTCTTGGCTGACAGGTGAGTAACTACCTAAGTTGAGGTATGTCGACAAGACATACTTTAACCCGTCCCCGACTGGGGGGGGGGGCAGTCGACTGTCCCCCCCCGAGATTTTCTGGGATTGCGAGAGAACCAACAAACACAGAGTCACGAAACTTCGTGTACCTTTTGCTTCATCAATTTCACATCTCGTTCCAACATTTTGACCTCAGGTCAGGTCAAACAAACCTATGTCCAAAAAAGTTTAGCGTCCTCTAACTTTTTCGCAAAACAAAACGTCTCAATAATACTGTCAGGGATTAGTGATCGTGATAGATGCAACAAATCTGCTATCTCAGATTTTCGGAATTTTCCGGGTCATTCGTCTACGGTCAAGCCCATTTTTAAGACATGTCGCCTTTTTCGGAAATTGACGGAATATTTCATAACATTTTTAGCGTGGAGTCAAGCACACATCTAGTTACCGTCATTGGGGAAAGTATCAATGACTTCCAGCCATTCACCTGAGGTCAGGTCACGAATAACTGTAGTCAGCCGAAATGTACCACCGTCAAAATCGACGATGAATTACTCAGAATGGGTAGAAAATGGCAGAACTAGCTTGTACAGACGTAATTAATACCAGGAACCTCAAAAAGGTTGAAAAATGACATATTTTGGAAATAAACAGGCTCTCGCGAATAAAGCTTCGCCAATTGTGTAGATTGGTAACTAATGAATTTTTCCAAGATTTAAACATGAGATACCATCACAAAAACCACAAAGATCAATAAAATTTACATAGATAGGCTTTTTTGCGAAAATAAAGGAATGCTAGAATTAGTTCCCGTCAATTTGGTACCGCATACGGCAGCGGCGCACACCGGCAGCTGGCGCGAGAATTGCCGTGTCTTTAACTCGACGTTTCGGCGTATATATTGAACAAATCCGGGGAAATTAGACGTGTATCGGCATCCGCGGACCTCTACTTGTGCGCTGTTGCCTTTACCCAGGCGTTATTAGTCACAGACCTTGAGATTCAGGCTATTTCTCGGTCTCATGCAATCGGCTGTGAGAAAACATATATAGGGTGTACATTGCTTACATATTATCTAAGATAAAAAATAAGACCAGTTTCGAGCTCTACTCGTCACAAGCTTTCAAACGGTATGCTTATTTTTATCGTGCGACCAACCGTTCGTGAGTTAGGGGGGCGGCCAGCCGCCCCCCCCCCCCCAGTCGCCCATGTTCGAAACGGACCGACGGTCGTGCGCGGGTTAAAGTAGAGGCCTGCCTGGAAGTTAACATCATGCAAGGAGGGAAGGACAGGTCAGATATTCTTTGATTCCATACACTTGGTTTTTCATGACGAGGAGGACATTTAACTAGTACCGATCTGCCCGCGTGGTTAGAATCTTCATTCATCAATAATGACCAGACATTTAGTTTAACCCGCGCACGACCGTCGGCTCGTTTCGAGCATGCGAGACTGGGGGGAGGGCAGTTGGCTGCCTCCCTAACTCACGAACGGTTGGTCGCACGATAAAAATAAGCATACCGTTGGAAAGCTTGTGACGAGTAGAGCTCGAAACTGCTCTCATTTTTAGTTTTAGATAATATGTAACCAATTTACGCCCTAAAAATGTTTTCTCATAGCCGACTGCATGAGACCGAGAAATGGCCTGAATCTCAAGGGCTGTGACTAATAACGCCTGGGTAAAGGCAACAGCGCACAAGCAAAGGTCTGCGGATGCCGACACACGTCTAATTTCCCAGATTTTTTTCAATATATACGCCGAAACGTTGAGTTAAAGACACGGCAATTTTCTCGCCAGCTGTCGGTGTGCGCTGCTGCCGTATGCGGTACCAAACTGACGGGAACTAATTTTATCGTTCCTTTATTTTCGCGAAAAAAGACGATCTATGTCAATTTTATTGATCTTGGTGGTTCTTGTCATGGTATCTCATGCTTAAATTTTGGAAAAATTCATTAGTTAGGAATCTACGAAATTGGCGGAGCTTTATTCGCGAGAGCCTGTTTATTTCTAAACTATGCCATTTTTCAAACTTTTTGAGGTTCCTGGCATTATTTACGTCTGTGCAAGCCAGTTCTGCCATTTTCTACACATTCCGAGTAATTCATCGTCGATTTTGACGGTGGTACATTTTGGCTCACTACAATTATTCGTGACCTGACCTCAGGTCAATGGTTTGAAGTCATTGATACTTTGCCCAATGACGGTAACTAGATGTCTGCTTGACTCTACACTAAAAATGCTATGAAATATTCCAATTTCCGAAAAAAACGGCGACATGTCTTGAAAATGGGCTCGACCTTAGGTCAATGACCCGGAAAATTCCGAAAATCTGAAATAGCAGATTTATTGCATCTATCACGATCACTAATCCCTGAAAATATTATTGAGATATTTTGTTTTGCGAAAGGTTAGAGAGCGCTAAACTTTTTTTGACATAGGTTTGTTTGACCTGACGTAGGTCAGGCACCGGACCTGACCTGAGTGTCAAATTTCTCTTGTGAAAAATAAAATGATATGAAAAATCGTAAAAATCTCGTGTCAAAATTTTGACCTGAGGTCAAAATTTTGACACGAGATGTAAAATTGATGGAGCAAAAGGTTCACAAAGTTTCGTGACTCTGTGTTTGTTTATTGGTTGGTTGGTTGGTTGGTTAGTTCGCGTATCTCGCTCTCTCGCACCCGCAAGGGACATTGGGACTCCATGGAAGGATGCACACCACCACAGGGTGCGCATTTGCGGTCTGTGGAGGTGTGAGAGGATTTCAGGTGGGGTCTGCACATCGTGCACAGCGCGCGCTGGACGCAACGCTGGTCTGATCGTTGTGGTCGTACCGCTGGCAGCGGCGGCAGCGGACTGGACGCGTGATGTGAGGATACACGAGGCATCGGATGTGGATTATGGTGACGTGAGTGTGTCGTGTCTTTGCCGTGGAGAAGAGTGTTAGGATAGGTGGCTCCTGCTTCCTGTGGGTTGGCGGCGATCCAAATCCAACACATTACCACAGTGTCGTGAAGGTTAGGATATCTGGCAGTTACTCTTAGCAAGCTGCTCACAGGCCGCAACACCTTGTGCTAAAGCGGGATTTATCTATCGCCATGGCGCCATGGCGCCACATGTTGAGTTGAGTGTACTTACGGTGGGTGCTACGACTGTTGTTCAGCGTGTTGTGTAGTGTGAAACTGCATTTCTGTGAGATGGAAGTTGTGCTAGCAGTTTCTCAATGTCCTTGGCGTTCGTGTTGAGCACCATGCTTGTGGCGTCTGGCGACTGTAAATCGTTCGTGTTGCAGGTGGTGCTGAAGTGTTTCTGTGAGTGTGATCGCCGACTCCTCGGCGGCATCGTGGCTGGAGTCTGTGTATGTGCCGACGACGAAAGAGTTGTCCTGTGCGATGATTGGATATGACATGGTTTGGAAGAAGAGTTGGTGCGTATAGCGCAAGTAGAGTTCGGGACACCAATGGCTCCTGAAAAACAGCCCCTGGTTTCGTTGATTATTCGGACCAGGCGATAGCCCAAGGGTCTTCCTGCCCTGGCAGCAATGGTCCCAAGTAGAGGGATTTACACCGTCAGGCCTCAACCGGTTTTGTTAGTTAAAGAAAAGAGGGAGAAAGAGGAACAGACTTGAGAGGATTTCCTGATGGTTTGCGACGGACGCCCGCTTCAAGCCCCGTAGCAGCTCCGAGCCGGCTCACTGCGGGTAACAGGTCCCCCTGGGTTCGAGACCCACAGGTGCCACGCCTCTGCTGTCTTTTTGTCTTCTGTCGCTGCTCCCCTTGCGTCGGCGGTCCTTTCTTTTCCTCTCCTGGGGAGCAGATGACTGGTAACCGCCACGGATGAAGCAATGGATGATAACGGCATCAGTGACACTGGCTAGACACGCAAATGTTAACAGTGCGTTTTGCTCGAGACAAAATGAGGCTCAGCAGTCCTGGGTAGACATTATTTGCGTTTCTGTCATCACTTCGTTTTGAAATGCATGTGAGAACAGTGCGTGAGATGAATGCCTTGTAGTCATGCACGTATAACCTGCTAAAACTACCCTTCCGATATGTGAACACAATTTTGTATGCGGGATGGTCAACGATCTCTCATAGAGACTAGTGGCGTGTTATCCCTGATTCTTGTCACAAGAAGACAATTGTCCATGCAATGAATTCCGCATACTGGATAATGGATAATGCACGAGGGTGAGATGTGCGTTATCCAATATCTAGATGTGGATAGCGGATGATGCGCATTGCGGGGTTGAGTACATAACCCCCGCGAAAGCGCACTGCATGCATCATTTAGTAGCAGAATGCTCATCATTTAGGAGCGTTGATATGTCTGCAACAGTGCACCGCATCGTAATCGTAATCTTACATCTAGTCGTGGGTGTTGGAGCATCCCCCACAACTAGTTTTTGACGTAAGTCAGAAGTGTCTTAGTGTTATGAAACTCATATCGCTGTCCCATGAGGTTCCGAGTCCACATATCAAAACTGGGGATGGCGTTTCCTCCTCTTTCCCCATTATGACTAGAATTAATAATCTTGTTATTGAATGATGAAAACTTTCAGAAACTGAAAACGAAGTGCCTGAAATTTGGGGTCTTTTTGTGGGGAGAGGGGGCAACGGATAGATCATCCAAGAAGAACCGAAAACGTGTCCCCCAAATTCTGAGGACCATTTTACACTCATGGCCACATACCTCAGTCCAGCCACACGTCGCCATTGAACCAGCATCTCTATCAATCGACAGACTGTCAGGAGGGAACAACCAACAACCTATGATGGAGATATGTACAGTGGGCCCGCGCTGTTCGTGGCTTACCCATTCTTGGGTTCGCGTATTCGAGATTTTTATTATAAAAAATGCAAGAAGGTACCTCATGCACTGATCGCATTGGAAGCTGTTCCTTACGGTTCATAGTGCTTTTATTCCATGCCTCCGGTGAAAAATACTGCTCTATATGGTTATGCTGTGCAGTAAGACTTATCTGATGCTGTATTTATGTATCTGTGCATTTTTTCAGGAATTACTGCTACATATCTGTGCCTTAAAATTCATTCCCTGTTCTCGCGGTGGGTCTGCAGGTAATGAGAATAACTTAAACAGTGAGCGGGTCAGTTCATAACTCCCGCGACTGGCGTGGGTCTACTGCATGGAACATTTAGTAGTCGATTGTTCAAGGAACTTGAATGAGCGTTGATTTCTCTGCACCAGTGCATCGCATGGAATCCTAATTTATTTATCTAGTTGTAGATGTGTAAGCATCCGCAGCTAGTTTTTGACGTTACCCTGAGGCTCATTAGCGCTCGCTGGGCAGACCAAATCGACTTTTTGATGATAAATTTCGGATAAACATTAATACAGCTGGATAGCTGTATTTCTCTTGGTTACTTGGTTTACGTGTTGACGTCTCTGTAATATCGGAATTTAGCAGGGCTATGGGTAGTCGGATAGCATTCGTTCATTGATGTGAAAAGTGTCGAAAAAGTAATGATGACGACGTCCCAATGATCATTGTCATGTCATGACGAGATGTGTTAAGTTGTACTTCCTTGTAGTTATGCACCATATTTACACTTCGAGACAGGTATTGAAGGCATGTGCGAAGCTCTAAGCCCTAAGCCGATGCCATGATTTGCAGCATTGTGTTTTTAGGTTGAAACAGGTGTTTCATACATCGACGATTTGCAACAGCTGACAGACGATTTTAAACAGGCACAAGTGGAGTAAAATAGGCATAAACGGCGCCGCTCATTTAGTTAGCCATTGTCTGAAAGGTATGATGAGCCAAAATGGACTTGGATGTGGCGGCATATGACGATTCGAACCGCATTCCAACGATGGTAAGGATGGAAAACGTCTTAATTTGGCACCATCTCTGGGATTTCTTGGCAATGTCGGTCCGTAAGCTACTAAACTACATGGTCATTGAAATAGAACGTTAAATATAGGAAATAATGAAGATGTGATATAACTGGAACATATGGCCTGGCAGTTTTATCACGGTGCGCTTCTTAGGACATAAGGAAAGGTGAAATGCGGCGTTCCAAATCCAACACATTATCACAGTGTCGTGAAGGTTAAAATATCTGGCAGTTACTCTTCGCAAGCTGCTCACAGGCCGCAACACCTTGCGCTGAAGCGGGATTTATCTATGCAAGAGGTAAATTCCGAATTTTGCGAGAACATTCAGTACAGAGCTAAGTAGGCGGTTTGTTTTGTTATGAAAAGCGCACGATTTTTCGCGGGAGACTGCCAATGTTACAGTCATTTCGGCCACACGAACGACAAGCTTTTTACCGTAGAGATCAGAAATCGTACAATGACGAGGCCCAAATCCGGGGAAAACCTCAGCTTTGAGGAGAGAGAGGTGTCTCCTTTCAAGAACTCGTTGTCTGGGCTGTGGCCACAGACAAAAATCCTTCGCGCCGCCCCGGCCCTTGCCGACGTCTTTTCCCCCTTTTTGACCACCTTTCCCTTCCTGGCCCTGTCCTTCGCTCTCCACATCACAACTGCATCGATTACCTGAGGTGTGTCCGTCTCTGTATCCCTGCCTACATTAGCTTAAAAGGCACTGGCGAGCGCCGCCGAAACAAGATTCGCGACGCCTAATCTACCCTCTGCTGGGGCATTCAGGGTCAGAGCAACCATGACGCTGTCGTTACACTCACTGCCGTCTGAATCCTCTGCCGGCATGTCGAAGCAGCTTGCACTGACATTTGAGGCAGACGATGATTTGTCAGACGATGACTCTAGCCCAGTCATTTTGTCGGCGGGGTGCATGAGTCCTTTGTTGGCGCCTCCTACCGTGCTCGATGAATCCCCCTCGCACCTTGACGTTGCTTTCATTATAGTAATAATGTTAATTATTGATAAAAATAATGATGAAAACATTATAGTCACATCTACCCCACCCAGAACCATTTGCCGTGGGCCAAGCTGGTCGTTTCGAAATGCGCGCTGTCGTGGCGGTACCTTTTGCCGTTGGGGAGCTTGACGTTTCCTTTTCTTTGCACAAGCAGGTGACGATGTCCGGCAGATGATGTCACTTGTCTTGTACGGCAGTTTCATCATACGCGCCCCGCTTGAGTTTTTCGCCTCCCACGTTTCGCCATCCGCTGTGGCATTTGTCGATAAGCTGTTCCATTCTCTTCTGCATCACCATTGACATACATTCTTCTTCAGATACGAAGACGTCGATTTTACCCTCGCCCTCACCCAGGCTGCAGCGAGTGGTAGGAGACTACGGACAGTGCAAGGATAATCGTCAGGACTAATTTTGATCCCTTTAAAAGTATCACTAATGCTACCTTGCATGATACAGTGAAAACCAGAATCTGTCCACATGCCCTTATTAACCCGCGCACAACCGTCGGTCCGTTTCGAACATAAGCGACTAGGGGGGCAGTTGGCTGCCCCCCTCTAACTCACGAACGGTTGGTCGCACGATAAAAATAAGCACACCGTTGGAAAGCTTGTAACGAGTAGAGCTCGAAAATGGTCTCATTTTTTAGTTTCAGATCATATGTAAGCAATTTACGCCCTATATGTGTTTTCTCATAGCCGACTGCATGAGACCGAGAAATGGCCTGAATCTCAAGGGCTGTAACTAAAAACGCGTAGGTAAAGGTACCAGCGCACAAGTAAAGGTCCGCGGATACCGATACACGTCTAATTTCCTCAGATCTCATCAATATATACGTCGAAACGTTGAGTTAAACACGAGACAATTCTCCTGCTAGCTGTCGGTGTGCGCCGCTGCCGTATGTGGTACCAAATTAACGGGAACTAATTTTAGCGTTACTTTATTTTCGCGAAAAAAAAGAGAATCTATGTAAATTTTATTGATGTTCGTGGTTCTTTTGATGGTTTCTCGTGCTTAAATTTTGGAAAAATGGATTAGTTACCAATCTACAAAATTGGCGGAGCTTTATTCGAGAGCCTGTTTATTTCCAAAATATGTCATTTTTTCAAACTTTTTGAGGTTCTTGGTATTACTTGCGTCTGCGCAAGCCAGTTCTGCCATTTTCTACCCATTCTGAGTAATTCATCGTCGATTTTGACGGTGGTACATTTTGGCTCACTACAGTTATTCGTGACCTGACCTCAGGTCAATGGCTGGAAGTCATTGATACTTTCCCCAATGACGGTAACTAGATGTCTGCTTCACTCTACACTAAAAATGTTATGGAATATTCCGTCAATGTCCGAAAAAAACGACATGTCTTAAAAATGGGCTTGACCTTAGGTCAATGGCCCGGAAAATTCCGAAAAATTTGAGATAGTTAATTTATTGCATCTATCACGTTCACTAATCCCTGAAAGTATTGTTGAGATATCTTGTTTTGCGAGAAAGTTAGAGGGCGCTAAACTTTTTTGGACATAGGTCTGTTTGACCTGACCTAGGTCAGGCACCTGAGCTGACCTGAGGCCAAAGTTTTGCCACGAGATGTAAAATGGATGAAGCAAAAGGTACAGAAAGTTTCGTGACTTTGTGTTTCTTGGTTCTCTTGCAATCCCAGAAAAACCTCAGGGGGGTAGTCAACTGCCCCTCCCCCCCCAGTCGGAGACGGGTTAAAGGAAAAAGACCTAAATGAGGCCTAAATCGCCCTTAAAGCCAAACCCCAACCTTTGAAGCCGCCGCCGTGGGACTTCCTTGCTTGCTAAGTTTAGCCCACCCACTAACAGAAATATCGTCCGTCAAATTATATCTTCCAGTCCTGCCACCTGAGTAACCAGAGACTTCCAAAACCGCAGATTACCATTGCTTTATGACGCATCTTCAATACAGAACTCGGAAACCTATGTCAACGTTGAAGAAACACTAATGCATAGCGTTTGTATTGCATTTATTAGCTCAGATCGCACGCACAAATATCCAATCGGAGCCTAACCCTTAAGGTGACGTTTCACGCACTTGGAAAAACCATTGCGTCTCAGACAGTAAAAGCCTCGAGGACAGCCGCCTTTGCAACCTTGCAGCGGTATCGATATGGCGTCACAGAACGCACCGGTCTTGCCCTGCACGCAGACCCGGCCACGTCCGCATTTCAGATCGGCACAGGTCCGGCGCCGCCGGCAGTAGGCTGACGAGAGGTTGGGACAGGGCGCTCTGATGCAATTGATCCGCCTCAGCACGCACTGGGAGGTGCCGGCGGGGCAAGGCGGACTGCAGACGGGAGTGCAGGCTCGGCCGCAGCCGACCGAGCAGCAGCGCTGGCCGGCTTTGCACTCGGCGTCCGACCGGCACGCGTCGCTCCTCACCACGCACGTCGTGATGACGTCATTTATCGGGCAGGTACCGAGCCGAGCCGGCCTCTTCACGCAGACAGCGCGACCCTTGCGCATGACGCAGACGCGGCCGCGGCTGCAGCGCACGGTGGCGCAGGTGGGCCCCGCGACGGGCACGCAGACGGCGCGGCCATTGCGCACCGCGCACCTGGTGCCCGGTCGGCAGTCGACCAGCGCGCACGGGTTCGGCTCGGGGGACACCGGCTGACAGGAGGAGACGGAGCTGGACCGCGGACAGCCGGTACCCAGACAGACAGCAGTCCTCTTCAGCACGCACCGCTGGCCCTTGCCGCAGGCGGGCCGACACGGCGGCACGCAGGATCGGGCGCAGCCGTAGCGACAGCACTTCTGGCCGCGCTTCGGACAGCTGGCGTCGTTGGAGCACTGGTCCCGAGCGTTGGGCACGCACAAGATGACCGGCAGAATGTCGTTGATCGGACACTGGCCGGGCCGAGGAAGGGGCACCTTGATGGGCCCCGGTCCGCGATCATAAATGCACTGCGCCACTGGGGGGCAGGGCGGCACCAGGCAATTGATTGGAACGCGGCGACACGTCTGACCTCGTCGGCACGGAGGGTTGCAGACAGGGCTGCACACGCGCCTGCAGCCCACGGAGCAGCAGCGCTGTCCCTTGGGGCAACTGGCGTCCCTGCAGGTGTCGGGAGTGTTGGCCAGACAGCTGATGGCGGCCAGGTTCACGAACGGACACTGCCCGCCCGAGTGCAGGCATGGCGGACACCAGCTCGGACACCGGATCTTGCTGTTGGAGCAACAATCGAGACACCTCCGGGTCGGCAGGACACTAGAGGCCGCTGCAACAGAGAAAAACATACACAGGCGAACCTATAGGATGCGAAAAAAAACAGGATGAAGATGAACTGATGGGACACTGCCGCGGTTACAGAGGAAGACAGGTACAGGTGAACCGGCAGGATACGAGGGGGCTGCCCTCACAGACGAACACAGATTCAGCTGAGTCTCCAGGATTCTAAAAGGCTGATGCAGCAGAGGAAAACATACACGCGCGGCCAGCAGGATACGAGATGTCGCTGGAAAACAAGATTGTTTTCTTTTTCCGGATTGTTCCTTTTTTTTTCGGAATTGTTCCTTTTGTTGCATTACATGGCTGCATTTTTATTTCACTGGTCATATTGCACGACAGTTGAAAGTTGCTTTGTAAATTATTTTGTCATCAGAATTAAACCTTCTTGTATCCATGATGTTGCTTGTAATATCTAGGCATTTTGAAAGACTTATGCATAACGTCGCAGTTTACCCAAGATGCTTAGTATGAATTTCCATGAAATCGTTATTCTACTACGGTAGGTCATCTTCTTCCGGAGCAGCAGCACACCAAATGCTTTAGCTGGCGCGAGTGACTTTCAGTATTTTTTGTCCCCCCTATTTTCCCTTCATAGCTTACGAACATCAAACGCAAAGGACCCCAAAAGTTTTAGAACTCTTACTTGGACACAAGACACCTTTTAACCCGACAATGACCTAGGGTATCTCGCCACTCTTCCATTAACTGGGGGGGTGCTTTAATGCACTCTCCCGCTGTCTGCCTCTGGAATCAATGGCCCGATTTGGCTGATTCAAAAGACATTCAATAGCGCTGAACTGTGGGGTCCTGTGACATATATTTCGCCTTCCTTTGGGTCAATAAGAACGTTGTGGGTCAGGTCACACACTCAGAAATGATCCTTTTTACCAGAGGTGTCCTAATTGCACTGAAAAGCAGACCAAAACTGACTGTGGCATGGCAACATGTTTCTGGAAAATAGGTCTCATATTCTGAAAGACATCAGACCCAAGGTCATAAAAAGACAACGCTACAGGCTGGCTCAAATTGAACGTACACGATAACGAGCTATGCATTATCTGTTTCTTTACCCCTTTGACATGCGGATCCAAAAAAAGAAAAAAAAAACACTCAGAAAGAGTTTCTGACACAAGGAGAGTCTCGAAATGGTTTCATCTGCCGTGCACTTGCAATAATGGAACATTTTTTTAGTTTCAAATTCCGAATAGCACGAGCACGCAAGTGACCTACATCATGGTCATATCAGGTCAGCTAAGGTCAGATCTTACAACAGTAGTGTCTCGTGAGTAACTAAAGGTATGAATGTCGAAGAAACGTCGTCGGATCGCTATAACCATGCCAAAGTGTTCTTGAATAACATAGAAATCAAGTGCAGATCAGGCCAGGCCAAGGACAGTAGCAGTCAAAATTTGTCCGTCACGTCCGAAAAATGACGTTGCCGACAGAACAAAGTAAAATACTGAAAAAAGTTTGAGATCATAAAAAGCCTGAAGTCACCAAACCAAGAGCTCTTACGTTAAATACAGCCATGTAAGGTCTACCTAAGTTCAGTAAATATCTATCTATCTCGGAATAATCCATAAATCTATAAAAAGAAATAACTTATCCCCGGAACAAATATATATAAGCACGTGACGCCAACTCTGTACGTTGTCTTAAAACATTCCATTACATTTTACGGCGTTCCAAGCGACAAGTGACCTTTGGGATTATATCAGGTCAACTCAGATCACATCAGACTCCCCATGGCATTCCAAAGCCTTCATGAGCATCAGCTGAAATGTGAACCTATTTTCTTGGACCAGAAGTTAATGACAAATACATGCCAAACCCATTTAGCCGCACATTCGAATCTGTTATCAATGTGCCTGGCCTCATTTCACCGAACCCTGAGAAACGGTATGTTGCATCCTTGTAAAAGCGTATCAGACGATTCTATCCTTTTCCTTATAGAAGGTTTCCTGTACAAGGGAAGTTATGGTAGAGGGAATAAAAGCAGAATCTTCGTACGGTTGACCTAAGGTCGGGTCAAACAATTTCCTCAAAAATCATAATGGTTTGTCTTACAGAGAATGACTTCAGGATTAATACAGCGTTTTCTGTTCGTCAATATCTTATTTTTTCAGTCCTTAGCACAAGTTAAAGCGTTTTTTACATGTCGAGCTTAAAAAAACAGAGGTCAGTAACTTGCCTTGACCTGATCTTGAAAGTTTGTCAGAATATATCAAAATGATGTAATGAGAGGCACGAAAAGGTTCATGTTTCTGGCCCTCTTCGTTTCTGCGGTATGTTGAGGAAACCTGAGGTGGAACACTTTCCAGGTGAACGGAGGTTAATGTATGTGTGTTTATCTGTGCTTAGGTGTTTTTCACTACTATCCTGGAATAGATGTGATAAAAGCATTACTGCATAGTGATGCCATAAACAATAGCACAATGAACACAACACTAGCACGGTGAGTGCCGTGATTTGACTATTACATTTCGTTTACCGATCTCCAAATTAACAGAGTTTATCGTGGCATGTATTTTGCCGAGAGCTTGGTGATACTTTCGCAATAGAAGGCAAAACTGACATTCAGGGCAACCGAGAAAATAGTTTGGTTTTGATTTAGGAAAACCTGAGAAAATAAACATCATTGGCACTAGCATGAACATGCAGCTAGCGTGTGGTAGTGCCACTTACTTTGTGATATTACCTGTGCAATGACAAAGAGATCACCACAACATGCTAACTCCCTGCGAAGAAACATGGCCTTGTCGTCATTCAAAAAGCAAACTCTGGCTAATGGAAGAAGATGCTCTCTAATTGAATTATCTACCGTGCCATCTTAGCAGGTCAATAAATAATATTTACTGGATATAGACTCTATTCGGTACAGGGCTGATGCATTCCCCCGCCCACGAGTTTTTTGCGAATTGCCTCAGAACGACTGCTTTGATCGTTCTAAAACGTTTCAGAACTCATTTATTGATCTTTTTAAGTATTCCCTGAAAACATGAGGGAAGTGCCTTTACAGTTCACCGACCTACAACCTGTGCTTTCTCCCTCAGATGTGTGTCCTGATGAAATAACGTTACGGCGAACGTTGTCATCAAAGAACAAGCGTTTCATCGTTTTACTGTGCTGATTCTCACTAAATCATAGGCATGGGTGCCAACCACTGTGGGACTTCGAAACTGTAGCCTTTACTTCGTCCAGGTTATCTCAGGTCGAAATAGTTAACTGAGGCCAAGACCCTTTTGGAACTGTTATCGATCTCAGAGGGGTCATCGTGCAATGGGAAAGGCGCATTTGCATAGAAACAATATTCTGAGTCCTTTCTCCTCAAAAGTTTGTCTGGGTTCCATAAAAGCATTCCATAGGTTACTTCCATAGGATACACGTTCAATGAAAATCGGAATCCACTGACATAACCTCTTTTGAGGTTGCTGGTAAGATCACGCACTGACCGAAGAGGCCAAACGGGATAATCAGTATTTCTAAAGAACCAATGTATACGCTGGGTTTCACATCGTCGCTCTAACACGTCAATTTCAGAGATGGCTTAGGGGTAGTTGGTATCCCCATACGCTGCCGACGATAACCAAATGGCAAATGTAGGTGAGGGTTGAAAGTACGGTTAAAAGCAATGAGGCCAGTGATATTCTTTGGGCAAAGGAGCATTACAGAATCGACAAAAGCCTTAAAAGATTCCATCCTACACCATTATCAGTCCTTTCTTTTAGTTCAAGCCCCATTCAAAAGCAGGTTAACTTCCATCATCTTCTATTTTAGTCGTTAAAGACTAACAGCAAAATAGGGCGTGTTTCTATGTGCTCCAATCCGTCCATCGTCATTTATATACCACCTGTTTCCACCCAGTCGTACCTTAAAAGGTGTTACTGTTTTAGAGCCGATGCTGTATTCGCCTCAGACCATATCACTGGCCTGTTGTCAAATGGTAAATCAGTGACAACATGAGTTAACACAGACAAATCTTTCCTTCAGCACCCAATCACTACTAACGTCATTACCTTTCTTCTTGTCCATGGTCCATGCTGGGTCGAGCAGCAGAGGCAAGAGCGCCACAACGATCCACAAACGCTTCATGTTTGCAATGCTGGACCGCTCAGGCTTCGCGCCACATTTATCCTGCGCCCGTGACACGTGTCACTCCTGACATGTGTCACCAGTGACATGTGTCACGCTCTGTCCGTCACGCTGCTAGACAGGCTGATCGGTCGGCTGTATGGGCGAATTTTGCACGTTTCACGCGAGTCACCGCTAAATGTCAGTCAAGCATAATGTCGGTTGACGCCCGTGTCACGCCCCCCTCCCCCCTCCCGACAGCTGCGTCGTCGGATGTTGGGGTCTGGTGATGTCGCACCATCGACCAGTATTTCAGCTCGCGCTCGACGACGTCTGGCAGTTGCTCGTCCATCAGTTAGTCCAGTCGCCGATAAGCGACGGTCAGACTGCAGTGGAACCCAAACTTCGGACGTTGTGAGAAAGCGGGAACAAAACCTCAGCGCGTCTTCGTTCGACTACAGCCGCAGACGTCCACGTTATTTGCACTTTTAAATGCTCATATGGTCTAACTTGTTCTGTCATGGAACTGCCCGTATGGCCCGCCCGTGCCCGCCCACGTCGCGAGTAGCCGGCCAACGTTACCTAAGCTGGTCACGGCACCTGCGACCTGCCCGTGTTGCGCTGGGGTCCCTTGCACCGGAAAAAGAGTGTGTGTTCTTTTCTCTTAACCTACGTCGTTGTCTTTCACCCACGTTGTATTTTTACGCACCTGGGAAAAAGTACGTCGGAAGTTACGTTACTTTCCTTGATTTTTCTTTCACCTCGGCAGAAACGTAGCAGTTAAAGGTTCAGTTACCGCGTAACGTTTGTATTCGTGGCGTAAAATTTCACCCCAGTCCTAAAATAGTCGGGACTGTCGTAGATTCTCATCTTGTCTTCGCAACCAAAAGTCTTTACGGTTAACACGTTGGAGGGAAGTGTTTTTTTTCTGTGACATTCACGAATTTACTTTCTGATGGCAATTTTGAGGAGGATTTGATGAGGAAAAGACGAGACGGTCGCAATCAAAACATTTGTCGGCCCAGGATGAACATGGAGTGGGAGTGGCCTGGATCTTTAAACTGCGATATTTGGAAAGTTTCAGAGGCATAGGAGCATCCAGAAAAGGGAGGAGGGATGTGAATAAAAACCCTTTTTCCTATGTGGCTAATGTTGAATTTTCCAAAAAGTTGGGTGGGGGCATGGCCCTCTGGGCCCATGTTGCCACGCCGATGAACAGTTAGGTATTAGTTCTTTCATTTGGATGCGTAAACGAGGATTTCTTCACATTTTTATGTGCTTTATACGCTTAACTTAAAAACTTAATGTTTTTATGTATGAATTGGCATAGGATACGAATACCCATGCACTGAAATGCGCATAAACATTTGGGGTGTCGATGACGCTAAATGGCATAAGGTGAGATTCTGGGCATTAGGGCGTGGGAGGGGTCACATAGGATTTCGGACCGAATTTTTCCAGTCATTGCCATGGATTTAATGTCCTTCCTATGACCCCGGGATCGCCAATCATGTTCGTTGGGGTTGGCGGTTGGCAATATGTCTCACGCTATGTAATTACCAGCACTCATGGAAATTGAAAAAACCTGATTGGGATTGGTGCTACTGAAGTTTCTGACCTTTGACTGCCACCGTCTCCACGACCTTGAATTTATCATCAACAGCATAGTGCCACCAGCTGTAGTCATGTTGCCCAAGGTCGCAAGCAAGCCAAGTGATGTGAGAGAGGGGGTGGGGTTAGAGCGGGATAGCACTGTTTTCGAATCCGGTATTGTTTTTACTATGGAAGCACATTCAGTTTGTGTCACATGCCAAAGATGAATCGGCATTCCCGCCACCTCCTGCCTTCCTGTCGTCCCAGGTGCGTCGCCATGGCAACATCTTAACGCCAGCCGGCCTGGTGTTTGTTAAGTCCCTCTAAGTCCAAGTAAAACCGTCCGCCCAAAGTGTCGTCTGGCATGACGTCACAGGCGGCATGCCACCGTTTATCCAACATGTAGGCATTCAGGCACAAAGCCAGGGGGATCCCCCAAGGCAATCGATCTACACGAGATATTAAGCGATTTTGTAGGGATACGGAATCAGGCACGTAGCCAGGAATGTCAAGTTCTGGGGGGATGTCAAATTCTGTCGTATATCACGGGCATATGACGAAGTTTACAGAAAAAGCAGTAATTTTGCGTAACTAGCCTCATATTTAACCCACAGGAATACCCATAGGACATATCATGATATTCACAGGAATATAATGTTGTACTGGTTCTTGTGATGGTTTCCCATGCTTAAATTTTCCGAAAATTCATTAATTACCAATCAACACAACTGATGGAGCTTTATTCGCGAGGCCTGTTTATTTCCAAAATATGCTATTTTTTCAAACTTTCTGAGGTTCCTGGTATTACTTACGTCCGTGCAAGCCAGTTCTGCCATTTTCTACCAATTCTGAGTAATTCATCGTCGATTTTGACGGAGTAAAATCAATAAAGTTTACATGGATAGGCTCTTTTCGCGAAAACAAACGAACCCTAAAATTAGTTCTCGTCAATTTGTTACCACATACGGCTGCGGCGCACGCCAACAGCTGGCGCGAGAATTGCCGTGTCTTTAACTCAATGTTTCGGCGTATATGTTGAACAAATCTGGGAAATTAGACGTGTATCGGCATCCGCGGACCTTTATTTGTTCGCTGGTGCCTTTACCTATGCGTTTTTAGTCATAGCCCTTGAGATTCAGGCCATTTCTCGGTCTCATGCAGCCGGCCATGAAAAAACATATATAGGGCATAAATTGTTTACATATTATCTAAAACTAAAAAAATGAGACCAGTTTCGAACTCTACTCGTTACAAGCTTTCGAACAGTATGCTTATTTTCTATCGTGCGACCAACCGTTCGTGAGTTAGAGGGGGGCGGCCAACTGCCCCGTCCCCAGTCGCGTATGTTCGAAACCGACCGACGGTCGTGCGCGGGTAATATTGTTTCAAGGTCCTCACAGAATGCGCCCGAGTGGCCTGGGCTCATTTCGTCACTGAATTGTGGTCTTGACCTCGCCTCGGGGCCTCGGCGTCCATGCGGAAACGGGTCTGGTTGGTTAGTGGGTCAGTTGACGGCATTTTGGATCAAATGTGGAGATTTGTATCGTTATGTTCTATCGCAAACTCATTACCCATGTGTGATATGTTAGCGGAATGGTAAGGTGCTTGGTTCTCATGCAAGTGAGACGGGTACGATTACCGGCTATAGATGCGATATTTATTTGTTGGCATGTGCCTTTTCTTCCCGAGCTTATCCCTCTCCCTCATTGGTCGGCTGACCCCTTGCCACGTGACCCTAAGCTGACCTCAGTAGCGGGTCGGTGAGCGATGGGCAGTCGGCCTCCAGACTCGCTCACGTGCGCCATGACTCAGGGCTATTCTCTGAGGCGCACTCCTTTTCCTTTCCTGACATCTCCTCGCACATTCTTTTCTCATTTTGTCTTCTTGCCGGCGGAGACATGTAAGCCACAGATCTGTTTGTGACAAGCCGAGTTGCTCCGTCATTTAGATGTATTTCTGTTGGTCTGATCGACTGAGAGCAATTAATAGAGGGCTCATTTCTTGGGTCCAGAGGGTGTTTTTTGCTTTGCTTTTTGATAAGGTCCTGAGGCGGACGGCGACGGACGAGGGTAACAGTATCTCCAGGGGACCGCAGTCCCCCACCCAATGGCTGAGATTTAACAAGCGCACTGGTCTTGTGCCACCCCCCCCCCCCACCTCTTTTTCCTAAATATCTCGAAAACAGATTAGAGCTGTTTTCTGCTACTTTGTGGCATTTATGGCAATTGAATCACTCGTCAAATGACGCAAAAAATCGGGAATCGGCCGGAATTTTTTCAAGTTTTCAGAATTAAAGTCAGGCAAACATGACGAAAGCGACGGTTGTCGCTGACAAATGGGAGCTTTGTGAAAGAACCAGCGTTCTACTTAAGACTACCGTGTGAACACAATCCGGCGATGTCATTCGGGTATAAGTGATGGATGTACCAAGACCATAGCCAGGGTCAATAAGAGTCAAGGTCATCTAAGGCCAAGACCAAGCAGTTGGTGACGTGATCCAGATTTGCTTTGCAACATGTCAGTATGTATGACATATGCATTCAAAGACCCTAATAAAAACACGTGTGAGCACATGGATACGCGTACCTATATACCAGAGTCATTTCAGGTCAAGGTCATCAAAGGTCAAGGGCAACTTTTTGGTGACCTAGTTCAGATTTGCTTTGCAATTTGTCGGTTTTATGAAATATGCATTCAAAGACCCTATTAAAACACGTTTGGGACATTGATACTCACATGTATATAAATATACACATATGCACACATACGTAAATATGAACGCTGGAAGTGACCAAATGTACCGATTTTGGCTACCTTCACTGCCAAAAGATACATGTTGCACCCTCATTTACTCCCAGACTGTCCCGTGTTTTTCGAAATCTGATCTGCAAAAGATGAAAAAATGACGCGATAGGTCAATGACCTGACATGACCTCGGCCCAAAACCCTCAGTGAAGACGTCAAATGAGCCGAAATTGTTGTATGCCACGTTTCAACGACCAAACGAACACCCTTTTCCCGTTTTGTTGGAAAAGTTGTACAAAATGGCCTATACGGGTCCAGAGTGCCCAAGGTTGACCTTTTTGACCCCTTTTGACCTTGAAGATATCAACCTAGGGCCATGAAAATTGCACACAATGTATATCGTTATAGCTTCACCTTGCCCACAAAATTCCATACTTCTTGCTTCTTCCGTTTCTGAGATCGAAGGAGGACACTTTTAGACCCCATTCCAGTGCGCGTTAGTTCGAAACCCCCTTCCAATGTGGGGATAACATACGCGTTTGAGCGACGCTTGAAAAGAAAGGTATTGAAAGCACATTTTGTTCGCCAGTCATTTTTTGGAATCCTCTGTTTAGGCTCTCGAATACCGAGGTCATTCGTGTCGCAACCAGGCAAGCAGGTTATCATGTGGGACGGCGCAACGTCATTATTACCCGAGCACGTACCGAGACCGGAGGTGGGTTTCGCACTTGTTACAACTAAAGGCGGTCCATAGACAGCGGGGCCATGACTTCTTTTGTTACGACTCTGAACAGAGGAACCTGAAATTTGTCAGGGAAGCTAAGTTGTCCGGCTACAAAGACAGTTACAAATGTGTGGGCCCATTGGGCTTGGCCCCTTAAGTCTCGGATCGAAATTACATGAAACTTTATTTTTTGAACGAAATCCAGTTCATATAAGTCCAACGCATACGTAATTGCTCGAGTTGCTACCTAAAGGCCCAGCCACTATGTTTTTCGCACCGTTGGCATGGAACTTGGACCCATGAAACTGTTTTAGAGAGCCAAAGGAGGCAAAAGGTCCTGTCTTAAACAACGACCTTTGCCTATCCTATCCAAAGCCTCCCGGGTTATTTTCGGCAGTGGGAAATTTGACCAAGTGTCTGATCTGCAGACAACAGTGGAGAGGCTGCCAGCCCCCGACCTCGTCTGGTACCTCACGCTCATGATCGTCCATAGAACACTGCGGTGAGGCGAGCCGGAAACGCTCTCTTCTTACAACTGACTGTTCGCTGTTCGCTGTTTCACAGAAACAGCGATGCGCCAGGAACCACCGGATGCGCCAGGATGGTCTGCTGCACATGGTAAGCTGTGGCACGACGTGTGTCCGGCGGCGGCTTGCGGTTCGAGCGGCGCTCAACAACACCGTTCCGGCAGTTTTGGCGGAGCGCTCGGTGACGACTTTTGGTCCGGCGCTCAAACATTGTTTGTTTGAGATGTACACACAAGTGTGAGATGAAAGGTTGTTACGATAGTGTCGTGTCAAGGAGTTTGCTTTGTCGCATGGACATGAGCTTCTAGTGTGCCCTTAGCGCCATGTTGTCCTCGTTTTCAGCTTTTGACGCTGGGCATTTTAGCCTCGCGTGTGACCGTGGGTCGCCCAAAGAACGCTCAATACCATAAAATACAATATATGCCTGTCAGCTCAGGCAAACGTGCTTATAAACTTAACTGTCGCCTTCCTCAAAAGTCAGCAATTGGATCTGTCTATGACAAAGGCCTCTTCCTTCTTACATGCGTGTGTGATGTATCAGTGCCATGGTACCACGAAATGTAATGCACTAATCATTGATCAGGCACCAATATCAGGCACATACTTTCATGATCAAGTTTTTGACCACATGTGCAGTTTTCGCCATGACTGATTCCACTTTTTCGATCGTTTACGTTACCATCAGATCATTATCTACTATCATTTAAGTTATGTGCTAGGCAAATGCTTCAATGTAGCTTTAACAAAGAATGCTATCTTTATTTTAGATCAGATGTATGTTCCGTCATCTATGAGAATCTATATGCCATCACAGATCACAAAACAGAAAACACAATGATATTTACACCCATGTCCGAAGAGTCAAAATCGGCAGAGGCAGACAGACAACATGGCAGCGCACTTGTGTGATCCGTGTGGATGTGCATATTTATGCACATTTTATACATGACTTTTCTATATATGCGTGTATTTTTCAAAGTACACTTCTCAGAAGCAGGTAGTCTGAACAACTAATGTGTAATGTCCAGTCCAGTTTTAACATTACGTCATGCGTTGAGTTGATGTAAGGGTATGCTAATGTTTGTATCAAGTTCCGTCAGTACGATAATTAAGTTTGCATTTCGTTGCCGCTTTGCCAGTTGCCTTCGCCTCTCCACCAGCTGTTTGTCTGTGGTGGTCAGTAGTGTCAGGGTAGACCCAAACTGAGACGCACTTGCCGAAGCGCGCACACCGTTTTGCTGGAAAAGTGGAAGTAATGTGCACAGCGACAGTAAACGGCCAAACGGCGCTCCGAACTACACACGTGGGCATCGAGGGAGGCCGTTTGTGCGCAGTGCTGGCCAGTGCGCACTTCACTTTTAAGGCAGCCTTATTTGCCATGCAGTGGAATGTGCGAGGTTTTAGAGCTAATGTGACTGCCCTGCAGCGACTGCTGTTCTGTATGAGCGCCGCTGTAGCCTGCCTGTAGGAGACCAAACTCTCCCCAGAGGGGGCGAAGCAGACTGTGAAATGTTACAACCTGTTTCAAACTGACGTCACTTCTGACACAGTGGCTCACGGTGGCGTCGCTGTCCTCGTTCACTACAGCATTCCATGTACAAAGGTAGCCCTCCGAACTGAGCTACAGGCAGTCGAAGGTGACTGTAGACCTCGATGTGGCCCGTCCCACCGTCTGTTCGATTTAACTGCCGCCGGCTGTAAACCTACCTGATGCCGAGCTTGGAACGTTTATTGGCCAGCTGCCGTCTCCTTTCTTGATGCTCGGTGACTTCAACGCACGCAACTCGTGGGGTAGCGACCACACAACTCAAAACGGAAGAACGTTCGAGTCTGTTCTTAATATGACCAATCTCTGTGCTGTGCGTTACACACTGGTGCTCAAACGCAGCATATATCGCTTCCGTCTGGCAACACGTCCGCACTCGACCTTTCTGTTTGTACGCCGACTCTGACTGGCATGTTTTCGTGGGAGGTAAAGCGGCCTGTGTGGAAGTGATCACTTCCCCATATGGCTTCGACTGAACGTGGCCCGCCCAGGTGCTAAGCCGGCTCGATGATACCACCGCCGAGCTGGCTGACCGATATTCGCGACCGAGTGCAATGTCGATTTGCACCCTATGGCCAGGGACACGGCCACATCACTGATGGGAGAGGTGAATTTAACGATACTTTCTGCTGCCAGAACCGCAATACCTCGCACGTCCACCAGGCCCCGTGGAATCCCGGTGCCATGGTGAATGAGCACTGCTAGGCCGCTGCTGTGCGAAAGAAGAGGGCATTTAAGAGATTTTGCCGTTCTCCGATGACACCCAACCTTACACTGTTCAAGCGCGCTAAGTCACAGGCCAGAAAGACCTTACGGGAGGCGAAGCGAGAATCGTGGCAAGCCTACTTTAGCGGCATCAACCGTTCTACACCCTTGGCACAGGCGTGGGACCGTATCAAACGTATTTCTGGCAGATGCCCATCCACGCCTGTGCCGGTGCTCAGTGTGGGTGGCTGCGTGGTCATAAACACGGTGGAGGTGGCCAACGCTCTCGGCCGCGCATTTTCTGAGCGGTCCAAACTGGGCTCATTATGCACGGCATTCGCACGCCACAAGAGTCTTTGTGAACAACGTCGCGTGAACTTCGAAATGAACAATGGTGAAACTTACAATGTCAAGTTCTCCATGGACGAATTAGCGGCGGCCATTAGAAATGCCAGAAACGTTGCCCCAGGGCCCGATGACGTTACCAATGACACATTAAAACACCTTTCGACAACGTCCCTGCAGTCGTTGTTGGATGTTTTCAACTTTATATGGGAAACCGACTCCTTCCCGACGCATTGGAGAGAATCTGTCATTGTTCCAATCCCAAAGCCGAACAAGGAGGGCTCGGGTCCTCTTCAACACAGACCCGTCTCTCTTACTTCGTGTATGTGTAAGGTTTTGGAAAAAAAATGATAAGCACCAGGTTGATGTGGTTCCTAGAATCGGAAGGTTTGGTCTCTGACACACAGTGTGGTTACAGGAAAAACCGATGCGCTGTGGATCACCTGGACATCCTTGACACGGCAGTCAGGCGGGCCTTTAAACAGAAACAACACGTTTTAGCTGTGTTTTTTTTTACATCGAAGGGGCATTTGACACGACTTGGCGACACGGCATTTTGACGAAGCTGCACAAAGGCGATGCGCGTGGCCACATGGGCTAGTTTTTAGCTTACTTTCTCCATGACCTTTCCTTTAAGGTTAGACTGTGCGGTACGTATTCGGGGCGTTTTTCACAAGAAAAAATGTTCCACAGGGTGGAATATTGAGCGTGGAGCTCTTTGCTCTAAGGGTGAACGACATAGGTGACTCGCTGCCGGACTACGTTAGCCAGCTCCTATTCGTCGATGACTTCGCCATCTGGGTGACTGCATCTACGTCAACCTCAGCGGGACGTTAGATCCAGCTCTGTTTGGACAAGATAGCCAAGTGGGGCACAATAAATGACTACATTTTCCACGTCCAAGACGATTTGTATGCACTTTTGCAGCAGAAGGAGAACCTGCACTGATCCTCAGGTGATGATGTGCTATAACATTATACCGGTGGTGGATAATGCTAGGTTTCTTGGTGTCGTCCTCGGTCGTCAACTTCTATACCTGGACCACCTGAAGAGCCTTCGTATGAAGTATTTTAAAGCCATGGACATAATGAAACTGATATCATGCACGACGTATGGGGGAGATCAAAGGACGATGCCGATGCTGCAACGCACACTTAAACGTTCGAAAATAGACCAGCATGCGTTGCGTATTATTCCACCCGGGAGTTACACAAAAAGCTTCTCGATAGCGTACACCATCATGTTACTGGCATTTCCACGGGTGTTTTCCGCACGTCCCCTATACCAAGCCTCCTTGTCGACGCGAGCGAACCGCCTCTGAGTCTGAGACGAAGGATGTTGGCTTTGCGGTATGCGATGAGAAACCCTAAAGTCCAACTTCTATTGAGAAATCAAAATTTATTCTCCCAATAGGCGCTTATTACCATGTATATCAACTTCTTAATTAGATAGGGCATGTGACCAGAGCAAAATGGCCGCAGTAGCCGTAGCGCTGTATAAGACCCAATCATCGACCAATTACTTTTGACCAGGTAACAAACACAAGCCAGCGGTAAAAAAAAAGAAAAAAACACAAAGGTCAGAGTCAAATAGTCTGATCACAAAAGGTCCATCAGCGTAACTGGAAAAACAAAGATCATTAAACAGATCATTCTGTAGCACTTCCGGGGCCCGATGGGGTACCTGTCCCCCTTGTCGGCCCCCCTTCCAGCCGTGGGGGGCTCAGGGCGCTCGGGTCTATCACCTCGTGCGACAGTACTCCCACCAACAGAGCCGGAGACGGGCGACATCTACATCCTGTTCCACCTGGCTACTCCCATGAAAAAGAACGATTCCGGGCTTAAAAGTGCCCTCGACATCGCTCTGGGGCCGGCAGCCTTTGCACACGTCCGGTCCAGGACTGTCTTGGTCAAGACCACAAACCAATCACAGACTCGGCGCGCCCTGGCCATAACAATGTTGTATGGCCCCGTGGGGAGACCGGAACTGGCTGACCACCCTAATACTGTTTAGGGCTAGATCTAGACTCATGACCTGGATGACCTCTACTCCGGGAGGCTCCTCACCGACTGAGCACCCAAGGGGGTGTGCGGGTTCACTACACCTCTGCGCCCAGGAGAAGAGCCGGACCCGGTCATCTTGGTCCGGTTCCGTGGACAAGACCTGCCTTACCATCTTTTTGCAGGGTACCTGAGGACCAGGTCCGACCAGTTTGTTACCCTTCCTCGGCGGTGCGGCCACTGCCAAAAGTACGGGCACACCGTTCGGTTCTGCCGCAGCAGAGCAGAAACGCCTTCTGTGGAAGCAGAAACGCCTTCTGTGGTTTCTGCTTCCAGCAGCACTTCGCAACGGAGTGCACTGAGCAGTCCCCCCCCCCCCTCTCCTTATACGCCGGCTGCGGCGAAGGCCACCCTGTGCGGTTCCGCCAGTGCCCTACTTAGGCCTACAACGCAAAGGTCCTGAAGGACGAGGCTCTGGCCGAGCCACGGTACCGGTCTGTCTCCGCTGCCGCCGTCCCTCCAATTCCCGCCCAAGCATGGCCTTCTCCGGGCGAGGTCTTGGTCCCCTCTCAAGGTGAAAGATCGGCTCCGGTTCCCTTTCCCGGCCCCGATGCCGGCCCAACCAATAGTTGCGTCCCAGGCCCACGCCGCGAACCGTCCCCCTGTTTCGGGATCTGGGGCCCCCTCCGGCCTACGCAGTGGCTCGTGGTCCCCGGCTTCAGAGTCGGGGGCCTCCCAGGCGGCCTCCAGGCCGTCTCCCCGTCCCCAAGGCCAGTCTCCCCCTCCGGGATTAAAGGGTTATTTAATCCGCGCTCGACCGGGCCTCAAAGCGCCCTTCGTCACGTCCGGGGGGGGGGCGCATATCCGCCCCTTCAGGATCTCGGGGTGAGTGCGTCTGACAGAAAAAAACGAAATACAGGCAGACAATTCATCAAAGCAAGTCGAATGACCACAAGTTTTTCAAACTTGGGTCAGTATTGAGGACATCCGAGATCATGACATGGCAGACTGAGCTGGAGTGGAAGGAAGATGAATAAGATGTATGTGATTTGTTCTTAAAGCTGCGCATTTTCCACACAAGGTGTATTACTCAGCATCAGAACGTAAACAGAAAAAAACTAGAATGGTATTACACTACCAACTTAACATGGCATGGACTAAATTAATTATTTGTTGCTTGATTCATATAAATTTTATTTTCCCTTCAAATTTGTCAGTCTTTCCTAACTGATTGGATACAGACGGATTCGTCCCTGGGTACAGATATCGTCTGGATATGGTGCCACAGATTTGGATTGGATCAAATTGTAAAAAAAAGAACAGTCCTATGTTATGCTGTGCTAATAAGGTCACACCGACTGAGTGAAATGAATGAGTCCCAGTGGAAATAACCTGAGCAATGGTGGCCATTTTCCTCTGTATTTCTGTATTCGTTCATATGGGCTCCTCCACACAGTGGCTATTAGGGCCCATTCAATACAATATAAGGGCATAAAACGCACCTCGCATTACAAAACATTCCCCTCCCCCCACCCATCACCCTCACCGTGCCACCAGCCCGACGCCACAGCCATCACCCTCACCGTGCCAACAGCTCCGACTTAGGTGGGCGCAGTTCTGAGGCACTCTAATAACTGCGGCCACGAGGTGTCCCCTGTGACGTGCCGGGGCAGCCTGTTCCAGGCGGCAGCGAGTCTGCATGAAAAGAGCCGCTGCGTGGCAGTGGACGGACGCGCAGCAGGTGAGGGACGGCGGCGCCAGCGGCGGCAGCGCGTGTTTGACGCTCCGACGCAGCGCTACGAGGGCGAAACATGCACAGCCGTGAAGCAGGGGCGGCGGAGACATGCAGCCCGCGGTACACGTTTACTGCGTCACGGTGCCCCATCGGCTGCCTTATGCTGAGCCGGCCAAAAGCGGTGAGGCTGGGAGCGACGTGTTCGTGGCGGCGCAGACCGGCGACCAGTCTGACCGCGAAGTGGGTGGTCTGATGTAGGCGGTTAAGGCGGCAGGCGGCAGCTCCACGGCAGACTGACGAACAGTACTGGAGGCGGGGTGAGACATGGGTCTGGACAAGGATTTTTAGGATGTCTGGGGCCAGGTGAGGGCGAATTTTGAAAAGGGATATGAGGATTACATGGGGCTGCGGAAGACATGTTGTTCCCAGCACCGGGTCTGGTCGAGGAAAACACCCAGTACCTTAATATATTTTTGAGGCCGAATATCGACGTCATTAACCCGGACACCGAACTGTGAAGCTTTGACGACAGAATTTTGAGTTCCAAGAAGAGTAAAACAAGTTTTCCTGCCTTTATTTCAAGGCTATTATATGAATTTCCTCCGCTGCATTATTAATTACCGAGTAGTTGACATGACTCATGCGTGGTTTTAGAAGCCCGGAAATGTGCAGAATTGAACATCATTCGCTGACACTTTGCAAATATTTTCTCCGGGACGTTATTTCAGCCCTCAGTGGGGCCCGCTCCTGGCTGCAAAACTATCCTGAACAGCATTTCAGTTCACGTGCAAATATTCGTCAGCCAATTGGATGTCTGATTTCCTGGAAGCGTGACATTGTGCTGAGCATAAGATTCACGAACCTGTTGGTGCAGCTCTGCCTCGCGTCGCGCCCACCCTCCGTCGCCGCTTATATAATGGGAAAATATCGCAATGCTGACCTTGCTGGCTTTTTGGGTTTTCCAGTGTTTATCCCTCGCCAGACCGGAGGGATTTTCACTCGCACCGATGACAAGGGGGAGGGGGCGGTAGGCCTTTTTGCATTGCCTTGCCATTTGGCCCCTAATTGGGCAAGCGTCACGAGCCAAAAAGCAATCGCCTACGGAATGCCTAAGGAATCCAACTGCAACCCGTTCAGCTCCATCGTGTTAACCAGTGACCTTTTAGGTCACACCAAACTTTATTCTTGGGAATTATTAGTCGATTTTCTGGAGATAGTAGGGCGAAATATGTCTAAAATCGTTTCCTTTATGATTTCCAGTCTCAAAAATTAACGTAGCAATGTTCTAAGATCAAAAAGGCAAGTTCAGGTCATTGACCGTGTTTGACCTTGAAAACGCCATTAACCTATTTAAAGTGATGTGTTCGCATATGAATCGCTCTGCAAGCCTTCAGTAACACATCAAAGGTCGGTGACCTGATATTACCTGGGATCACTTTTTCAAATTATGTACATTGAATGTATTGTCAGATATGCCCCATTTCACGGCGTTGTCGTGCACAATATTGCCGTGGTCCCGGAGAAATTGCGGGGGGGGGCACCCACCTTTTTCCTCGTCCGGCGAGGGTTACTGTGTGCATGAAACGAAGGTCCCGGATCAAATGACAAATCGCCATGCGAATGAGAAACACCTTATCTGGAAAGCAAAAAAGTTCGTAGAACAAAAAAATGGATATCTAAATTCGTCCTTGTTGGTCCTAGTTGGTCATTCCATTCACAAGACAAGACAGTTCTTTGTTACCGTCCTCAAGTTAGCTTTGGTTACTTGTTTGTTTGTGAATTAGGACACACAGCCTCTTGGCTCAGGTGTCCAGGTTCTCGTGTCAAGTCGTGTGTCTCATCAGGCGTCAGTCAGTCGTCTGCCAAATTGTTTTTGGGAATTATAGACAATTCAGGCCGTTTAAAAACCAACATCCTGAACAGCATGGCATGCTATTAGTTTAAATATCAAAACATCAGCATGTTATTTCTATGCAAGCACATTTCCTCGAGGAAATCTTGATCTGTTCAAAACGCCAAAACACGAAGAGATGAACTCGGTTGGCATCGTCCATGTATAATCTGCGTGATAAAAGAAACTCTTCCGAGCAGTCGCTGCATTATTTCCAATTATCTTTTCAATGTCCTCATTGGACATTTTTTTACGTTGTGAACTGTGCGACAGTCAAAATTCACTGCCGTGATTCAACGCGATAGTAAGGACTCACTGCCGTGTGACAGTCAGACAGTCCTTACTATCGCGTGTATCACTGCCGTGTGACAGTTTACCGTGTGACAGTCAGACAGTCCTTACTATCGCGTGTATCACTGCCGTGTGACAGTTTACCGTGTGACAGTCAGAACTCAAAGCCGTGATTCATTGTATAACAGGACCCACGGCCGTAATTGAGTTTGTGACAGTCAGAATTCACGGTCGTGACTCACTGTGCAACAGTCTGTACTCGCCTTAACCCGCGACAATCCCGCGAGCACGTGGCCCAGACTCAGGTTATGGACCGCCAGGCGTTCTCCACCCGACCAGAAGAGCAGGCACTTAAGCCGCCAGAAATGGCCTCGCCGCTCTCGCCGCTCCGTGACGCTTCAGGTGGCTTTGAAGCCGCCAGGCCGGTCACCGGCAGGCAGCAGCTTGAGGGTACGCCGCCGCCGCCGGAATTTTTTGCAGATGTCTGCGGTCGGGCCGGGACCCCTTCGCCAGCCGGACCGGTCAGCCATCACTCGTGGGATCCGGTCGCCGCAGCCGTCCTCCTCCGTCCACGGCCGCCAGGCGGCAGCACAGGCGCCGGAGGCTGCTGACTCGTCTGCCCGGACGTTTCCGGCTTACTGGAGCCGGTTTGGGCGTCTGCTGCCCGCCGGACGAGGAACCGACGCCGCTGCGGGCCCGACAGCTGGGGCTGGACAAGGCTGCGGCACCGGCCCAGGTGTGGGAACGAGGAACAGCCATAACGCTTAGAAGCCACTGCTGAGGACATTTTAACGTGCTACGGAGACCGTTTTAGTGTTTACAGAGAACGTGATTCCTGCAGAAAATGGTCGCATAACAGATTCCTTGGTCTCCACGAAATCGTGGAGCAGTCTAGGATGAACCGAGGTCTACGCTCGTCTCTGTTCGTCGCTCTATCATTCCAGATTTGGGAACGGCTGGGAAAGGGTCATACCCGCTGCACTTGGTAACCACTCCCCTGTGTCAAGTGGTCTACAGTCTACCCTAAATAAATAAAATGACTGTTTTCAGCTACTTCAGTTTCTGACATGTATCTGCCCTGGTTTTGGTTCATTCCTCGTTTGCCAGCTGTGTCATGTTACCCCTCACAATGACGAGAGAGTAAATATCCCCCGGCCTTTTTTCAATGACTTCTGATCCAGGCAAGGTAGCCTCGCGAAACTTTCAGTACCTTCTTCTTTAGTCATTCCACACATATCTTGAACATTTAAGATATCAGTTACGCTCGGTCAATGATCTAGAGACCCTTTAGCCAGGTCGTGTCGGGCTAAAACGTCGATGAAGGCAGCATGCAATAGTGATGAGTTCTTTTGTGGTTGACCTGAAATCCTTATTTGGGATCCGACCTAGGTCACTGACCCATGCTACCCTTCAGGTCTAGAACCGCGTAATGAACGGTGTGGCATCGGTTTTTCTTCATTTACATTTTTTTCATATTTTTCCAGCCGCCTCACCTTCAAATGACATTTTGAGTCCAGAGGTCACAGTTAGTCACTTACTTAAGCTGACCTCCAGCTCTGGAATTTTGATCCTGGAATAGCGTCCCAAGATCGTTTCTTTTGGCTTTGTCAACTTGTTATGCCATTCCAGCTGCCCTACCTACAAACTGCATTTTCCTTCCCTAGGTCACCATGGTTTACTGACCTAGGTTGACCTTTAGTTGTTGTTTTTGCCTAACTAGGTCTTTGGTAGTAACCGTTTTAGTGATAATTTTCCGGTTTCACATCTTTTCCTTTTTTCTTTTTCACATATTTCCAGTTCTTTCAACTTTAAATAGTATTTGGGCATAAAGGCCACCTGCGACGGTGACCTAGGTTGACCTGGAAAGCTTTTAGTTGGAACCAGTTGGACTAGCCGACAACAAATCGTGTAAGTTAAACCTCGAAATGATCAAGAAAGGGCGCATAAATTACGAAGTCGTATATCCGAAAGGGAAACTGTTCTAGTGACCTCAGTTCACCCGAATCAGCCACCATATATATTTATATGTTCCTTGATTGCATCATCTCAGATGCATAGGTAATGCATTCTCGAAGCTCAAAACGACACCGATTTTCGGGCATGCCAGGTGTAAATTAGGAAGAATGTGTGATGACCTACTGCGACCTCAACATCGATCTCACACATAAAAGTAGCCTCAGTAAATCTTGCCAAGAAGCAGGGGAGCTATCGAGTTCCGCTTTGCTGACCTCTTTATCCGTTTCAGGCAGAAGATAGCAGGACGCAGGTACCTACCCCTCGTCAGCTGCAAGGTGGCGCAGGGCCCCGTTGGTACGGGGTTAACGTATCATACGTCTTTTTTAACAACCGTTTCGTTTTTATTCCCATCACTGGTACAATGGAAAAAGACACTTTATCACTGTCTGCCGATCCTGCCGTCACTGAAAAGATACTTGGAACCCACAGCGTACTGGTAAAACCCACGTTTTCCGTCTAGAGAATGACGTATGTACATATGGTCGGCAGATGAAGAATAGTTCTACTGTATCTTGTACTAAAAAAAAAAAAACGGAGCAGGTCACCACAGCTGTAGTGCTTCGTTTCTGACACGCATGAGCTTGCATGATGCATGACCAGACGTAAAACTTCCTATTGGCAACTACTGTGAAACTACCCGCACACATTCATGAACTGCCATGCAGTATCTTGGACATATTTTATCTTCAGCTTTAAGCAGAAGTATTTTCTACATCAGGAAGATCAGGTCGAATCTGCCGTCTTGACGTGGCTAATCTCTTCAGGCGTCTTCAGATTTCATCGTTTTAGTAGTATGGGTATCCTCCATAGTGGCCGTAAATTGGTGATCGGATGAAATACGGTTGGTAGGAGTAATAGCGGTAACTAGGGATGTATGGCACTACGTAGACGCTCCTCCTAAAGCTGAAACGAAAGAGGATATAATTACTGACTGCGGGCCAAAACATGAAGTATCCAAGTTTATGGCAGAGGTCAAGGCAGATGAATTATTGTTTTATCTTGTCTTAAAATGAAAAACGTCGCAGTCACGTTCTGGTTGCCATAGCCATGGGGACTTGCATGTACCACAGAGTGAAGTCATGACTAATGACTAAAGTCATGACTAACTAAAACTTCGGTTTATCGCTGTAGATTTTCTACAAAAATTTCACTTCCTTAATCTGGAATAAATTCTGTGCTATGCACAAGTCTCAGCACAAACTTTGAACCCTACACCCGCAAGCACAATGCCAGGCCAATGGCATGTTTTTTGGCGAACTAAGTGAAACGTATCGGTATGAACAGCACGTTGGTGCCATGGTCAGGGCAGCCCTTTATTGGCCTGTTACCAGCAGTTCTGCAGGCCGAAAAACTAACGTCAAGGAAGCTCGACCCTTCCTGCCGGGGCGGGGCGACCACTAACTGAGCGACCGAATGCGACTTAAAATTCAGCCAGCATGGCTGTCATCTGATGCAATGCAACTTTCAGAACAAAAATAAGTCGCCAAAATCAGAATCGCCTTCTTAAGTAACAAATCGTTCAAAGTTGCAGCTGTTAAGTAACAAATCGCTCGCAGTTGCAGCATGACTAACAAGTCGGTGATAACAAGCCTTGCTCTGCTACGTAGGTTCTGTGGATTATTTTTCCAATTTCTCGCACTGACCACATAAGCTATGCACCATGCACGATGTACAGAACAGCTGTGAGGTATTAATGGTGTTAATGTCGAATAGAGGGTAATCAACAGACAACACATTCACTCGAAAAAGGAGTATCCAATATTTTTCTTTTAACAACTGTCCCAAGCGTTCCCAGGAGTCCTTCAGAGCAACGCACAGCGTTGCAGTTCTTTGGAATCGTACCCGAAAGTTTCCTGAGCTTCAAGGTCGGCACTCTCTTCAGTTTCCTTAACTTCGGTTTCCTTGACTTCAGCCTTTTCTGAGTCGTCCATGGCCCAGGCGGCGGCCAGGGCCAGACTGATCAGGCACAGCACGAACAGCTGAAACAGAGCAGCATATGACGCTGGGCTGACCTCCAGACTTTCGCCTTATTCCGAACCAAATCGGAGCAACTCTTAAACGGTCCAGGAATTTAGCACTTTTCTAATGAGCAAGAATCCGGGTCGATTCAGTCATAACCGGCAGTGGGCCAGAATCAACAATGAATCTCATCTTTGTCCGAAAAATCGGCCGCGAATGGATTGACTAGAAATCTCACAGAGAACAATGACAATTAAAAACAAGTTCCATTTTTACTTTCTTTTACATTTCTTTGTTGTTTGTAACCGCCCGCAACGAGCGCCTACCGGTACGAGAAGGTTCGAAGTGATGTGGGCACCGGCATGCAAAGAAAAACTACCTAGGATTCGGCGGCATGATTCCAGGTACATCCTACGTGTTTTGCCAAATTACCCAATTTTCCTCCAATACAATGACGTGACTGAATATCAGTTTCTCCAGAATTATGCATATTGCACTTCAAGGTAAACATACGGCGTAGTTACTGACCGCGAGCAATACCATCGATTTCAGAAAAAATATCCATTCATCTGGAACAATTAATCTGGTCTTTTAATTAAAAATTAATCTCAAACAATTGATCTGAATAAATAAGTTAGATGAACTTCGGCGTTTCGTCCGCCGGAAATTTACGCCACATGGTTAGCTCCGACTACGACAAGCTTCCTGCTCCCAACATCAGATGTTTCTGAGACGACGAAACACATGATGCCGGTAACATTTGCATTGGATGGCAAAATGTTTACTGACATCACCACTCCCAGCCGATAAAGCACAAAAGAACTGTGCTAGGCAAGCCTCTTCTCGTCACGGTCAACCACAAACGCCCCACGCGGTGCCTTCGGAACGATGGTGCCTCCCTCACTTACCAGCTTCATCTTGACGTTTGATGGAGGGCGGCTCCATGTGGGCGCTTATATAGGAAACTTGGATTACCGGATTGCTGAGCTGCACTGTCCGGACAACGTTTTTTTTCTCCTGTTGGTGTTTAAGTCGGAGATAACGCCTGCGACACCAACATGTCTGACCTTTGCAGTTGTATTAATTAAGGAAGCATCCTGAAATAACATACCTATACGAGTTCACGGTCTGAATGAATTTTGTTGACGACAGGTGTATCAGAGACATTCCTCACAACCTAAGCATAATTATAATGCGTTCAGAACCTGCCATGCGCAGCTCACTGAGAAACGGTCTCACAGTTATAAGCGGATTATAAGCGGAAGGAAAATTACACCGGCATGCGGCTAGCTGCTTAACATTCCAGATGCACAGCGTTAAGATGTTCGGTGGAGTTTTCCACTTCCTATGCGACATCAGTATCAGGCTTCCTTATTTGTAATTTGTCAGAACAATACATAAAGAATGAATGAAAATAGATAACATGCTACATAATTCCGTTCTTTAAACCTGGATGGATAGAGTAATGCGATTCGGCTTGGACATTTGCTTTTTATATTTACCCAATGTTAGAAAGGCAGGCTATTCGTTAGCCTTACGGCCAAGGATTGAGTGCCTCAAGACTTCCCGCCTAAGCACCAACTCATCTTTCGGGAGACTGGTGACGATTCTAGCATGTGTGATGTAGGAAAACGATTTAAAGTTCATTTTCTTACAAGGAAATGCGCACACTTTCCTTAGATTTATTAACGTTGCCAAATATTAACCCACGCTTCGCCGGCACTTTCACATGGGCTGCCTGAGCGGGGTGGGGGGTTCCGACGCCCCCCCCCTGTATCTCGCGAATGAAATACCGGAGAAAAATAAAACTTATATAATAGAAAAACTCGCCATGAAAACGTTCCAAAACACTCAAAACGTCCAGGCAAACGTTGAAAAATAATGCGACTTTTTGGCCTGTATGTGCAAAAAATAGGAATGTTTAAAAAGGAGCCCTACCGCCAACCCTCATAAAGCTAGAACAATTCTGAGCATTCCAATGGAAAGTTGGTAAAACGTATGTTGCGGAAATATGTAATTAATACCATGCATGTAATCATATACTCCATCAGTTGATCTGATATGCCATGCTTCATTTTTCTGTTTTCGAAGTTTCTGAATGTTAAAGAGGAGTCATCGTCCATGTGTGCTTGCAAAACGGTAGAAATCATTTGTACGAACATTTGTTAAACACCGACAGACTAAAACACCAATATCCCGGCGTGACCTGACCTAATATTAGACGTTTTGTCTACTTTATTTCGTGTTCTGACGAGCATCAGTAACAATGCAAACAAAAGGGCAAGGAGTACCTTTGGATTCAAACCCTTGGGACGAACAACCGTGATCAATAGGGTGCTATATAAGATCGATTATGTGACCTGATCTGACGTAGGATCATGACGTGATTTGAAGCACGCCTGGGTTTCATTTGTTGCTGCCTAGATCTGTCATTGTCGCATGAAATAAACCAGAGAGATAAAGCTTGGCATCTGGGTATGAATCCAGGTTCTACCACGATGACCTCAAGTGACCTCAACTGACCTTAGGTGATTTCACAGCATGGAAGCGTTTTGATGCAATTTTGGACTGCAAAATCGACGGCAGTGCCCGTTTGTATCCTAGGGATCACCAAAACGGGGTTTTAGATCCCTTTTTGTTAGTTGAGCCCAAATGTGACCTGAAATGACCTATGACCCTTCAAGTGAGTCAAAACTACTTGCCGTATTCAGTTACTGCCATGGCGCAGGAATGCATTTTAGGCACCAGGAATGTATTTTAGCTTCTACCACTGTGACCTCACATGACATCAGATAACCTAAGATCACTATACATCTTGGAATCGTCATGACGCAATTTAGCACCGCAAAATCGGCTTCTTTGTCAGTTTTTATCTAAGTTATCGTCAAAACGGGGTTATGGACTCTGTTTTGCTCTTTCATCCCAAATGTGACCTAACCTGACCTCATGATTCTTCATGTGCTTTAACACCATTTGTCGTATTTGGCGATTTTCTTGGCCCAGGAGTGCGTTTCAGGCAGCAACAAACCGGAGAAACGGTTCAGAACCGTTACAAGTAGGGAAATAGGGCGGATATTGAGGTGACCTCAGGTCATTGACGTTGGCTTTGACAACAAATGTGAGAAGGGGCAATTTTTAAGGGATGTCCTCAACTACTCTTCCTCAATTTTTTTTGTCATTTTTGCTCCCACCGAAGGGCTAGTTTATTAACTCACCGGTATACATCACGTATTACATTATATTCACACCTCTCATAATAGTGAATATTCATACCCATACATCTCATACTCACACTCATACATACAAAAACGGTGCCATACACATTCGCCCCTCTCCATAATCTACAAAATCACCAACTAAAAAGAGGATCTACACATCTCACAACTTTGACTTCTTTTTGATCCATTTGCGTTTTGCGCATCAGGTATTGCGCAAATGGATATGAACCTATCAGGTATTCTGTTTTAATATCAGCTTTCAACTTTTTTAACCTCTTCTTGACATAAATTTGCACTTCTCGAGATGATGTATTTGACCAGAATAATAACATGGCAAATCAGTTGTGTACTTCCAAGCCCAAGCACGACGTCCTTCTTCTGAAGCGTACTTGAAAGATCAATTTCCATTTCAGCTAGCCAATTATTAACAGCAATCCATTATTCATGAGCGTGTTGGCAATCCCAGAATTTATGTCGCACAATCTCTCGAGCTGATCTGCACCCGGGCGAATTTCGGAATCGCTAATCACAATTTTTTTCAGCATCGACTTCGTTACATGAGTCTTCGTGACTTTTATAATGCAATGCTCGGTATAAAACTCACTAAAGTATTTAGTGACGCCTCAGCTATACTTTTTTAGACGTTTGGCCATTCTACATTATTCTGATGTTGCTCCTCCCATGACTTTTCCCAGGAACCCAATAATTACACCCCAGAAGTGTGTAATTATGATATTCCCCGGTAAGAGGAAACTCGCAGAAATATTTCGCACCGGTCGTTTCTTGCAATAGTTTGCGAATGACGGGGTGTATAATTGGGCTTGGCTTTTAGTTTTTGGTCCGCTTTTCCACCGTGCTGGCATACTGCTGACCAACGCAAAATGATTACAACTTATTCTGGAGAGGGTGTACATCCCTTAATGTTCTCGTACGTCATAACCCTTCCACCATCATCCAAAACCTCGTTGAAATATCTAAGACCCCTTCTATCCCAGGAAAATATGCAGCTTGTCGTGAATTTTGTCATCCCCGAGTATCACAACAGGCACGTATTCCAGTCATCTGGCAATATTTCATATGCACCGGAAAACTCACTAAATACATTTAAAACATCCTACCAGAAGCAACTGCTAACATTTTATTAAGGACTTATAAGCGAAGCACGATTTTTCTCCCAACTCCACTGGCAGTTACTTGCATTTTTTGAAAGACTTGTACCCAACTATGGGATGTCGTGAGCTGACGCCTGGTCCAAGTTATCTTTAATGCATTAATAAACAACATTATGTCAGCCATACCCAAACCACTGCACTTCATCTTCTGTATCAAGCTTTTATGCTTAATCCGTTCTGTCTTCCCGTTCCAAAGAAGCTTGAACAGTAAAGAATTCATCGGTTGAATGTGGTATCCGCTGGGGTTGGTTAACACCAGGAATAAATGCGTGAGCTTTGAGAGCAAAAGTGACTTAACGATGGTTATTTTGTCAAGCAACGACAGCTTTCCCTTTGACCACCATTTTATCATTGCCTAGAGTTCTTTTTCCTTGGACCAAAAGTTTATTTCACTTATTGTTTTTTTTTTTTCACCAGCATTTTCAGAAATTATTCCAAGGGCTTTCATCCTCGTAAACCACTTGATGGGGGACTCCTTGCCCATATGATCCATATCTCTATGTTTTCCTACCCACATCGCTTTCGTCTTGCTGAGATTGGAAGCAAGACCAGAAAATTTAGCAAAAACACCCAAGACGTGAAACAATTCTCGACAGCCGTCTTCTGAACCATGAAGTATGCACAATATGTCATCAGCACAGCAAGACAATTTGATTTCCTTGTTTTTTTCTATCTTAATGCCTTTGATGTCCGGATTTCGGTCAATTTTTCCTAGAAGACAGTTAACCACCAGAAAAAAAGAGATAACAGCTTAGCGCATCTCCTTGTCTACACGATCCCTTCAGAACTATGTCCTCTGATAAATAATTATTGTAAGGACTGCAGGTCTTCGGATTATTGTAACGAGTGTGAAATCATTTGAAAACCTCTAATGGGAACTTTTGTCTCATCAGCACGTCAGTAAGGAAACCCCAGCTGACCGAACTGGATGCCCCCTCGATATCTAGACTGACAAACATGCCTCCTTTGCGTTTTTTCCCCCAAAAATCAGTCATGTCAGCGAACAAACACATATTTTCCCCAATGAACCTGTTCTTCAGAGAGCTTGTTTGTTTGTTTGGGCTGGGTGTTTAAGCCAGAGTGTCACTCGCTTAGATCCTTCAGATAATACTCCCGTTATTACTCTGCAGCACGTGTTCAAGGGTGTTACGGGTCTGTATGATGTAACCTGATTTCTCGGCTTTCCTGGTTTTGGTATAAGTACCATAATTCCTTCGATCAGGGTGACTGATGGGCGCCGAATGACCCTGCAGTCGGTGCGCCCCTAAGCCCCAATAACCAACCAACCAATCCTTCGATCAGTGTGATTGGCAACGACCGCTTTCTGCCACTTTCTTGGATCATGCGATATATGAAGCATCCCAGCTCATTCCAAAAATACTTGAAAAGTCCTGCTGGAAAGCCATTACTCCCAGTTGTTTTGTTATTTTTCGTTTTAAACAGAACCGCCTTAATTTCTTGCATTTCAATCAGGCGTTTCATCTCTTCTTTATCTGTCCCGTTAGGCTTTTTTCGATCTAGCCCATCAAGAAATCCCACTGGAACCCCACTATCCCACTATCGTCTTGGAAAATATGGTGGCAAAACACTTTGCGAAAGCGCTCTGTAGGAAACTTAAGTATACCTTCCTGATGTCTCGTCCGTCATCGCTAGATAATGCAGGAATGAGCTTGTTCGGATAGTTTCTTTTTCCAGGTCCAAAAAATGTCTAGTCGGCTGCTCGGAATGTTCATGCCATTTTGCTCTAATCGCATAATAATTCCTTGAATGTGAGGGCGTCTCGGCTAAAGGTAAGTTTCTGCCCGACGAAATCCCTAATAATGCTTTGTATAACTGCTACCAATGTAAAGAATGTATCATTCTGTGTCTAATCATACTTTCCGATACTTGAATTTCTAAAAAAATAACAACACCATCGTAACGATAACTTACCATACAGTACTACCGTGCTGGAGTCGGCTGACGGAGAACAACATTATTCCGCGGCAGAAAATGTAGTGCCGCCAAGGTTAAGGTTATTGACAACAAGGATGTGTACACCCTGCACACATCTTCAGGCGACTGATGACGTCACATATACGGAAATTCCATTCTGTTGCCACAGATTGAAGTTGGAGGAACTGCTAAATTATTACGTCGTTATATGATTGTATTAGATAACTGTTGGAATATTTGATATCAGTATTATAGCGTTATGACATTTAATACTCCGTGGCCACCAGATATGTCCAATACGGGGATGTCGCTGGAAACAGGGGGTTTTGGGTGGGGTTGTTAACATACTATTTCATTACTATTTTATTGTCTTGTTTTTTAATTAGAACTTTGAGGAACTGCTAAATTATTACGTCGTTATATGATTGTATTAGATAATCGTTGGAATATTTGATATCACTATTATAGCGTTAGGACATTTAATACTCCGTGGCAACCAGATATGTCCATACGGGATGTCGCTGGAAACAGGGGGTTTTGGGTGGGGGTGTTAACATACTATTTCATTATTATTTTATTGTCTTGTTTTAGGCGGGGTGTTAATATATCATTTAATTAGAACTTGGAGGAACTGCTAAATTATTACGTCGTTATATGATTGTATTAGATAGTTGTTGGAATATCTGATATCAGTATTATAGCGTTATGACATTTAATACTCCGTGGAGACCAGATATCTCGAATACGGGGATGACGCTGGAAACAGGGGGTTTTGGGTGGGGGTGTTAATATACTATTTCATTATGATATTATTGTCTTGTTTTAGGTGGGGGTGTTAATATATCATTTAATTATTATATTATTGTCTTATCATATTATTGTATCATTACATTATACTTTTATATAATTGTACATTATCATACGTGATATATATAACCATTACATTCCGTTGCGACAAACTGAATTGAAAGCAAATATTGAATTATTATATCGTCATATTATTGTATAAGATGACTACTGGGATATCTCATATCCGTATTGCTGTTAGGTTAGGTTAGGTTAGGTTAGGCTGGGTTAGGTTAGGTTAGGTTAGGTTAGGTTAGGTTAGGTTAGGTTAGGTTACTTACACTTTCTAGTAGAACCGGTACTGCCGTTTGACAGCTTTTATGAAGTCTTTCCAAGGGGTCGCACCGTGGCGTTCAGTCCACAGAAACTGATCAATGTAGCTCGGGATTTTTTTCCAGTTTTAGCACGTTTCTTCGTCTGAGGAACTTTTTCAGGCGGCTGAAATAGGCTTCTGTGTCGTTGGTATGAACGCCATCTGAAGTCACGTACTCCACAGAATGGTTAACCGTTCTGTGCTCATAGCCGAGGCTCCCCAGGATCCTATATGTACGATGCTCGTCGGTATGCACCGTGGTACCAGTCTCGACGTGGGCCTGTATCTTTGGTATTACTTCATCATGCGATCTGTTCTGAATAAACTCCAGCACGCCTGTCTTGGTTTCAACGTCGTACATCCCTAAAATCCAACTCTGCTCTTTTCGGAGCATTCTACCACGGTTATACTTCCTCTTTGAGAGCACGGTTTCATCGATTACGACTAGTTTGCCTGGTCCCCCAATTTTTGTTCCCCGCATTTCTCTGATGATTTCTTTTGACATGACATCCCGGAAAAATTGCGTCCAGTCCCGAATAGGTGCCGGTGTCGGAACGTCTTTCATGAACGCTTTCATCTGGAACTCGTTACAGTTTTGCAGATACAGAAAGGCCATTTTCCGAATGGTAAAGGGTGTCAAGTGAGATCTTGCAAAAAAGCTGTCAGACAGCAGGTGTTTTCGTCTGCTACATCTCGTGCAGCGCCACATTTTCCCGTAAACGGTATCCCCAGTTACCTTCCGCTCTGACATCCGTTTTCGACAGCAATGCTGACCCAGCCTTCTGATGAGGCGATTTTCACGCAAACATTGCACAGTTTGTTCCGTATCCTCCATTTGCCACATCAAAAACAAATCTTCGTAGTTGTCAATTTCTTCGATGTCCATGGCTCCGACCTTGAACCCGAAGTGGAGCGATTCCAATTGGTCACTCGCGAAAAATCTTTCTCATTACGACCATTACATTGTTGTTATTACAGCCATTACTTATTATTGTTTTACTATATTTTTTTCAATTACTCTTTTTATTAGTCTTTCTCATTCATTGGAAATTAATTTCATTATCTACATTTCTTGTTTCTTGCGGTCGGAACGACGGCCAATCAGCGTCGGATTCAACGTAAACAAATAATCAACGCAGAAACGTCCAAAATTCCTCCGCGAGCGTCTGACAGTCGGCGCCTAAAGACGCAGCGACGGCGCAGTTTTTTTCGGCGTAGAATAACATATTTCCCAGGTTTTCCCGGCTGGAATTGTAAGTAGTACATCTCCACATTGCATTTCAAGGATCATGCAGCTATTATTAGGATTTTTTTCCCTCAATGTAAGCGCTCGGGCTGAATCTTACTGTTGACCGGCGTCTCAATGCTTCCAGTTCCTTTTTCCTCTCTTCTAGGCGTCGAGCTAGGCTTTCTGTGGGGTCAAAATCCACGAGTTTCTCTTACTGAGCTATCTCCTGTATTTTACATTCCAATCGCCCATTTTTATTGCGTTTACGTATTGCATATTCTTTTGTCATGTTTAACAAAATAGTCTCATAGAAAGCGAGTCACTGATAATTAACTGTAATTGAAGGGGCATTGCGCTACTCTGCATACCGCTGTTCAGGAAGGTTTTGTTGTACAATGGGACTGCATATTGAGACATTGCATCCTGAACTGTACGTTTTATCTTATCCACATTTGCACAGTCTTCTAGCAATGATACATTAAGTCTGAAAAGACCTCTTCCCCTGGAACGTCAGTCAGTTTCGCATCCAGTGTTATCATTGAATGATCTGTCCGATAACTAGGACATATGCCTACCTTCACTAAAGGCCTTTCCAAAGACAGAAATCTAATCTGCCTTGTTTAATAATAGCCATTTTCACCCGCCATGTGTATTGCTTTGTCGTTCCGTTCCTCTCTCGAAAAGTCATCCAATCGCCAGTCGTTCATTATCCTGATTGCTTTACGATGAGCGTCGAGATGATTTTGTCTGGTGTAGTTATCAGAGTCTAGCTCTCTGCTTATTGGCGAATTACAGTCTGCGCTTACATCTGGCAAATTACAGTCTCCGCCTAGAATGATGATCGTTGTGCCTCTAGAGTTACCACTAAATGGAGCCACTGGGATGTCCCGGCCCCAGCTGTTCCTGAAAGTGAATTCCTTAACCTTTTCACAATGAATGTCGTAGAGCAAAGCTATGTTATAATCACTCTGTCGTAGCATATTAAATACATCCTTCCACTACAACAGGCACAAAAAGAGGAGCACCGACAAACTGAAACCATACCAATCACATTAATGAAAATCAAGCTCCAGAAATGAATCTGGAGCTTCCCCACCAAAAAACGACCGATGGAAATCATGGAAACCCAAGATATGATGTGGAACAACCAAGTGAAACAGCCTTGTCACAACCAGAAACATCTATATCTATATATCTATATATATATATCTTTATCTATAGCCCAGAACCTCAGGATGTCAGTCCGCACTCGCTGGGCCTTAACCTCGGGTCCCCTCAATTCGCGATCCCGAGGCTGAGGTGATGATCTGCTGCGGTCCGAAGGTCCGATCCGCTGAGACTCACTCAGAGAGGTGCCGAGAGAGATTCTCGGGTTGACTCCCGGGCCGCACCCGACCGGCAGTCGGCGGTGCCGAGTCCCGGGTCCCGGCAGGCCCGCGCTGCTCGTCCACCGCAGCCGCGGTGGATCATCACACCCAGGCCGCGCTCCCGAGCATGCCGAAACAGTTCCCGCGGAAACTCGCCAGCGCAGGGCCGACCCGCGGGATGAAGTCTCACCGACGCCGAGGCACCAGCCTCGCCCGAGAGGATGGACGCTCGGTGTCCGTGGTCACCGTGCCGGGTCAGCTGACGTGCTGCGCGTGTGACGGTCCGGATCTCCAGCTGCACACGGCGCCGCTGCAGGCTCCGCCGACCGCGCAGGGGCAGAGGCAGGCTGCCCCGGCTACGCAGAGGTCAAGACAGCCCCCTCGTGTGCGGCGGCGGAACGGTGCGACCCGCGATGACGAGCTTCCCCGAACCTTCCGGACTCGCGCTCATCCAAGCGGGCATTCGGCTTTCGTATCACTGGACGGCCTCTGAGTATTGGCCTTACGGGGCTGCATTCCTTGTTCTTCAACAAAAAAGACGTCTCCGCCCCGAGTGAAGACAGCCTTGCGTTTTCCTTCGTATCTCAATCTCAGCACTTTTTGAAACGCTGCTTGCCTCATCTGGGCGAGACGCTCGTAAGTGTACACTTTCTGCCTCGGTTTTTTTACTTCAGGATTTTATCCCCCAGGCTACCATTTGACCAGTTTTCAAACCCTACTAGGTAACGGTCCCTTGGAATGCTCTTGACCTACTGAATATCGTCAGCGATTACCTCCAGCTCGAGCATACGGCTGATCATTGCGGAAATCATAGCCCTCTGATATTCAGGGCCGACATTTTTTGGCGAGTCTGATCCGGCAAAAAGCAGCATGTTTGATAGTTTGTCCTCTTCGGCTCTGTCATTCATTTTGTCAAGATTTGCCAGACGACACCAGAGCGCCTGGTGTTCCCCCGTGAGCTGCTTGATGGACTTTCCCGCTTCCTTCAAACTTTTACATATTTTCTAGCGTCTCTAATGGAAAGCCCAGAGAAGCCTCGATCATGTTCATTTTCTCATTATTCTGCTTGACAATCTTCTCTATTGCCTCCTTATACTGCGTTGAAGTCCTTGAGCTCACTCACCGCCGTGTTCAGATCCAGGCTTTCTCGTCGCTGCGGCTGTCCTGAGAGGCGTCTCCTTTTCGGCATTTTCGATATGGTACTCTATGCGTTTGGTCAGAAAGTCACCCCTCCTGACCGTTACCCTTGCTCGGTCGGCGGCCGCCGGTCACTCGCCCCATCCCAGCGTGGAACGCGCCGGGTGAAAAGGACAGCAAAAGCCATAAACAAGGCAGATTAGCACCCGGTGTTTCTTGGAATTGCTTTAGGATGCCACCAACTCTGATTTGTCCAGAACTCCTCACGCCACCAGTTTACGCCCCTCGGTTGATCACGTTATCATTTCTCACTGGTTGACATCACATCATTTTTGTTCCTCCTCATCTAGATCATTTCCTTTTGTAGGGAATGCGAACAGCGCATCGCTCGTCGTTGCAAAGGCTCATGTGATTTCGAAGGCAGAGTGGAAGGGTCTCCGTATAGTGTGGGTATCGGTGTAGGTGTTTGGTGAATGATTGTGAAGTGAACAAAAGTTACGTTTAGAAGATTTACCTTTGCTTGATTCCCGAGAGACTGGCATGAGCGAGGTTGTCAGTAGCTGATCTATCACTCAGGCAGTTAGAAATCTGCTACACTGCTGACTGGTGAATCTGCTTACTGGTACCATTGCGGTCCTTATCACTTATCAAAGTGTTAATAAAAGTTAACTTTACGGGGGGAGACAGGCATCTTTCGTCCTTGATTGTGTTGCTAGCCAAGCAATACCGGATGGGCCAAAAAGGTTTCCAACTTCTTATCGCTTTATTTCATAAAGCTGTTGGCCGATTCCTTCAAATTCGTCTTGCACATACTCCTGTTTATTCTTAATGTCCACAAAAAATTGCAGCAATGTAGCCCTGAATTTGCGGTTTAAGGAATCCCTGATGAGATTCTTTAAGGTGAATTGAAAAGAAATTTCTGTTCACACCTTTCAAATCGCACCTTTCGTAAAAAGAAAGGTGCGAAAACATCTTTTTATTTTTAGTTTTTGGAATGTCGCGCCTCTAAACCTTGGTTCCCCTGTTTGGTAACTGTTGTTGCACGGCTATTTCATTTGTGTTGTGGTATGTTACGGCAAATGTTTGAAGATCAGATTATCAGAATGACGTTAACTATCAAAATGAAGTACACAATTAGTCATCCATCGCAAAAAAAGTTTCGTGCCGTGCAAGTTTAGTTAAGGAATTCCCTCAGTTCAAATGGAACAGAGTTTCTATCAACCGGCATATCCACAAACTGGAAACAACGGGAACATTTGCAAGGCCTAGGGTAGCGGGCGTCCCAGTGTCATGACGCGCAAAAAAGAGAACGAAGTGTGTGAGCTAATGTGGTCGCGTGAGGATTCACCTGGGACCGAATGCGCCAGAACAGGATCATCGCAGTCGTCCGTTCGACGAGTGCTGAAAAAGGTTGCCGGTTTTGAGCGGATGATAAGCCCACCTATGTCGCAGGCTGGTCGTTCTAAGAGACTAAGCAGAGCAAGAAATCTACACCAAGCTATCACCAATGGCAATGTCAAAAACGTAGTTTTTGTATACGAAAAAGACTGCTTTGGAGGTAACAACAAATCGGCAAAACAATCACGTATGCAGAACAGGCAAGGAAGTAGAAATGGAAGTGGAAGCGAGCAGATTGTACCGTGAACAATTCAGGTCTACCGAAAAGTGATGGTAAGCGGCGGAGTTTCATGGAACTGGAAAAATGGATATCTTTTTCCTTGATACGGTACACGCCAAGGTGAACTCAGAGTCCTACATGCGACTGTTGAGGGAAGCTTCCCTGGCTGCGTGAACTTCATCCTGAAGAAAACTACATTTTTCTTCAAGATAGTCCCGTCCCTTAGGAGTACCGTCACACAGGCGTACATCAACGACAACATCCCAGACTTTGTGACAAAAGTCGAGTAGCCCCCAAATTCTCCCGATCTCGCCCCACTGGACTGCTGCATCTGCGACGCGCTGAAGCAGGTGTACAAGAACCGGCAACATAAGTTCGTCACCACCGATGAGCTAAAAGACGTCATAAATGTTGGGTGGCAACAGGTGTCACTGGAAACCATCGGAGAAAGTATATTTCAATGGACAAAGGGACTGCGTGCGTGGACTCAGCGACGAAGGGACTGCGTGCAGTCACAGAGGCTCGAGGTGGCCAGGTTGGACACCATTTTAAATAAGCGCTTCAATATTCGTGAATTAAAAACATATTTCTGCGCCACTGAGTTTTATTGATCACCACATCCGTATTTTACATGGAAGAAGACTGAAATTTTATATCAACACTCAGATTAAACAAAAATATGTACATGACAATTTTGAAAGAAATCGGCCAGTACCGTCATGAGATAGGTCGTTCAGAAGATGGAAACGTTTTTTTTGTGGTCCACCCGGTATTGCTTGGTTAGCAACACAATCAAGGACGAAAGATGCCTGTCGCTACCAGTAAAGTTAATTTTCATTAACACTTTGATAAGCGATAAGGATCGCAATGGTACAAGCAAGCATGTCATCTCGTCCCAAAAGTTCTGTATTTCCTTGCAGTACCAAAAAAGATGGACTGTTGTCCCAGTCCGTAATTCGCAGCACGTGCTTTTGCCTTTGTCCGAAACTTGGTAAAGATACAACAGACTTAATGGGTCAAATTCTGCGTAAGATTTGTAGCTGTATCCACTTGAGCTTGAAATCGTTCATGAGTCTAAAGAGCGAGGCATAAATGTATTCTCTGTCTGCTTCATCGCTCAAGGCACGCCTTCCATGTGCCTCGGTATTTGGTTGTCAATCTTTTCTTTCTATTTTCTGGAAACGCTGCACAGTATATTTCACCATGTCAGGAAATGGTCTGCTCCACATTTTCGCGTCATTTCGTAGACTCTCATTAAACGTTTCCTTCCCATGTCATACAAATCACCAATAGCACATATACCCGCCCTATATGATAGAAATGGTCAAAGAAATAAGATGACCCTTATGGCCATTTCTCTTTCTCTCCACCTGTAGAAACCGGTGTTTGTAAATAACTTCTGATAGCAACATCACTGCAAGCGTGTCTCCAACAATTCTATTCTCACAGCCGATAAGGTTTCCCATGACCTGAGAGTTTCAATCCAAAGTTGCTGAAGGGGTAGACGCCCATGCCTCCCATCTGAGTACCTCGTGGATTGATATGAAGTAACTTCTGGCCATCGGAACAAAAACATATAACAACTTACTCAAAACTACCAAGCACCTGTACTTTCACCTGACCTGGAATGTCAATAGTTGACCCAGTCTACAAAATGTCCGTGTCATCGGAAAGCGTTTGCCAACTGTAAGGTTCTGGAATTTACTTCGTCTCTGAAGTTGCTGCGGTCACGACCGGTAGGGAAATATTTTCCATTTCTCGTCATTTTTTCAAAAATTACAATTTTGATGAATTTGGAGATAGTCATTTTTTAGGTTTTCGAAAACTGGCTTCAGAAGGCTCCTGAGAAAGGCTCAAATAATGGGAAAATACATTTGCTGAATGCCTTTGAAACAAAAGTGTTTTTTGGATCAACCTAGTGGTTATTCATACTTCATGCGCTTTAAGGCTAAATTGAGGGCCCCTGAAACGACCATAAACTATCCCTGATAAACGGCGGTGATGTGCTGATCTACTTTTTCTCTTGTATCCCCTCCTTCTTTTTTCGTATTAATGCTCCTTTCTGTACCAAATAGCGAGTCTCTCTTCGGAAATCCTCGACAGCAGGCTAAAATTTCATTTCAGTTATAAATAAGTAATCCCTGGTGGCAGCAAAAAAAAAACATTTGTCATGTTAAAACAAGGTATGCAATTCCCATGGTACACAGCATGTCTTTGTATCGGGTGGTCCCGGTTCGCATGCCATTAACATCACGTGACTGTGAAACAATGGGAAGATAATTTCCCACGCAGTGAAATGGTATTTGCGACGTATTGCTTCGGCGGAAACAGCTCCTGTAAACCTGTTGCCTTCAGCACGAGCCGTCTATCGGACGCTGGTGAAAACAAATCGTTTTCTAAGAGGTCCCCACCTCTACGAGGATTTAAAATGACAATGACAATTCCAACTTTGTGCCGTGCAAATGTATGCAAATCCAATCAGATAAACGGATGACAGCGCCTGGTAAAGCTGAGATTTGGATTTTGTTCGATCTCCTATCTGACATCAATCAAAGGATTATGCATACCCGGCGTGCTGCATATTGCGATGCTTTTTCAATCCCGTGAAATGCAAGACTTAAATACTGGGGCTTTCCTCGGAGTATTCAACAGCGTCATAATCCCACTACACTATAAAGATGGCAACAGAGGCGCAAGTCGGTCAGTCAGTGTTGAGCGCACCATGAAGTCGGTGCGTTTTCCGTTTACAGCGCTATGTTGCGTATTACGTTGCGAATAATTTCGTGTAATAATAATGATAAATTACGTGTTACGTGTCACGTTGTGCAAAACGTTGCGTGTTACGCAGTGACTTGTAATGTAGCATTTCGCTTTTTCTGTGATACGAGCAGTGATGGTTTGTTTAGTACATTTCACGTTTCATGTGAGGCTAACAGTGTTTTATTTTCGCAGGTTTGGCTGCTGTTTGTTGTTCTCTTGATTGCCGTCTTCCAGCAAGGGTACGTTTTCCGAACTTTTCTTTATTTTCCTCGTGATTAGCAAAACACAGGAAGACTTTCCATCGTCTGGTACAAACAGTGCTTGTTGTCACGTACTTCAAGTTCAAGAAAACGCAAGACAATGCAGAAACATGCTCATGGAAGTCGTGTTTAAAACTTATGTGACGAAATATCACCGGCTATAAATGATAATGGAATGTTGTGGATGAATACGTGCTCATCTTCAGTTGCATATTGCAAGTTCAATTCCACTTTTATACTCAAATGTGCTTATGCATACGGCAATATTATTTGAGTTACGGAGAGTTCATACTATTGAAGGAGTGCTGTACTAGGTGGCTCCGTCCAGTCTAGATCTACATTCTAATAGTGTATCATCCATGCCGCAAACGCGAGACTGACGTCACACGTATAATCTCTTTGTGCCCGCAGGGCTGGATTCGGCCGAGGCTTCGGCAGAGGCTACGGGCGAGGCTTCGGCAGAGGCTTCGGGGGAGGTTTCGGCCGGGGCTTCGGCGGAGGTTTTGGCAGAGGCTACGGCGGCTTCGGCAGAGGTTTTGGCCGCGGCTACGGCCGAGGTTTCGGCGGAGGTTTCGGCCGCGGTTTTGGTCGCGGTTTTGGCCGACACTACTACGGATGAGTGTAAATTTTCCAAGCAGTCTCTCTGTGGACGCAGCAGGTAGCTGTCAGTCTGAGAGCAGAACGCACATCAGCTGCAAAGTTTCCCACCAACCGTAATATTTCGGTTTTTGTAAATGGTAACCGTTGTCATCCACGAGGCCGTGTGAGAAATATGTATCTTGTTCCATCGTACCCAGCACCTGATCAGGGCGCGGTGGACATTCGTTGCATTTGCTGCATAAGCAATAAATAACAAATGTTATGTGATGGACTTTGTACCATTTTACATAAAAAGCACTCATTGCAATAATTTGGGGATTGATTGTTAACCTTCGCTCATTCTGGCAGGGGCAGTTCTCGAGGACCTTCCTGTGGTTTACCGAAAATAAAGCAAAAATAAGACAAGAACATTGGCAAAAAGAATTAGAACTTGAAGGTTTCAGTAGCCTTTTTAATATCATTTCACGGAACATCACTGAAAACGCCTATCAGTCTGTCTACAGAATGTTTGTTTTCGATTTCGGAGACTGTTTTTGCCATTGTGATAGAATGTTCTCTAATCAGGATACCTCTTCTGGATGAGAAGAAAGACATCAATTGGTTTTGGAGCTTCTTAAGAAAAATGCATTCTGGTTTGCGTTTTTTTTTGCGCTACGCTGAAATTTTGTCGCCGGTGAGGATCACTTTACTTCCACGGAAAACTTTCATTATCCAAGGCAACCCTGACAAATCATGCGCGGTACTATTTAGTTAAGTCATAAGGGTAAAGACAAAATGACGATACAAGACAATACATGGTTCCATGTCCCTTTATTGAGGTTAAGGGTCAAGCCAATTACGACACCGTGATTTACGTCTCGAAATTAGATTTACTTGTCTCAGTTAGGTTGCGCAGAAGCAATGCTTTCAGAATGGAGTAGCAGTCGTCAAGATTTTCGGGGTTTCGTAAATCCTATTCTTATTTGGCGTGAAAAAATCGGAAGCACCGAAACTCAGAGTCTTTCCCGAGACCCGGCCATCTACACTGTTCCTCTCGCCTGACCAACGGTCAGTATTTGAATAGCGCATTTGGTCAGTGGATACCAGACCGGGCCAAGTCGACCAGCCTCCATCCACTTCCACTTGCAGTAAAACAAAACGCTGAACACTCGCATAGGTGGTCGGTCAATATTACGCGCTCAGCTGGGAAGGGGCTCAGCTTGACCCCATGATCTCAAGAACCAACGGAGTACAACCACCAAATTTACTAGATTAGAGTAGATACAGCTGTAACGGAACTGTCTTGTGCAGAAGTGTGATATTTTTAGAGTGTGATTTTCGTCGCCAGATCAGATTAAATAACATCAAATTCGATGTGACTTGCCAGACGTTCGCGGGCGCCATGAAAACCGTTGGTCACAGTGCTAAAATGTAAGTACCATTTTTGAAGGACACGCAAAACTGAAAAAGAAAGTGTATAATTTGGGACGATTGACCAATTACTTATACTTAAATTGTTATTTTAGCTCGTCTTAAACCAAACGGGCATAATTTCACGAAAAATCGTCTTTTGTTGTCTTACCTTTCAATGTAAATTCTGCAACTGAATCCCAATTTGGCACCCGCAAAAAAATCTCACGGTTCAAAATTATGTTACGAAAATCACCCAGGGGAATCCGAGGCAAACCTACGTCATTGTCGTAAAGTGACTCCGAAAAAGTGACAATCGCGAAACTATGTTCCAGAGACAGCTACCGTCATCCTGTCAACGTTACGGCCAAATGAAGCATTTAGCACTGGTCATTTTTAATACAGCTTTCATCGTAGCATTACATCGTCTTGAACAACACAAGCATTCAGTGCGCTACAATCATTCTGACACCGCGATCAGACGCACCGCACGACATTCCATGTCGCTCCATTGTGCACGCCATTTAACACCATTGTTCACGGAAACATGTGCCACCGTTTCACAGTTTACATCTATCACACATTTCGCATCTGGTAGAGCCTGCACGCTTGGTGCCACTGGAAAGGGGAAACACGATTCCGCGGACTCGGTGGGGCATGCTTCTGGTGGAGGCCTACAATGCACAGGGCCCATCATCGGACATGAAACCTCCTCGCCCATCTTTACATTTGCTAGTGTTGTTGTTGCGAGAGGCATTCGCCATTTCTCCACTGAAAGCCTTACACACCTATGAATAAAATATATCTTACGAGATAAAGCTGTCCCTGTACTTCTGTGGAGCAATGAGCTGTTTGCCTAAGAGGTTGGCCGCATTTTGTGTTCCATCCTGTCTCATAGAATATCTCCGCTCGAAGGTGTTTGTCGGTGTTATGCTGTTGTCCTGGGAGTTATTCCCAGAAGCAAATGGCTCCAAAATCCTTTAACCTCATGACATTCGACAGTGATGACTGTAGTTGTATTAAAGTCCTTCTGAGCGTTCTAGGCAGCAAGCAACACAAGCACATACACAGCCACGCCCGTCCCCCCGCTGCCACTGCGCGCTCTGCCCTCCGGAGATGCTCTCTCACTGCACCTCGCTGGCAGGAGCAAGCTAGCGAGACAGGTCAACCAGAAACTAGCGAGACAGGTCAACCAGAAACTTCCCACACGACATTATCATAACACAATGACACCACGAAATCGATAAGACCACCCTGCACACAAAACGGATCTTCGGTCACTTGCCGTGATATCGTTGGGCTGGAAAAAAACTACTCGTTATTCTACACTGCAAAGGTCGCATCTGCGTCGAAGCTGCGATTTTAAATGGCAGCAAGAATACATGTAAAGCTTCTTCAATCTCTCCATAATTAATCCCTTGTTCTTCCCATTGTAACTGCGCAGAAGGCACGTTGCCTCTACCTAATCCTATTATATGTCAATGTTGACATTTTAAATGGAGCGAAGCTCTCTTTCTTTTTTTGAACGATGTAGATCGTTCTCATTGTTTTCGTTCTGCGTTACCGGAGTGCGCTCCATTTGCGGCGAAGGTCGCCGCCGCTGTGTTACGGCGCCGCACCATCCCATGTTAGCATTTTATGTTCTGCCTCAATGCTTAGTGATTCATTTTTTGGTGTACAATGTCTTTGGTCAATGAAATCATCCATGACCTTAACATCCTTGCCGTATAATGGCCTAGTGGACTAAAGAATGTGGGTCTTACGTCCACCTGTTTTGATCGCCGATGTCAATTATATTTCAGTCGCCTTCTTTGCTATTAGTGGATTTTTTAGTGGACAAAAGGCTCGGAACCACTTCAGCATATATCTGGCCTGTGTAATGACGAACTGCTGCACCCACACCTTAGAGCGGTTCATTTCGACTACTTCATCCAGCGTAAATGGCTGAATGTGGCCACCAAACAATCTTACGAAAGTGGAGGTCTGAACATTTCTCATCCTATCCACCCATGCCATCTTCCAACAAGCAAAGAAAACACGGCACCTTTTTTGGTAGCAGATGTGAATGTCAAAAACGCAGCACTTTGAGGCAATCCGGCTTGCGTCATCAACACATAGAACTACTGTTGTAAGATATTGTTGGGATCCCATTAGGAGAATGATTTTCTTCGGAGCCTGCCTGCAGCATCTCACTTGTTTTGTTGAGGTCCTTCGCGGATCTGGTCGATTCTTTCGCATGGAAAACACGCATTATTGTACAGGAACGAAGAGGTTTGTTTGCGTGAGCGGGAGACAGACACATTGTACGTGGTGTAGGACACAGCCCAGTAAATCGCCACGTCCTCCTGAGCTGCGGCCGTGAATAAAGTCTCAGTGTCCGTCACGATCACGGTGTTCGGAAGCTGGAGGTGTACGAAGCCTGTCGACTCCTCGCAGCAAAGCCCAGCGCTTTCTCCCAGTGCCGTGGTAACAGACACAGGACCTGTGGGCAGACACAGACCTGGTTACGAACGAACAGTGGCGGATACTGGTTACAGCGTGCTCAACATCTCGATTGCACGGCCAAGACTGCCCAAAATATATTGCATTCTCTGCTGGATAAGTGAAAAATGGTTCACGTGATTCACATTCGCATTCACATAACGATTCTGCAGCGATGGGTATTCTCAAAATTATGTACAACTGTCAAAAGTACAAGTTGCAATGACAGTCACAAGGACCCATTACAAATCATCAGTGACAATGGGGAATGGAATAAAGCAGATTACCGCTGGGTCCTGCAATCAGGTCATTGGCATCATGCCTGCCCTCCTGCAGGCGGTCCCGGCACTTGAAAGGAAGTCCTGCCTAGTGACACCGGCGAGCAGTTCCATGTCCTTCAGGAACTGAAATGAGTTTATTTCGCTAATGTAAATAACGGCGATTTAGAACACTCCCGTTTGCACCATAACCCGCTCACAATACAAAAGAGGCTAACCAATAGTTACATTTTGCCATAAAGTCCACATTACAGCCACATTAACCATGGCTGCACGCCCTGGACTAGTTAAGGTTTCCTTCGCTTCGCAATACGGTGACGCCATTGATCCACTTAAGGTAAGGCGCCGCACCGCTGACATGTAAAAAACAGCTTTAGTTTAACGATACGGATCCCCGTGACCGGCTGATCCTTACAGTCATGGGCCAAATACAGGAGCCAATTCCGGGATTCGAACCCAGTGCCTGCACGCAACGGGCTCTTTTGTCCGGCTCTTTTAACCACGCCACGACAGTTTCAAATCCCCTCAGACAATGACTTGCCGTAAAACAGAAAATAACTGTATTATATAACGTACTTCATTTCGTGATTCCTGGATACCCACTGATGTTTTTTTCAATATATATTAACCTTAAACACGTCTTTTCGTTTCTGAGGTCACATTTCCGAGACCAGAGCCGAGGAAATGTGCAATCCAAGAGCGGGAAATGAATATGCAATAGACATCCTTTTCATGGTGGTTCCTAGCACCATCACAGATAATTTTTTATTTCCAAGCATGTGCAATGTTTCGTTAGTCCAGGAGATAACGAGCTTATCCGAATACGCTCCTTCACCTCCAGCAAGATTTAGCTTTAAAAAAGATCTGGAAATAAGGTGTATATTGACGTGCCTCAATTAAACCGCACCCGAAGTTCAGACTCTGACGCGTCGACTGATGCGTTGGAGTCTGAAATATAGCATCAAATATTCTTATGTGACATTAAAACAAACGAGATGTCCCCTTCCCCCAAAAAATTAACGCTTGCGACACGGCCAAAGAGAATGGCCCAGCCCCGACACAAAATTAAAGTGGATGCGGATGCGCCAGGTTGCAGCACCTGAGTGTATACCGCAGATCACAGGAGTCTGTCTTGTTCTGATTCGCATGTCTGTGTAGCCATTCTGTCAGTGGTACGTGCAGCACGCTGGCCGGCCAGGTGTCTGGTATAAAAACGAACTGCGCACATGGAGAAACGTCTGCATGCCTGCAGCTTGTTTTCATCCCCTCAAGCAGTGGCAAGTTTCGCCAAACTTTCCAATCTGGGCATGAGCCGCAGTTGTAGCAGATGAAATCACCATTAATCCATGCCGGGCGCACGCCAGCGTATGCCTGCGGCACCCTCCTTTAATCCGGGGGAGTGTGTATAAAAGTGGGAGGTCGCCTGCGACAGCAACAGTTCAACACCGAAGGTCATCATGAAGTCGGTGCGTGCTCATGACGACTGTTTCTTTGTGATGGTAGTGTAGTTATCATCAGCCTTACATTGATGACTTTAGTATTTTTCTGAGCCGTTTCCTCATCTTGCTTCTTATGCTCTTGCTGATCTTACTCGCAGATTATTTTGCAATTGGATCCTGGCAGTTGTTTCTGGCTAGCAACGTTTTAATCGGATTTAACGTTTTAACGTTTTTTTAGTTTTTAGTTAGTCGTTTCTTAACGTTTCGGAATATAATATATATATATATATATATATTCCTTTCCTTGAATATATATTCCTTGAAAATATTCTGCCCAAGTATACCAAAATATATATATATATATATATATATATATATATGCAAAGTATCGCGCAGATACACACAGTTCGCCTTCGTAAATTTGTTTGTCAAGCTTTCTAAGGGTGCAGAACACATTATGCTGATTGCTTAAGTGGCGTCCAACGCACATCTGAGCAGTCCTGGAAATGGGACTAACTTTGCGCAGGATTTTTAACGTGACGCATGTTTAACCATTTACGTCACATTTTAGCGCAACACTGCGAAATTAATTCCTGTTCGCCTTAGGCATGACACCTGTTGTCAATGGCTGTACAAAAACATAGCTGGTGTGAACTAATCGCGTTTGGGCACTTTTCAGACTCTGCTGCTGATAGCTCTGCTTGTTCTGGTGGCCGCCTGCTACGTTTCCAGGTATGTAAATTTATCGAAGCGTCATGTGATATTTTGAGATGGTTTCGCAGTCTTGCCAATGGCTGGTAAGGGATACTCTTTGTGAGTAAACAAAGTGCGCATCGTTCTGTGTTTAGTTCCTAAATATCGAAAATAGCATGTAAAATGTCAAATGAATGTAAGAAAGATGAATGTGCAAAACGTGAAATCTTTGCAATACGCATGGCTTCAAAGAACAGAGTTCATACATTTTTCTAACATTATTTTTTATCGCCAAGGTCATTGATACTTCAGCATGAAAACGCATCTTATGTCTATTGTCATTTGTGCACGGCGTCCACATCTTTTAGACCTTGTTGTTTTGGGATTAACGTGCGGTGAACATACTGTAGAGGTTTTGGTCTTAAACACTGAAGGTAGTGATTTGTTCTTTGTGATAATGTCACCCTGCAGCCATCGCTGACACCGCAGAATGTGACTGAAATCAGCTCCCAATAAGCAAGCCACTCATTTTCTTTTAATCGTATTCTTGTAAAGTTTTAGGTGTGCTGTGTTGGAATTGTTTAACATATCGGTTTTAATTTAATATTTACATATCGGTTTCTCTCCAGCTCGGGCATTGGGTACGGGATCGGCTACCCGTATTACGGAGGATACAGACAATACGGGCACTACGGCTACGGAGGCTACGGTGGCCTCGGCTACGGCGGCCTGGGCCACGGTCACTACGGCCACGGATACGGCTGGTACGGATGAAGGTTTCGTAAATCGTGTCCTGTCCCTTACAAGTGCAGCGACTGCCTTTCGAAACCGTTTTCGTCCTCGGTGCCAGCGTTATTAGAGCTGATGGTTTAACATCCCTCACCGTGTAGTGAGTCGCAACCTGCGTTGTAAACCTGTAATGTTCGTTAATGTTAGACTGTAAAGAAGTTCATGACCATTCTTGTCAGAAGACGAGATGTGGGAGGTTCTTCAGTGAACTAATACACAGTTCTAAAAACATACCTTCTGCCTTGCTATCCATAATCAAGCACACATTAGGCACATCTCTCACGCTGATGTCGTGAAGAATGTGCTGACACGAAGTCGGCCAGAGTGTCGGAGCACCTTGCGTAGTATGCGGCCAGACGAAACGCCACTACGTTTCAGGAGAGCAGGCGCGACGATGCAAAGTAGCATACTGTCCCGGAGTTTGTACAGTTGGCGTTTTCGAGTTGGAAAAAGGCAGCTGAACGATACTGACAACTTTTGGTGCTTGTAAGACATTCCCACATCTTTGCTGGTAACAGTCTAATAATTCTAATAGACTGTACACTAGAGACTTAGACTGTTTGAGATTTCTAGCTAATCATTTCCATTCTTTTCATTCCTCAATAAGAATGTTGGCAGCATTTAAGCCGTTGCCGAAAGAAAAAAAATTTATCTATATGCCGAACGATTTTCATCGATATCCCTCTCCATTTCGCGCTTACGAAGAGATATAGAACTAAGAAGCAAAAAAAAAACGCATATCGTGTATCTCTGATTCGAATGATATCTCATCTGAACTTACCACGTTGCCTAGTAACCGCGTATCGGCATATAGTACCTTATCGTATTCTGCCTCCGGTATCGTAGTAACTGTTTATCTTTTCGGCCGGCAAACCGAAATTTTACAGGAAAAATTCGTTTTGTAACGGCCTAGTTTTTAATTCTTTATTCGTGGCATGCGGTGATCGTCGCTGACTTCGGGTCGAGGAATGGTCAATAAAATGTAGAAATGTTTGTCATATTTCATGGCAGAACTGCGCTCAAAACTATACCCTCTCATCACAGAATAAAGTTCTGATCATTGAGAGGAATGAAAATTAGTTGTATCTGCTGAAATCAACACCAAATTGCCCTAGAAAAGAGTCAAAGCATTCTCAGGTCATGGAAGGCCAGTGACCTGATTTGGTCTTTAAAAGATCAGAGATCTTTCAAAATCCAATATTGTCAAGTATACGCACCAAAAATTGTTGATCAAAAATTGACCTTGCATCCCTTCAGATTACTGAGACAGAAGCCAAAAAATAATTAGTTCAGATATAGCAGAAAACATCTTGCATGCAAGCCTTCATGAATGACGAGATAACTCGTATACCTATATATACATACGTATATACACATATAGATGAATGTGTGCATGTATTCTCGACTTTTTCGGGATTAGGTTTTCTCGCATGTGAATATGATGAAAAAACACACCAGAAAAAAACACACCAGTTAGGTTGCATCTTTTTTCTAGACAGTTTCTAGTTCTCTTACGGTTTTCGACTGTTCGGCCGAAACATTATGAAGGAAATTACCAAAATGGTTAACCACCTAGACAAGAAAAACCGCATTTAAGGTTTCTCTCCAGCTCGTGCGTAAGCTACGGGATAGGCTTCCCGTATTACGCAGGATACAGAGGACACGCGCTCTACGACTACGGAGGCTACGGTGGCCTCGGCTATGGCGGCTTGGGCCACGGTCTCGGATACGGCTACTACGGATGAAGGCTTTGTAAATGGTGTCCTGTCCCTTACAACTGTAGCGACTGCTTCTCGAAATCATTTTCGTCCTCGGTGCCGGCGTTATTAAAGTTGATGGTTTAGCATCGCTCACGGTTAAGTGTGTCGCACCCTGCTTTGTAACAGCCTGGGAACCGTTTCTGAAAAGGACTCAAGGAAAAAAACGTTCAAGGGACTCGGAGAATGTTTCAGAGATCTGTTATCGTTTGATAATCTTCTTTGTGACCAATTTGACCAATGAGGCAACTCATGCGGAGTCTCGACGGAGAACATGAGCCTTCTTTACTCAGCGATGAAGCTTAAAAAGGGTCTCAGGGGAAACCAAGGGCTTTCGGAAGGCTCCGGCGGTAACGAGACCTTTTTGAGAATGATACCAGATCTTTGAGTTTTACATTAGGCCCGCCCTCCATGGGCATGGCAGTCATTTTTGACCGTGGCGGTGGCGTTGCAGAAATCTGTTGCCTGCGTAAATGGGGATTTTTTTTAGCTGTATTATATTATATTATATTTTTATATTATATTATATCATATTACTTTCTTGTATTATATTTTCCAGATTCAACATCAGATTTATGTGTACACAAAACAGTTGTAGCGCTCAAAAAGACCCCTTACCCATTTATCTAGAAATGAAATGCCCAGCGATGTCCATGTACCCTTCCAGCCATCAAACGTACCATTCTCAACCAAAGAGTCAATCTTTTGTATTCAATGCATTTGGAGTCAGGTTAATTATTTTTGTACGCTTATTTTAATGTTAGTGCTTCTACGCCAAAGGTCAGAAAATGCCAGTGAAGTATATTTAATGGACTGATCAGTCTGATTTTTCCAAAGACTAATATTTTCTATTTCGAAACAGTGGTAGGCCAGCAAAGGACCACAAAACAAAACTTTGGACAAATGCAGTCGCAGAAATGTTGAAATGTATCCGTTTCCTAAACAATGTACGTACATTTGTAAAATGTGCACACCATTCCTAGTTGCAAACAAGTCTTGGAAACTCCCCTAAAAAATGCGATGAGCAACATACTGAATACCAGTCATTTTCCAAATAATTTGACATTTACAAGTTTTAGGTGAAAATTATCAGTCAGGGGCTTTTTTATTTCTAGTCAGCGAGTTGACACGTGAGGGAGATGTGAAGGCAGTGTTCAAGGTGGGGGCATGTTCAGAGGGATTCTGCCCTCTTAGCACGGGCGCTGGATTAAAGGGGGAAGGGAGGTGCAACTACTCCATATCTCGGTTCAAAATTTAACATTAGCCCTATGGCGCTGCATGGAAATAAACGACTTAAAGATCGGCTTCGTCCCCTCCCCATCTCTGGACAGGTCCTACTGCCACTGCCTGTGAGCCATCTGGTGGCTTGATTTGCAAGCTTCTCGCTCCATTGTCTTTCCTATTTGAGCATCGTGCAATATCTCATGACATTAACCCGTTCCCGACTGGGGGGTACTTACCTGCCCCCCCCCCGAGATTTTTCTGGAATTGCGAGAGAACCAACAAACACAGAGTCACGAAACGTCGTGTACCTTTTGCTTCATCAATTTTGCATCTCGTGTTAAAATTTTGAGCTCAGGTCAGGTCAGGTGCCTGACCTAAGTCAGGCCAAACAAACCTATCTCCAAAAAAAGTTTAGCGCCTCTCTAACTTTTTCGCAAAACAAGATATCTCAATAATATTTTCACGGATTAGTGATCGTGATAGATGTAACAAATCTGTTACCTCAGATTTTTCGGAATTTTCCGGGCCATTGACCTAAGGTCAAGCACATTTTTAGGACATATCGCCGTTTTTTCGGAAATTGACGGAATATTTCATAACATTTTTAGTGCGGAGTCAAACACACATCTAGTTACCGTCATTGGGCAAAGTATCAATGACTTCCAGATATTGACCTGAGGTCAGGTCACGAATAACTGTAGTGAGCCAAAATGTACCACCATCAAAAATCGACGATGAATTGCTCAGGATGGGTAGAAAATGGCAGAACTAGCTTGCACAGACGTAAGTAATACCATGAACCTCAAAAAGTTTGAAAAAGTAGCATATTTTGGAAATAAACAGTCTCTCGCGAATAAAGCTCCGCCAGTTGTGTAGATCAGCAACTAATAAATTTTTCCAAAATTTAAGCATGAAAAACCATCACAAGAACCACAAAGATCAATAAAGTTTACATAGATCGTCTTTTTTCGCGACAGTAAAGGAACGCTAAAATTAGATCCCGTCAATTTGATACTGCATACGGCAGCGGCGCACACCGACAACTGGCAGGAGAATTGCCGTGTCTTTAACTCAACGTTTCGGCGTATATATTGAACAAATCTGGGAAATTGACGTGTATCGGCATCCGCGGACCTTTACTTGTGCCTTGGTGCCTTTACCTATGCGTAAATAGTCACAGCCCTTGAGATTCAGGCCATTTCTCGGTCTCATGCAATCGGCTATGAGAAAACATATATAGGGCGTAAATTGGCTTACATATGATCTAAAACCAAAAATTAGACCAGTTTCGAGCTCTATACTCGTCTGTACTCTGCCTATTTTTATCGTGCGACCAACCGTTCGTGAGTTAGAGGGAGGCGGCCAACTGCCCCTCCCCCCAGTCGCCCATGTTCGAAACCGACCGACGGTCGTGCGCGGGTTAAAGTGTTAAACTTCCCATCAAGGTAGGAGTGTATAGTGATTAATCATTGACTCCTGAGGGGCAAGGTTTCCATTGCTTTTTGTGGGCCATGGCCCACTAACGTTATGTCTGGCCCAATCAACATGGCTGTAGGTCCCAACAGCTTCGACCCACACAGCCCTAACGCCCTGTCCATTTAGACGATCGTTGTAAGTAAATTAGGTCATTTCCAGTTCTTGCCTCACAGTTTGTGGCCAAAATTTCCCATTCCCATTCATTCATAAGTTGGTATTCTACAATTTGCTAACAAGCACTTTTCACCTGAGGGCACAGGAGCTTAATATAGCTGAAAAAATACCCATTTACGCAGGCAACAGATTTCTGCAACGCCAGCGCGAAGGCCAAAGATGACTGCCATGCCCGCGGAGGGCGGGTCTGATATAGGGCTCAAAGATCTGGTATCATTCTCAAAAAGTCTCGTTACCGCCGGGGCCTTCCCAAAGCCCTTGGTTTCCCCTGAGACCCTTTTTTAGCCTCATCGCTGAGTGAAAAAGTCTCATGTTCTCCGTCGAGACTCCGCATGAGTTGCCTCATTGGTCAAATTGGTCACAAAGAAGATTATCAAGCGATAACGGATCTCTGAAATATTCTCCGTGTCTCGTGAACGGTTTTTCGTTAAGTGCTTTTCAGTAACGGTCGCCAGGCTGTTTATGTGTAGGTCTATAACGCAGGGTGCGACACACCTAATCGTGAGCGATGTTAAACCATCAGTTTTAACCCTATTCCCGGAGGGCTAGACGGTATGGCCGATTCCCGGCAGGGGGGGGCGGATTCGCCCCCCCCTGAGATCTCGAGAACTACTCGTCCGATTTTATCGCAACAAACGGCAATCGATTTGCCGTGACGTGAACTACATTTTTATAAAAAAGAAATTTGCAAAATTTGGAAATTTGTGGATGCAGGGGGGCAAAAATGTCAAAATGGGGGGTACTTTTGGACTTCTTATAACTCCGTCGTTTATGGAACCGATTTCAATGAAACTGGCATGAATCGAGAGATTATGGATAGGGCTTTCACCATGGGTGCACAAATCTGAAATTTTGAGAAAATTCATGGGCGTTCACAGGGTTTCAAAAATAGGAGGACTAATTTTCTAACAACTGAATGAACAAAAAAGGTAAAAACACTTTTTTGGCTTCTGCTAGTCATGCTATGCTAAAAAAGTAAAAATCGCATCACAATGTTTGTATAATGTTAGCATAGGCGGTGCCAGGGACATGAAAAAGGGGGAACTGTCATGGTCACACGTTCTTCAGATCAACTTGTGACCTTTGACCTTAAATGACCTCCAGTGACCTTGGGGTCACCTGGAATGATGTCGTGTGCGTTTGATATTATCTGTAAACGCTTTCAATCATTTGAATTCAGTCTATTCCAAAAATTTCATTTTATGGCTATTGCGATATAGGGTACGCGCCCTGACATTTTAGGTCATAGCTCCGTGACACGACCTGATATCAAGCTGAAACTTGGTACACAAGTAGAGAACACCTTTCTACGTCATATATATTCCGGGTTTGGCATTTGAAAAAACGGCGCCGAAATTATAGCGAAAAAAATTTTGACTTTTGACCTTGACCTGACCTTGTAAAGTGACCTCAGACAAACAAAATTTTGTATACACATTGCCCAACTATTTAGCTATACATCCATATAAAGGTTTAAGTTCTATCTTAAAAACTCTGTTTTTGGCAGACATTTTCCTTTTACCCTCAAAAGGGCCAAAAATTGCCTGAGGTGCCTCCCAAAAACGTTACCTGGCTCCGCCCCTGAGGAAAGTAAAATTGTGAAATTTTGTCACAGCACGTGGAAAGAATAGCTAGGAAAAGTCACCAAGTTTCGTGAAGCTGCGCCAAAAAGCCTGGAATTGGCAAGCAAAAAACCCGAGGGGAGGCGGATTCAGCCCCCCCTGCCGGGAATAGGGTTAATAACGTTGGCACTGAGGACGAAAATGATTTCGAGAAGCAGTCGCTGCAGTTGTAAGACACAGGACACGTTTTACAAAGTCTTCATCCGTACCAGCCGTATCCGAGACTGTGGCCCAAGCCGCCATAGCCGAGGCCACCGTAGCCTCCGTAGCCGCGTAGTGCCCGTATCCTCTGTATCCTGCGTAATACGGGAAGCCGATCCCGTAGCCTACGCCCGAGCTGGAGGAGAAACCTTAAATGCGATTTTTCTTGTCTAAGTGGTTAACCGTCTTGGTAATTTCCTTCATAATGTTTCGGCCGAACAGTGGAAAACCATAAGAAAACTAGAAACTGTCTATAAAAAAGATGCGAACTAAAACTGATGTCGTTTTTAACGATATTTGCATGCGAGAAAACCTACTGCCGAAATAGTCCAAGAATACATGTACACACACGCGCACACTTATATACATATATTCATATATATCTATGAGTATATATTCATATATACACCGTATAAAAACTATACTCATATATATATGATATATATCTATGAATATGTATATATATATATTCATATACTTCTTTTGTTATGAACTTCTTTTCTTTTCTTTACTCGTTTTCTAAGGTTTCTTTACCTTCATGAACTTCTTTTTAATATTAACCAACATACATGTCTACATCATATGTAGACATGTATATATATATATATATATATATATATATATATATGAGTTATTTCGTCATTCTTAGTGAGACGCAAAATGTTTTCTTCTAGATATGAGCGATTTTTGGGGCTTCTTTCTCAGTAATCCGACGAGATGTAAGGTCATTTTTGATAACGAACTGTTGGGGCGTATACTTGACGATACTGGACTTTGAAAGATCTGTGATCTTTTAAAGATCAGGTCAGGTCACCGGCATTTCGTGACCTCCAGATAGTTTTGAATCTTTTCTAGGTGCAATTTGGTGTTGATTTCAACAGATACAACTATTTTCTGTTCCTTTGAATGGTCAGAACTTTATTCTGTGATGAGAGAGCATAGTTTTGAGCACAGCAGCGCCATGAAATATGATAAACATTTTTCCTCATTTCACTGACCCGAAGAGAGGAACGATCACCGTCTGTCGCGAATGACGAATTGAAAACTAAATGGTTAAAAAAACAATTTCTCCGGCAAAATTTCGGTTTGCGGGCCGAAAGATACATAGGAACGACGGCAAAGACAGAACCCGATAAGATACTCTACGTCGCCGGGACGGTTGCTACGCATCGTGGTAAGTTTAGATAAGACGTCATTCGGATCAGAGAACACGCGATATGCGTTTTTGCTTCTTCGTTCTATATCACTCTTTAGGCGTAAAATGGACAGGGATATGGATGAAAATCGTCTGGCATATAGATAAAAATTCTTACGTTCGGCGTGGGTTTAAGTGCTGGCAACATTCTTACTGTGGAATAAAAAGAATGGAAATGATTAGTTAGAAACCTCACACACCCCAGCTCTCTAGTGTACAGTCCATTAAAATTATCAGACTGTTACCAGTAAAGGTGTAAAAATGTCTTACAAGTCCAATGTCTTCAAAGTCTTACAAATCTTACAAGTCAGTCTCGCTCAGGTGTCTTTTTCAACTCGAAAATGCCAACTGTGCAAACTCCGGGACAGCATGCTACTTTGCATCGTCGCGCCTGCTCTCCTGAAACGTAGTGGCGTTTCGTCTGGCCGCATACTACGCAGATGCTCCGACACTCTGGCCGACTTCGTGCCAGCACATTCTTCACGACAACCGCATGAGAGATGTGCCTGATGTGTGCTTGATCATGGGTAGCAGGGAAAAGGTATGTTTTCAGAACTGTGTATTAATTCACTGAAGAACCTCCCACATCTCGCCTTCCGACAAAAATGGTCATGAACTTCTTTTCTTTTCTTTACTCCTTTTCCAAGGTTTCTTTACCTTTATGAACTTCTTTTTTAACATTAACCAACATACATGTCTACATCGAAGGTTGCGACACACTAGACCGCGAGCCATGTGAAACCATCAGCTCTAATAACGCTGGCACCGAGGAGGAAAACGATTTTGAGAGGCAGTCGCTGCAGTAATAAGAGACAGGAGACGATTTACAAAGCCTTCATCCGTAGTAGCCGTATCCGAGACCGTGGCCCAGGCCGCCGTAGCCGAGGCCACCGTAGCCTCCGTAGCCGTAGCCGTATCTTCTATATCCTCCGTAATACGGGTAGCCGATCCCGTACCCTATGCCCACGCTGGAGAGAAACCGATATGTAAAACAATCCCAACACTGCATGCTTAGAGTTTCACAAGAATACGAAAAAAAGAAAATGATTGTTGGCTCATTGGGAGTTTATTTTAGCCAAATTATTGTGGTGCCAGCGATCGGTGTGGGTGACATCATCACAAAGAACAGACCACTACCTTCATTGCTTAACCCTATTCCCGGTAGGGGAGAGGCTGAGTCCTCATCCTCGGGTTTTTTGCTTACCAATTCCAGGATTTTTGACGCAACTTCACAAAAGTTAGCAGCTTTTCATAGCCCTTGTTTCTACGTTTTATAGCAAAATTTCGAAATTCTATTTTGCTCAGGGGCGGAGTCAGGCAGCGTTTTTCGGAAGTGCCTCAGACCACTTTTGGCCCTGTTGAGGGTAAAAAGAAAATTTCTGCCAAAAATTGTTTTTGTAAGACAAAATTTAAAACTTTGTATGAATGTATATGTAAATAGTTCAGCAACATGCAGATATAGTTTTGTTCGCCTGAGGTCATCTCATAAAGTCAGGTCAAGGTGAAAAGTCAAAATTAAATTTTATAGTAATTATTTCAGTCCTATTTATCAAATGCCAAACCTGAAATACATGTCATATAGAAGGGTGCCCTCTACTTCTTTGCCACGTTTCAGCTTGATATCAGGTTAGGTCACGGAGCTATGACCTAAAATATCGGTGCGCATATATTACATAATAATATATTACATGTACGTATATATTATTATGTATATATGTATATATATCATGTATCTTATGTATAACATATTACATTATGTAATAGATATATTACAATAGCCGTAAAATGGAATTTTAGAAACAGAGTGAATTTAAATGATTGGAAACGTTTTCAAATAGTACAAAATGCACACAAGATCATTCCAGGTGACTTCAAGGCCATTGGGGTCACTTAGGGTCAAAGGTCGTAAGCTGACCTGAAGAAAATGTGAACATGACAGTCCCCATTTTTCATGTCCCTGGAACCACCTATGCTAACATGATACAATTATTGTCATACGATTTGTGCTTCTTCAGCATAACATAGATATTAGAAGTCAAAAATGTGTTGTTAACTTTCTTTTTAATTCGGTTGTTGAAAAACTAATCGTCCTATTTTTGAAACCCTGTGAACGCCCAAGAATTGTCTCAAAATTTCAAATGTATGAACCAACAGTAAGAGTCCCATCCATAATTTTTCGATCTGCGCCAATTTCATCAAAATTGGTCCATAAACAAGAGAGATTTAACAAGTCCAACAATATTGCAGTTTTGGCTTTTTGCTCTTTGTATTCACCTTTTTTAAAATTTAAAAACTTCTTCCTATAAAAATGCATTATACATTATGGCAAATCCACTGTCGTTTTTTTTTTGCGATGACATCGGATATGTAGTTTTCGAGATCTCAGAATGGGGGGACGAGCCCGCCACCCTCCCCCACCGGGAATCGGCCATACCGTCTAGCCCTCCGGGAATAGAGCTAAGATCCAAAACACTACAATATGTTCAACGCGCGTTAATCCCAAAACAACAAGATCTAATAGATGTGGACGCAGTGAGCAAATGACAGCAGACATAGTCTGCGATGTTATGCCGTTGTACCAGACATTGGCGATTTAAAAAAAAAATAATGTTAGAAAAATGTGTGCACTCCGTCCTTTGAAGCCGTACACAAAGCAAATACTTCACGTTTTGCACATTCATCCATTTTACATTTGTTTGACATGTTACATGTCATTTTCGGTGTTCAGGAAATAAACACAGAACGATGTGCACTCTGTTAACTAACAAAGATAACTTCTTTTACCAGCCATTGGCAAGACTGCGAAACCATTTCAAAATATCACATGACGCTTCGATAAATTTACATACCTTGAAACGTGGCAGACGGCCACCAGAACAAGCAGAGCTATCAGCAGCAGAGTCTGAAAAGTGTTCAAGCAACGATTAGTTCACACCAGCTATGCCCTTCCGCAGCCAAGGGTAACAGGTGTCACACCTCAAGCGAACAGGAATTAATTCCGTTTTGCTGGACTAAAATATGCGGTAAATAGCTATACATGCGCCACGTTAGAAACACTGAATAAAGCTCGCCCCATTTTCATGACTGCTCAGATGAGCGCTGGACGCCACTTTGACGATCATCATGTGTTCTGCAGCCTCAGAAAGTTTGACAAACAAGTACGCTAAGACGATCTGTGTTCAAGATACTTTGCATATATATATATATATATATATATATATATATATATATATATATATATATATAAATAACCCACTAAAAACGTTGCCTGCCAAAACAACTGTCAGTATCCAGTTGCAAGAAAACTGGGACTAAGATCAGTAAGAGCATAAGAAGCAAGATGAAAATACGGCTCAGAAAAAAGCTTTAAAGTTATCACTGTATGGCTGGTGATAACAGCACTACCAACACAAAGGAACAGTCGTCATGAGCACCCACCGACTTCATGATGACCTTCAGTGTTGAACTGTTGCCGTCGCAGGCGACCCCCCACTTTTATACACACTCCCCCGGATTAGAGGAGGGTGCTGCGACGTGCACCCAGTATGGATTAATGGTGAGCTCATCTGCTACTACTGCGGTTCATGCCCAGACTGGAAAGTTTGGCGAAACCTGCCACTGCCTGAGGGGATGAAAACAAGCTGCAGGCATGCAGGCGTTTTTTCCAAGTGCGCAGTTCGTTTTTATACCAGACACCTGGTCGGCCAGCGCACTGCGCGCAATATACCACAGAATGGCCATACAGACTGATGAGAATCAGAAAAAAACGGTCTGCAGTATACACTCAGGTGCTAAAACCTAGCCTACCCGCAACCACTTTACTTTTGCTTCGGAACTGGGGCATTCTCTTTGGCCGTTGCAAGCGCTTTTTCGGGGTGAAGCGGAGCTGACATCCCGTTTGTTTTGTTATCGCACCAGAATATCTGATGCTGTATTTCAGACTCCAAATGGCGCAGCAGTCGATTCGCCTTCAAACGTCAGGGCCAGTTTAACTGAGTCAATTTGATGTGCACGATATTCCAGAATCTTTTTCAGAGCTGAATCCAACTAATGGTGAGGGAGTATGTTCGGACAAGTTGTTGTCTCGGGAACTAAAGAAACATTAAACATGCTTGGAAATAAAGGATTATCAATGATGTTATCATGAACCATTCAAAAGAGATTTATTGCATATTCGTTCCATCGCTCTTGCAGTGCATATTTTCTCGGTTCTCACAGGTGGATGGGAATGAGACCTCAGGGACTACATTACGTGTTTAAGCTTAATATACATTCAAAGAAGCATCGATGGGGCATCCAGGATCCATGAAAGGGAGGACAATGTATAATACGTTTCATATTCTATCTGACGGCTAGTCAATGTCTGAGAGACCTTCATAAAGCCCTGGGGTTGTGGTTAAAAGAGCCGGACATCAGAGCCCGGTGCGTGGCTGGCACTGGGTTCGAGTCCCGGAAGGGACGCCGGTATTTGGCCCATGACTGTAAGGATCAGCCAGTCACGGGGATCCGTGTTGTTTAGTTGAAGTTGTCTTGTGGCATGCCAGTGGTGTGGCGCCTTACCGTGAGTAATATAGGGCATGCAGCCCATGTTTAATGTGGCTTAATGGCTCGTATTTATGACGAAATATTATTATTGGTTAGCCTCTTTTGTACTGTGAGCGGGTTATGGTGCAAACGGGAGTGTTCTAAATCACCGTTATTTACAATGACGAAATAAACTGATTTCACTTCCTGACGGACATGAAACTACTCACCGGTGTCACCAAGCAGGACTTTCTTTCAAGTGGCGGGACCGCCTGCAGAGCTTAGCAATAATGCCAGTGACCTTTTTACGGTAACCAGCGGTAATCTACTTCATCAGTTCCCGGTTATCATTGATGATTTGTGCTGGGTTCTTGTAACTGTCTTTGCACCTTGTACTTTTGACAGTTGTACATAGTTTTGAGAATACCTGTCGCTGCAGAATCACTATGTGAATGTGAATGTGAATCATGCGAACCGATCTTCACTTATCCAGCAGAGAATGCGGTATATTTTCGGGCATTCTTGGCCGTGCAGTCGAGATGTTGAGCACGCTGTAACCAGTATCCGCCACTGTTCGTTCGTAACCAGGTCTGTGTCTGCCCACAGGTCCTGTGCCTGTTACCACGGCACCGGGAGAAAGCGCTGGGCTTTGCTGCGGGGAGTCGACAGGCTTCGTACACCTCCAGTTTCCGAACACCGTGATTGTGACGGACACTGAGACTTTATTCACGGCCGCAGCTCAGGAGCACGGGGCGATTTACTGAGCTGTGTCCTACACCAAGTACAATGTCTTTTTCTCCCGCTCACGCAAACAAACCTCTTCGTTTCTGCACAATAATGCGTGTTTCCCTTGCGAAAGAATCGACCAGGTCCGTGAAGGATCTCAAAAAAAACAAGTGAGATGCTACAAGCAGGCTTCCGAAGAAAATCAGTGTTCTAATGGGTTCCAACATTGCCGTACAGCAATAGCTGTATGAATTTATGACGCAAGCCGGATTCCCTCAAGGTGCTGCCTTTTTGACATTCTGGCATTTGACATTTTCATCTGACACCCGAAAAGGTGCCGTGTTTTTTTTTGTGTGCTGGGAGATGGCACGAGTAAATATGATGAGAAATGTTCGGACCACCGCTTTCGTAAGGTTGTTTGACGGCCACATTCCATCATTTACGTTGGATGAAATAGTCAGAATGAACTATTCTGAGGTTTGGGAACAGCAATTTATCATTACGTAAATCAGGGATATTTTGAAGTGGTTCCAAGACTTTTGCTCATCGAAAGAACCCACTAATCGCAAAGCAGTGCGATTAATATATATTTTACACCGGCGATCAATACAGTTGGAGGGAAGACCAATATTCTTTAAGCCATTGTACGGCAGGGATGTTGGGCTTACTGATGATTTCATTGACCATAGATATCACTGTACACTACAAATGAATCGTTAAGTATTCAAACAGAACACTGCAGTGCTAACTGACGTGGGATTGACGGGCGCCATATCACAACGATTGCGACCTTCGCTGCGAGGGTCACAACTTTGCGCTCTGGTAACGCAGAACGAAAACAATGAGGACGTAACTACAGCGCTCAGAGGGAAAAGAAGAACTTCTCACCATTAGGAGCGTCGGCATTGGCAAACAGTAGGAATAGATAGAGGCAACTTCTGCACAACTGCGATGAGAAGAAAAGGGATTGATTGTGGAGAAACTGAAGAAACTTTACCTATATTCTTGTTGTCATCTGAAACCGCAATTTGGACCCAGCCGCAATCTTTGCAATGTAAAATAACGCATAATTTTTCCCAACCAGCGATATCTGTCCTCGCGGTAAGTGACAGAAGATCCATTTTGTATGGAGGGTGGTCCTGTCCATGCGTAGTAGCATCAGTTTTTCGAATGCCATTAGATCCGGGGGTTTTGGAGCCATTTGCGTCTGAGAATAACTCCCAGGATAACAGCAGAACAACGGCAAACGCCTTCGAGCGGACATATTCCATGAGGCATGATGGGACACAAAATGCGGCCAGGCATTTAGGCAAACAGCTCATTGCTTCACAGAAGTACAGGGCCAGCTTCAACTCGTATGATATTTTTCATTCGTAAGTTTGTAAGACTTTTAATGAAGAAATGGAGAATGCCTCTCGGGACACCAAGATTGGCATTTGTGAGGACAGGTGGGGAGATTTCATGTCCGATGATGGGTTCTGTGAATTGTAGGTCCTCGCCAACGGCATGCCTCACCGAGTCCGTGGAATCGTGTTTCTCCTTGCCAGTGGCACCAAGCGTGCAGGCTCTAGCAGATGCGAAATGTGTGATAGATGTAAAGTGTGAAACGGTGGCACATGTTTCCGTGAACAACGGTGTTAAATGGCGCGCACGATGGAGCAACATGTAAGCAACATCGTGCGGTGCGTCTGATCGCGGTGTCAGAATGATTGTTGCTCACTGAATGCTTGTGTTGTCCAAGACGATGTAATGCTATGAAAGCAGTATTAAAAATAACTAGTGCTAATTGCTTGCTTTGGCCGTAACGTTGGCGGGATGACGGTAGCTGTCTCTGGAACATAGTTTCGCGATTGTCACTCTTTCGAAGTCACTTTACGACAGTGACGTAGGTTTACCCCGGATGCCCCTGAGCGATTTTCGTAACATGATTTTGAACTATGAGATTTTTTGCGGGTGCCAAACTGGAATATATTTGCAGAATTTGCATTGAAAGGTAAGAAAACAAGAGATGCTTTTTCATAAAATTATAACCGTATGGCTCAAGACGAGCTGAAATAACAATTCAAATAACTGGTCAGTCGTAACAAATTATATACCTTCTTTTTTCAGTTTTGTGTGCCCTTCAAAAAATGATACTTTTGATTTTATGGTGATTTTAGCACTGTGACCAATGGCCTTTATGCTACAAGCGAACGTCTGGCAAGTCACACCGAACTTGACCTTATTTAGCTTGATTTGGCCATGAAAGTCACACTCTAGAAATATCTCACTTATACAAAAGACAGTTTCATTATAGCTGTATCTACTCTGTAAATTTTGTGGCTCTATTTCGTTAGTTATTGAGATCTGACGGGATCAAACTGATCCCCACCCCAGCTGAGCGCGTAATATTGACTGACCACCTGTGCGAGTGTTCAGCGTTTTGTTTTACTGCAAGTGCAAGTGGATGAAGTCTGGTCGACTTAGCCCGGTCTAGTATGCACTGACCAAGTTCGCTGTCCAAATACTGACTGTTGGTCAGGCAAGAGGAACAGTGTAGATGGCCGAGTCTCGGAAAAGGCTCTGCGTTTTGGTGCTTCCGATTTTTCAAGATAAATAAGAACAAAATTTATGAAACCTCGAAAGCCCTGACGACTGCTACTCCATTCTGAAAGCATCATTTGTGCGCAGCCACACTGAGTCAAGTGCAAACAATTTCGAGACATCACGGTGTCGTAGTTGGCTTAACCCTTAACCTGACTGACGGGACAGGGAACCATCGCCCTTTGTATCGTCATTTTGTCTATCCCCTTATGATTAAACAAAAGGTCAAAAATCAGAATCTGGCTTCATATCGATAATTTCGGCGCTGTTTTTTTTTCAGATTCCAAACCTGAAATATATATGACGTAGAACGGTACCCTTTACTTATGTACCAAGTTTCAGGTTGATATCAGGTCGGGTCACAGTGCACCCGGCAGCCTTTTGTACCAAACGTGACGTCAATAGAGAGAAATATAACGTTTTTGTGGACATTAATGCATGGGCGTAAGGACAGAGGGAAGAAGTGGGGGACGGCGGGGCCACGGCCCCCACTTTTTTGAAATTTAACATTAACCCTATGGGGAAAATTATATCATATTTATTATACATTAGCCTTATGTGTTTTAGCGTCACTCAGCTTCAGGTATGTTGATTTTCTTTTTTGTATACCATGCGTAGTGGTGTTGGGCACATGGTACTTATTGTTCATCCCTTGGGCACTCTGGTAAGATGGTTCCGTCCAAGGCCCTGTGTTCCATCCATTATGTCAAAGGTTTGGTATTGGCATCATTACATTATGAGTGTGTGGGGGACAGCCAAAGCTGCTTTGGCAAGTGCTTGAGATAATGATTGCGTTTTCGTGTGATAGTCTGTAAGAGCTTTGCTACTGAGCTTCGAGTTATAATTTAATGTTGTGCCACGAAACTGTGTTTCAACTTTTTGCAAGTATACGTTATAATAATGTTGAATTCGTGTTGTAAACGCAAACAACAGCAGATACAGAAATTTGCATCGTTCGTTATTATGTAGATGGATGCCCAAGGGCAAAGACCTGAAAAATATCAGTGGGTACAGACATGAATAAAAAATTCACGCATTTTAGGGAACACAAGTGTATACCAGCGCCAAAACCTTGAGAAAAATTTGCTTATTTAACGAAAAACCGGGCGATAGCAAAGAAGAATGAAATTCGATTATTTTGGGGAAAGGCAACCCAAACGAGGTCGGCCGTTGATCCGATAGAATCTGCCCCCCCCCCCCCACCCCCAGCCGAAAATGAAATCCGCCGTCGCTGTCCCTGACATCGCCTATGCTAATGTTATACAAACAATGTAATGCGATTTGTACTTATTCGGCATAACATAACTAGTAAAAGCTAAAAAAGTGCATTTAATTATTTTGTTAATTCAGTTTTTGGAAAACTACTCTTCCCATTTTTAAAATCCTGCAAACGCCTATGAATTTTCAAAAAAATTCAAATAAATGGACCAGCGGTCTAAGTCACATCCATAATTCTCAATTCATGCCAATTTCATCAAAGTTGATTTACAAACAACATGTCCATCTGATTTACAATAACGGTTGATTTACAATAACAGGTCCAAAAATATCCTTCATTTTGAGTTTTTTTGCCACTGATATCCACACATTTCAAAATTTTCAGATCTTTTTGTACAGAAATGTAGTTTACATCATGGCAAATCGATTCCTGTTTGTTGCGATGAAATCAGATGTGTAGTTCTCGAGATCTCGGGGGCCGAATCCACCCCCCGCCGGAAATCGGCCATGCCGTCAAGCCCTCCGGGAATAGGGTTAAGGTAATCATAGGTAAAGAGTTATTTGCTACATTATGTCTGTTGCATGCGCTTCATCGTTTCAGCTTACTTCAGTCATCCTCAGAAATCGAATTACTAAGCTGGAGAGAGAGAGAGGGAGAGAGAGAGAGAGAGAGAGTAACCTCACCTTACCTGACCTCTTTTAAATATCGGCGTCTTATGAAACAAATTCATCACTGTTTCCACTATGGTCCGTTAATGCGCGACCGTCTAGGGGAGCTACAAAGTAAAACTCACCCATTTTCTGCCGTTTGCGTCCGTTGATGCTTTGGAACGCATTCATGGCGAGCTTTCCGATGATATAATTTCCATTTCTCTCCGACATTTCGTCCGCTCGAGAGAGGGGGAGTGTTGAAACGTTTCTCTCACTCGGCTCCAGCAGCCAGCGTCAGGTGTGTATATATATATATATATATATATATATATATATATATATATATCCCTCGCCCAACGTTGACGTTGCCGGCTGGAGCCGAGGTAGAGAGAGACGTTCCCATACATGGGTGTATGTATCATATATATATATATATATATATATATATATATATATATATATATATATATATAGTATATAGGCGGACACAAGGAAAAGTTTGGAGGTAATGCAGCGTCATGTGTAAAAAGGTTCAACGGGCTAAAAACAAGTTATAGCTCGATAAGTAAACCTTTTTAAAGGCCGTGACACTGATAAAAAGTATATAGGTTGTTGTGAGAAAATTAGTAAGCATCATGTGCTAACCACGTGCTGACATTTTGCAACGCTCACATCTCTATCCACACCCGCCAATGTTTTACACCACTGATTTCACAATGTTGGCAAGGCGCGGATCAAGGACAAATGAAGGAAGAAACAATAAAACAAGAACTATTGCCGTTTTTTTTACGAATACATCATTAATGCATTCATTTTCTTATCACTACCCCTATCTTGGCTTACTGGACCCCACTGACGTTTTTGATGTATTGCAACCATCATCTCATGTAAATTGTTGGAAATGGCTTTACCAGCTCAGCAAAACCGAGTGAAAAATAACCCAAAACGTCTTAAAAAAAATGTCGCCCGTGTCTGAGACCATGAAATTGCCATTACTCGAACAGCTACTTTTAAGCAAGTGTAGAGAATGGCTACAGGCCAAAAAGTATCTATGGTACTCAACGTACTTACAGTGTTAGTTGTCTGAGGATGGAAATAGGACACTTAAACCCTTTTCTCCCTGAAGGTGTCAATGTCGTTCTTTTTTTGTTTTCTTCTGCTGCATGTATTCTAAGTTCATATGCCCTGTTTCACTGAATCGGTCCTGTAAATATGCAAGATCTAGGGGAGACTGAATCACGCCCTCCGAACAGTTTCCAGGCGAAATCTGCCTCATGAAATTAGTTGTAAAAAATAGTTCTAAACTGGAAGAAAATGTAGTCGCCGTTAGATGGCATCCGAATCTCAAGGCATGCTATTGTACTGAACCGCTTCTGGAACTAGTTTTTGGTTAACATCAGAAAGCAAAAAATGCTTGTTCTTGTACAGTATGAATTGCGGACTTTCCGGAAAGTCAAACTTTCAAACGAGATTGACTAAAAATGACTTGTCATAGCTGAAGGTCTTTGTATACTTAGCGTTGACTAGTAAATACGCCTGTACAGAAAATGTACATCCGCCTATAAGCGATGTAGAAAATCTGCATAGTAAGTACAAATGTGCTCCATTGGGAAAAACAATAATACAACATTAAGCTGTGCAAACCTACCAAAGAGAACGAAGCAACTCAACAGCAGCGTTTCGTACGTGTCAGTGTGTTTTCGCACTCCATTAGCAACACACATAAACCCCATAAGCCACATAAACCCTTTCCTTTGCATGGCGTCAAAGCTATATGGATTCCTGATGCAGGCCACGCATATCTAGGACAAGAGTTTGTTCGCCGCTCCATTATGCTTGTGCTCCCAAGGTAAAACAAGTCTCTTTATTTCATTTTGTTTTTCATGCTAGGCAATCATGCACACTTGCTCGCCCCGCGCACAAACTGCAGACAATGTGCATCCTGACAGTACGTGTATTGGTCTCCAACAAGAAAAATGGAGACGTCGTTCGTCGATTTCTTCTGCCTTGCTAAATGAGACACGCATTGTGAGCCTTTGTGACTGGCATTGTACACTTCGCCTTCGAAACAGCAAGACGTTATCCAAGTCCAATGCCAGACCCCCCGTAAGGTCCGTATCCACCTAGTCCGCCACCTCTGCCGAAACCGCCTTGGCGTCCCAGGCCACCGATGCCGCCGAGTAACACTCTTCCAAGTCCCAGTATTGTGCCGAGGAACGATCTGAAAGGTAAACAGCCAGGGCCGAACGAGTCAGAACGAGAACAGCAGCAATGGCATTCAGGCTTTCAAAACGGGTGGGAGAATCTCATGTTCGGTAATTTTCTGTTCAAGCCGTGCCTTGACGCTAATGAAAGAATCTCCCAACATGGAAAGGAAGGACGAACAGTGATCTCACTGAATACATTTCTCCCGCCGTCACAGAAAGAGAAAAATGTATGCAACAGCTTTTTTTAAATCCACAGGCAGTCATAAGAAATTATGGAATATTACCGTTCTGATCGTCACCCAAAGGCAAGGCGGATTCAGATGACCATCTTGGGAACTGAAAATAACTGAAGACGGGACACACGGTGGAATAGGTATTATGGGCTTCCTAAATAACGTATAGATTCCGTTCCATACACGTATGAGCGGCAAGCACAAACGTATGAAAAAAGCGCTCTGCTTTTTATATTACACTTGTTTTTTTCAACTTTGGTCATTTTTAGGCGTTATGCCCAATTCTTTTCTTCCCTCCAGTTCACGACAACCTACAAATCGTTTTGCCCCTTGTCGTTTTTTCTGGCATAACAGCATGAGACAAATAACCGCCAGGGGCTCAAGACGTTAGCATTAAATGGCAACCTTTTGATAACAATAGTTGACAGAGTCACCATAGGTCAGGCCACATGACGTCATTGGCTAAATCACAGGCGCCGTTTTAGTTACTGCTAGGACCGTTATGTCCCCGGTACGCATCTTTTCCTACTGACGTAGCTTGCAAGAATCCCATCCGAACTGCCATGAGGACCAAAAATCAGGTCATGCAAATCATAAATGACCGCTAGCTGACGTCAACATTAGCGAGTGGTCTAGGCTTGCACAGAGTGGGTTTAGCCTCTTCTCTGACACAAATCTAGTTAGATCAAAGCATTGCAGACCCACAGAAACAAATATAATGTTTAGGCTACCCAACATTATTTTGTTAAGTACATTAGACTAAAGTAGAAAAGTCAAACGTCAAGTCAAAACGTCTTTGAATCTCGTGAGCTAGGTTGACCTCGGGCCATGTTTTAAAAGATATTGCTCGTCGTATGAATGAGTTCTTTGAAACCACATTTTTCGATTACGACTTTTCCGCCAGCTCTGACCATTCTTGTTCTGTTGATGCGTTTTCAAGGTTGGTAGTCAATAACTGACACTTTAGCCTGACCTGTGGAACTACAAGGCGACAGGCTAACGATAGGTGTTTGAATCGTCGAAATCGCACCTTCCGTTCTACAGACAGACGGGGGACAAAAATGTAAATGCTTCTCCCTAGCAGCTGATGGTTAGCGAAATACCAAAAATGCCATTGCCGGCTTTGCTCGCTCTGACATGCTAGAAAACACCAATACGACAGCAGAGAAAAAGAATACTTGCTTTTTCCGTACGTCATCCATGATCATGTCAAGATGAATTCCCTCACTTGCAGATGACCGGCTGGTAAACTTAACTTACTACCATAGTAAATATAAAGCTAAGAGTATGCAGTCACGCTGCTACCTTTTCTGAACAACAAAATCAGTTTTTATTTTTCACGGAAAGAACAGGAAGGGGAAAAAATAAGATCGAGAGAGAATGAGACATACGTACACTAGGATATTCGACACTCAGCGAATGGAGGTTCGCATTTACATTATATATTCACTTCAGGAAGCAAAGAGATTTTCCATCACGTGCAATGAAGCATAGATGCTAAGAATGCCTCAGGCATATCGCTTATAGACAATATTGCATTAAGAGAATGGCTTGTTCCATTCCTACAATGAAAACTATTTGAGCAGACAAGAACGAGGCTGAACCTCTCCACGATGTACCCACCCGCCGCCTCCGAAGGTGGCGGCTGTGTCGAGGTCGGCCGCCTCCTCGTCGGCGTCCAGAGCTGGGTCGGACTGCGAGTCCAAACTCCCCGCCGCCGGCGCGGACGTGGCCAGGGCCAGCAGCGCCAGCAACAGCACCGGCACACACTGGCGAGGAGCAGAGCGTCGGTTACAAAGCTGATACAAAGACGGGATCGACGTTCTCTCGGCCGAAGAGAGACCGGAGGACGGGCAGACGGCCGCCGTCCGCAACGCCACAAACGTCACACAGTGCAGCGTCCCGCACCCTCGGACGGTGGCACGTGCAAATACGGCTTGGGGATTGTAAAGATAAAGTTATACATGCTCGAAACACGTGCCTCGAAAACTGCGCATAGACACGGGCATTTCTTCACGAAAGGGTATGCATGTTTTTCAAGCGAAATGTTGTGCTATGGTTTAGTTATCATGAGGGACAGGACTTTAGTTATCTCTGCTCCCGAAATCATCTTTCCCCTTATAAGGAAGGGGCTTTTCCCAGTTTTTCTCTCTACAACCCTTCAAGACAATGATCAGTTATGCCATGTTCCAAGTAGCTATAGTGCTTTCAGCTTCACGTGTAATTAAGGTCAATCCCACTTTTAGGTCGTTTTAGGTCATATAGATATAATACAGTTCAAAGGTTAGGTGGCAATGGCCCGGCGTAGCGCGGATCATGAGATTCATGGTAAAAGTTGCATCAGAAAGATTAAAAGACTTCCACCGAGACGTTTAGCCTTGTTACGTAATGGCCCGGCCGGAATCGGCTCTGCACCTTTGGTGGGCGCATTGATGGAGAAGCTCTCACGGCGGAGAGTTAAGAAACCTTTTTGCAAGCCCCGAAATGCCCGTTGCGCCGATTTTCATTAAACTTACCAATTGCATGATGATTGAGCGGTGCTGCCTCGACACTGAAGCCCTGAGAGCTTACCATCCCTTTTATACACGGGTGCTAGGCTACGTCATCTCTTCATCTCCAGCATCTCTTAGCCAGGGTCGTTTACAGGAGGCCATCGTTGGCCGGGCCATTCGACGGTGGCTTTTGGACAAGTCTCGGGATAGATGCCATAGATGTTTGAGATGCAACACATACAACGTTGAGTATCATATTTTGTGTACGTATGTACCAAACATTATGACATATTTGGTCAATTTATAGCCCATCACTAATTGTCTCCTAAATGCAAAAGTACATTATTACCCCAGTTTCGGTCACATAGAGCAATGCGACATTTTTAACTCCCTTGGATCCGCCTTCTCCTTTGAACATTGTGATTTCAAAGCCTCGCTGGTTTTGTAAGACACAAGGAGATCTTTGTAAGAGACCAACGTCAAGGACATTGAGATATGAAGGGGTGTTTATCATCCATTTCTGAATTCATGTAGATTATACGATAAAAGTACTTTGTCTGCAAAATACCCCCAAAAATGCGTTTCATCTTCAGTGGACTGACAGGTGGGCCTGACTAACAGGCGCTTCCGCGTTGAAAGAATGCCTGACAACGTCAGCAGCCTGTTCGATTACCCCAGTATATATGTCTCCGTAGTTCTCCATTGAATTCAAACGACTCTACCGCTGGCATCCTTGAAAATCCAGACAATCCACTGACTTCATACCTTTTTGACAAAACAATAGTTAACCCAGCTGGGTGATTTAGGAACACAAAAGGAAACCTGATCTCTTTCTTCATGCAGTGGCTTATCGTGAAATCCATGCGGGGGCTGATACGCTCCGTCCCCGATTTGCCGATTTTCTGAGCCGATTGCGACGAAATAGGGCTAAACGAACGTTTGTGATCTGAGCTAATTTGTCATATATATAGAAGCACTAAAATCTTTTTGCAGATCATTGCGTTTAGATCAGCTGCATTTTTGGCCTTTTCTACGTTTACTGTTAAGATTCTGGGCTTCTGACTTCATCGCGTAATTGTACTACCTTGATCCCTGACCTGGAGCTGGATCACGTTCCATACCGAATTTTCGTGCCCGCACCCAAGCAAAATGCTTTGGTTTGCGGTGTTGGAATGCTTATTGGTAGTCATATGTGCTTTGGAACCATGAATATATGATAGCTCATTTGCCACCGGTGACCAAGCCATTTGACTCAGGTTTACCTGATTTGAACTCTGAAATATTGTGCTCGTGTTCAATACGAACACATTTTTTGTAATCCCGAGATGACAAGAACTCATATCTATGCCTTCCCTCTACCCATTTTGTATTGTCCTAATGCTCTTACTTTTGGTGACCAAAATAAAAAAAACTTTGACGTAACAAAAATGACTTCCCGCCAGATCTTAGGCTTTTGAAATGCGGCCGTGCCCAACGCCCGCTACCTGGGTGGCTTACGTGAAAATGCTTTGGGGCACTGGTTTTGTGGCGCAGAGAGGTCTTAACATGATTCAATGTTGTGCAGTTTCATGCTGAACCGTGTTCTATCAATGGTAATACGGCAGATGATACAACAAACGTCGGAAACGCCCGACGTTTAGGCGCCAGTATTTTGAACTAAACTGACTTTGTTTGACTTTGATATAACAGCTGAAGGCTTCATAGACGTGCTTGACATATTTGCAGTGTATTCTAGCCAAGAAACATGTTTAGATATTTAGAAAAAACGAGACACCTGTCGTTACAAAAAGGCGGTTTTTTGCCTTTACTTCTTGCTTTCCTTGCAATGGTCAAATTTGGCAAGTGCCCTTTTCCGCCCAGCATAGGTAAAACCGGCCTTCATTTTACTGTTAAGCGCCTTTGAACCAATAAGAAAGCCTTGGTTATCAGCCTTTTCTGTCAAAAATACCAAGAGGGTAATTTACTCTAAGATGACCTCTGGTAACCTAAACATTGGATCTTATTTGGAGCAACGTATGTGCTTTCTTCTAGTTTTACCACGGTTTTCCAGCGCATTTTTTTATTTTTGCCTTCGGACATACAGTTTTCGAGATGTTTGGGGGGTGGGGGTCTCATAAACCCATCATCCTGGCGAAGGCGGATCCGGAGGCCGGCCCATTGAGGGTTAATAACGGGAGGGCACTGGGCAATGGGACAATATTTAAAGTAATGCTGTGAGCACATTTATCACCGTAAGAACATTAAACTCGGCAGAAATCTAGTCATGGATATATTTCAGTCAGTTATTGCCTATCGGATCATCCCCATCACCCCTGCTGTGTCGGCAGTGCACACGCGCCTGGACACGCGCACGAGCTTTTTGCGCGGCATTTTTGGGTCCAGAACAAGATCACATGGCATATCCTGCGTTTCAGAGCGAGGTCGGATGTTGCATATCAGCCTCCCTGATATGCATTCTACCTGATCATGCCCCATACGTCCTCAATAGGACGTAGCTGGGACACACAGGGGGGACTGGTGTTACGCGTCTCATACGGCATTCTGGCCTCCTCCGGCAACTCGAGGGTTTTCTTGGCGTAATGAGCGCTGGCCAAGTCTGGCCGAAACAGCGTATCCCGCTCGGGATAGTTCTCATTTAAAAATGGGATGAGCACATCTCTTATGCATTTCGCACGGTACACGTTGCCATCAACGTCACCCGTACTCGGCATGATAACCGGACATGTGAACTGGATAACCGGCCCCTTGAAGAGATGGCGAGCCACACAAGAAGTTACGGGAGGAACTTGCTTTCTGGCCTTCAGTTGTGCCTGACAGTCTCCACGAGCTCCAACATAGTCTCCAAGATTCCCTGGCATATGGCCTCGGAGGCCACATGCCATATCCAAGTGAAGCAACTGATGTCGTCCATGACGATGTCGCATTCTCGATTTGACATGCGTCCGCGCGACAGTTTCCGGATGCGCGTCCTTTGGGTGACTTCTTGTTTTTGGGTGGCTTTGAGTGCCTTCATGTTTTTCCGGTACTGAAGCTTGTTTGCTGCCAAGATTTGTCTTATGTACGCTCTCGAGATCCCAAACTTACCAGCCAAAGCGTTTTAGGACATCCCTCGTTTTCCAGTTGCAGCTTGAATCAGTAGGCGTTGTCTTTTGATGCGTTTTTTTGGTTTTGGTGGTGATCGTTCAGTAGACAGTCGCTCGCAGGATCCCAAAAAAGTCCACATTGCCTCCTAATAAATGATTTGGGCTCTTCCAGGTTCCCATGGGCAAGTCTCGCGGCAAGTCTCACAGGCACCTTGTTGTGACATTGGTTTCATGACTGCAAATAAACCGCAATTTCTCAGAATTTTTTGCATGATATTGAAGCGGACAGTGGGTGGAATGCATGTGCCAAATGCCAGTGGCGAGACGCGTGATGTGAAGAAATATATACAGTTAAAAAACGTCTCATTTCTCACTGCCACCCGTTAAATGGTCTTTTATTATTATCATATTACCAGAGTGGATGAAACATACTGCATTGTTTTACTTGAACGCTCATGCAATTAAATTTGCTTAATTTTAAGTATTCTTTTGTTAAAAAACAACATATTTTTAAGTCCAACATTCTTACCACAATTTTACCCTGGAAAAACCTAGTTGCTTACCCGTTACCCGCTCGCTATCATGTCATTGTGCATTCCTGTACCCGTCGCCGCGGGTTTACCCATGGGCAACGGGTGGAATGGCGGGTAAACCCACCCGCTGAAGGCCTCCACCGGTCGGTCGAGAGTTTCAGTATCGTTCATGAAGAGTACCTCAACTGGAGTCAGTAACTTGAATTTATGTGTTGCACTTGGCATCGACAACATACATTACAGGTGTTGAAACACAAAGCACAATATGTGACGGTCTCGCCAACAAGAGAACAATTTTAGGAAGACTGTATATACATAACGCATTCGGTTTCCTCTTTTATTTTAGCCCAAATGCGTGAAGTGGGTGCCGCTGTGACCAGCATACATGCTAAGCCGTGCTTGTTGCCGGGCGCTGACCCCGCCACCCAGATGGTCCCAAATTTGGAGTAATCTTGCCCCTGGGGCCGAACTAGATGACGCCGAAGGATCTTTATCGGGCCGCGCAGCTCCACAACACGGATGCCCTGTGATTGGCTGACCCTTTCGATCTCAGGCCAAATGCAGGTGCCCGTTCTGGGACCCGAACCCAGAGCCTGCCACGCACCGGCCCTGTGGTCCGGCCCCTTAATCACCAGACCACGGCGGCGTTTCGTTCGTGAGCTTTGCTCGAAAAATTAGAGAAGAAGGATTTGCCCCCCCCCCCCCAGCCACTGTGCCTGGACAATCATGCCGCTAACGACAGCCGTTGGATTACCAGAATCCTTGGACATTCCAAACCAGCAGCCGGATTTGGAAGGTCTCCTTGGGGGCGTGGCTTGCGGTTGGGACTTGCGTAACGACTGCGGGTTTTCCTCAGACTGGTTGTCGCATTAACGGCCGCGGAAGGCCAGTCGGAGTGAAGGACCGCGCCGTAATTGCCGCAAGATCCGTTCGGCCGGGGCCCGCTGGCCCTTCGAAGCGTGGTGACTCAACGGGCTCTGCTGCAGGGCGCTGGTGTTTTCAACTGTAAAAATATCCACATTGACTGTGCTGTGAGCTAGGTGCACCACTTCCTTCGTCACGATACGTGTCACGTTCACGATACTCAATTTCCAATGGTCATTAGTGATATATTCTCATGCTTTTCAGTTGATAAGATATATTACACGAGAAGCGTAAAAACTGAAGCCGTCTGAGGCCGTCGACGCACTCAGCACGCACTTCAACGGAATGCCGGCGTCTCCTGACACGAGCTGAGAAGGAGTGACGGACTGACAAAGTCGTTGCACCCTTGGCGAGACTCGAGAGGCTGAGAAGACCGTCCTCCAGCAGTCATGCGGTTGACTGATTTCCCAACTTGTGGAGATGACCCAGAATCCTCATTTGATTCTTCGGAGGAGCCGTGATTTTTTGTAAAAAAAAATCTCCTAGGCTTACAAAACGCGAAAAAGGCGATGAAGGCAACACCGGCGAATTTTGACATTCCACGGATGGCCGGCCTAAATAAAAGGCTTCCGGTTGAGAGGTAAACAAAGCCCAAGAGGAACTTTTTTGCACAAAATTTTCGCTTTCTTAAATTGCGACCTTCAAGGTCAAATGAAGCCAAATAGGGCCAAATTCGGTGTGGCTCGCCAGACTTCTCTTGCACCGCAAAAACTGTTGCTCACAGCGCTAAGATATAACAGGTATTCTTTGAGTGGAGGCACATACCACTGAAACAGATGATATGTAACTCGTGCCGATTGGCTCATTATTTATGCTTAAATGTTTATTTCATCTCAGATTAAACCATGCGTCTATAATTTCCCGAAGTATGATATGTTTTGCTTTATAGCGTATCGAGATAAACTCTAGCGCTCAGTTTCAATTTAGCACCCAAAAATATGTCCCAGATCAAATTTCGCAACATAATCCAATTCTGTCATCGAGAGGAGTACAGATAGTGGCCGTTACCTCAATCAGCGCCACAAGCTACCCTGAGACCAGCTCAAATGCCGCTTGACGTCATACAAGACCAATAGTTTCGTTTTGTCTTGGAAATGTCATTAACTTTTCTACATTCTGATAAGTTGCCAAGTAGGACGGTAAAATAGTCTTGCTTCAAATATTGGTCCTGCTTCTTGTAAAACTTCTGAGAAAGAAACCAAAGCGTAACTTAGATCTAGAAAATGGACTTGCAAGGTCAAAATAATGGCGTCTTAACTCATTGACCTAACATGATCTGGTAATAATTTTTCTTGGGGGTGACAAGACGCGGGGAGAATATAACGTTTGTATTGTAAATCTCAGGTTCTTGAAGCCGGCCGTTCATCGGCAGTCTCAAAAAAATGTGATAGGGGATGTGGCAACGCCACCCCTATTTCGGAGAGGATTAAGGCAGTCCTTGCCACAACGGGCCACGGCATCGACTCAAAGCGGACTTTCAATCGATGCTTTTTTGGAAAGTATGAGGTGAATTAGAATGGAATCCATTAAAAAACCCATGAGTCAAATTCGGAATCTATTCAGGCAAAGCGGACCTAAGCCGAAGCCGTGTCTTTAGCTGTATTAGAATTGTTTGGTTCATCATCAGTCGCCTGACAGCTGTCTTCTTTGACTTAATTAACCCTGTTCTCGGCGGGGGCGGGGGCAATCGATCCCCCATCCCGGCCGAATCGCCCTGATTCTGCTTGCCCATTCTAGGGTTTTTGACGCAGCTTCACGTAACTTGGTCATGTTTTGTACACATTTTTTCTACGTATTGTGGCAAAATTACGTAACTTTTTTCTTCAGCGGCGGAGCAAGGCAACGTTTTTGAAGGTAGCTGGGGCCGCTTTTGTTCCTGCTGAAGGTAAAAGGAAAATGGCGGCCAAAAATGTGGTTTTGTAGGTAGGATTTTAAGCCATATATGAATGTGTACGCAAATAAATGGACATAGCATATGAAAATGGTTTTGTAAATCTGAGCTCATTTCACAAGGTCATGTAAAAAGGTCAAAACTCAAAATTTGGTTCCATAGTACGTGTCTAGGACTAATTTTTTTCAACACAAAGGTCTGAATATCTTTGACGCCAATGGGTGTTTTCTATTTGCGTACCAAATTTTAGGCTGATATCAGGTCGGGTCACAGAGCTGTGACCTAAAATCTATCTGCGCTTACCCTATATCGCGACAGCCGTACAATAGAATTGCAGAAATAGAGCCAATTCAAACGAATGGGAACGCTTTCAAACAACATGAGATGAGCCAAAATTATTTTACGTGACTGAGGTCACCGGACGTTATTCAAGGTGATAGGTCGTAAACTGACCTGATAAACATGTGACAATGACAACTCCCCTTTAAAATGCCGTTTTTTTGCAAAATGCCGCCGCCGCATTTTGACAAAAAAGAAATGTAAAACGAATTGTACTTCCTTCATTAAAACATGACTAGTAAAAGTCAAAAGTGTTTAGTTTCTTGTTATTTCAATTTCCGAAAAACCAATCCCCCCTTTTTGGAAACCTGTGGACGCCTGCAAACTTTCTCAAAATTCCAAATATACGGACGACTGGTCAATTTACCATCCGTAAGTTCTTGACGCATGCCAATGGCCTCAAAATCGGTCGATAAACAGCGGAGTTTTAACAAGCCCAAAAATAGCCCCCAATTTGTGGCTCGTTTTCCCCCTTTTTCAAAATCTCGGAAACTTTGTCTTAAAAAGGAGTTTACGCCTTAGAAGATCGATTTCCGCGTGATGCGTCGAAATCGGATTTGCAGTTCTCGAGATCTCGAGAAGGGGAGTGGCGAATCTGCCCTGGAATTAGCTGTACCGGTTTAGTCGTCCGGAAATAGGGTTAAGTCCGTTAACAGAGGTTTTCGTTTTCGGATCCAAGTGTCGTTTTTGATTTGATCCCTGCCGAGGCGCAAACAAGCTTCTGAGGCGGGCTGCTCAACAGAGGAGCGTACACTATGTTGGCAGGTTCATGGCTGCTTGCTTTAACCTTTCAGCCTCCAACGGCGTGATCAGCAATGCTTACTGACTTTCGTTAGCACCATCATTTCCAATATCTTAGCATCAATGGTGTTTGAGTGAACCAGAGATCTCGTTTCACTAGAATTTTCTGTTCAACCTGGGGTTGTTTTGTTCGCTATCTATCGCTATCGAAATATCGTAGTTACAGTGATCGTTATTTACAATTGTGCGTGTGCCATTACGCATGCTCTCGTCAAAGGTAAATGAAATAATATTGTCGAATACGTCTGTCATCTTAGTACGGGGGAGTTTGAAAACAAGTTCTTGTTCACCCTTCGGAGAATAAAAATCCTGACCACAGCAGTGGCGGCAGTGCCATGAAATTGCTGGCATTGTACTCGCATTTGACTCATCTTTTTTACTTCCATTCTGCACTCATCGATGCAGTGATTCATTTCCTCCAGTCCCAGGTAATTTCATTAATTACCCGCCAGTGTTTGGCGTGGCATGTCAAAGGTTGTCTTATGCTGATCGTTTTACCCCTCACGTCCTTCTGGTATCCTCATTAATTTTGCGTCGTATTCGTATTGGATTAATAGCGGAGTTCAAAATAAACTCAAATTTGAATTTAGGGAATTTTACGGATGCTTTTTAAGAACCTGAGTCCCTATTTTTCAAGGTCCTTGTCATTTTGTCTTTATATTCGTTAGAGAAGAAAAACACGGATATCAGTTGGTGAATGGACACGATGAATCCACACCCACTTGCTATTGAGGAAGACAAATGACAGTTGTACCGTCAAACTGTGAGACACGCTGGAATATCATGTTCATTTATTTGTACGACACATACGCGTAAAAGCACTAAAAACATTGACAGTACATGTACTGACCTGTATTCCGCAAAAACAGCTAATATTCCTACGGCACCCTGTTTACGACCAAACACTATCCAAGAATGCCAAGACCGGTATACGTGCCAAGTCCACCTCCCAATCCATATCCATAGCCGGGAGCATAGCCGGGATACACGCCATATCCCGTATACGGCCCATATCCCAAACCGTATCCCAATCCGCCGTATCCCAATCCGCCGTATCCTAATCCGCCGTATCCGCCTAGCCCGCGATATCCGCCAATTCCGCGGTACGGCGAAATGCCACCGTACCCTCGGCCCAGACCAAGAAGGCCGCCAAGAAGAGATCTGAAAGAGAAGCAGTTGGCATTAACCCACGCATCTACCTTCCCGAAGAACAAATGCACCTGAGATCTTTGACAATGGGTAATACACGCATAATAGATTCACTGTAATGTTAGTTTTTTTAACATTATTCTTATTGCCTCTCACAAATTTTCAAAAGCAGGGTCATGACAAGCCAGTGAGTCAATCTGTGCTAACGTAAGGCAGGTGAGAGACGTCTGACATTGCTCCAGAACATCAAAAACCGGAAATATCGTAAAGAAGCTGTCACAGAAACCAAAAATCCATAAGTAATGAAATTTATATTCTCGTTTTACGAAAATGGCCTAAACTGAGATCGACATTGCTGGTATGTTTTGAAATTTCGCAGAAATTTTGATAGACTGGAAGCATCAATGATTGTGAAAAAAAGGTGCAATTACTCTTTTTCGTCTGATGAAAGGAAAAGCAGGCGTTTCGTGAAAAACCAGAAGCCTGAATTCAGGTCAATGTGATAGACGGCATGGCGTAAGGCGTTGCATAAATGAAATGCATTTGCCGTTCACGTCTTGGGGCGCATGATATATGTATGCCAATGTTTAAGCTCGCGCGTGTTTTACCAGACATGGCCTGGCATTGAAAAAACTACAATGTTTTTGGTAATGGTGCTTGCCCATGTTTGAATTCAAGTATTGTTTTACCTTATCCGACTTCAGATGAGTTGGCAATGGCGAAAACTGATGAGACGGCCCAGACCATAGCTAGCACCATAAACAAGGAAACGATTTTTTTGCTGCATCCATCGGCGGCATTCACAGAAAGAAATAGCTGCACTGTAAAGTCTGCATATGTGTTAGGAGTTCGTGAAACAGATAATGAATATCAATGAGAATTTTTGGACAGGACAAATGTAGTTTGCTACGTTTGGCTAAAACTACTTTTTTACATTACCACCCTGCTATTTTCTCCAGCGAACACTGCCACCAACACCAGCCGAAGACAAAAAGACAAGTGACCAAAGTGCACCGGCACTTGTCACTTTTCTGTCGGAGCAGGATGCTGGAAAGCTTCACGAGGTACCCACCCGCCTCGAAGGGTGGCGGACGTTTTGAGATCAGCTGCCCCTGCGTCTGTGTCCACAGCGAGGGTCGCTTCATCCGCTGCTTTCGAGTCAGCGCTCTTTGCCGACGTCAGACCCAACAGGGTCAGCAGCAGCAGCGGCAGAAACTGAGGAGAATCAGAACACAGACTTTTGGTACATCCCTACATCAATACTTAGCTGGCTGCAACCATGTCAACCATGATAGCAGGTTTCAACAGCTATCGCGATGAATGTGTTTAGTGTGGTTCGATAAGTATGTGATTTGGTGTGCTTTGATGATGAGTATCTAATTCCGCATTGTGTTGAACCCTTTCGTACTTTCATTCAAGCAGTGGCCGCATCACGTATGCAAACTAGAAGGTGCAAATGCAGGGCCTCCATCGTGTTGTACCTGAGTTTCAAAACGTAAAAAAGTGGGAAGTCTTTTTACTTCAGGGAGAATATCGGAAGATAGTTGTGGGGAATCGCTGGGAGTGCGGTTATGATGCGCTGTAGCATTTCAATGGGCGGGCGTTTTTTCTACCACAGCATGTCATTGTTTGCGCAATAATCACAACCCTATGTGTACATTTTATGCGCTTCCATGACCACCAGCCCATACCTCTTATTATAATTATGCATACTTGTTTTAAGCAAAAATTTCTTCGGTGCATGGCAGCCTTGACGTCGTGTCTTGTTGGAAGATTAGACCAATGTGAATGAAAATTAAAGTTCCATGAACGTTTATCAGTGTAATAAATTGCATTTAATTTCCACTATACATCGCAATTTCGTACATCCGTTTTAAGTTCTAGCGTGTACCGTCCCCAAACCGACACAATGTCGATGTAACAAAGTTTGTTCCATCGCTTTAAAACCCCCGTTTAAATTTCGCCTTTTCTACATTTCTTCAAATCCTAGGTATTTTGTGAAAAAGTATTCTGCTTCAGAAGGCATGAAAGCTTAAGCCTAAAGCTACCTAGTCTAACCAGATGTCTCCAACTCTAGTTCTCGGAATCTTCAATCAAGGATCAAGGATCTTCAATCAAGGAATCTTTAATCAATCAGACAAAAACGTCCGGAAGTCCATTAACGACCTGAGTAGATCAATCACGCCACTGTGCTACGTCCCGTCTTATATCCGAGATGTGAAATCACGCTTCCTTTTTCTCACCTAAAAACAGCGTACACCAAAAGAAACTTCTGAGCTCTTGTTCCAGTCAGTTTTGAGGACCTCTGTGCTTTCTCACGTCCGTTCTTTGGTTAAAGTCAGGTCTTTCCAGAATATTCAGATCGAAAACGACTCCTAATTGGTTGTATATAATTGCGTATGGTTGCATGTGTTACCAAAAGTCCCATTTCATTATTTCCGATCAAAGGTACTATACAAGGCAAATCGTTTTTAGCCCCAAAAGACAGACTGCGCTATCGATTCAGTTCAACATGTGGTGGATCCCGTGACGTCCGTGACGTAGCTAAGTGTCAATACTGTTAATGGCCAGTGTTTACCGTCAGGAATATAGGTGGTGAAAATGGAAACTCTGACGAATACCGAAGAGCGCCTTGTCAAGAAAAAATTGTAATTAGAGAATTATTGAACAAAGAAAAACATTAGCAAAACGAGGTCGCCAGTAAACTACCACGCCAAGCAGAAAATTGCCACAGTCGAACTCGTCTGAGCTCACCAAATTTAGTAGTGTGATGTAGCCCGAAATCTGCTTAACCATGACCAGCTCAAAAACACTGGCAACGGTTGCAGCCCGGATTACGGGGCGCGTTGTTTGCGACCGGAGCGCAGGCGCAAACGACCCTTTTTTCTGGGGAGGGGGGTAGTACCTCCGTCCTGTCTAATTCTGCTGCTCAAGGCATAGAGCGAGCCATGCTGACGGAACACCGGCGTCGGGGCGAAACCGGTCCCTTAGACATTGGAATAACACTCTTCTCAGCGGAGGTTCGGTCCTAACCGGTTCACATTCGCAGGTGTCGGTCTAGACAACGGCCAATGATGGCCGACCGAAGACATCTTTTGAGGAAGAAGTTGAGAATCTTGCATCCGAAAAAAACCTCGTGGAAAATATTCTACAGTGCAGCAAATCGGAACAAGTAAACTAGTGATGACAGCTGCAAAGCAAACCTGCACTCGATGCCGTCGGAATCAGAATCGATTTCGGAATCGATACCGTTCCGGCCAGTGGGAATCAAAATCGACTCCACTGATAAGTGTCGGAATCAAAACTGGAGTTAAACCGCATGGTTGCTTACCGAATCAGAATTGTAATCTAATATATGTAAAATCATGAAAGGAATGTAATCTACCGAATCGGCATTGTAATCAGCTGCAATGGCCAAGGCTGATACCAAGGTTGCAAGCCACTAGGCGTAAAAATGGCTCGTAACCATTTGGAATTTTTATAACAATTGGTGTCAAGGCCCCTTAACATTTCCGCAGGTTACATGGAAGTAACCTTAAAAAAAGTTCATAAAGTAGCCTGTGGCACTGGGTTCACTTTTCTGCATGATTTCTACTTATTACTAATCGTGAGAAAGTAAAACTCAGCCAGATACTTTCTGTACATGGAACATTCATATGTGTTTGGTTGAAACATGCTGATATTTACGTCTAGATTGATATGTGCCTGTTGATAAAATATCTGATAGCTCTGTATTCGAAAAGAATCTGGTCAGCATAACTGCCGTGTCGCTTCGTGTCGTCATCAGCGATGAATGTGCACGGATGAATTGTGCGGAGCTCAGAAATGTCCCCTAAAGCTTCTAAATGCAGACATCCTGCAATGAAGTTGCTATACCGTCACCACAAATGTACGATTTCTCGTGACAGATTTATTTCAGGTTTCGCTGTGTTTTGAAGCCAGAATATGTCATGGTTATGTAACACAGGCAGGTGTCAAAACATTTTCGGCAACATTCGGTACCAATAAATGTTACCGATAAGATGGTTCGGATCATTATGATTTATGAGGTATAAGACAACTTAAGCGTATTTCTGAATGCAAGCGAAAAATAAAATAAAATCATTAGCCATTGCCATCGTCATTAGCCATGACTTGTTTGCAATTCTAAATACCAAACCATGAAATGTGTGCTTATTTCCAATGTTGTCCACGTAAAACTATTGCTTTTTGACCGTTCTTAAGTCGAGTTAGACACAGTGCAACGAGGTCTGCAAACGATCTTTTAAATCCATTCTTTCCATCTATCTTTATGAGATGATTTTACATTTCCCCGGCCTAGGGCAGGAAGCACCTTGACCGTCCTGGTTTTCTCCCAGCAGCATTGCCACTGCATCCATCATGCGTACAGTTTCTCGTCCTACGCAATGCATGACGAAAAAACGCCGAAAAAATGTCCACATGGATGAGCAGACCTGGTTCAATGTATGGGCTAATATACTACTATGTAGGTTACTGCGTCAACACGAATCGTGCTGCCCCACCAAAGCAGAGATCAGAACGGCCATGCAGATACCGTCCATATGAAGGCATGTACATGCCTTCATATGGGTGCTATATGCTGGTATACTTCACCCAGTGAAGTACACCAGCATATACACAATCGGACAGCTCCACGTGCCAATGCGGCTCTGGAATAATGACATATCGTTTAAGCTCCAAAAGCCTAACTGCATCGTACACTGATGCGATTGCTTAAACGTAAGAGATCGTATCACGGTTTTTTAACGCATTTTTTATTTAGCAGGCGTTCATTATAGTTTGGTCTGAAAGAAGAAACATTCATATCTAAAGGAATACACACTACACATATGTACATGAATGAATATGTAGAAATGCATACACACACATACATATATATATATATATATATATATATATATATATATATATATATATATATATATATACTGTGCATGCATTTCTTTAGATGTGGATATATATACATATATATAGATATGGATATATATATATATATATATATATATATATATATATAAATGGAAATTATCTGCGGTGCACCAGGTTTACATGTGACATATACCGTCACTAGGGAGACAAGCAAGTGGATAAGATGACTAATCGAAGCGTTGGATTCAAGGGCCTTGCTGACACCCTGCTTCCAGTAGCTCTAAGGTGACACAAGACTTTAGCTGTTTGTTTATGACTGGCGAGTTTTCATGAACACATACACTTTCCCATACGTGAAGCCGTCTCACGTCATACCATGTTCGTAATATGGTCGTATTGTTCGTCAGTTGTCGCGTTATGGTCTCGTATTTTGGTCTCATGTGTTGTCTCATGTGTTGTGGTGGCACGCCGTCACGTAGGTGCATGGTGAATCGTCTGGAGAGCGTCGTTGTTATCTACATTGGTGTTACAATGACGCTCTCCACGAGCGACTCACTATGCACCTACGTGACGGCGTGCCACTACAGCACATGAGACCAGAACACGACGAGGCCGTAACGCGACAAATGACGGACAATATGGACATTTTGCGAACATCTTATGACGTGAGACGGCTTCGCATATGAAAAAGTGGATATATTCATGAACACTCGCCAGCCCTAAACAAACAACTAAATTCTTGTACCACTTTAGAGTTACTGGAAGTAGGACGTTAAGCAAGGCCCTTGAATCCAACGTTTCGATTAGTCATCTTATTCACTTACGTATTTCCCTACTGTCGGTGTATGTCACATGTAAACCTGGTGCATCGCAAATAATATTTTATATAAGTATATATATATATATATATATATATATATATATATATATATATATACATATATATATATATATTATCCTTGACACAAGTTTTATTGAAGACTAGGGCGTACTTTGCTTTTGTTAGCTTTTTATTTGCTGTTTTCAAGGTCTCGAACTATATGTTTTCCTTCATCATTCAGTTGGTGTAAAACTGAAAGCCGAATGAGCACATTTAGTATCACGTTACTTTTGGTCGGTTTTATTTAACGTTTTCGGATATAGCACTATCCATTTTCAAATTACAAAGCGACACTGCATTTTGATTACACTTAGGTTTCGAAATAAATCACATTACACGTTCGGTCGTTGTGTCAAGGAAAATATTCTGCCCAAGTATACCAAAATATATATATTATGTATATAAATTATATATATACATAATGAAGATGATAATGGGACTAAACACTGTTTCGAAATACCAAGCAGTAAACGACGTCTCGGCTCTGTTATTGCCTTCATCAGGAATCACCATGGATCATATGGCTAACACTGTTATTGATAACTGTATACAAGTTTCACAGCATTAACGTTCGCCCAGGGGACCGTGTGGCAATGGGATACATGCTGATATCACTTTTCAATTTCATGGTGATTCCTGATGAAGGCAATAATAAAGCCGAAACATCGATTACTGTTTTTGTCTTTCGAAACAGTTTAGTTCCATTATCCTCTTCATTCTATGTGTTAAAACATCCTATCTCGATATATATATATATATATATATATATATATATATATATATATATATATATATAGATGCCGATATCAATATTGATACCGCTTTGATCATATGGCTAACACTTCTATTGATAATTGTGCATAAGTTTCACAGCACTGACGTCCGCCCAGGGGACATGCTATATGGCTACGGGATACATGCTGATATCACTTACCAATTTCATGGTGATGCGTCGTGCTATCTTGCAACTGAGGTTCTGGAAGCGTACCTTCTCTTTTATACAAGGTTCCGAAGGCACGTCATCTCTAAATCTGCTGAATTTCTGACAACTGTGACCAAAGCCTTGCAGTTTTGCAGAGACTTAAGTCGTGGAATGAGGTCAATGCCAATGGCAATGATAGCCGGCTGGGTGGTTGTCAATGCCCAGCGTTTCAGTGTGGTAGATTATGAGCGAGAAGACTGGCTAGACCAATTCGGAAATATCTCCCGAAACGCGTTTTGCGCCCCATGGGACGGCACGTGGACCTGGATTAACGAACACTGCTTCCGCGCTGACAGTATAGTGCGGCCCGGCGCAGGCAGGTAGTTTTCTATAATTGTGTGGGTACTCTGGCAACCCCAATATTGGTTGGGCACCCGAGAAGATTCATGGATTTAGCCTGCGACCCAATGAGGCCGGTGCCGACCTATAATTTGGAGTCTACAAGATATTAAATGCAAGATATTAAATTAAATGGCTAAGGGCGGGCACCGTCAATCCATTTCATAAAGTTTCATTCTTGCCTGAAGTCACAAAATATCCCAGAGATCAACTGAGCAAATTCCGAGTCTGTCCATATGCTCATCACTAATATAAGCTAAGGTGCATTCATGTATAAAACGCCCTGCAAACGAAACTGTCAACACTCCGCGCATGTTAATGGCCTGTAACTGAAACATACTGTACAGTTACACGCAAAGTTCGGCACACAACTGAGATGAGGAGGTTTCAGTTCTTCCTGCACCAGCTAAAGACAGTCATTGCTGGGAACTTGCAGCACGATATGGCATGGCTGGAGAGGGTGCAGTGCTCCGGCCGAGGCCCGTGCCGTCGTCACTACTGCGCTCTTCTCTTCAGACGGGCTGCCTGTCGAACCGCCGCCGGACAGCGGTCGCAGTGAAGGCCTGCTCAGTGCCATTTTGACAAGGTCTGTCCGGCTGCAGCCCACTAACCGTTTTAAATCCGACAAAATCGACTAATCTTACAGCAGGGCATTGAGTGCTACTTACGGCTAGAATGTTTCGAAACGTTACGTGCTGCGTACTTCGCAACGGCAAAGATACATGCCACGTTAAAGTCGTTGACATCTTATCCGATGTTGCGATTTTTTTCAAATAATGACAATGGACATTTTTCCTGATAAGTCTTAGAGGTGGAAAACACTTCACCACCCAAAACGAAAGCGGTTTGCAATAAATCCGAAAAAAAAACATTTCCAGCAGATATACAGATGCTGATAACTAAGTACAGCAAAAACAACGTCTTCGTTACAAACTTCTTTCGTTCCGTGCTTAAAACAAGATGCAACCTCAGTCTTCAACAACACCCCACATATTCACCTTAGCCGGCTGCGACGAAGAAAATCCATCTTCTGTTCCGCGTAAAAATGGGACGATTTTGGCTAAGGAGGCCATTAATCCATGATGATGATTTTGTACTGAGCTATAGACATGGTTGCTCCATCTGGATTTTTTGTGCCACCTTGTGAACACGTCTCTCTAATGCATGTCAACATCAGCATGAATCAGTTGGTATTTCAACATCCACATGAATTGGCTAGCATTGCACCAAGAGAATGCCCTCGTCCGATGCGAAGCATTTACTTTTCGTTCTTGTATGGAAGACTAGCAGTCAACACTTGACAGTCTGGCAATAGAGGTGTGGTGGGAATATCCAGGTAAAGCAATTCAGGTCTGTATCAGAAACGGTTTCATGCGTGGCTGATGGTTGTTCGAAGCAATTCATTAGTTTTCGGACTGAACCGGACCCCCCTCGTCAGCTGGCGGTTCATCGGTGACTTCACTAAACCTACCACCCGCATGTCCGAAGGCAGCAGCAAATGTATTTGGGTACGAGCGGCCTCGTGGACAGGAAGAATATGCTCGGATCAAGTCCACGCGTCATATCAAAGTAGACGAACAAGTAAGGGACGACTTAAGAGCAGGAAGCTAGAATGCAGGTGAAGGACATTTTCCGGAAAATCTGCATTTGGTACGCAGCCGCCTAGTGCACCGAGCTGCTACAGCCAGATGTAACACATCTGGCTTGGAGGTTTGGACTTTCATATACTTTAATTAATTCGTACAGTGCAGCACGATAGTAAACTATCTCAGATGCATACATGAAACCAGAACGTCAACTGTTCTCGGACTTAAGACTGACGACATCGTAGTCGTGGCACTCAAGATACCAGACCTGTGCTCGATTCCAGCAGAATCGGAGCCGAATCCGGATTCACTTCCATTTGGACCGGAAGTCGGATTCGGAACTGATCCAGCAAGTCTGCGGGAACACTGGAATCGGAAGTGAATCCAAAGGCAAAATGTATGACTCCCCTTCATATCAAAGTTTAACATACCAAAGGTTTGAGCTTTCATATTACTATTCTATATATATATATATATATATATATATATATATACATTATACGTATATATAATTGTTTAGTCATGTATGTATATGCATTAAAGACTTCTTTTCGAGACCAGTTTTGGGCAGTTCCATGTCTGATTGGTCTGTTTGCTTATGGTGGCGTGGGTTGGACATTGCCTGTTAAGCAGGCAGGGAAGTAACTGGGGTGAGGCTGTGTTCAAAGACAAAGAACAACCAACATGAGGTCAAATGATCTCGAACTCAGGGCAAGACAAACAAGGAAGAAAAGCATGCACAAATATCACTGTTATACCATTTTCTTGGAGGGACAAGTGTGTAAGTGGTGCTATCTTAACTTTCTGCATATATGAAAAAAGGAAAAAAATGGAAACCTCCCCATTTATATTTACCGCCTCATAGGTATTTCCTTGGTGATAAATGTTGATCGTTATTAACTTCAGGCATGCCGCAAGAGCGCCAGAAATGTACCTTGTAAATAGTGCGGAAACGCCGTTTTAATATTCATACATTTCTCGCGGTATACTTGCTTTCTTAAGTTCATTTTCTTTAAGGAAAGTTGATATAATTAAAAGATGTTACTTTATTTTCGCTCCTAAAAATAATTGGTATTCAAAGATTTCATGTTGCTCTCTGATCCTTATCCTTCCTACGTTCCTTTTCCGTGGGCAGATCCGGCACAGAGTTTTCTGTGGCTGCTACTTTTTTCACCAAGCTTGAGAGGTCTACTTACTTCAACAGATGCTGGTAATGCTTTCTGACAGTGAAAGCGTCTCCGGTCACAAGATCCGACCTTAGCTCACATATGGCGGCACTTTTTTATTTAACCGAAAACATTTTCAAGGCTGGATTTCGAATAAAAGCCTTTGCTAAGCATAGACTACTGTAACGCTCTCGCCCCAGTACTGCAATTTGTATGAAAATAGAAATATGGGTTCAATGCCACCTACAAGAAGAATAACTTGATACGCTACAAAATATCCATGGAACATTTATTGCAACTTGGAAAACAGTGTCATTTGTGCATCTTTTTTTCACCCGTATTTTGATACTGGTGATGTATGACAAAATGTATGGTTATCAGCATCTAATGTACATTGTTAATGCTCAAGGAGAGGGTCCGGTCAAGCGCAGTCAAGCACGAGACTGCTGTGTATTTCTTCGGACGTTGCATATAGTCCGCATGTAGCTGTCAGCGACAGCCACGACAGCCACAGCCAACCCTTAGCTCTCACGTTCAGGTCCAATGTACGGGTATCACTGCTCGTTTCCCCGCGCCTCGTCTGCAACTATTGCTTCTGTTCAACACCCAGGAGCCCCCTGGCGTGATACTACCCAGGTCCCGCAAGGCTGGCGGCCGGTCTCCCGCACTGTGAACACTTGCTCGGGCAGAGTCCACCGGTCGTGTATTTTTTTTCTATCGGATGAAGAGAACACGGAATATGGTATGGAAGAAGTACATGTCAAACACAAAGAGCAAAAAACAAACAAGGCGCAACCGTGGTTAAATGAAACGGTCAATGTTTTACTCATACCATAAGGCCATTTTTGTTACTTTCTGGTTCCTCTTTTGCCTGCTTCCTGGATTCGCCCCTGTCAATATATGTCGGGTACAATTTACATGCGAAATGCCCATAAATGTCATTATTAAGTTGAAATCAGTTATATGAATTATTCGCGCATGTGCAGCAAAGTTAATTCGGCACCGCCTGGGGGTTAACAAATGGGGTATCCCCTCCATCTTAGTGAATAACTCTGGAGTCCTTGTCCTTGGAACCAGCCTAACCAAGCTTCCAGTACCTGTCCATCAGTCACTTCTACACATTTTGACGTCAACACCTCTTCCATGATAAGTTATGTCTTGGAGATATAATGTCATAAATGAACCCTTGCATACATGTTTTCGTCCCTTCGGGCGTTGGAGAGGACATGGGTATGTCGTTTCTGGGTATATTCGCGAATATAATGCATAGATTATTTGTATTTACAACGGACACGGCCCTTAAAGGATAAACAATCGTGTCACACGAACATTAGAGGTCAGGTTAGGCCATATGATGACACTTGGATTTGATTTACATGTGGTCCCTAAAAGGATATACAACCGTGTCACGTAGTCATTAGAGGTCAGGCTCGGTCACAAGATGACACTTGGACGTGACTTGAATTTTGGGCGATAGAAATGGTTGTCGCTGACCTTCCCCATCATTCAAGTAGACAGGCAAATATATATGCGCCTTTTAGCAAGGTTCAGCAAATGCAGCGTGACGTCATGGCAGGCCACGTCATAGGAAGATGCTAAAACGGAATGGGATGCAACATTGTCTATGGAAGATGTTTCAGTAGCAACAGAGAGCAATTATTGTTTCTAGTCAGAAAAAGGAAAATAACAATCTGTCCTGACCTGGCTTAACTTTGACCAGATGAAGAGCACGCCGAGCAGATTTGATTATCAAGAGATGTCATTTCAATTCTGCACTTGACGCAGTTAAGCATCCCAGCGAGCAATTATTGTTTTTCGACAGGAAAAATAATGTAACCTTATCTGACCTGACCTTAAAGGACCTTGGCTAGATGAAAAGCAGGTAGTGCAAAACTGATTACCAGAAGTTTTCACTTAAATCCTTTTTGTGACGTGGATCAAAGCGGCCGCGTATAAGTGACGATCTTTGGCAGGTAACGAAAGCCCAGTATTTTGCCTGACCCAGGTTGACCTTGACCCGACATTTCTCAACACTAGGGCATGCTTGTGATGCAGAAAGTCGTTTTGTGCCAATCAAATTTGTGTCGTATCAAACGAAATGCAGAAGCCTTTCGTTTGATACCCAGCTGAAGGCTGTAAAATCAGTATCGCCGATGATATGATGTACGAACCGGTGTCAGTTTTTCCGACGTCGCGTTATGCCTTTCAGGTAACCTGTGACATCGCCAGTCACATATTTTCTGAATCGCACGCCTCAGGGGCTATTAACCGGTGGTAGACTGGTTCAGGTCCGTTGTTTAGATCCTGAGACAACAGAGCGGTGTCTTTTGGACAACAGTCCTCCCCCCCCCAGCGGTCGCAAATACGAAAACACGTTAGGCGGTGCCGGGGTTAGGGCTCTCAGTGCTCTGTACCTGGCTCTGCCAATCCCCCTTTATGCCCTGTCTACAAATCGGTCCTTTGTTACGACGTTATGTTACATAAATTGTTTTACTTATCATGCCGTGCCTTGTTTGCAGCACACATAATCCACTTCCACGTGACGTTACACTACCTCCTGCGATTTCCTCTGCATTGGTATCTGGACATTTTATATGCGATGCGGGTCGCCGATGATCATAAATGGCATGAATTGAAATCGCAGTGTTGCAAAATATTGGCCTGCAGCGCCGATGAGTAGAGGAACGAGCAAATTTGTCTGAAATGGCCGCAAGATGCTGCGAGACGTCCGCAGGAAAAAAGTCCCGCAGCGGCAAGGGCAAACCCCTCTCCGGAAAAGCAGGGATGCCGGCAGGCCGTCTGCCGAGTTGCAGGTAAATTTCGTCAGCCTCTTTCCGCAGACCGCCGCTCACCCCCGTTGGTATGCGCTGCTGATTCAGGACGTTTTCAGAGAGTATCTCATGTTGATTCCCGCTGAGAAAGACACGCGAGAGACTGCGCCCAAACTGCTAAACGGCCGGTGGATATGTACGTTTGGCGTCCCCGTTGAAATGACGCCAGACCGGGTACTCCACTTTGCAGCAGACATTTCGAGCGACGTGTCGGCGTGCGGGCTTTCGTCACAGAGTAAGAGCACCGGTACATCCACAAGCCCAGGGCCAGGTGAAGCAGCAGAACCAGCTGATTAGTGTTTTGCAGTCTTCTGCCACAATCGTGTTCATTTATGCGCCTTCGAAAAAGCTCAGCTGCGGTTCAGTCACACATATTCTTTCAGTGCCTCTAAAGGGTTCTCTCCGTTCGATCTGGTGTTTGCCCGGCCTGCCCACCGATCCAAGTCCGCACTGCGTGAAATGATAATGGCGACGCCCAGTATACTGCAGCTGGCGCTGCGGAGCGTCAGATGCCCATCCATGGTAGAGCGGAGGACCCCATCTCTCAGCGGTGCTGCCGGCTGCGGGACCTCCAGAGGCGAGCCGTGGTCAACCTTGAGCAGGTAAAGGGAAAGTGGTCTGCTCGCCATCGGGCACTGGGCATCATTTATCGTTTTCGGGGACAATCTCCTTCGCAGTCGGCGACTGCCGCGTCTTCGTTTTCGGAAGGATCGGATTCCAAAAGCGAAAATGGTGACGCACGACCTGTGCAACTGCGGCATCCTCCACGGCAGCTGGTAGTAGATTTGCACCGCCAGTGTTATTAAAGCGATTTACGATATTTGTTTTGCTGGTGTTGTATTTCATGTTGCTCGAGCGTGCTTGCCTTGACCATTCTTGAGGCTGTTGTTTTTTTTGTTTAGGTTCCTATTATTTGGTGGTGGCTGGTCGTTCGTTTCAATTTCATTGATGGTATGAGCTCGGTGCGGTAATATGAGCCTAGATGCGATCTGTGAGTCCAAATAACGGGATGCCGCACTGGTCTTGTGGCCCAGCTAGCTGACCCTGGACGAATGAAAATAAAAATGGCGTAGCCCAGTCAGAGTCTACACGATGACATATTTCCCTTCGAATTCGATGTCATAGGGGGTGATAAGGAATCGTCTAGTTCTTGCATCACCTGTTCGTGCGTATTCTAAAAGTTTCATCATTCCTTGACTGCAAGGGTGAAGTCGAATCACACCTGGCTTATCCAGCTTAGCCGTGCCTTTGAATTACAATGAGGCATTCGTTTGCAAACTGACTAAGATCGTTACTGAAGACATATTGAGAGATGGGTACCATTTAAACGACATTATTTGGAGATAGTTTTCGGATTCCCAAAATGACATTTTATTCGCCAGTGAAATGTCTTTGTGCCAGGCTATTTTAGGCCGTTGAGATATCGTCTGATATTGGGAGATGGGCACAGTTCAAATAAAATTATTAGCAGACAGTTTTGAGACCCTTAAACAGGGACGTAGCCAAAAGGGGCCATGGGGCCATGATCCCTCCCTGAGCCAAGCAGTCTACACTAGATAATGGCGATTTCGCACGAATACGGAATAGTGATCATATATATGTGGCAAAAACGAACTTTACATATATTCTTGTTGGTTGAATATGAGGTCAGTTACGTAAAACACCTGCTTTTTCCTTTAAATTCCGTCATATCCCAGTGGTATATGACAAGATTTGACATTTGGCCCTCCTCCGAGGAAAATCCTGGCTACGTGCTTGCCCTTAAATGACATTTTACTTTCCATTTAAGCATCTTTGTGCCAAGCTAACTTGTGCTGAATCATAATTTGAAATAGTTTTGGAATGAAGCAGCCGTCTTTCATCCTATCATGACTATAAGATATGACGCAGGGTCGGTCTCCGTAGTGAAGACACCTTGGAGGAGGTCCTGGTCATTAGTATGGTAACCAGGAATTCCTCTAAGGGACCTGGACTGTGAAGACCGACCGCACCCCGAATCGGCGACAACCGCCTGATGTTGACGACGATGATGAAGAGGATGGCTGACACGTCCCTTGAGGTTAGTTCGGAGACTGATTTTAAGCAGCTTACGTCAGGCAACTGAATTATTTGGTATGGGACTTAACGCGCTCCCGACTGGTAGTCGGCGCCACGCGCGCCTGAATGAAAGAAGCTGTGGGTGCCCTCCCCTCCAAATCGCAAACAGTCCGTTGCACGATAAAAATGAGCATACCAATGGAAAACTAGTAACAAGCAGAGCTCAGCGCTGGCCTTGTCTCTGTTCCTGATTAATGTGTAAGCCACTTACGCGCTACGTACGTCTTTTTCACAGTCGACTACATAAACCCGAGAATCGGTCTGTCTGTCTTGCAAAGTGGCGTAAGAAATGGGGCTTCACCCTGGCCGCAGTAGTTGCATACGCTTGCGCTACCGGACCACTCACCCTCACCCTGAATATCCATGGCGAAGCCATAGAGCAGGTTAAAAGTTTCGAATTTCTCGGAATTCACCTCGACAAAAAACTGACATTCCAGCAACACATCAAAGACATCACGAAACGATGCGCAAAACGCACCAACATCCTCCGCTGTCTCTCAGGAACAGACTGGGGCGGAGACAGACAAACACTACTCAGGCTCTACAAGGCCATCATTCGACCCATTCTAGAATACAACAGCTTCATTTTCAACAGCATCTCTCCGTCCCTAGCACAAAAACTCGAAACCATACAAAACCACAGCATTCGAACAGACACTGGAGCATTACACAGTACCCCGACTGTCAGCCCTCCGGCCGACGAGGACATGCCATCACTACAGACCAGGCGAACACAACTGTGTCGGTACTACATAACAGTTCAGACCACGTAAAACCATCCGACACAGTCTTGCTTCAAACATGACAGCCTGGACAAGAGTCGTGCAGCACGCAAACGCCCACCATTTCACGTTCAAATAAGCACGGTTCTGGCAGACCTTCAGTTTGCCGTACCACCCACTGCATCCAGACTGCCCCTCAGGCCATTCTGGGTTCACAAACCACCCACTGCAGAATACCTACTCACAGAACGAAAAACAGACGTAATACCAACAGAAATGCTCGCAAAAGTTCCACGAATACACCACTGTCAACAACCACAAATCATTCATATACACAGACGGGTCCAAAATCGACGACAAGGTCGGATTTGGACTCACATCGCCTGGCTTCGAGCTCGGCAACCGCCTCCCAGACCAAACATTAATCTTCACTGCAGAGGCCATGGCCATACTGATAGCCATTCGCATGGCAATCAGACACAACATGGTTAACGTAGTTGTCTGCTCCGACTCAAAATCGGTCCTACAAGCCATCAGCAATACGGCCGACCCATCACACTACATCACTGATTGCATACAAAAGCAAGTGTCCCCTAACGTAAACAACATTTCTTTCCTTTGGATACCGGGACACACAAACATCAGAGGCAACGAGCGAGCAGACCAGATTGCGAAACAATCACTGGCATTTGACACATGCTTTGAAATCAAATTTTCACTAGACGACTGCAAGGCAGCCCTGCAACAACATATCCGTAAACAACAACAGAAAACTTGGACACATAATCACCACGCACACTTGTACGATATCAAACCCACACTTGGCGCCTGGGACACATCAAATCAAAAATGCCGGCGTCAAGAAGTCGTCCTCACCAGACCTAGAACAGGTCGCACAAAATACACATAACCACTCTTAGAGGATGGCTCTTATCAAGTGCCACAATGCCACACATGGAACGCACCACTTAACGTAAGTCACCTCCTGCTGGAATGTAGGGATTTTGAAACACAAAGACGACCCATTTAAGGCCTTCTGCCAACAAAAGACAATTCAGCTCACCCTGAGCACCCTACTGGGTAACCAGCACCCAGACCTACTACAGCTGCTATTCAGATATCTAAATGACACACACCTAGCAGAACTATAACGCCACACTACACTGCAAATCCTTCTCACTCCTTCCTTTCTTGCGCAACATCCGGCGTGATAGGGTGAACGCTTAGCCAGCGTGAGAGGCGGTGTGGGCAATCTCCTCCTAGCCTGCACGATAAAGACCCGTCGGCGCTTTTCGTGAAGAGTAGGCCACGTGCCGGCACTTTGGCAAAATCAAAAGTAAAGCATAACCTAAATTCCTTGCTTTTCAGGGGGCTAAAAAATAACGTAACTGGCATAAGTAAAGGCGACGACTCCCTTCCTTTTCCCCTGCGCGTCTTGCCCCCGCTTCACGGAGGCCCCCCACCATGCCGATGTTATCAGCGGCATCTAAATTTTTCTCACACACACAACTTAACGTAAAAAGCACTTGTATCCATCACTCTTTCAACCTGTAACGTTAAATGAAACACTTGCGCTATCTTTAAAATCGCCACACACACTCAAACGTAACGTAGCTCACACAGAATTTACAAGCGGCGCATAATGACCAAAAGGTCGAGGCACGCCTCTAAACCCAATATCAATCAATACAGCTGAGGAAGTGAACCAAGACCTCAGTCACGCAGCGCCTTTGTTTGATGACCGATGGCAGAGATGGTCGTGGAATATGGAAGTGCTCCATGAGACGAACATCATGAACGAAGACAGGCATGAAAATCACGCCAGCGAACAAGTCCCTGGCGTGATTTTAGCAACCAAGTCAGACCAGCCAGGGGCAGATCCTGAAGTGGAAAGCATGGGTGCAGGCCCGATGAACAAGGACTGGTCCGGGCAGCTTCGTTTCGACTGTTCGGTCACGCCTACGCCTGCTGTATCTCCCACCGCAGGAGGTGGACACCTGCTGGCGATTGATGATCCGGCTCTCAGAACTGCGTCTGTTCGCGCGGAATTTCCCCAGGAAATACGGTTCAAGGGCGCCGCAGTGCGCGGCTGGGCCTGCCCAGGCGTCCAGTGTGGGCCTTCAAATCCGGCTCTGCCGGTCAGAGCTGGATGCTCCGCGCCGCAACTGGAAGACCGTCCGCATGTCAGGCGCGTCACCCATTCCGGATTGAGCCGCTTTTAAGAGGAGTTTCCGAGGAACCAGCCAATCTGCTTATCAGCAAACGAAACGTACCATGCAGTCGGCTCTATTAGTCGCGTGGGATTTTACACGTGCGCAGCAGACGTCCAGCAAACCACAAAAAAAATGTCGGAAATCCCGAAAGTATTGTATGTCGCCCAAGTGTACTACATTACCATGGAGAAAGGCCAAAAGAACACTGCGACTAATGCAAGTTGAAATCGTGTACTAAAAGCTAACTCCCTGAGTCAGCGCTCTCCGGCGCAAAATTTACCATATAAAGCCTGAGCCGGCGGCCCAGTGGAAAAGGCGGAGCTAAGGTAAAAAATAAGGACACACAGCGACGGCACGTGACGAGCATGCCTTCGATGGGTTTGCTCCCGATCGAGGAAGATAAGGTCGCGTGTCAAAGAGATGTAGCAATCCCCTCCCGACTCGCGGCGGAAGGGTGGCAATACTCCTCAGCCGCGCCGCAGCATCGCACCCATCCCGCGGCCATGAAGCAGGCGATACCAACGCGACAAGCCATAGGGCTCAGAAAAAATACAGCGACGCCAGGGCGCAGCGCAGACTCAACAAAGACTCCACAGACCGGCACGGACCCCGCAAACCAACTGCGCAGAACTCAGCCAAGCACCGAGCGGCGGCAGGGCCACCACAGTGCGGTACCCCGAGTCCAGGCCGACGTGCGCAGCGAGACCGACGCCGCCACGGGCAAACACGCCCCGTGCGGGTCAAACGGGGCTCACGCAACCAGACTAGCAAAGCAAGGGCACTGCGCCCCTGTGATAAAGTCGGCGCGCTACGCCAATCAAGAATCAGGAGCGATGAGCACGCCCCCCCCCCCCACGGAGTACGATGCTTCAGTGAGCTCGGCAGCGGTTCCATCAGCAGAGCTAGAGAAAGAACAGAGTCCCCGAGCACCTGCTCTCCAACAAAGGCGCTCTGTCGCGCCACTCCGCAGTCGGACGGCGTAGTGGCGGCGGCGGCCAACAGGTGGCAGCACTCGCCCAGAAACAGCGCGACGGGAAGGCCGTAGCTAGCTGCCGGCGCAGTTGCGGAAGCCGCCGACAGGTCACGGCTGACAGGGGACGGCGTCATGGTTACTGTGGCTGCATCCGCCCAGCCGCAGCGGAGCGAAGGCCGGAAATGGACTGAAGTCAGCCGTCTGGCGGACCGGCGCAGACTGGACCAGCTGTCGGATGTCCCTGCACGGGCAGAGCGCGGTCAGCATGAGATCCCGTGAGTCAGAACATGAATGCGGACGACATCTGGACCGAAAACGCTACCAAGCAATTGAGGGGTAGAATGGTGGTCTGTTGCGATATGGCAAAAACTCCAGATGGGGATTTTAGGGAGAGAGAAAGGCAGAGTCCGATGCATCGCACCGGATCCACCACCGGGAAACCACAGAGGACCACACAATCGCGATATTCTGCTGATCGTCTGTTTAGCAAGCCACTTTTTGGAAATTTAACATTATTCATGCGGCAAAAACGCCTCTGCATCCTCTTTCACCCACTTTTCTGGATGTTCCTACGTTCCTGGCTTAGATACTGGGATATTGCCAAATTTGAATTGTCAGGAAGTGCACATTTGGCAGTGATAAATGATCTGCCTATTAGGAGTTGAAGACCATTTTCCTGACCTTATTGGGTTTGGGGAACCTTCATGTAACCTACGCAGGAAGCAAGTGTTCTTGGCATTTCTTATCATGTTTTGGGGCTATTTCTATAAGTCTTAAAATTAAATCGTTTTTTTGGCGGAGTTAAGCATATACTTTATATATCAGTTTTTTTTTATTCTTACATTAGTTCAGCGTAGAATGTCATAGGAAATTCAGGGCAGGACTGGGACAGAGCGTCTGCTCGGTCCTTTATTGAAAGATCAGAAATTTCAGAACTGAACGCGCCGAGTATAATGGCACATGACTGCACAGCATATTCCATGTCAGAAGAGTTTTTCAGGCTCCCTGCGATTTTTTGCTCGAGCAACTCAATTTTACGGATGTCAAGCACACTGGTTTTTGGGCGGATTTCTGAGGTTGAACTGGCTAATTCTTAATCAGGTGTTTATTGGCACTTGGCCCCTTATGTCTAAGAAAATCACTGCAGGTTTTCCTATAAGGAAAATGTCATTACAAAAAAAAATCGCCCATCAATGTCAAAGCTGGTGTTACCCGGTTAGGGAGAGACATACAAGGGAGATGATAGAGAGCTACCATTGTATTCACAACATGTGCAGTTGGATCTCCTGACTGACGCTTCAGAATGTCTATGTTCAACATGTCCCCACCAATAATGGACATCGTTTGTTCGCTGTTTGTAGCATTTCAGACATTTTTATGTATTCCGCAAAGGAAATGAAAGGAAATGGTCGTGAACGGTATGTTCAGGCTAACATTATGGGTTTCTTCAGTAAATTTCTGACCTCGACAAGAACGAATTGGTGTACACACACAAACACGATCAATTCTCCTGCTTTATGACAATGAGTTGTGAATGCAGATTCCTGAATCTTTACCTCGGAATTCCGCCTGGGTTGTGTTTTCTCACCTATGATTAGGAAAGTGGTAGGAATTAGACAGGGAAATAGATTTCTCTAGTATACAGAATTCTATAGAGAAGATATAGATTGTCTGTATCGGGTGTAGAAAAGTCTCTGATTGGGATCATTCAAGCCAGGGTTCAGAAACCATGATCACATGTGCCTCTGTTTTGAACTCATTTACCAGTAGCTGGAATGACTCAGAGTTATTTCCCAATGATCGTATGTTGACGCGAATCAGTAATAATGAGTACAAGGATGCTCTAACATTATAATTTTCCATCGACTGGAAATAGCAAGAACTCAAGATGTCGGAACAGTTGGGGAATGAATCCCCTATATCTCCATATTAGCAGAGAGCTTTGGGATAAATTCATTAACATGACTGTTGTCTATGGCTGTTTACCTTAACCCTATTCCCGGCAGGGCGGGCGGAATCCGCCCCCCCTCAGGTTTTTTGCTTGCCAATTCCAGGCTTTTTAACGCAGCTTCACGAAACTTGGTGACTTTTCCTAGCTTTTTTTCTACGTCCCGTGTCAAAATTTCAAAATTCTATTTTTCTCAGGGGCGGAGCCAGGCAACGTTTTTGGGAGGCACCTCATGCCATTTTTGACCAATGTTAAGGGTAAAAGGAAAATGTCAGCCAAAAACAGAGTTTTTAAGATAGAACTTAAAACTTTATATGGATGTATAGCTAAATACTTGGGCAATGTGCAGATGTAGTTTTGTTCTCCTGAGGTCATTTTACAAGGTCAGGTCAAGGTCAAAAGTCAAAATATGTTTTTTGCAATAATTTTTGCGCTGTCTTTTCAAATACCAAATCCGGAGCATGTATGATGTAGCAAGGTGCCCTCTACTTGTGTATCAAGTTTCAGACTGATATCAGGTCGGGTCACGGAGCTATGACCTAAAACGTCAGTGCGCGTACCCTATATCGCAATAGCCATGAAACGAAATTGTTTCAAATAGAGTGAATTCAAACGACTGAAAACGTTTTAAGATAATATTAAATGCACAGGAGATCATTCCAAGTAACCCCAAGGTCACTGGAGGTCATTTAAGGTCAAAGGTCACAAGTTGATCTGAGAAACGTGTGACCATGACAGTTCCCCTTTTTCATGTCCCTGGCACCGCCTATGCTAACATTATACAAACATTGTAATGCGATTTGTACTTTTTTAGTATAACATGACTAGCAGAAGCCAAAAAAAAGGGTGTTTGCCTCTTTTGTTCATTCAGTTGTTACAAAACTAATCCTCCTATTTTTGAAACCCTGTGAACGCCCATGAATTTTCTCAAAATTTCGGATTTGGGGACCCATGATAAAAGCCCTATCCATAATCTCTCGATTGATGCCAGTTTCATCGAAATCGGTCCATAAACAATGGAGTTATAAGAAGTCAAAAAGTACCCCCCATTTTGACATTTTTGCCCCCCTGTATCCACAAATTTCAAAATTTTGAAAATTTCTTTTTATAAAATGTAGTTCACGTCACGGCAAATCGATTGCCGTTTGTTGCGATAAAATCGGACAAGTAGTTCTCGAGATCTCAGGGGGGGGACCGAATCCGCCCCCCCCTGCCGGGAATCGGCCATACCGTCTAGCCCTCCGGGAATAGGGTTAAGAACACAAAGACATCCTGTCAAGACATACTGTCGTTCTGAAGACATTGATTTTTCTGGGATTAACGGAATTTAACTCTTCAAAACATTTTGGGTGTGAGGTGATGCAGGCATTCAATGATCGTTATTGGACAAAGTATCATTGATCTCCAACAATTGACCTGAGGTCACGTCACCAATGGTTTACGAGTCAAAATGCATCCCCGTTAAAACAGGCGATAAAGGAATTAAAACGGAAAGAAAATGGAGGAACAGACCATTACATTTGCCAATAATACCAATTCATGGGGAATACATCTCTTACCACAGAAGTCCATGAAAGTGTTAGCAGTCAAAGAAAGATATAATTTCTACTAAACAAACGATATGCGGTGTGCGAGACCACCTGTACCACGATATGCAGGCGTTGCAGTTTTTAATAACATAACAATGCTTGGTGGTGCATTTCAAGCAGGTTCTATGTCTTCCGACGTTTCAGCTATGGTCTTTTGTGCTGCTATGCCATCTTACCTGTTTTGCCAGCCTTTGACGACCCGGTGAATAAACACTAATTAAACAAAAACACGTGCGAAAAATATTGCCGATGCAGTTCCAATGTGTTGGGTTTCGTAGTACCGTCGTTTTGATTTCGCCATTTCGCATTTATGACCATAGAGGGTAATGCAATCTAGTCTTTCCAAATGAACTGTGGAGAGCGAACTATGCAATGATAATATTGCTGGCTGGCTCGGGAGAATCTATGTAACTCGCTGCTGGTTCCCTGGAAAGCCTTCTTGCATTGGATAATCTGCTCGGAATATATTTCCACCCATCACACGTGTATATGCAGCCCAAAATATTAGATAACGTAGAGAGCGATTTCTTCCCAATGCATCACAACCGATAAAAAAGGCCGCCAAGACAATGTTAAGCTGGTACCCACACCGCAACGTGCCACTCGGAAGACCTTCGGCACACCTTCCAGGTGCAGCTCGGATGGCTATACGACCATGGCGCAATCAAACGAAGGAGACGGTGGCAGTGAAGCCGGTCTGAAGGGACGGGTACGAGCCGCCGGAGTAGGACTTCATCTCGACGGCCAGCCGCCGGCCGGTTGATGTGAAGACCCGGTTCTGCAGCTCACTGCCGCACGTTTTCTGGTCGATCGTGTTGTCGTCGTTCGTGTACAGGTTGATCCAGTCCCAGTAGCAGTTGCCGTCGCTGTAGCGGTAGAGCACCTTGGCAGTGCCGAACTGGATGCGGACCCGCTTGCCGGCCGGCGCCGTGACGATCCAGAAGCAGTTCCTGCCGGGCGGGTAGATGTTCGGCCAGTTGAGCGAGGTGATGGTGCCCGGCTGCGTGATGGCCTGGTTACCGCAGAGCGAGCCGTAGTAGGGGCCGGTGACGGTCTGGCAGCGGGTGCCGCTCGTGCGCGGCGGGCAGCGGCACTGGCACGTCTTGTCGACGTAGCCGCCGTTCTGGCACGTCGGCGGGCTGGAGCAGCTGGCGGAGCATCCGTACATGGCGTTGGCCAGCTGCTTGTCGCGGTGTGAGAGGCCGGCGCGGTTGCCGATCAGCCCGCCGTACTGCAGCTCGTTCACCTGGATCGTCGGCAGGCCGTTCTTGCTGAAGTAGTTGGAGCCGTAGTGCATGACGGAGGTGAGGTCGTAGGGCACCGAGAAGTTCCTAGCGTTGGAGGCGATGCGGAAGTTGCCTTCTCTGCCGCTCAGGATGTTGCCGGTCAGGATGGTGACGTAGGTGTCGCGGTCGGGGCGCGACTGTTCGTGGTTGAAGCCCAGCGCGTGGCCGACCTCGTGCGCGATCGTTCCCAGCGCAGTGCAGCCCTGGCCGATGCTGATCTCCTGGCCGCTGTTCCGGTTGATGCGGCCAACGTACGACCAGCAGCCGGTCTGCTTGGTGAAGCGCAGGTGCGGCCTGCCGGAGTAGCTCTCGGCCACCTCCGTGAAGCTCACGCAGGTGTGCTGTCTCCAGTGGTCGAGCGCGGCCACGATCGCGCTTCGGTCGGCCGCCGAGGAGCTCGTGATGGCGAACTTCACGGCAGCGCTGCTGGGCCAGAGGTTCGGGGCCGCCTTCCGGTCGGCCAGCTGCTCGTCGGTCAGCACCATGTCCGACTCGAACAGCTCACGGCCGTCGTCGGTGGCGCTCGGATTGTGGTTCTCGAAGTAGTAGTCGGGCTTCGGAATCTCCTCAGAGAACGCCCCATACTGAGGGGTCACTCCTGCAGACTTGGCGGCGGCTGCCGCCGCTAGAAGACTTACCAGCAGGAGACGATGCATGGTTGAGTCTGTGACGGTTGTCTGGTGGATCGTGCGCTATATATATGTGCCATGGTCCGTGAGTCTGCATCTTTTTGGCGAAAGGTGGCAATGGAACCAAATACAAGCATGCAATAGCTAGGAAAAGACGACAGAAAATCGTTAAACTGCACAGAAATGACCTTACAGGTACAAGATTATCCACTTGTGATGATTTGTGGAGCAATCTGGTTGTCCCACACTTCTTTCATTGGTAAAAAAGTGTCATTTATTTTCGTGACAAGTCCATCCCAACGGCATTGTGCCTTGTAACACCTGAGGCAATACCAGCTGCGACATATGTTCTCTCGCAAAGTGAACGAAAATGAAGAGCAGCTGAAAGCAAGCCAGACACCGGGTGTCGCACCGACATGTAAGCGGTGCGACACCGCTTACATGTCGGTGTAAGCGAAAGCGAGTAGTAAGCGAAAATCACGCGGACTCCATCACCTAAGTTCGTCAAACGCAAAACAAGCTGAAATATTCCGCAGGGCCTCTAAACTGTCTAAATGTGCTTCGGCGGTGGCGCTGTCGCCACTTCCGTGGCGCAAGGTACCTGGAAAAAAAACACGTAAACCCGCCATTGACTGGGAGGTATTTGACACCCCACCCCCTGACGCATTTCTTAGATATCTCCGAAACCAATAAACGCAGCTTCCTGAAATTTGCAGTACCTTTTCTTACATCAGTTCTGCACAAACTAAAGATGTTTGGAAACAACGTTATCTTAAATCACGTCTTAATGGCGTCATAAAGACCACCACGTTTTGCGATTTGAAGTCCAATTTGACTTATACGCAGTATTGTCGGCGCCATTAAAACGTATGGTGGCTGTGGCTTACATTGTATGTCATCATAACCTGAGAGTTCAATATAGAGTTCTAATGACCTTATGCTAGTAACATGTTTTTGCCGTTTTCTGGGTCCCGTGAAAATACATTTTTAAAAAGGGACGGAATAACCTTATTTTTCGATGCGGTCAGATATATTATGGAATTCTCTTGCAACATTTTGCACATTGAGCATTCGCGGTAGTTCCTTGCAATATTGCAATATTTTTTTGGTAGTTTGACCTTTGGTGATTCTGTTTGGATTTCAGCCCAGCGAGTAAACTGGTGGCGTCTGTTTGACGTTGTGGATGACGTATGTGAAGATATCGGTCTTTGCAACGTTGCGCAACATTCTGTGGAGATTTGCAACATGGACATTATGACTTGTAGGGTCATCCGGGGATGTCAGATGGAGGTCCCTAACCTGCTTGTGGTACTCCGAATACGGAATTAGAAAATGCTCCAATATTGCATGTGCACGTTTGGACATTTGGGCAAAAATGCTGGTCATTCCAAGTTTCTTTGTGCGCTAGGCGGTTTTGAAGTGCCATTTTTAGAATCTCTTTGTCACATGCGCCAGGAAACATGCATCGCATGACGCGTTGCAAAGGAGGTCAGATTTGACCCGACCTTTGGCCTTGATCTTGCGTGATCTCGAGTCAGGTGGCACTTAAAATATGAAATTAGGCTGCCACGAACACACTACCAAGAAAAGTTCAGACTTGTTCTGTTTTTCACTGCGACAAGGCGAAGGACATGATCACCTTTTCGTGTCTGACCTGACCTGTGGCGTCATCGCTGAACCCAAAGTAGACAAAATGTATATACCACAGGACCGCGAAGTTCGGCGTTATCGATTACCGTTTGAATCAGCTGGATCAGACGATTGGTTCTCGAGATAGATAGGGGGCGTTAAACCCCCTCCCCCACCCAGTCAATGGAGGGTAGCTAAATACAGTGTTAAAAAAGACGGTGTCCTGCGAATGGCGTCAGCGACCTAATGTTTGATAAATTGGCGACCACAACCAGAAATAAGCGCCCTGTAAATTCGCCCCTCCCGATCAATTTACATGTGCCTAGAAAATACCATTCCTGAGTAAGCCTGAATTTAGGTACGGTGATTTAGTTGGTTCAAAAATATACTGGGACTATTCCGATAGTACTACCATCTCTGTTGCCACTCGTACCTACCACTTTTTCTCCTGGGCCCTTCGTCCCACACCGGACACCGCTCTTCTGGAGACCGCATGTGCTAAACCAATGACATTCCATGGTTGCCAAAAGCGGTGACGAGAGGCCGACCGGTGTTCATCGTGGTCGGCGCCCAAAAAGCTGGTTGTAAACCTTGAGCGCCTTGGTAGAATACTCGATCGTCCATGGCGTAGATTTGAAATTCCAGTGTCTGAGTGGTCACAGTCGAACTACCTCGGAACTGCATTGCTCGCCGTAAGTGAGGTGGTGTGAGGATGAACACCAGGAAAAGACAAAACACAGAGGAGAAAACTGCGGGCGATGCGAGGGTAAATGGCAAGAAGAGGGTGAGGAGAAAACGTTAATGTGGCCACGAAGGATGGTCATTGTCAGGTACCGAGCAAAGCATATATAAACATACAAAGAACAACCATGAGGGATTTCAACATGTGGCGAGTGAAGATATTTCCAGAAAGCCAGTTTGCTCGCGGAAGACACTGGTCATGCTGTATCAAGTGTGTAGCCAGTATCTACCCATTTTACGAAAATTGGATTTTTCTGGTGCTTTTTATTTTTGCTTTGTTTTTTGTTTTGGAAACTGCCTTTCAGTTACTGACATTAAATAAAAATAAACATTTTTCCAACCCTGCTTTTTCTAGAGCCGTGAAAAGTGAGTGTTCATTGACTAAATCTGATTTTTCAACAAAGATACTTCATATGCCAGTCCTTCTTTTCTTGTAGAACACGTTAATGCAGATGTCTCATCCATGGAACATGAAATGGAGTTGGTAGCAGGTTAATCTGGACATTTCTGTTAGTCACAGTCATAGGCGCAGTCATACTTCTGTTTAAGCTTCTCGTTTTTCGTGTCCCCCTCCCCCCCAAAAAAAGTCTTCAGCAACAAAATATGTATATAAGAGTACACGAACTCTGAAGGGTTTTTGTTACCTTGGGTGCTACAATTGGCACAGTCGTGCCCCTTTAAAAATAACAAGAGTCCCTCTCTGCCCTCCGGTTGGCGACCAATCTACAAAACTCGTATCCGGTCGGCGACCATCGCTAACTTTTTTTGGGCCCTGGCTCAAAAAAAGTTATCGATATAACCCCAGTCAGTGCCAGGTTCACATGAATGTAACATGAAGAATATCATGAGAATGAATCGAGATGTAACGTTACTGAAGCATTTCATTTTCCGTTTTTTTTGTCTTATCGTAACACCCTTGTGTTGCAGATAAAAAGAAGCCATTTGCACTTCGCAACTTCGCCAATTCAGTATCAAACTCCTCGTCCTGGCCAGATGGCGCGAGTTGAATCAGCGCTCGATATTTGGCCTGCGGGTCAGCTCACGACGGGTTAATACATGGTGATGTCGACTGCCTCATGTCGCAACCTTGGCGACACCAACATTCGCCACAACATCCGCCGTTATACGGAACTGTACCCGGAGTCTGTTCAACAAGCCGTGCTTAGTCGGGCTCCTATCCCCAATATCATCATCAACACTAACCATTCAGATCAAAGGTCTGAAATTACACAGTATTGTGAAAACAACAGGCAAAGCCAGAATTTTATTCAAGGTGGCCGTTAACAAAAAACATATTTTTGGTATTCGATGGAAACACATGTATCAAACGCGCCGTTACTGACTCATTGTAGGTTTTAGATATGACGTCCGTAAACAGTTGGACGTAATTCTACATTTTTGTTTTGTTTTGTGATCGTGAGCAACGAAGTGAAATTCAGATAACTGAGATTCGGAACTACAAAGGTTCCTTTACAGATGAGCAAGGGCCCTTTTACGGGCCAGCTTCGAAGGGCTCTTTGCGGGGCGACATGTAGCAGCACACTAACAAGTCGTATTAAAATGCTTGTGCAATATTGGCATGGGCGGCGCCAGGGACATGAAAAAGGGATTGTCACCGTCGCGTGTTCGTCGGGTCAAAGTGCGACCTTTCACATCAAATAACTTCAAATGACCTCAGAGTCGGATGGAATGACATTGAGCTCCTTTCACGGTGTTTTAAAACGTTTCCAATCATGTCATTTGACTGTATTTCTAAGCGTTGTCCAGACCAGGACAGTTGTCAGACTCTAGGTTCCGTCTTGTGTCCCAAATGCATTCAGAAAGGACGCCGTTGGCTGTCTCTGATTTAGATTTGGTGGGAAATGCACTTCCCTATCGTCTGCAGGCTTTTGAAAACTTCTCATTTGCAGGCTGTTTTGAGAGGAGTGTGCGCATTTAGAATCAGCGCGTGTATGCATCCATTGGCTCAATTTAGGCGTCTTTCTCCCTGATATCTCCTAATCATGCGTGCCGATTTTGCTGAAGCCAGAGCGCACGACTTGTTGGGGCCTAAAGGTAGATATTTTTTCTGAATATTCAGTATAAACAAAAATGATAACGGCGGTGTCAGGTGCAACAAAATGCGGTGTTTAAGGGCACATTGATAAGTCATGAACGGGTCGGCTGTAATCTCTGGGACATGTTGTTTGGTTGCATGCAAATGATGGGAATAATGGGACTGAAAAACTATTTTGACATAATGGTGCGTATTATACACACATCAAAGGTGTAGCAACGGATCATTTTGAGATGGAGGAGGGGGCGATGTACAGCATATGTTCACTACGTAAAGTGACATATATATAAATATATATATATTTATATTATATATATATATTTATATTTATATATATACATGCGTATATATATATATATATGCATATATATACATGAATATAACAAACGCGCCTAGAGGGCGCTATTCAAAAAGGTGTGTTCACAGCATACTTATTCCTGCTCACCTCGCCTGGCGGGACGGGGGAAGGTCGTTTTAGGACCCGAGCTTTGGACATTTGTACGCCTTGAGTAAAACTGTCAAAATTTGTCGTGCAAGACGTTGTGGCCTGCGACCTTCTTGCCAAGGCCATGTCAATGGTGTTTTTAGCAAATTGAACAATGTATTTCATTTGTTCAAAAACTGCGTATTTCTATATTGCGTTGCATGTTTCCTTTATCACAGGTAACAACGATCTGATTTAAGTGTATGGGATGGGTCACGCCATCAGAGGTCAATCTACGTCAGACGTGCATATCAAACATTGATGTCAAACGCCATGGCTGTTTTGTATGCGGAATAAGTGATAGATACATTTGCAAGAATGTTTTATTGCGATCCATCACGTAAGCATGGTTTTCGACAAGGAACGTTTCCGATAATCGCATGAGTGCCCATGGCGATGACCTTGGGAGCTAAAGTGGCCGCGACCCCAAATAGGCGACCCGCTCTTAGCCCGATTAGCCCGAGAAGAAACGGTTTACCACGTTTGGCACACGTATCGTCGCTCGTTTGACGTGTGACCCGGCAAAAATGTAAAGGGGTCATCATGCCTCTCGCTACAAATTTCAGCTACGATGACATTTGCGTGACCTGAGAGGTCATCCATTAAACCTATGCAGTTTCCGATAGCCAAAATAACGGTCAATAGCTGGTCTTTACAGAATCCATTTATTATCAAAAGTTTTGGAACTATGTTGCTAAGAAAACCTCGATATATTTTGGCATGACCGCCTTGAGGTCATCAACGTGCCCTGGAAGGTCACTTGTTGACCTGAAACCGAAAAATTGGATATTGTTAAGGCTTTAATGTGAAGAGAAGTATACTAATTTTTACTGTGTTGCTCTATCTCTCTTCGTTAAAAAGTTAGTAAGGGGGGTCGTTTTAGGACCCTCGCCGGCTAAGGGTGTGAAAATGATCCCGCAGGCGCGGGTTAACTTTGCATCGGCTTTTCTTACCTGGATCTACCACTGTCATCCTAAATTGTAAGGGGCATATCCAAAAACACACCATCATTTACCGTCCTAATTATTGTTCTCCGAATGTCGCACTATCTGATACATCAACCAGCCCTCGAAATTTGCCAAACTTGCTCTCAAAAGAAACGGATGTCAGTAATATATTGGCAATATGACAATAATATATTTTATATTCGGATGTCAATGGATTAGCATCAAGCCAAGCAATCCATTAATTTTTTCAGCTGCGGTTTTTCACATAGGAGAAGAGTACCTAAGGAGGGTGACATCTCCCCACCCTCCCCGAGGTGTGTCTAGGATAGGAAAATTATCGGGGACGCGGGCGAGGGACAAAAGATCCGTCAGGAGATCTTCCTTGCAATAAATGCCAGCGAATAAAGAGCACATACTGTACTGAAACAAGCATCTTGCTGACGTAAAGGTACTCCTGTAGATGCAAATGGGACAGCAAACGGCTGCCCGTCTGTTCTGCTGCGCCGAAAAAGCATTGCGCCTATGTGGGAAAAGCGACAATGTTTTTGACACCTGCGAGTGAAGCCCTGAAAGCAAAGGGCAACATCGCTAGAATCCTGTTGGTTACTGGCGAGAATGTAAATTGGACAGCATTGAGCTGTGTGTGATAGCAATTCACTTACGCCGTGGTGTTTGTTTCACTCTTGGATCTTGGCTGCCCGAGATATAGATAAAAACTGGAAAACGGCCAAAAAACCGGAGGATCCATGCAGTATAATGCCGGTGGCCTGCTCCTTGGCAGGTCAACCTTGGCATCATTCGTTTGTCCATTTCCTTCGCCGTTCAAATCCGTTGGATCCATGGTGCTCCATCTCAGCTGCCATTTTTTGCAGGTCACCGGAAAGCCATTTCTGCAAAAATGGCTTTCCGGTGCCATTTTTGCACCGGAAAGCCCGTCCTGTCCCGCAAGCTAAATCTGAAAACCCACACCTGCCCCGCAAAGAAAATGTTCAAAGAAAAACTCACACAACCCACTCTTAGAACCACAGAGTTTGACTATGACGCCAAAAGCACAGTTGCAGATGCGTTCAGGTTGATGCTGGAGACTTTAATAAGGCGCTAAGGCAGTAAGCAAAAGCCAGACTGCCAATTTTCGGCGCATTTTAGTGCGGTTTCGGTACAACGTAATTCCTGAAAACCCACAAAAGGAAGACATGAAATGGTGGTATTATTTCTGTATTGCTTTCCGTGCTTTTTATTCTCCATCGCACCATCAATGTCTTGAATGTGCAGTTCTGCTCGAAATGTATCTAATGTCAATTTATCAGCAAAATTTAAACAGTTGTTTTTTACTGTCGTAGTGCAATGTATGCATATCATTTATTGCAGTCTTGCCGAAACCCTTTTGTCATCTTGAGCATGTATATTTTTTAATCTTTTTATCTTTCTACATTGATATTTAATTATTCTTGATCATAAACAGCCAACAAATCTTGCTTGCGAGGGTACCAGATGCCTCGAAACAATACGAAATCTAATGAGATTTTACCAGAATGACAGTCCTGTCCGCCGGCCGGCAGACGGCCATGCGATCAAGATCACGTGACATGTCGCACCCGTGACGCGTGTCAGGAACGCGTGGCGCACATTGGTTCATTTTCAAAGTTTCCATAGCAACATTAATTACATCGTCAGACTGATATCGTCGGATGCTCCTGGTCATTACGTTTTCCGCTAGTGTTTTGGCGTTGCATTTTTAGGTTTTAACCGACATAAAATCATCCCAAATTGCAGAAATCTAGCGACCCCTAAAAACGCCGAACTATTCCTTTGGGCATTATTCTCGCAATGCTGAGTGCCGCTGCATTTCAGTTGGCATGACTGTCAACCCAGAAGTTTGTAACGAAATTGGAATGCTTTGTATTTATCTGGATTGCTGCCAAGCAGGGGTGGAGATTCCCTGGGGGATCGTGGGGTCTGGACCTCCAAGATGTCGGAAAACATTCCACTGGGACTATGGTGTAAATAGATGTTGGGGACCCAAAAATGTTCCGTATCCAGCACTCCCACCCCACCCCCCACCGGTCGGAAGACAAATAGGCATTCCTGTTGTTATGTGTACTGTACTGTCCCTGTGGGGCGGTGGCGTGATATTTTTGTCGTGCACATAAATATTAATAACATTTCCCTCACAAAGGAGGCTGATGTAGGTGGTTCCAGGACAAAAAAGGAATATGTTAAAATGGCAGATATCTTGTTCCTGAGTGAAAAATGGCGAATGCTAGATGACGATACCTAACTTTAACTGATTTTGCCTCATCTGACCCAACCTAACCAAATTAAACCAAACGTCGTCCTCCCAACGTGGCCTAGCATACCTAAAAAAGGTCTTCGTCATTTTGTCCTTTCGTTTTTGTGTCCGGACACCGATGTAGGCATTAGCCACAAACTCAGCATGAATGAATACGTTTGACATAATTCTGTCTTCCTGTTCTTCAGATATATTCGTCGGTATCGACAGCGTGCCCAGGAGTTTCCCGCCCAACGAACAAAGCTCGTCGAGTTTCGCGTTCCGGACAACTATGGTGTAGTTGTCTCCACAGTTCGGGCTGCTGGTGGAGAGATTCCTCCTGCACGGCAATCGAGAGGATCCAGGCTACGATGGACCATGAATAGTGATCTACAGATGACTGGGTTTTGGAAAACTTGCATGCAGCTCCCACTGGTGCGCTGATGGGACGTCCAAAAAAGCTTGCCCGGCCTTGTTTGCTTAAGTATACATCAGCGCTACCAAACTGCAGCACACAATCCTTTGCTTCTATGCGCTTAGGACAAGACCTACAGACATCTCCAGATCTTGCGCCGGGAGGTAGACCTGAGGACACCAGGTGTTGACGTTACTGGATCAGTAGCAGATGACTTGGAAGTAGCTACGATGAACGTCTTCAAGCGTGAGATCCCGAAGAAGGTAATGGAGTTCTCCTGCTTTCACATGGCGCATGTAGTGTGGAGGAAACCAGAGCAGCTAGGATTCCGTGTGGACTGTTGTACGGACGAGGAGCATGCACTTAAGGTTAGTTTGTCTCCTGCGTGCAGCCCCAGAGAACGTAGAGCAAACCGATATTTCAGTCACCAGATTGGCAAGTGCATCACGAGACGAGTGATGATTTATCGCCAGAGTTGAATCCCTTTTTGAACTGTCGTTGTGGCATAACTGTCGTCAGCCCTGGTTTTGCGGTGATTATTTTTGAAATTCGTCGATTTATTGGGCCCCTAAATGCTGAACAATCAGTCTGAAATTGTGTGTACGATGGTTTGCAATGACGACAAACGTTGTATATACGAGTGATGATTTATCGCCTTAGGGTTGTAAAACATCTCGATATATAAATATAGCCCTAATTTGTATATATATTTAAATTTGTATTCACTAAATGCTAGATATAGTATAAATTTTAGATGATTTGTAATACGCCAAACGTTATATATATATATATTGTTTATATAAACAAATATATATATTGTATATATATATATAACAATACCCAAAGGTATATATATATACATGTATATATACACATATATATATATAAACAATTATTATCAAGATGGGGCATTTCTACACATGGAATGAAGACGACAATGGAACTAAACTATGTCGAAAGACAAAAGCAATGGTCGACGTTTTGGTTTTGTCATTGCCTTTGTCAGGAATGCCGGTTATGGAGTTTATTTTCGATGCACAAAGCAAGCAAGCGCAAAATTATCAAAGCACGTAAAGGAAATTGCACCTGGACATGAAGATTACAAACGAATAGGTGTGATATAATACAAAACTTGGTAGACAGAACTGCACACATACACTTTGCCCCTCCCCTCCCGCTCCCCTACCTAATGCCCCAATTTTTAAATCCACTTTTTTTAATTGCGTCACCAACACTGGGCCTGAAAAACCCTTGCGACAAGTTCATATTATATACTGTTACAATATAGGCCGCCTCTACAGCTCTCCTGCTTCTTTTATTCAATCCATTGCGTAATAATATATATATATATATATATATATATATATATATATATATATATATATATATATAAAATAGCCGACCTAGTCCAGTCTGGTAGGTGATAATGAGTGTCGCAGTATCACGAAGGAATTCGTCGTCGTATGGTACCTCGAATTAGCTTTGCGCTCTGTGCGCTGTTTCAACCCCTTGCCCATTTCACCTAAAGGGACGTTATCACAACCCCCACAGGGAGTTTCGCGCACCACTCTGTGGTCGGTCTACCCATTGCCAGATTTTTGGTTTTCTGTTTTATCATACTGTCAACTCTCCATCTGTATGTGGTTGCCAAATGGATCCGCGAACACGCAACCTTATTTACTTCCTCAGCTAACGGGGATGTAGGAACAGCGAGGAACATCAGTTTTGTTTGTCGTGCGCGTGCTGGCCTTAAGTGAATGGGGTTGGTTATTTGTTTCAGATTGATTAAAAGCCCCAAAGGGAATTAAAGTTTCGAGAAAAAAATTCGAGAAAAAACCCAGTTTTACGGTTGAATTCTGTAAGATATTGTGGTAAACAAATCCAATACGCACGCAGGAAAAACCTCGTGCCACCCCCGTTTTTGTTCTCATACCGTGTCCTGAATTAAAATGGATCGTGTCATCTTTGTAGGTTTTTTGTGAACTGCGAATGTTAATCTTCCTTGGTCCCTCCTAATCATTACGTCTAAAAATTGCATTCTTCCATCACTTTCCCTCTCTATTGTGAATAGAATCGGTTGTTTAACTTTATTTATCTAAATGAATATCCAGTCCGAGTCGGTATTTTGTCCTACGACAACAATTATGTAATCAACATGCCTTAGCCATAACTCCTCCCCAAAAACTGGCTTGAAAAAAGTCTTACTCTAAGGTCTCCATAAGCAGACTATTGTCAAACCGCTAGCCTGTTTGTATTCCTCATTGGAGAGGCAAAAAGGAACAAAACTGATGCGTAGACTTACTGGTTTGCTGAGATCTCGCATAGGGAGGAGTAAAGCATTCGGGTCTAGAGGGTCTACCACGCGTCCCGCTGCAGTCACGGCACCGGAGACGGAAACGATCGTAAATAACGCCTTAACATCAAAACTGGCCATTATTTTGCCCTGGAACGTCTAAACCTTTTATTCTACTGAGTAGATCCCCCATTGTTTTTTTTTTTTTTAGACGGGATCCACTGATGCTTCCCAGATTGGCTCACAAAGGCTCAGACAGCCGTTTGGCCAGCCGGTGCGGTGCGCTCCCGATCTCGGATCTAGAATACCTACAAACAGGGACGATATGATCCATTGTTATTCAGTCCACAGTCTGCGAACAAAAACAGGAATTGTGCTAGGCTTTTTGCGCTTTTGTTCATCACCGTACCTTACAGAGGAACTCAGACGCGTAATCGGGGTTTTCGGAAGCTCAAATCCCTTTTGGGGGTTTTAATTAATTTGGAACAAACGACCAAGCAAAAGTCCAGACAAAAAGTCAACACTGTGACTGGAGAGCTGTTCACTCCTCAGAGACCGTTAATGAAATGTGGACTGTTTTCGCTGACGTTTCGTGGCGTGGTCGATCGTCACCCACCTCTAAGAAGCATTAGGCTCCGAAATCCCACAGCGCCACCTATATCAAACCTCATCCGTGATCTTATTGCCCAGAGAGCTGTATCTCTGCGCATTCATGGCCACGGCTCTGGTGGATACCGTGCTGCCAACAGGGCGTTCGGGTTCTTAGTTCGAACTGATACCTATACAGACGTATCAGCCACCCGACCTCTTTGAACACCAGACCATCACGCTGCTGCACAAACCCCATCGAACTGGTGAGCCCCAATCTCTCGCTGCACTGTCCTGAAGAAATAGCGAGCGTCCAGGCCGTGCAAGGAGCACAAGGCAGGATGACCAATTAAGCCTACCAGATATCAGGTGCTCCGCCGGTAAGAGGCAGTTCGTGTATCGTGCGGCTTCTTTATACAACTCCCTGCCGCCTAAATTCACCGATATGTCAGTGGTGTGTTTCAAACGCGCTCTGAAGAGGCGTCCGGTGACAGCCTTGAGCACTGCTCGATGATGATGACGCCCATGTGTGTCTGTGTGCTCTTGACTCCGCTTTTTTGTTCCACATTGCTGATCTTGACGTATATAAATAAAAAGCGCATTGACCTTTAAGCCAGCACTCGCACAACACAGAACAGTGATGTTCCTCGTTGTCTCTAAAGGGACAATGAGGATGGGATGTATACATCGTACATCGATGATATCACGGGGATGTATACATCCCCGTCAGCTAAGGAAGTAACTAAAGTTAGTGGGTTTGCGGATGCATGCATGCATCCAAGGTGTATGCACAAAGTAGGTTTTGCACAATAGGAGGTTGGAGGTTGAGTGGGGCTATTTTATATATATATATATATATATATATATATATGTCGACATAAAACTCAGTTTACTACAAAGGTTCCAGAATATGGTTATCAACAGCAACCTATCAAGAGATGAATCTCTTCTGAAAACGACTAACGTAGCATATGTGATCAAATGCTCTATCGGCGACTGTGCATACCGACCAAACTCGTCATACGTCGGCCCTACCACAACTTCACTATCGAAGTGGCTGACGATGCACCAATGGGATGGTGCACCAAAGTGGCATATGAGATCCACTCATGAATCTCAACTAACACGTTCTTAGCTGGTGAACAGTACTAGTACGCTGGCTAAGGGTGCTAACAAAGGGAAGCTGAAAATACTGAGGGCTTTTTACATCCGGGATAAAGATCCCAGCATCAACCGGAAAATGGGCATCCAGGGCACATTGTGGCTGTGTGACGGCCAACCTTTGGTACCTGGAATGTAAGATAGCAGAAAAGAAGTACGTGAAAAGTATGGAGTGATGACAATTCTGGTGTTCGACACTATCAGAGGTGCCAACAAATATGTGCTGCGCTTGGCTACAGCTATTTTCATGAAATCGAATGACTTATTTGAGTTTTAAAATGCAGCAATGTAATGTTGTCCCGACACAACCACGAATGTCTTGTGTATTGTTGGCATGTATAATTGTGCCTATGTTGTCTGAGGATGCTGGCAGGACCGACGAAATGTTCGCAAAGTAAAATATGCATCTTTCTGAATAGTTTGTCTGGCAATGGAAAACGTCTGATTCGGAGTATCGAATCATTATCAAAAAAGCACGTCAGTGCCAGATATGCTGTCACTCTTAACGACACATCCTGAGAAAAATATGTCCCACTGTCCTGTCTCTACTGACGTCGTACACCTCTGCGTTACTCAGGGAGATGCGTCTCTCTTTATCCTTATTTCCGCACCTACCGGGGTGCAAACTGTTGTGCGGCGGCCGCCTGGAACCGCATAGCTCCAGCCCTCCGGCCGCCATCGTGGGTCCATCTGTGAGTGCTCATAAAACCCCTACTTGCAAACGCAAATGCTAGGTGGGATTGAGTCTATCACACAAGCCGATCACTTCGAATCACTGTAATGGTCTTACAGTGTGCGGTGACCTGTAAGCATCCGGTTCCCGGCTTGCGCCCGGGCCGTATACTGTGCCGGGCCGGCGGGTACGGGGTTGCCGGCCGGAGCCGCGGGACCCTCCAACGTACTATGTTACTATGTTACATGCATGGTACAAACTATGTTGCTTGCAAGGTATATACGACAGAAGTCAAAAGTAACACATTTTAGATAAGATGTTGATTTTTTGAAGAATCAATATCGCACTGCATGACACATGACACATTTTCATTCACACCTTCAGGACTGCAGAACCTCTTCAGCCACCGTAGAACACAGAGTCCACAACGCAACAAAAACACGTGTAACGTAAGACTTTCTTATAGCACAGCATAGACAGCAAGCTTACTTTCTAGGTTTTATGATGACACGTCTAACAGTGATTTTGGGACGGATGTCTGTAGGAAAGCTATTGATGTGGGCAAATGCATGAATGATGATGGTGACTGTTCAGATTCCTGTGAAATGAGTGCCATGCGCGCCTACGCTACGACGGCCAATAATAACTGCTAGTCGTGACATCTCGTGGGTCGATAGCTTGATCTACAAGAGATTGATCCATGAAAGAGGGACTGAGTACTACAAATAATCGTGAACAATAGGTATAGAAATTGCGATTTCGACTCTGCCGTACAGTCACTCTTCGGCAATGTTTTGCTGCAAGAAGCTTATCCGCGTCAGCGCCACGTCAGCGAGATAATAAGGGTATACTATAGAAGTACCCTCACCGCTGCCTGGCGAACGCGTGAGAAGGTTATCCGTGCCACCGCTCAAAAAAGAGCCGATCGTGGTCCTTGGTGGACTTAGAGGCTAGCAAGAAAGCCCACATGCCTGTCTCTCAACAACGCAAAAAAACCAGGTGGAACTCCAAGGCTGGTGTTCGAGGTCTGGCCGTGCTTTCGCGTGTGATGGACGAGAAAGGAAACATGCACACACGAAGCACACTTCATCCTTCCGGCGTCCCTGCGGAAAGGCGACAGTTGTGAAAGAAAACGGCTCCCTCCGAAGAGCGGAGTGAAAAAGCAGGCAAAACTGAAGGAAATGAGATCGCAGAAAGGACGTTATAAAGATCTGATCGTGCAGTCCATCGAATAGCATTATTTCCCGAGCCAGTAAGTGGTAAAGGAGCTGGCTGAGCTTATTTGGAAAATGAGTCGAATTCCGGTTATGACAAGAACTATCAGAAGAAAGTGGGACTTCTGGTATCCTCCTGCAAACACTTGCAAAAGGCGGCGACGAACAAAAATCTCCCGGAGAGAATCGAGGTATTCAAGACAAAGCTGTCCCGATTGTGCGACATCAGCGCCACAGACCTGTTCGAACAAATGAAGACGGGGAACTGGATCCGTACAGAATGGAAAGAAGACTCGGGATGGTACAGACTGATGTGCGCTGAGGAGCAGCCGGAAACTCTGGGCACCCGGGATCAGACAATGAGAAAAAGAGCCGAAAAGAAGACGGAGAGTGCGGTTATGCAAGAACGGTGGAAAAGTGAAGATTTGTCTCGAAACCGTTCAAGTTTCTCGTCATCAAACCCGTTTGGCGCCGACGCCTCGGACGAGCAGGCGTACGAGGCGTCTTTTCATATACCTCGATATTTGAAAGCTGAAGACTGGAAGATGAAACCGGGAAAACAGAGGAGTACGACAGCTCTTCCATCGGAACCACTATGACTATCTGCAGATAAGTTAGAAGCAGAGAGCTATGGCCAAGGCACATAGCCCGACCAGGTGGTGAAATCGCCGGTGTTTCTGTGTCGAAAAGCTCCCTACACCCTCGGGCGAAGAAATTTCAGAAAGAAAAGTCCGCGCAGGTCAAGAACGATCTCGACTCTCCCCCCCCCCCCAAATCCAGTGGTACACTTCGATGCCATGTTGGCCACTCATCAAGGGAAAGACGAGGAGGAAAGCGGGTCAGTTCTCATAAGTGGGGAAGTTACTTACCTCCGCCAAAGCTAATGTAAATCCCGAGGTCCAAAACCAGCAAGGACACAGATGTTGTCGATGTCGTTGTTCACCAGCTTAAGAAGTACGAAGTGGACCTCAGTGCATTGACTGTCCTGATGTATGGCACGGCGGCCGCAAACTCTCACCGAACGTTGGGAGCCACATGAGGATTTGAGAGCGAGATAGGTCATGCCGTGCTTGGACTAGAGTGTCGGCGTCATGTTCAGGAACGGCATGTGTCCCATGCCGTGCCTGCGGTATTTGGGAAGACTGTGGGGCCGTCAAAGTTGTTGTACAAGTCCAAGGAGTCGTTGTCTCGTTTGGACAAGATCCGTCTAAGTCTGCGCAGTGAATCAGATGTTGATTCAGCATCATGCCACGGAAAGCGGAAAGTATCCTGACATGGGCTACAGAGCATCTGACATCGTCTGCTTTCATCAGAGGTGATTACAAAAAGCCCAGTGAGCTAATCGTGATGTACCTGGGCGGTGACGTGCCTGGTGAGATGAAGCTTCGCAAACCTGGTGCGATGCACGGTGGCAAGGTTCTTCTCGGACGCCTAGTACCTTCTGAAGATGGCGATGCTGTCGGAACAGTTCGAAGTGCACCTACAGACCAAGGAGGATATCCGCACCTTGGCAACATTTATAGCCTTATTCCATGGACCGTACTTCCAGCAATCTTCAATAACTACATCTGTGCCGATCGACGACTTGGCCTACTACCACGACATGCAGCGTCTCAAGGAAATAGCCGAGTACAAAGACAGGTGCCGTCACAGAGCCCATCCAATATCACACCACCTACATACTTTGACCCAGCGGTTGCCATCATCCCTCGCTTCGATGAAGAGCTGCTATCGGCTGAACGGCAGTAAATGACTGCCACCCTGGCCAACATTCCGAAAACAACCGCTAGGGAAGGTAGAATCCCCCCCCCCGCAGGGAATAGAAACAACCCGCTCGACTACTGCACCTTGAACGGCCTGTCGGGAAGGATGTACCAAGCAAGTCGAGTAAAATTTTCATGCTTAGGCGAGGTGAAGGACACTAAAGTCACAGGCTGGCAAGATGTGTCACTGAACGAGAAAGAGCGTCCTGCAGAAGAAAAGATGTCTGAACGCTGTAGCGGGTGCTACGCCAAGGACGGCTGTTGGTCACTTTGAATAAAGATCAACAGGAAAAACGTATTTTAACTCATCGTTCTATGATCAGTGACAGTGATCACAAATAAGTGACGGTGGCCTATAATCGTACCGCGGTAACCTAAAATCCTATAATACATTTTTCCGAGTCGTGAATCGACTTCTGCTTCACACTGATTGGAAGTTCAGTCTAACCTCAAAGTTCGACTGAACTTAAAAACCGGATACAATTGCTTTTTTTTACCTTTGACCTAACATGAATGGTCAACCAGCTACCCAAAAAGAGCATGTCTGTGCCATTCGCGATATCTCATGATGGTCAACACGCTGGTATCTATGGGTGTGTTATGCTTTCAGCTTGTTCTAAATTTCCAGAGATTTCGTTTAAGACTAGAATCGCTGTTCTAGCTAGCTTAGTCCAGCTGTCATAAGAGACGGTCCCGTCTTTTCTTGTTTTTAACTCTCGCCCGGCGGGGGAATCGTTGTAGGACCACCCTGGGGTTTTTGTTGAATAACTTTTTAAAGAGGGGAGAAAGAGCGCTGATTTTTCTCTGTAGGCGAGTTTTTAGTATTTTTACACTTTTAGTAAATTTGTCAGAATTTTTCATTCATCAGGTCATGGCCTGGGACCTTTTTGTCAAGGTCATGCCAGTCGTGTTTTTAATCAAATGGAACAATACATTTCATTTGTCGGAAACTGGGTATTATGATGTTGCGTTACATGTTGCTGTCATCATTATGTTCAACTCGGGTGTCAATGACCTGATTTAAGTGCACTAAAAGGATCAGGCCGTCGGAGGTCAAGCTAGGTTAAACGTGCATATCAAACATTGACGTCAAACGCAATTGTAGTTTTGTATACGGAATAAGTGATACCAACATTTGCAAGAATGTTTTATGACGATCCATCACATTGTTTGATCTGGTGTAAAGCCAGTCGGTAGGTCAAGGTCACGCTTGGTCAGAAAAACTCGGAAATAAATAAGCAGGTATTGATAATATTTTTGGGCTACCATGGCTGGTGCAGACATGCTGTCGCATCTGGTCATTCTTCACTTCGCTTTGCTTATACTGGCATGAAAGGACACTGCTTTTCCCATGGTCAAGTAAGGGTAAGGTCAGGTCAAGTGAGGTCAAACAAGGTCTGGTGAAGGTCAAGTAAGGTCACAACTTGGTATTGTTAGTGCCTGTACATGACAACTGAACTGCCGTACTACCGCTTGTGACTGTTGTGTGTGTACGTGCAACCTAGAGCATTTTCATATTGTACACAGAATATAGGACGTTCTTGTTTGATCAAGTTGCATCTAGAGTTGTGGGCAGCCTGGAGCAGTCGGTCGGTCGTGTTGCAGCACGCCCGGTGGCGGTTGGGCCACTCCAGAGCTGTGAGCTTTTCATTAGCTGTGTGTGGTTATTGCGGCGGGACGCAAACTATGTCGTCCCGCCGATCTAACCGAGCCGTGAACAACCCTGGACCATCAAGCCAGAAAGTCATGGGTCAACAGGAGATTCAAAGAACGCTGAACGAGCTGGAAAGTGATTCCTGTGATGGAGAACATGCCTGAGATTCTGACTCCGAGTCGGACGAAGAACAGATTATTGGCTTCCGCTGAACGATGGAGGAAGAACATGTGGAAAATGCAGCAGCGCAGGAAGCTGAAACCGAAACTGGTGAAGCTGTTGAAGGTCAGGGAGATGGAGATGCGGAACCGGACAATCCCTACAACGGAAAAGAACGGCTGATGATCAGAACTGATCAGGAAGAAATGGAAATAACTGGTTGCAAGTTGGTAACAAAAGCGCCAGAAACAAACGTACCAGTTCCCGACCGAAACAAAATGAAAGGTAGGCCCGGCCCAAAGAGAGCACCAAAAAGGTGTCATCTAGCAAAGAGGACTTTGACCTGTTCATGACGGACAAAACACTGGACAAGATTGCGCAGTAGTCAAATGCTGAAGCCCGCAGACTGATGGAGCAAGCTGAAGACGATGCCGATTCAGGGGCGAAATCAGCACCCTTTATGTCCATCAGTCGGCAAGAGTTGGACGCCTAACTGGGTCTGCTCTTATCCAAGGCTGCGAACGAGATCAGAAGTCTGACGCCGACGACGTGCCTTATGGACCATTTTCAAAGCCGGTCTATCGCGCCGCCATAACTCGCGACAGGTTCAAATTCATCACGCGCCTTTTCCGATTCTACGATTAGGTCAACAGGGAGGATTGAAGGCGGAGCGGCCAGCTGGCTCCGATCCGAGAATTCTACACACCATCTGACTGTGTCGCCGTAGACGAGACGCTGCGCAGCTACATGGAAGATGCGGCTTCATCGTCTTCATGCTGCAGAAGCCTTGCAAGTGCGGCCTGCTGATCCGCAACATGTCCAAGTCTAGATCAAGGCACATGATCAAGAACTACGCGTACGCCGGTAGTAAGCCTGAGGACACGTCTGACCCAGGACACGTCTGACAAAATGGCCGCTGACGACTGTCATACATCTGACGGAGCCGGTCTACGCCGCCGGTCGAAACGTGACGGCTGACCGTTACTGCCCATCTGTCAAACTGGCCGACGGGCTGCTGATCAAGAAGCTGACCTACGTCAGCACGCTGCAAAAAAAACAGACGTCATATCCCGGCGCCGCTCAAGTCAACCGAAAGACGGGAGAACTCCGAAACAGCATTCGCCTGGTCTGCCAAGATTATGATGTCATCATACGTCAAGCAAAATAAATCGATTCTGATCATCTGAACGTAGCGCGCGGAGCTCCTGGTGCAAGTGGACGGAAAAAAGAAACCAGAAGTAATGCTGTTCTACAACACCACCAAGGGCGGCATTGACATCATGGACCTGGTACTGGAGGTGAGCACATGTTACGCCACCGGTCGAAACTGTGCATGTTAAGTTGACTTCTGTTTCTCATCAACATGATTCCAGCGAAGTGTTGACGTCAAGCATGTGAGCAGCAGTTTTTGTCATGTGCAGGTTATCAGCAGTTTGTCTTCATCTTGCTTGCCTTTTTCATTGTGATCAGAGACTTGGTGGTTAGGTAATCGTACCGAATGTGGAACTTTGATCCCATTGCATCCACACGTGGAATCTACCTATGTAGTTCTTGGAACATATACGGGTGCATTTCTCATTGTAGGTGTGCTCAACCAGGATGGGCACGCGGAGGTGGCCGATGGCCATCTTCTACATGTTGGACTTGGCCGTTTTGAACAGCTGGGTCATCTACACAGAAGTACAGCCGGACTCCAGCTTCGCTGACCGGAAGCATGGCGGACGCAAGAGGTACACAGGTGACCTCGCAATCACCCTGATCACATTCCACGTGAGTGCACGTTCCCTGGATGGGGTCAGAATCCAAACGGTGTAGGCCATCCAAACCGTTATCAAAAAGCCAGGGGTGCAGCAGTCGAAGGGGGAGGCCCAGAGAGAGCCCGTGCGTGTGCCCGTGCGGGACTGCTATCCCTCATGTGTGGTGTACGGGCAGGGCGTCGGTTATAAGGAATCACGGAAAAAAACGCGAAAAATAGACGGTTCAGGTTTGTGTCATGCAAAAGGTCAGTCTGTCGCGACCACGTCGAGAGCAAAGCAGGGATCGTGTGCACCTACTGTGTAGAGTCTATTCAGTCTGTGGTGTAAGAGGCGCGAAGAGGGCGCAATGTGTACGACATGCAGAACAGTTGTCAGTGGCGATATATGTAAGCATCGTGTTGATCGTACACGGCTGAGTTCTCGGGTGTGTACGTAATAGGTAATGCAGCTGCTCAATGCATCTAGCTTAGTTTGTCAATCTGAGTGTGCTTTTTCACACTTGTTCTCGAGCTTCAAATTCGTTCAGACCTTTGTGATAATTACGTGTATCATTTAGACGTTGTCGTCTAGTGCAAACCTAGCAAATGCTAATTATATCCAGGATAGTGGTTTAGATACAAATGGCATAGCTCATTTGTATCTAAACACATAGCTCAAATACACATGCAAAAGGCATAGCCCATTTGTATCTAAACATCGTTGACGGTTCAGAATACACTCAACATGATTTCCAGCTTTGGCTATCTTGTTTAACCCTATTCCCGGAGGGCTAGACGGTATGGCCGATTCCCGGCAGGGGGGGGGCGGATTCGGCCCCCCCCCTGAGATCTCGAGAACTACTTATCCGATTTCATCGCAACAAACGGCAATCGATTTGCCGTGACGTAAACTACATTTTGAAAAAAAAAATTTTTAAAATTTTTAAAATTTGGGGAAAAAGGGGGGCAAAAATGTCAAAATGGGGGGGTACTTTTTGACTTCTTATAACTCCGTTGTTTATGGACCGATTTCGATGAAACTGGCATCAATCGAGAGATTATGGATAGGGCTTTTACCATGGGTATGCAAATCTGAAATTTTGAGAAAATTCATGGGCGTTCACAGGGTTTCAAAAATAGGGGGATAAGTTTTCTAATAACGGAATGAACAAAAAAGGTAAAAACACTTTTTTAGCTTCTGCTAGTCATGTTATGCTAAAGAAGTACAAATCGCATTACAATGTTTGTATAATGTTAGCATAGGCGGTGCCAGGGACATGAGAAAGGGGGAACTGTCATGGTCACACGTTTCTCAGATCAACTTGTGACTTTTGACCTTACATGACCTCCAGTGACCTTGGGGTCACCTGGAATGATGTCGTGTGCATTCAATATTATCTTTAAACGTTTTTAATCGATTAAATTCACTCTATTCCAAAAAATTCATTTTTTGGCTTTTGCGATATAGGATACGTGCACTGACATTTTAGGTCATAGCTCCGTGACCCGACCTGATATCAAGCTGAAACTTGGTACACAAGTAGAGGGCATCTTTCTGCGTCATATTTATTCCGGGTTTGGCATTTGAAAAAACGGCGCCGAAATTATTGCGAAAAAACAAATTTTGACTTTTGACCTTGACCTGACCTTGTAAAGTGACTTCAGATAAACAAAATTACATATGCACATTGCCCAACTATTTAGCTATATATTCATATAAAGTTTTAAGTTCTATCTTAAAAACTCTGTTTTTGGCAGACATTTTCCTTTTACCCTCAACATGGCCAAAAATGACCTGAGGTGCCTCCCAAAAACGTTGCCTGGCTCCGCCCCTGAGCAAAATAGAATTTCGAAATTTTGTCACGGCGCGTAGAAGGAATAGCTAGGAAAAGTCACCAAGTTTCGTGAAGCTGCGTTAAAAAGCCTGGAATTGGCAAGCAAAAAACCCGAGGGGGGGGGCGGATTCCGCCCCCCCTGCCGGGAATAGGGTTAATGATACCGTAATGTACATGTTTTGCATGTATTTGCATGTAATTACTTGTAATTGCAAAAAATAGCATGCAGTTACATGTGATAGCATGTAAAATATGTAAATTACATGAAATAAGAGGTAAAAACATCTACTTACATGTAATGGCATGCGAGTAATTACTCTGGAGAAAAAATAAACAAATTGCAGAAGTATCAGCGTTACGAAATGTCGCAATGATAGACCTGTACCATTGCGTGACGTCATTCCATAATAACTAGTCGCAAGCCAACGCATTTTTTTGAAGCTTGATATCATTCCGAAATCGGAATCTGACTATCAACTATAACAAACGGGAGAATAGTGTGCTCAGATAACTACTGTATTCGTGCCCGACTTAGTGGCTCTGGTTCGTACGGTTCTCAACTCAAGACATTTCCATATGCCCCCAAACGGTAAACCATAGCGGCTGTCACAAGATATGCTTAGATAGACAGTGTGCTCACCTACCTGCACACCAAATTTGGTGGCTCTCTACACATTGTCATTCAGGCTTGGCGATATATGCAATTTATTGAGTGACCCCATTCCAGACAAAACTCGATCGCAGGCGGTCGTGGCGTAGTGGTTAGGGCGTAAGTCGGTGAATACCATTCCGAGGGTTCGAGCCCTGCCATTCGGCGGGAGTTTTCATACCTCATAGTGCGGCTCTATTACGGGGATTTCTTTTCCTGCGCCAGTGTTCCGTGATGTGAATGGCAATATGACTTGCAATTATTTTTATTGATGAGTGGAATAATGATGGGACTAAGCGGATGCACAGGTATGCGTGCGATTCAGATCTTCGATTTCGACCCCAAACCAACCGTGTAACGCGTTGTTTTGACTCTAGTATCTCCATAGTGACTCTAGTACCTTCATAAAAAGAATGCATACGAAAAAAACAACTTTCAGCGCGATATCGCAAACGGTTTGGCATTGTTGTAGAGAAAACCTCCGGGGAGATGAACTAGTACCCTCCCCGCATGAAAATAGGGCTAAAGAGTTCTCTCTGGTGATATTTTCGTTAGCTGACATTTCAACTTTCATTTCAATCAGAACATGACCGCGGTGACGGCTGGACTGAATCCTGACCTGCCGGCCCCACCACCAGACCTTTCACCTGAGGCTGTCCTGGTCTACCGCCTCCACCATCCGACGGTTCACCGCCGGTTGTCCTGGTCTGCTGCATCCACCACCGGACCGTTCGCCGGAGACGTTCCTGGTCTACCGCCTCCACCATCCGACCGTTTACCGCCGGTTGTCCTGGTCTGCTGCATCCACCACCGGACCGTTCGCCGGAGACGTTCCTGATCTGCCGCCTCCACCACCCGACCGTTCGCTGGAGGTTGCGTCAATGACGGCCCGTCGTCCCCGTCGTCCGTCGTCGGAAAATGGCACGACCGGCCGGACACGTGCCGACCTCAGCCCCCCGCGTATGACGCTGCGACGTCCCCCCCCCCTGCCATGGCACATCCCCCCTCCCAACGCGGCGGCGCTGCGCTTCCGGGGATTGCCGAAGAGTTCCCTGACAGCACAGCTGACAATCACTGCATCCAGCTGCAACTGTGCAGGGCTTGGAGACTGATCGGAAACAATGCGGAAAGCAGTCATAGTTTCCACGCTGCTCGTTCTGGTGTTGTGTCTCGGGAATTCAGCGCTGGCGACAAATCAAGGTATGTAAATAATATAAAGTGGAAGTACGCAAAGGTATCAAGTGAAAAGCACGTCAGATCTTCCGACGTTTCCAAATGTTAAACCGTTTCGAAAAAATTCTAGAAAATGGAAAAGTTTTGAAAAGTTTTAGAAACGTGCAACTGAATGAAGTAACCGAAAAGGTTGTTTAGACGTCCTGTTTTTTGCTCTTTGACGCAATTAGTCTTTTGCTAAATGAAAATCCGATAGGGTGTTTCGAAGGCGGTACTTGTCCTTCCAAGGCAACTTTCTTAAAAGCGTTCATGAAAAGTTTTGTCCAGATTTGTTTGTACCTTCGATCAGAAAATTTTCGGACAGAAATGTGGTGCAAAGGTACCTTGAATCGTTTACTACTCTAGTAATGCAGCAGTTCTCAATACAAGTATTCAAGCAAAGCTTTATGCCGCTGTTTTCATCTCTTTCTTGTCGCAGGGCCACGCGGGGGATGTCCAGAAATAAAATTCCACCCTGTGGGCTGCGCTTATGAAGAAAAGTGCTTCTCAGACGCCGAATGTCCCAGAAAATGCTGCCCAACGCAATGTGGGTCGCGGTGTTTTTGAAAGTTCCCGGGTTCGGGCGTCGGCTATCAGCGTATCGCCATTTGCTCCGCATGTAACTATCCATGTTATGTTCGAATGCCGGCTTTGCAAAGCCACGTGATGGAAACTAGTACAGTCATACAACCCATGTCTTTGGTTCAATAAATTTGTTTCACATCGTTTGTTCCTTCGGAAAGATTATGCAATGGCAAAAATGGAGAGATAAAAACGCCTGAAACACCACCCTCAAATATATGATTACCTCGGGCCTCGTTTCGCGTGCACCGGCTCTCCGACTGGTGGAACCTTGGGAGTGACGCAAGACGCCAGCCAATTAGCGGCGGCTAAAAACCTCTGGCGGCACGGCGGGCTTAATCACGTGACACCGTGAATCGAAGGTGGCGCTTCTCAACGGTTCTATGTAGAACCTTTATGTCTATACATAAGAGGAGGGCGGCTGGAGCAGAAAGATCAGTTGAGTTCAGTAATAGTCTGGATTGCCGATCGCGTAAGGTGACCGGACGGCGACACATGGATGGGAGACTAGACGGGACGGAAGACCACTGCTTGCGTAACAAGCGGACGGCGGCGCGTATTGCTGGCGAAAAGTTACGCCGCAGTGGACGGATTCCCATGTTATACTGAAAATCCTTTTTGACTGATAAGTAAACGTGGGCTGCGTTTTGAAGACTGTCTGGTAACAAAGATAAAAGAACCATGGCAAACCGACAGTTTTGTGGAAATATATTTAGCTGTCACTGTTCTATCAAAAGGCACGAAAACCGCATTTTGATGGAACAAGCACTGCTTTCCAAATAAAATCGTTTCATTCTCTCGACAATCTTGAAAGAGCGGTGACCTGTGAACAATACAAGCTAGCCAAACCGTCAATTCGTCAGGTTTGCATTTCGACTTCCGGATATTTTGGCAGCTTGTAAATTCTTCGTCTGAAGCAAGGATGAATTATCACGTGAGTCTAATAATGCTGAAACAATAACATGATATGCGTCACTGGCCAGCAACAAAAGCAACGATTCAACAGTGGCGACTTAAAATGTGCTCCATATGTACGGTTTGTGGTAACCTTACATCATGTGTCTTCAAGTAGACGTAGCACGTAGGAGTCACGTTATCAGTAACATTCACTGTTGTTAAAAAGCAAGCATAGAATTCGCGGTAGACGTTGCAGTGTACATCACTTAGAGACATGTCGCAAAACCATAAATGGTTTTGCTTCTTTTCCACTGTCTGCGTTTTGTGCCAATCATGAAGCTCCAGTCTCTTATTGCGATACGCGTTCCGTGCCATGGAGTCGCGTATTGACCTGTTTTTTGTTATTCGTCTTCTGTGGCCTGTTCTCGGCCCTGAGCAGAGCCGGTCTTCAAACACAGGAAGGCTGCGGAAGGCACGGGGCTCGGATACAATGTACTTGATTCAAGACACAGTTCTGACCAGGTGGGCAGACCACGCCGTCGCACGATGGTGCATTCACCAGCCGACACTGGAAGCGACCGTTAACGTAGACGCACTCCTCTTCGGGCGGGAAGCACAGGACGCCTCCGCAGGACTGGGCTGGAACGAACGAAGCCCGGAGTCAGCTAACAGCGCCCTCCGGCGAACTGGGCTTTCGGACAAAAACTCGTCGAACTAAAGTTTGTAGGACAATAGTTCGTCGGGTAATAGTTCGTAAGGACAGAAGTTCGTTGGGTAAAAGTTCGTCTAGGGCAAAAGCTCGTCTCGCGAAAGTTCGTATGGACAAAGTTCGTCCAGAACAAAAGTTCATCTAAGGCAAAAGTTCGTCCAACAGAAGTTGGTCTAAGACAAGAGTTGGTCCAGGACAAAAGTTCGTCTGGCACAAATTCGTTTAGGACAAAAGTTCGTCTGGGCCAAAAGTTCGTCCAAGGCAAAAGTTTGTCCAGGGAAAAAGACTGTCCTTGTCACATAGTTCTCGCACGAAAGCCCTTCAGGGCAGTATATGTCTAGTTAAGAAAAACTGCCAACTGTCAGAAGACAGCTCATGGAATCATGCTGGTGAATGAGGCTCTACCCATGGCCGGATCCAGAACTGCATGTCTCGGAAATGCACGTCCGGAAAACTCGCGCACTTTCAACTTTAGCCACTGTGCACCGTATTGACCTGCCCGAGTCACAGGCAAGTGGGTACCCGAACCAAGGTTCGTAAGTCAAGGGTTCGTATGGGAAAAGGTTCGTAGCCAAAGGTTCGTATGCACGAAGTTCTTATGGTAAAAGGCTCGTATGGTAAAAGGCTCTAATCGGAAAAGGTTCGTGACGCAAAGTTTGAACTGCAAAAGGCGCATATGAAAGAGGTTCGTGAGAAAAAGGTGCGTAAGGGAAAAGGTTCGTAAGTAAAAAACGTTCGTAGCCAAAGGTTCGTAAACAAAGGTTCTTATCGGAAAAAGTCGCTCCGGGTTTGCACAGAAGGCGTGGTATAGGACACCTGAGGCCGCAGGCCGATAAAGGGTGCGATCGGATTTGGTTCGGTCCATCAGAGAGGTTAGGATGGGCTAGATTAGGTTAGGTTACTATTTTAGGTCCGCTCCTTTTCCGATACGAACCTTAACCCTATTCCCGGCAGGGGGGCTGAATCCGCCCCCCCTCGGGTTTTTTGCTTGCCAATTCCAGGCTTTTTAACGCAGCTTCACGAAACTTGGTCACTTTTCCTAGCTATTCTTTCTACGTGCTGTGACAAAATTTCAAACTTCTATTTCGCTTCTGGCGGAGCCAGGCAACGTTTTTGAGAGGCACCTCAGGCCATTTTTGTCCATGTTGAGGGTAAAATGAAAATGTCTGCCAAAAACAGAGTTTTAAAGATAGAACATAAAACTTTATATGCATTTATAGCTAAATAGTTGGGCAATGTGCAGATGTAATTTTGTTTATCTGAGCTCATTTTACAAGGTCAGGTCAAGGTCAAAAGTCAAAATTTGTTTTTTCGCAATAATTTCGGCACCGTTTTTTCAAATGCCAAACCCGGAATATACATGACGTAGAAGGGTGCCCTCGACTTGTGTACCAAGTTCCAGCTTGATATCAGGTCAGATCACGGAGCTATAACCTAAAATGTCAGTGCGCGTACCCTATATCGCAATAGCCATAAAATGAAATTTTTGAAATAGCGTGAATTCAAATGATTAAAAACGTTTACAGATAATATTAAATGCACGCGAGATCATTTCAAGTGACCACAAAGGTCACTGGAGGTCATTTAAGGTCAAAGGTCACAAGTTGATCTGAGAAACGGGCCACCATGACAGTTCCCCTTTTTCATGTCCCTGGCACCGCCTATGCTAACATTATACAAACATTGTAATGCGATTTGTACTTCTTTAGTATAACATGACTAGCAGAAGCCAAAAAAAGGTGTTTGCGTTTTTTTGTTCATTCAGTTCTTAGAAAACTAATCCTCCCATTTTTGAAACCCTGTGAACGCCCATGAATTTTCTCAAAATTTCAGATTTGCGGACCCATGGTAAAAGCCCTATCTATCATCTCTTGATTCATGCCAGTTTCATCGGAATCGGTCGATAAACGAAGGAGTTATAAGAAGTCCAATAGTACCCCCCATTTTGACATTTTTGCCCCCAGTATCCCCAAATTTCAAAATTTTGAAAGTTTCTTTTTCTAAAAATGTAGCTCACATCTTGGCAAATCGATTGCCTTTTGTTGCGATGAAATCAGACTAGTAGTTTTCGAGATCTCAGGGGGGACGATTTCGCCCCCCTGCCGGGAATCGACCATACCGTCTAGCCCTCCGGGAATAGGGTTAAGTTAACTAACCTTTGGTTTCGAACCTTTTTCCTTTCGAATTTTTCCCTTACGAACCTTTTTGTAGGAACCTTTTTTATACCAACTTTTGCAGTACAAATTTTTATCATTGGCGAGACGAACTTGTCCTAGACGAACTTTTGCCCTTCACGAACTCTTGTTCCAGACAAACTTCTGTGATGATGGAGGTGATTCGAAATGACGGATTTTTGTCTTAGACAAACTTTTGCACCATGCAATCTTTTGCCTTACAAGGACTTTTGTCCTGGAAGAACTTCTGCGAGTAGAGCTTTTGTCCCAAACGAACCTTTGTACTAGACGAACTTTTGCCCTAGACAAACTTATGTAAGACGAACTTTTGTCCTGGACAAACTTTTGTCCTCGACGAACTTTTACCCTAGACGAACTTTTTCACGACGAACTTTTGGACGACGAACTTTTGTCCTAGACAAGCTTTTACACGACGAACTTCTGCACGACGAACTTTTGTTCGACGAGCTTCTACGATACGAACTTTTGTCCAAAAACCGCGGACTGAAGCCGGCTCGGCCTGTCGGAAGGGTGAAAAGTAGCGCTGTTTCTGAGAATTGAGCCCGAGCCGTGGATGAGCGTGGTTCGGAAAGCATCGTATCTTGAAAATAGCTTTTGTCACGTTGTTTTTGCTTTAAGCGGCTGTATACGTCTACGCTCATATAGGGCACAGGCTAGCTGAAAAGCGATGTACACTACATAACCCGCGTTTGACGGGGTGATGCAATGTACACACACACACACACCCGCCGCCGCAAATGACAGATCCACGAATAACCAAACCTGCCCCCGCAAAAAAACACTAATTTAACTGTTTATTTCCATTGTCTACAGACCCTCTACGAGGCCAGGACGTGCATTATAAGGAACAGCCATGCAGTAATAATTCCTAAAACTGTCACTCGTATAAACACAACATTACGAAAGTCTAACTGGGTATAGTCAGCAGTACTTCGCAGCAAATACCGATAGTAGCTACACAGCATAGCCATACAGAACAGTATTTTTCACCGGACATATGCAATGAAAGTACTATGAACCAGTAGGAAAAGGTTGTGCTGCAAAAAAAAGCTAGAGATCTTCCCCAGTGAATTGGATTATCAATTCCCCCCAGAAAAATCCACGAATATGCGAACTCACTTATGGCGAAGCCGCAAATAGTGGGAGTTTACTGTAGTTTGCATGTTTTCAAGCGTTGATAACCAGCAGGCTGGCCTGTTCTGGGACTTGGGGAATGAGGACAGTGTGCAAAGGTGTCAAGAAGTACAAGAGCGTACAAGAGTGCAAGGAGAGCACCCTCGAATAACTCTTCCTCTCGCCTTCCCAAAGAAGATCAGTGGCGTAACACAGATAAAAGTATCTAAAGCCGGAGATAGAGGTTACGGGACAGACAGAGTACTAGCACGTCACTTAAAACATCCTAAAGTTTAAGTCACGACGTCGAGCAAAAGGTTTGAAAATCGACTGAAAGAAGGAAGGAAAGAATCGACTGAAAAGGGTTTCACTCCTTATCGCTTCGTACCAACTCTGCCTAAAAAGCACACTGTCGTTACTGTCCCTAATGAGCCAAAGCATCCAAACATAGTTTGATTCCCACGCGTTTGCACACGAGTCCATGCCCAATCCCTCCGCACAGCCATCAAAGTCATATGCCTACCGTGGCAAGCCTCCATAACCTGTTCGACGTCAGCTTACCTTGGACGGCCGAAAGGCCCGTCCAGCAAACAAACAGCACGACTAGCATTCCGCGGCGCCACATGATTCCGTGTGTTCGCTCTGCTACCGTCCGGACCCTTAAATACGTCCCGCCAGCCGCACTCCCTCTTCCGTGACGTCGACACTGTGACGCCACTGGCATGGAAGAACCCTGAGATATTGGGCAACTTCCATTAACCGCCGACTGGAGCTGAATAAATTTGCGTAGCCAATGCCCATGGGGAGCTGTTCGCATTGGAGCTGGAGCTGTTCGTATTTTGTGGACGACAGTTATTGACAGAACGTTGCACACTGGCAGATCTATAGGAGGTCCTCTTCCGTTAGAAAAGAAAACCAACGTGTCTGTTATCTTCACACACATACTTCATTTCGGACGGAATGGTGTATTTTTTTGCTTTCGAAATAGAAAATGCTTGTTGATTTTCCAGAATGGCAAACTAAAGTGGGCGAAATGTGCGGAGAAATAGACATTTCGGACAGGTCAGGCTCTACGGATAAAGATCATCCGCCCCTGTGGTTGCGCTGTATTGTATTACGACACTCATGCATCTTCATCGCATTGAAGCCATTCTGCGTATGGGTGTTATTGATATCGACGTTTTGTCTTATCCCTAGACATTTCCAAGAAATAAGTAATTGTGTTCAAGTTTTTCTAACATTGTTCATCTCCGCTCTAACGCTAAATATATATATATATATATATATATATATATATATATATATATAATGCATTTTCTACTATTTGGCCACTTTTCTGTCTACTATATTCTGTAAATTAAGACGCATGTATATATCCAATACATACATTCTGCACACGCCATTAGGTGTATATTGCAGAAAATAATCCGAAAACCTGAACGCACCAAAAAAAGATAACCAACGCCGAATACTCTGTTGTTTTTAACGAAACTTGCATATCCGACAACCGGTTTATGTTTGTGTTACAAAACAGCTTTTTCCAGAGTACGCTGTTTTCCTTTCCGGTTTCTCGATTCGTTTAACAACGGTTCGTTGATTCGAATTGATTGAATGCGATTGATTTTCTGCTATTTGTTTGTTTGTTTGTTCAACATGTAATGTTTAACAACGATTCGTTGATGCGGATTGAATTCGTTTCAGTATTGTCCAAATGTTGTCATGACATTATGTATTTGAGAATGTAAGGTTTTGCTCTACTTTGACCATCGTCAAGAAATCATGAGTGGATGCGGCATGAGTTCGTGCAATCATTGCCCAAATGTTGCAAGTCATCATGTATTTGGGAATTCAACGGTAGGAAATGAGGAGCGATCTTATTTATCAGAATAAGATAACAATAAGACGTAAAAAGGTATGCTATGACAGGAACGTAGCCAGTACTTTCTTCGTGGTGGAGGAGAATGTCACATTTTGTCATATGCCACTGGAGTATGGAAAAATTTGCGGGAAAAAGTAACAATTTTACGCAATTAACCTCGTATTTAACGCACAGGAAAGGCAGATAATCTTCACTTTTGCAACATTTATATGATCACTTTTCCGTATACCTGCCAAATCGCTAAATATCTAGCATAGATCGTTTGGCTTGGGGGACATGATCCCCATGTCCTCCCTCCCCGGCTACGTGTCTGTGTTATGAAAAGAATAAGGTATCAGAATAAGGTAATAATAACCTAATTATGCGAGAAACATTCCGATTCCACCTGGCTTTGATTTCACCAGGCTCCGATTTCACCTGGGATATTTTGCCATCTTCCATTGACGGGGGACGGCGTTTAACGCCCCTCCTGTCATTTGACAAACAACGATAGGATAATTTCGGTGTTTCCAAGGCGAGAAAGTAGTCAGAGTCCGCGTTTTGGCTGAATATCGTTATTTTTGTCTTAGACGGATTCATCTTAAATCTGTTTTGGTTGTAACCATTCATTGTCACGGAAAAGTTCTTTCCGACACGATGTTTTCAGTCCACGATGTTAGACAGCGAGTCAGCGTCCTGCAACTAGGCATCATCCGTACACACCCCAACCTGCTGTGCGGCTCATGTTGCGGCATATTGTTCGTAAAGAGGCGAAAGAGAACTAGGCCCAAAATGGAGCCCTGGGCTATTCCGTGAGTGACCTCAAGCACGTTAGAACTGCCTCTAATAGAGCGGGTGCGGCCATAGAGCAAAGCACGGAACCACGAATCATCGATCCCGTACCATCCAAGCTTCTCCAGGAGACGACCTTGCTCGACGCCGTCAAACGCCTTTGAAGGGTCGGCCGTAGCTGGTGACGTCACGCGTCCACTCTCGACGTTGCTGGCTGCGCAAATGACAGCGCCGAGCGAGGCCGCCGCTGCGGAGAGTCCGGCACGAAATCCGCACCGCTGAGGACATGATGCGATGACTGATCAGGCATTCCATCAGTCGGGTACACGCGACGCGCTCACAGAGCTTTGCAATGACGGGAAGTTCAGAGATGAACCTGTCATTGCTGGGGTCACTAACGTCACCGACTCTTATGAAGGGTGACAACGGTCGCAGTTTGCCAGGTCGAGGGCAGCTCACAATTTGCGATGCTGCTGCTTATGACACATAAGAATGCGGTCTTCCTACGGGAAGTCATTCGTACCGTGGCAATAGTGATGCCAGCAAGAAAAGGAATGCGAAAATGGATTGAGAAAGAAAAGAGTAATGTAACATGATACGGCGAAAGGGACTGAAACAGAAAGTGCGACAGGAAAAGAGAACTGGGACAGGCGGCTTGAGCTCAGAGCTAGGGCTGAGAAAAAAAGCTCGGGGCTAGACAGGGGACCGTGTCAAGGTTCAGGGAAACAGGTCCAGGAACATCGTGCCGAGACAAGGTACAGGCACAGGGGTCCTAGAACGGGGACCAGACAGCGAAACAGGACAGGGGTCGGGGACAAAGCACTGGGACAGAGTAGCAAGACAGCGGACGTGAACAGATGCTTGGGTTGGGGCGCAAAATGGGATGGGGTAAGAATCCGAACAGGGAACGGAAAGGAAAAGGCGACCCCAATAGGACATGGGACATTATAGGACATGGGAAAATGGACTCAAGATGGAGGCGTGGAGAAGACGCGACAGGGAACGCGGAGAAGCAACCAGTGACCCATTCCGGAAAAGTACAGGAGATCGAGACAGAGACATGGCCCTTGACAGGGAACAGGAGAGACAGGAGACAAAGACAGAACCAGGACAAGGTGCAAGAGACAGGGAACAGGGGAAAAGGACAGGAACTGCGGCAGGGGACGAAGACTGGAACTATGAAAGCGAACAGGGACTGCGACAGAAATAGAATGCCGGCAGAAGTCTGAAATCGGACGGTGACGGAGGTGGGTACCCATCATCGTATCTTAATTGCGCATCGCGCAAGCTGAGCAGCCTGGCATAACTGTAGGTAGACTTGACCATTTGACAATATTACATATGTATATATATATATCATGTATGTGTATATTATATATATATATATATATATATATATATGATACGTGTTTTTTGTGGACTAGCAGAAACACGCTTGGAAAAACTTGGGGTCCATATTCCATATTGGGAAAGTCCTTTTACTGACAGGGCCCAAGGACTGGCTGAAGCCTCCCATTGTCCTTGTACCGTTCCTCTGGGAAAATGCTAAAAAGTTCCTGTTTCCATTCACCCCGCCAACTGACAAACATGACTACGGCAGCATATCACTTATTCTGTGACAAGATGCAATCACTCTTCAGCTCAAAAAAGGCCGTAATGCTTATGGGAGATCGTTGAACCATGGCCCTCTCATAAAAGCATCTCAGGCAAAGGCACAGACGAGTGAGTTTTCTCCGCCTCTTCTCTCCCTCCTTCTCATCATATTTGACTTCCGCTTTTACGGCAAAAGGAAAATGATGCGAAATTCAGAATCCTCGAGATAAAGCCCCAGAAATCGGAAGAGTTCCTCTTGGGGAAGGGGCTGGGGACAGCCGGTCCTGTCCCTTACGAATCTTCCGAATGGTTGCAGCCTGCTCTCCAGCTTTCATAGACTTCCCTGCACAACCTCCGCCAGTGACGCCATTAGGCTGGGGTCAAACTAAACAAAGTTCTCATTGTTGCACCTACGAGAGCCTAGATTTCGTCCTTCAATCACTTTTTGCTTCTATAGTGCAAAATAAAAAAAGACATGAATAAGAGTTCGGATCCTGAAAATTAAGTGGCCGAAATCAGACTGTTGTATTGCGGGGAAAGGCTTCATTTGGCTGGTTATCCTGAGCCCCTCTCAACCGAAATCAACAAGTTCCATCCATGCTTAAGAGAGCCATGCAAAGTGCATCGCTTTTGTCCGCTAAACAAATGTTTGACGAACGCACTCGTGGCACACTCGGTCTTTGTGTTGACTTGGATCAGACCGTATCAGCTGGATCACAGAGAAATAATGATGCATTCGTACAGAGATTGCGACGCGAATAAACGGCATATCATAATGAGAACATGTGTCAGCCAAACTGGATATAAGAATAATTCCGGACAGACTGAAGCGATTACATCGTAGACGCCAACAGGAATTAGAACATCATGTTTTTGTTCTGAAGTGATGAATTCGTATGAAGCTGCTGCGTTACTACTTTCTGTTGAAAGCAACAGGACGAATCAGATCGCACCAAATGGACAAAACGAACGAAATCTAGCGCAAACAAGCTACCTAAAGGCCGCCGTTTTCCGCGAATAATGTACAGCATCATTGCATGACTAATATGGTTGGCTTTGAACGCTGCACATTCCATGGCAGGCCTTCAAACGGTATAAGGCTGGACGATAATGACGACCACTGGTTGAAGATCTAAACTGAGTCTGAAAAGGGCCCGTTTCGTTTGCTGTTTTTGTTTGGACGGCTGGGTTTAGGCCAATGAACCTGCTCTGGTTAGCCATCAGAGCCTGTTCACTGACTTCATTGCGCAACGGATTCTTTCTCGTCACACCACGGCTGACCATGAAGCGGGCTGCGTCGTTTGTAAAACGTGGAAAAACCCAACGCTCCAGCTGCTGGCCGCGGCCTTTCCAGCTCGTTATGAAAATCAGATATGAAATTTGCATGGTTATCATCGAGTTCCCGGATTGTTTTTGTTCCTGAGAGTCCTTCAGAGGAAAACCCCAGCATACTGTCTCCTCTCCAACTGTGTTTTGTTTTGCATACCACAGCGATGAAGAGAGCAGGGTCGGTGAAGATGTCATGCACCGGCTTATCGCTTACACCTGTACCCGGCTCGGCCAGAGCTGTGACGGTGTGATGAGGAAAGGAATGAGATGGAACAAAGAGTTGGGACTGAGTAATGGAACGCACACAGTGGGAACCACTGTAGACAACAGAAAAGTCTGTAGTCAGAACTACGGCATGTAAAAACAGTGAACAATTCCGTACAATAGAACATAAAAAGTTTTTAATACCGAGCATATTTCAGAAACTACGGCAAAGATACAAGACCCCTGTCACAAGCCATCCACAGCACATTGTCAGTGGAATGTCTTACGGTCACATCAATAGTTCCGTCATCATTCTGAGACAAGGGCGACGCTGAATGTTCGAATATAAACAGGCAGCTCTGTCCCGTTGGCGAAAATGACGTCAACATTTCGAATGGTTCACAAAGCATTGCGTAATCAGATCTGCGCCGGTATGCATTTGTATGGACGTCACGTAGTAGGGTGGTGATGGGGTGTATGGAGTAGGGTGACACTGCTGGGTTGCTAAATGTAGGAACGTAATGCCAATGTCTAACCAATTTTGATAGTGGTTTTGGGTGAATTAAGTTGGGAAGTTGCATGATGCATTCCGTTACGAGGACAGGTGGTCGAAAGAAACAATATGTGGGCATTGGTTGATTTCTGTTCCGATGCTTTGGACGGTGTGGGCCCCTTTCACCAAATGACTCGCTCCTTCAGCAATGGTGGAGCGAGGTTCGTTTATGAGACGTTCGTCATTACCAGTAAATTTGGCTTTCAATATTCCACAATTTGGTTTCGAATAACCAAGCTGCCACCAGTGTAAAAAATATTTTCTCATCGACTCCCGACACACGTCACATTTGTTTCGGTTTTGTAGAATCTGCTATGGCTAGGCATCAAAACATATTTTTTGGCACGATCCACTGGGATTGGACATCTCATTAGGAACGGGAAAGCGAGACCAGCTACTCTCCCCTCTCACCTTCGAAAACTAGCAATATAATAATAATAATAAACGTATTTTTGCTGACATATAAGCATTGCATGGCATTATATAGCACAAAATGGCATAGAGATTTTTCGTCTCCTCCCCGACACAAGCACTGAAGACACACACGCCATTTATGTACATAACTCAGTAACGTTCGTCGCCCTTAGGCAGCATTTGCATGAGCACCGAAATCCCAAATGTCCTCCTTGTCAGAACCAGGGGCGCGGCCAGGATTTCCTTAAAGGAGGGGGGTGGGAAGGCGTGTGTGAACTGAGAACTGAACGCTCAGTGTGAACTGAAATCATACGAAAATCGTCTGCCGGGAAGACGACGTGCATTGGTTTTAAAAAAATGCGGGCCCAGGGGGTTGGCGACGGGGCCCCCCGCTCCCTCCTCCCCCCCCCCACTTGGCTGCTCCTTTGGTCGGAACTGTAGCTTCACGCTTCACGAAAACTATTTAAGTATTCTTACAAAACGGTTGTTTCCTCCGTGTCTGGAGACTTCCGAAAATTATTGGAGGGACATCGACACGGGGTTTCGATCTATTTCTTTCCAGATATTGCCATAGGCTTAACATAAAAATGACCCAAAAATTGGACCATTTTTACATTGTTTTATTGTTTGCATTATTTACATTGTTTGACATGGCATGGTCTGGAATTCCCCATCCCTCGGGACCGCCAGGCATTGTTTGGTCTGGGCTCTTGCACACATCCGTGCGCTGCGACGTGGCTCTCGCCAGCAACAGGCACCACCGTCCGCTCGCCGCTCCCGACGCAATAAACACTCTCCTGACCTGTCCAGTCTCCCATGCGACGTGTACACACACCGCCGTCCCTTCGCTTGACGCGGTCGGAAATTCAGACGACTAGAGGTCAGCTGACGTCTCCGCCTTCGCCAAGCACGGCTTCCGGAGCCTTCGGTCAGGCCCGGGACGGTTCCCGCGGCCCGCGCAGGCCGCTTCCCGCCGACCGGCGGCACGTGACGTCACCTGAAAGGCCCCGCCCACCAGCGGCGCTGCGCACGAGACGCGGTCAGGGCACCGAGTCCGCCTGAATCAGGGCCAGGATATTCTTCAGGGAGAGGCCAAATGTCAGATTTTGTCATATGCCACCGGTGTATGACGAAATGCATGGGAAAAGCAGCAGTTTTAAGTAGCTAACCTCCTCATAATTAACGCACAGGAAAACATATTATGTCTGCTTTTGCAACTTACATATGATCACTACTACGTTTTCCGCGAAATCGCTTTATACCTTGTGCAGACCTCTTGGTTCAAGGCGGCATGGCCCTCATGGCCCCCCTCCCTTGGCTACGTCCCTGGGCTGAAATGAACAGTGTTTCAAGTGTTCGAGAAATCGAGAAACAATGCACGTGAAGCCGCATTAGAGGCCGCCGCAGGCAGGCGATTCCAGGACGATGCGGCTGGACTCGCCGAGTCATTGGGTCGCCACCAGCCGCACGTGAGGCAGACGTTGATGTCTCGTGCGCCAGCAGCTACCGCGCGGTTGCGGCGGCAGTAGACCTGGGTACGCCAGGGGAACAGAGCACGTTTTGCGGACGGGCACGCGGGGACCGCAGAGCGCTTTGTACATAAAGAGGTGACGCTCTTTGACCAGGTCCACTACAAGGCTCCACCCCAGGGCCTCCAGAGGCGCAGTGCTGTGGTCCCAGCATCGCACCCCCGCCATTAGCCACGCAGCATGGTTTCCCACCTTTCGTGGTCTGCTCAGTTCTCAACCCACGGTTCGTTGCCACTCAGTGATGCAGGGAGTCGTGAACATTAGGATGCTCCATAATTTGTCAAAGTGTTGGTGTCATACTATGGCATACTTGTCCATTATTTGGCTTGATACCAATCCAACGATGTCATTGTATTTTTAAATGAGGCATTTCTAGGGCTCGCACAATACGCTTGAAAATCGCATGCTCCAGTGGCAGGGACGCAACCAGGATTTTCTTCAGGACGGGTGGGTCCAGAGCTCAGGGTGAACTGAAATCATACGAAAACCGTCTGCCGGGAAGATGATGTGCAATGGTTTTCGCAAAACCTGCGGACCTAAGGGGGGGTGGGCGGACTTCCGGCCCCCTTGGCTGCGCTTCTATCCAATGGTATCAACCCAATTTCGAGCAATCAAAATATTGACGATCACCCCATGAGCCTGCTCTTCTTTTGATTCCTCATGACAAGAGAAATCGACGGATGAGACTAGCATTGTTGATATTCCAATTATTTAGGGTTTACATTCGCTCTAGGAAACTTGCCAGCGCAAAGCATTGTGCATTTTGTGCTATGAAGCCATCTAGCCCAAGGATTAGCGATGAGGTGAAAACATGTCAAGTACATCAGCCATAGAAACCTTACTTGTTGTTGCTGTTCTGCCCTTAGCCTTACCTTCCGTTGATCCCATTTTCCAACTGATTTACTGTTTGTCATTGTTTTGTTTCGCATGATAAATGATACTCGTACATCAGCCAAAAAATGGAAAAACTTAGACAGAAGCGAGCCCCCAAAGAACATTGCTAACGGTCGACCACAGACGCCTTCACTCAGGTCCGACTCTTCCCTGTACATGGTAGGTCATCCTTCATCTGTCTGTGCTACTAAGTTGCTAACTGAACGCCAAGTACTCAAGCACTTCTGTTAGAACCAGCCCATTTCCAGCAGGAGAAAAGCGGTTGCCAGTACTGTGGAGCATTGTGCTTTCATTCTGGAACAAGGCACAAGCCAAAACAGTCATGACCATATATGTGTCGGTTGGAAATGGTTTGAAACGGATGCCGAGCACTGCAGACGACCATGCTGAAAGAAAGCGATGGTACTTGACATAAACAACAGATGTTTCTGCACAAGCTGGACAGACTGGGACATCGGGACAGCTGATGCCATGCAAGACATCGGGGGCGTAAGAACCGGGAGGAGTTGCCCCCCCCCCCAACTTTTGGCAACATTTAATATTAGCCCTATGGCGGTGCATGGAAAGACACGAGGCAAAAATCGCCTATGTCCACGACTCCCCCCCCCCTCATCTCCACTGGGATTCCGACGCTGCTGCAAGACATTCACAAAAACAAACTTGTTTCTGATGAAGACAAGACAGATGACAAAACATTCTATATGGACCAGTCACCAGAGTGATGAGTGTGAAAGTGGTAAGTGAGAATGACAAAGTGCATGCATTCAAGAGGAACATGCAGCTCGCTTGGCCGGAAATGTATGCCTCCCCCCCACCAATGTATGTAATTCTTTGATGGGCACCGGCGCTCGTGTTTAACCCATCCTGTCATGGTCTCTGCCAATCTGACCTCCAGTCAGTTTTCTTGGATATGTATTAAACGATTTAGCTTGCGCCTTTGAAAATCTTAGTGTCTCTCCAAAAATGATCAGAAATTCCAAAACTATTTCACTCTGGAAAATCCAGCTGCAACTTCTTGAGATATGAGTGTTTAAATTGGTGGCCACCGCACCGTCGCCCGTCGGCAGTCGCATAACCGCCAGCGAGGACCGCGACCTGACATGACATCGAATGACCTTGGGGTATCTTTCGCCTAACATGGTATCGGGCTGGATTAAACCAACCGACTGATCTCACGGAGTCATGTTGTGCATCATGTCCTAATATCACTAAAGCTCACTATCACAATGGGGAGCACAAATGCTTAACTGAGTTGTCAAATGTTTCCGTAACAACACGGATCTGGAAATCACTGGTAGATACATGGCTATCGACAAGCAAAAAATAAAAATCACAGGAATCGGTCAAAATCAATCAAAAAAGCAAGCGATCAGATATGAACTGGCTCTTCATGTAGTAATGTCTGAAACGGATAGTTATGGCGCTGCGTCCCCTGTTGCACTTGCACACGACGTCCTAAAAAGGATCGTATAACAATGCGCCGAAAGATTTCGCCTAACCCCGAACTAGAACACCGTGCAACGTATCTCCTGCTAATATTATCGTTACGGTAGACACCTGAACACACGGCGATGGCACGACGTACGGCTACCCTCCCCGCCGCTGCCTGGAACGTCCTGGACCGTGATGCTATGCAACCTTGGAGTATGCAAAGATCCCACGGAGTTCGGCAGCTGACATTGACGGGCCACATTGACCCCGGCGTCAACTGGCTGCGTCACAGGGCTGGTGGCACCTCAGACGAGTTCCCGGAAATGTTGTGACGCAAGCGTTCCGAAGCACTGCGCCTCGTGCGGTAGCAGCGCAGTTCGGGCCGGTACAGAATATGCTGGCCTCGTGGTTACGCAACGGGTTTTTTCACTGATATACTGCGGTCGCGTTTTGCAGTTCAGAAATCTTCGAATGCTGGGCAAGCAAATGAGTGCACGTTTTACTTCACTTTTGCTCTGTATTGTGTATGGAGCATATTTTTCTTAACGCCATAAGCCAGTATGCCTAGGCTTTCAGTGATCCTTTCTTAATGCGATAACTTGAACTTCACAAACACTGGCTGCCCTTGTCGTGATGGGAAGATTGCTCTGGGTCATAATCGTGACTTTCAAACAACATCTGTACTTTTGCTGTGGGAACTGAGGAAACTACGTACAGTCAGCGCCTCCTTCCGGTAGGTTATCGCAGTTACAAAATGAAGACGTCAGTGAGCTACTCATGAGGCCTAAGGTACCTGAAGAGCATGTGACCAAGGTGGATGAAAAGTAGATAGCCGGAAAAAACACGATAAGCTCCCGTGATGAATTTCAGCTTGGGATGCGTAAAGGTGATGATTTAATATTTTCGTTTATTTGATCGAGCCATGAGTTCAAATAAACACAGTAGTTCCGACTGTAAATACCAATGAAGAGTTTTTTGATCGTGTGCATGTGTAAATTAGTTTCTAAGAGAACAAACTGCAATTGGCTATTGCGATTCGACTCACGTATCGAAGGAGGTAGAATATGCCCTTTGACACGAGCAGTGGAAGGGGTTTCACGCTAACGCCCACTGGAATGGGGCACAAAAGTCCCCCCTCCGATCCCGGAAACGAAAAGAGCTAGAGACATGGAATTTATGGGCATGGTGAAGCCATAACAATTAACACTGCGCACAATTTTCATGACCCTAGGTCAACATTTTCAAGGTCAGATTGGGCCGAAAGTGTCAACTTTGGGCACTCTCGGCCCGCACAGGCCATTCCGCACGACTTTTCGAACGAAACGGGGAAAGGATGTTTGTTTGAGCGTTAAAAAGTGGAAACAACAACGTCCATTCATCTGGAGTCTTGACTGAGAGTTTCGGGCCGAGGTCATGTCAGGGCATTGGCCTATGGCGTCATTTTTCGTTTTTCGAAGATCAAATTTCGAGTAACACGAGACAGCTTGAGTGTAAATTAGGGTGCTACAAGCATCTCTTGGCTTATTTTTAGTGAAGGTAGCCAACATCGGTACATTTGATCACTTCTAGCGTTTACTAACCTCCGTAAGGTCAAAAGAAGTGAACCGAGGCCATTGACCTTGGTTGAAGTTTTTTTTTACCAAAAGTAAGTTTTAGGTCAATTGTCCGCGCTTAAGTTGTTTCGTTACAATGAGCCCAGTTACGCTGTTTGGTCGCTGCAAAACTGAAAAGTTACATATAGGTATATATGTACATACTTATGTGTGTGTGTATATATATATATATATATATATATATATATATATATATATATATATATATCAGTGTGCCAACCGTGTTTTTAATGCGGTCTTTAAATGCATATTTCATGCAAATCAACATATTGCAAAACAAATATGGACCAGGTCACAAATGGTTACCGTTGACCTTTGATGACCTGCTGCCCTGACCTTGGTATATATAAGCGTATCCATGTGCGCACACGTGTTTTTGCTGGGGTCCTTGAATGCATATTTCATACAAATCAACATGTTGCAATGCAAATATGGATAAGGTCACAAGCTGGTTGACCTCGACTTTGATGACTTTGACCCTTATTGACCATGGCTTTGGTCTTGGTACATCCATCACCTATGCCTGAATGACGTCGCCTGATTGTGTTCAAAAGACGATCTTAGATAGAACGATAGTCCTTTCACAAAGTTTCCATTTGTCAGCGACAAGCATTGTTTTCGTTATGTTTCCATGATTTCAAATGCTTGAAACTTAAAAAAATTCCGGCCGATTTTCGATTTTTCCGCGTCAATCGACGAGCCATTTAATTCCCATAAATACCACAAAGTAGCAGCGACTAGCTCCGATCCGTTCTCGAGATTTTCAAGAAAAACAGGTGGGAGGGACACAAAAAGACCCATCCCCCTTCCAGTGCGCGTGTTAGCCTCACTCCCTATTGTGTGAGGGCTCCACAAACTCCTTTCGGTTTTTGCTCACCGTTATTAGGGTTTTTGAGGCAGCCCCAAGAAACTTGGTGTATTTTCATACCCATTCTTCCTACGTATTATTTCTCACCTTCATAATTTTGTTTAGCTCATGGCCAGAGCCAGGCCAATTTTGTGGGAACCATCTTAGACCATTTTTGCTACTGCTGAAAGCGAAGGAAAAGCGACTGCCAAAAACTTGTTTTTAAGACTTACATAAAACGTGACATTAATGTACAGCTAAACAAATGGGCAAGCTTACAAAAATATTTTTGTCGATCTGAAAACATTTCACATGGTCAAAACCGTGCTAAAAGTCAGCTGTGGGTTCTGCGCAAATATTTCTGATTGCTATTCTCAAGATCCCAATTGTGGAGCTTAGATGGCTCAGCACAGTATTCTGTACTTGCGTTTCAAGTTTCAGGTCGAAATCAGGTCGTGTCGCTGAGCTATGACCTAAAATGTTCTCGCGCGTACCCTACATCACGACGGTCACAAACTGGTCTTTGAGAAATACGGCCAATTCAAATAGCTTAAAATGTTTTAAAACACTGTGATATGAGCTCAAAGCCATTATGCGTGACTATGAGGTTATATGATATCATTTGAGGTCAAAGGTCGTAATCTAAACTGATGAACATGCGATCATGACCGTTACCTTTTTGTGTTCCTGGCGCCGGCTACGCTAACATTGCGCAAACCTTGTAATACGATTTGTACTTCGTAAGTACAAGAGGACAAGTAAAATATGCATATCATTTTCCAGGCTCTGTGAACGTCTATGAATTCTCACATCTTAAAACGTATGGTTCAATGCGAAAAGTGCAATTCATTAACTCTCGGTCCATGCTAACTGCATTAGAATCGGTCGGTAAACGTCGTAGTTATGACAAGTAAAAAAATACCCCTTTCTGAATTTTTTGCCTCCCTGCATGCGCCCCTTTCAAGATCTTTCAACTTTTTGTATATCAATGCACTTTACATCATGGCAAACTGATTGCCGTTTGTTATGATAAAATCGGACGGGAAGTTCTCGAGAGTTTTTTTTGGGGGGGGAGAAGGGTGAATAAGCCCTCATCCCATACGGGAATGTGCCCTCGAGTTGTGGGTACGGAAACAGGGTTAACGTTGCCAGAACGGAAAATGCGAGATATCTTATCTGCGTGGGTGCCTTATTTCATCTTGGATCTGATGGGGGTTCCCGCAACGTTATCGCCATTGCGAAAGAATAAATCACGCCACCAATATCTAGTACGTACTGGGCTGGGTGCTCAAAATGGTTCATCACAAACCGGGCACAAAAAAAAAAATAGAAAAAAAAAAAAAAGGGGGCCCTCTTTTTTTTTTTTATATTTTTTTACAAAAAAAATAAAAAAAAAAAAAAAAAAAAAAAAAACTTGAGACCACTCAAACTCCTATCGAACTCAAGGGCGGAGCCAGAATTTCGCTCAGACAGGGATGACGGACCAATAGACTGTTTAGGCTAATCGCTTGAATGACGTGCATTGGCCAGTAGTTTGTTGATTTTTAAGGACAGGCTCTTCAAAGTCGTAGGTCAAGGGCGAATGTGACTGTGAAATCTTTGGTATTCTCTCATTTCTGTGAAAATCACTTTGAAATTGTTGCATTAGGCTCAAACGACGTGCATTGGGAAGTGATTCGCTGATTTTTTTTTACGAACGGCCCTGTTAAGGTTATAACTCAGATCAGGCGTGACCTTGAATTCTTCGGTACCGCCCTAAATGTGTGATAATGACCTTTAAATCGTTGCACATGGTTCAAAGGATACCCAATGGCCAGCTATTTGTCGAATTTGGAACAAACCTGTCAGGGTTATAGGTCAACGCCAAATGTGACCTTGAAATCCATTGGCTTAAAAATCATTTTTAAATTGTCGCTTATGGCTTGCGGAAGTGAGAGGGTATCGAAGATTTCAAGGTCACATTTTACTTCGGTCGTTGACCTTGACAGACCTGTCCTTGATCAATAAACTACTTGCCAATGCAAGTCATTTACGCCATAAGCGATGGTTTAAAAGTAACTTTCACGTAAATGAAAGGGTAACGGAGATTTCAAAGCCACATTTGGCCTTGACCTATGATATTTACAGGGTGTTCTAATCAATAAACAAATTAATGGCCAATTCACGCCAATTAAGTCACAAGTAACATTTTAAAAATGATTTTCACTCGAATGAAAAGATACGGAAAATTTCGTTGTTGCATTTTACATTTACTTTGACCTTGACAGACCTGTCCTTAAAAATCAAGTAATCCAAGCAAATCAGCTCGTCAATCCTTTCAGCCACTTGAGTCATGGGAATGTTTTTTCACAGGAAGGAGAGGGTACCGTAGATTTGAAATTGACCTTTGACCTTGACTTTTGACCGCGACAGATTAGCGTACCTGATTCGGCATTGACGGGGTTATGTGTCGTTGCGCGTGTCGTCTATAACCATACGAACAGTCGTGCACGCGCGTTTTGCTGGCTGGTCAGACATTACATTGTTCAGCAAAAACTTTTAAACTAATTATTTTCTGCAACGAAATAGGTACCATTCGTTTTCTCTGGTTGCTAGAAATTCAAAAACTGCTGTATAATACATATACTTAACCCTATCCCAGGCAGGGGGGACTGAATTCGTCCCCCCCTCGGGTTTTTTGCTTGCCATGAATTTTTTTCCAAAATTTCATATGTGTGTACCAATGGTAAAAGTCCTATCCATGATCTCTCGATTCATGCCAGTTTCATCGAAATCGGTCCATAAACAACGGAGTTATAAGAAGTCGAAAAATACCCCTGATTTTGACATTTTTCCCCCTGCATCCACACATTTCAAAATTTTGAGGATTTATTTGTATAAAAATGTAGTTCACGTCATGGCAAATCGATTGCCGTTTGTTGCGATGAAATCGGATGTGTAGTTCTCGAAATCTCGCCCCCCCCCCCTTTGCCGGGAATCGACCATACCGTGTTGCCCTTCGGGAATAGGGTTAAGGCGTTTCAAGTTTTACTGTCGATGACGGATGGTATTACTGCTGTACGTGAAAAGAGACCAGGAGGCATTTTTGCCTTTCGTTTTTCGTGAGTGATGGCTGGTTTCATGGGTTTTGCGATGTGCCCTGTAATAGATTTTCTATTACGAAACAAGATGTAACCGACGATGCACCCTAATGTACATGGTGCATGAGCGTTTTCATTGTCACTTGGAATGAAATCAGTGACGTGAACCATTGCTTAGTTTGGATAGAAGTCTGGATTTCACAGATTTTTGTACCTGGTCCCGGCATTGATCCATGTTTGTGCTCCCACTATAGCACATTTCTTTTGCATTGTTATCACGGCACCGAAAAACGTGTACTTATCGAGCCATGCCATACCTTTTTTCCAGCACGAAGAACCCACTGGTACATGACTTTACATTAGCCCTTATGATGTTCCCCGCATCGGCCCTTGGCAATCTCCAGACACTGATAGCCAGTTATCATACATGTCATTTACTGGAAATCATAGTGCTGCTTAATGTTGGCCTACAGCACTAATACGTAAGCAAGCGAGCACGTGACTGAAACGAACGCTAAATGGCTTGACATTTAGCGTCTAAATGACTTGACATCGCGGGAACGCCTCCTGGAGCCGTTCCTGTACCATGTAGAATGCTGCTAGTTTTATTCTGACGGGTAGAAAGATACGTGGGAAAGTCACCAAATTTCAGCGCGATAGCGCAAAGTGGATTGGCTTTGGAGCTGGAAAAATCCCCGGCAAGCAGAATCCCCGCAAGAAAACAACGCTAATGAGCAAACACTTGTATTGTAAACGTGTCAGAACCCTTGTGACAAGAGAATGAACGTAACAGGTCATTTGCAAAACACCCTTAAAATAACATCCCACCATGTTCGCGCCTGGCATGCATCAGAAAGCGGCAGCACACATATCTTGAAAAGCAAGAGCTGTATATCCGAACAACGGACCAGAGGCAGAAAGACGCACCCTGATCGTCGGTTTGGGTAGCGGGCCTTGCAGCAGACGGTGCGGGGCCGGGGCGGGATGATGGATTTCTCCGACAAAGCGGGAGGCCGGCTGACAGCCGCAGTCCCGGTGCCCTGCTGCCACCCATTGTCACACAGATCGACGTCCTGCGTCACGCCGCAGATTTACAGATCGCAGATCCGCTGATCCACAGCTGCACGCCTGCCGTGTGGTGACGTCAAATGGCATGGCTGTCGGTCTGCGCTTTGGGATTCCTGCTCAGGTGATGTAAGTGATGCAATAAATCACACAAAAGATGGCATAATAAATAGCATGGCATTTGCGCACCAAAGCCTTCGTGCCTGTTTAGACGCTGGTATGCATGGTCAGTATCCTTGCGATGTAACAGGTACGACTTTTGTATCTCATGTTGCTTATTGTGGTTGATTTCAGTTCGCAGCAAATGTACGCCCATTGAGAAGCTCCGCATCACAGAAATCACAGAAAAAACTAGGCCATCTGTATCTTTTAGAATCACAAAAACGATAGCTTCCGCAAAATACATGAGCGTTTCTTCTAGGAGGAACCCTCGTTTGAGTTTCTGGTAAAAATAATTCGATTCATCCACAATCCGCAGCTGTCCACGATGCGGTTGGACCATTTCAGCAATTTTAAACTGACGGCTCTAGAAACGTTCAGATGGAATATACTGGTTTGTCATGGACTACACGATGCTGTTCCAGAAGTTCCAATCGTCAATTTTTCCTATTTCCAATTCGAAAAAGGTCACGAGAGTTCGTTTCCAAGTTTCGGGGCATTTCGGTTCTGAAACACACCTCACCGAACTAAAGAAAACGATTCCAGCTTTCGTTTTTTTTCTGAAAATGGTGTCAGGCAGCCGCTAAATTGAAGAAATGCGGGCCATTATTTAGTCTGAGAGTAATAAATGGGGAACACCTGTGCGTCATGGCGGATTGAAGCGCCAATTAGACCCATAACCAGAGCGGTCTTCCCGGGGTCGAGTTTGTCTCTAGTTCAGACGTACCGTGTATTATTTGAATACGGTGGATATTCACCTTCAGCGGAGATTCGATGTCATGGCTGTTGCACTTTCTTACCGGGCGAGCTCTGGCGAAGAAAATGTGTTCGACATCGCTTCTTCTAGTTTCTCGTTCGTTATCTACGTTCAACGAGGAGCCGTCAATCGTTCACGATTTCCGATGTATTTGACGATTGTCCCGTCACCGCCGACACCGGCACCTTCCGCAGACCGTTGCAACTAGGGGAGGCCCTTCGTCGACCTATCTATAGTCAACATCACAAAACGCAGGTTATCAGGACCGCGTCGCCGGCCGGCGACGTCGGCCGGCCGCCGGCCGAGGCCGCCACCGGCCGACGGCGGCGGGCACACAGCGCTGTGTCGCCACAGCGCTCTGCACGGCCACGCTGCCGCCAAACAACAAAAAATAGATAATTTCCATCACAGTGCCACGCCCGGAGCGCGCCAGTTCCGACTGAGAGGGAATGCGGGCGAGAGCAGACGGCAGGATCGGCGGCGGCCGGGCCGGAGTTATGGGCAGCTACTTCATGAGGGCCGAGACCACGGCCCGGGCGTTCAGGTTGCGCAGATCCGTGTACGTCTGACCGCAGCCCACGAACACGATCGGCTGCCCGGTGACGTACGTCATCGAGATGGCTGCGCCCACCTGAAACGGCCAACAAAAGGTGACATCGACACCGGGAGGGGGGCACGGGTGACAGCTGGGGGCGCGAAAAGTTGTGATTAATGCAGACGTACAGGGGTCCGTGCCACGCTGGATACAGAATGGGACTACCAGCAGGGCTTAAACAATGAAGTACAAACGCCTACCCTTCGCCAACCGCATCGCCAATCAGATCCATCTGACCGGCTATATCACGAACTATCATTCGGAAGCAACGGGCACCTAATTCCAGACTCTAATTCGCGCCGCTAAGACACCACAAGTGCCATCAGCCCACTGGCCCTCAGGTCCTGAACCCTCCTCCCCGCCCCGTCGTCGACCGCGCGAGCTGACCTTGTCGTCGATGGTGTCGAACTTGGTGAGCACGATGCCGTCGATGGTGTGCGGGTTGTCGGACGACGAGTGGTCGGCCAGCGCCTGGTTGAACTTGACCAACTGGTCCACGGCTTCGTTGCCCACCAGCGCCTCGCCCACGAACAGCACCAGGTCCGGCTCGTTCACTTTGATCAGCTGCGGAGAGGCGGCCACGACAGTAGTCAGGACGGCCACACCGCACAGAAACGACCTCCGCTACAGACAACACGCCACTAAACGCCAGAACAAGCTGCAGACACTGGGACACTGCCGGTTAGAACAAAATCGGGATGAGTCTGTCCGAGACAACATGGATAACAACTCCTGAAAGGTTTTACACGCACAGTATCCTGTAATGCGTCCCATGTTTTTGTCTTGGTGGTTTATGGCCTGGTGGCCTACCGGCTGACACTCCTGCCACCCGACCCCGCCGGCGGGGCAAAGGTCACGACAGTGACGCGTGCCGGACGAGAATGGGTCGCGGGGGACGGCGACCAGCGCTACCCTGGGCCCTGAGCCGAATAAATGTTTGTGTCGTACCCTGCGTGTGCTGACCCCAAACCCAGGCAGAGAACACCCTGTTTGGATCATGGTGTATGCCTGACGCGTGGTAAATACAACCCTAGTGACCATAACAAAGAAATGCCTCCTTAAAAAGGTACAAACGCCACAATGTCTTCACTTAATCCACGCCACTAAACCACGCAAATGACGATCACCCGTTTTCATGCCCCGCCTGCACTTCCTCCTGCAATGCCCCCCCCCTCCAGTCTGCCCCCTCTGTCGCTGACGGCAGCCCTGACCGCTCGTACCTTGCCAAGAGCCCTCATCAGCGGCTCATTATCCTGCATACGACCGGCCGTGTCGATCAGCACCACGTCCACCTTACTCTCGCGCGCGAACGCGATGGCGTCGTTAGCGATGCCGGCCGGGTCCTTGCCTGCAGACGAAATGGCCCGTCAGTGTCCTACCCGCGTGAACTGCGAGACAGGCTGGACCCAGTGGTGAATCAGTGACGGCAGGGGCTCAGTGACGGCGGAGGCTCAGAAAAGGCAGTAGTCCACTGACGGCCGGGGATAAGTGACGGCAGTCGTCTACTGACGGCGACAGCCCACTGAAAGCAGGGACTCACTGACGACGGTGGGTCAGTAACGACAGGGCACTTAAAAACGTTTGGGGGTTTACGGCGCGACGACGTCACAATATTTCGGTCTCTTCCGATGAACATTATACAACAGACACTGTCACTCACGTCCACCAATCATTGGCTGTTTCCATCAAGTTGCTGTATGCAATAAAAAGGGAGAAAAAACGTTCATCCTTAATGGTTCCTAAGGACGCTTCCTTAACAACGATAAAAGACGCCATACACACACAAGACACGAAAAAGGCAGTGGCAACCGACAAAAATTCATCAATGATTCAGACGGAGTGAGCGAGTAAAGCGGGCAAACGCAGTCATAAAATCGACGAAAGTCAGATATCTGAATTCTTGCTTGCTGGCCTGAACGTAATTCAAAGATAACTCTTGAAGTACGTTTCCTTCGTCAACATTCTTGGAAAGCACGGGAATATTTCAAGCCTAGGTTTTCAGGCCATATTCGATACTAAGAGTCACAGGTTATAGTTACGGAAGGTTCACTGGGTTTTCCTGTGTTACAATGTAGAACAAGATTTTGAGCTTATGAGCTTCTGCGTCCGATCGTCGACTCATCTTTAGACGTTTATTGTTGGTTAGTGCAGAACAGTGCAATTATGAAAGGAAAAACTGTCACTGAGCATGCGATCACCGATACAAGAGTTCCATGGCGAAAGAACCGAGAACAAACCTTGCTCTCGATTACTCTTTCATGACGGAGTTCTTGTATCGGTGCCCACACGATCAAGACATTTTTTTCTCATAAATATACTATTTTGCACAACCTGACAATAAACCTTTGAAGACAGGCCTAAGATCGGGCCCAAAGACTCATGAATCCAACATCTCCTTCTAGGAGATGTTAACACAGGAAAGCCTAACAAACCTTCCATCTCAAACCTAATCAGTACTTATCATATGTTTAAAACCGGCATTCTAAAGGCTATTACAAAAAAAAATAAATATTTATGTTAGACTAGCGGCAGCCGCCGGCCTGTCGGCCGGCACACCCCATCTAGATGCTCTCGCTACGAGCTCGTCCCTGCACTCACATACCAACCGAGTTCCCCGTGTACGCCACACGGCGCATTCGCGACGCTCCGAGTGCATTTTGGAAGTCTGCCGCGCCGAGCATTTAAAGCTCTTTGCGTGTTCGAATTTTGGAGTCGAATCAAGTTTCGGCCGAAGAGGTGATCGAACTGATCCTGGGACCGTACCACCACCGCCCTGCACACTTCATTGCCAACAAACGGCGTCTGCTTGATGGTCCAAGCGTCCGCAGTCTCATCCCTACCCCAGCATTCGAGCACCGTTCGACAATCGCGCTGCGCGCTTCAGTCAGTTTAACCGCTGATCGAGCTGCCCCCATTCCGCTCCACAATCGAGCTGCGCGCTCACGTGGAAACGGACGGCATTCGGCACCGCCGCAGACCCCGCAACTCTCCATTCCTCTCTCGAGATGGCCATATACACCACAATGTGCAGAACCTGATCGGACACACCGACCGTTTTGGACGTCCTTTGCCGCGCGGTATATTTAAATGTTAATGCATGATCGAAATTTGCGGTCCAATCGAAATTGTGCCGAACTTCTCAACATCTTCAAACCGCCACCGTCCGGTGATCACGCTGCGCTCTTTATTTCGAACAGACAGCTTCTTTTTTCTCAAACAAACTTGGGCAGGCTCGTTTCCCTAAAATTGTCATGCCAGCACGCAAGAGCATTGTTCGACTAACGCCCTACGCGCTTCATTCCGGCTGCACTTCAACAACTGAATTAAAGGTTTACTTCTTTATACCGTATTGAAAATCCCGAAAACGGAGGTCGCGTCAAATCGAGCACGATGAAATGAAGCAATTTTTAGCTATGAGCAAAAGACGCTGATTTTGGAGCACAACTGACGAAAAAATCACGCAAAAGGCGAAATAAGACCTTTTTGTACGCTTTCGCAGAAAGCAACTACAACGAGACACACCAAATGGCCTATACCGACGTATTCAAAATTGACTGACGACCTTAGCGCAAGTATTTTCAATCGCCAGCTCCCAATGGCGGCACCACAATCTTCAACCAAACACAAATCACTCAAAATCCGTCGATTTTGCGCAAAACTACGACATGCATCGGTTCAGTTGATGCCCCATAGCAGGGACATTTATATGAATTATGGTTATTTTGTTTCGGCGTGAGAACGACAAAACTATGGCCTTTCCATTGGTACTATTTTTGCCAACAATTTCACACTGCACGCTAACGAAATCGAAGAGTAAACACAAATGAACCAGTAATGAAAAATGTTCCCACTTTGAGCACGTGCCGTGGCTACCCCGTTTGTCGGACGACGTCGACCCTATGGAGTGATATGCAGTAGGTACCTAGTGGCATGAGCCTATTAAGTCGCCGAGGCGTCATAATTAACGGCTGAATTTACACGCACGCTATTTTGTGAAGCTTGCAAAACGGCTCTTTTTTAGTTCCGGTGGCCAGCACGCGCCACGTGCTGATCCCCGCGCGAGATGTTTTGCACGATATTGTTCTGCAATCGACTCTCTGTCGAACGGACCAGGTTTCGTCTCGGTACGACACGCGGTTGGTGAGATTAGCCTCCGGGAAGGGTGCCGTGTCGGCGCCCTCCAATGGCCCAAAACGCTCTTGAAACGGGGCCAAATTGAGACCCGCATCGCATCACGTGGCATCGCCTGGCCGGGACGGCCGCGCCACACCTGCTCAGTGCTTGGCCCCATTGGAATGGTAAAGAAACGGGCTTCCTGTCGCTACCAGTTTTGTGTGGGAAATCGACACCGCTGTGTTCGAAATTTCGGTAGAAACAGAAACGACGCAAACGTCGCAAATGAGCCCTGTTTGAGCGCGTGCCACGGCTACCCCGTTCGCCGGACGAGGTCGACTCCGGCAGACGATTTCGAGTTGGTACCTTGTTCTGCTCGGTAATCGCGGCCCCTTCCCAGTGTCATTAACGGTTTCCGAGATGAGCACCCCACTTTGGAACCTTACAAAACGTACATTTTTCGCATCTTCGCCTTCAGCACGCGCCACGTGCCGGTCCCCGCGCGCCGTGTTTGGTATCATGCTGTTCCCCTATCGATCCTCTTTCGATCGCATTCGGTTTCGTGTCGATGCGACCAGCGGTTGCCGAGATGGGGCGCCCGGAATAGGCGCGCGTCACCATTTTGCCGGAATTTCGCAGATTTCTCCACGATTTCGCCAAAAATGCATGCAAACCCTATGGGCGACTGTAGCGCGTGCCACGCGCATACCGTGCGTCCCCGACGCCCGAAAACCCGACCAGAATGCATTGTGCCACCAAACCCCTGACCTGGCCGAGTTTCAGGCACGTGCCACATGTAGTCCGCCACACCAGCCCGTCAAAACCGAACTCCGACGGGGTCGGGAGACATTTTAAAATTTATAATATAGAGAGACTAGCGGCAACAGCCGGCCTGTCGGCCGACACAGCCCCACCTGGATGCTCTCGCCATGAGCTCGTCCCTGTACCCCCATACCCCCTAAGTTCCCCATGTACGCCACACGACGCAATCGCGACGCACCGACTGCATTTTGGAAGTCTGCCGCGCCGAGCATTTAAAGCTCTTTGCGTGTTCGAATTTTCGGAGTCCAATCAAGTTTCGGCCGAAGAGGTGACCGAACTGATCCTGGGACCGTCCCGCCACCGCCCCTCACACTTCATTGCCAACAAACGGCGTATGCTTGATGGTCCAAACGTCCGCAGTCTCATCCCTACCCCAGCATTCGAGCACCGTTCGACAATCGCGCTGCGCGCTTCAGTCAGTTTAACCGCTGATCGAGCTGCCCCCATTCCGCTCCACAATCGCGCTGCGCGCTCACGTGGAAACGGACGGCATTCGGCCCCGCCGCAGACCCCGCAACTCTCCATTCCTCTCTCGAGATGACCATATACACCACCATGTGCAGAACCTGATCGGACACACCGACCGCCTTGGACGTCCTTTGCCGCGCGGTACGTTTCAGTGTTAATGCATGATCGAAATATGCGTTTCAATCGACATTGTACCGAACTTTTCAACGTCTTCAAACCGCCACCGTGCTGTAATCACGCTGCGCCTTTCATTTCGAACAGACAGCTTCTTTTTTCTCAAACAAACTTGGGCAGGCTCGTTTCCCGAAAACTGTCATGCCAGCACGCAAGAGCGTTGTTCGACTAACGCCCTACGCGCTTCATTCCGGCTGCACTTCAGCAACTGGAGGTGCTGCCCAACGCTGCTGAACAGTCGCGCTGCGCGTTCACATGGTAACAGACGGCCATTTGTCGTTTGGTCTCCGTCTATGTCCTTACACTTCGTGCTCGAAAGAATGTGCATTTTCACACCTGTCTATCGCATTGTCTGAAATAACGCTACCCGTTTCAGATCAGAACGCTTTTTAACGCTGTTACCACTTAGTTTCCCTTCATGCACCTACCACCTTCACCGCTTCATTTATGTCGGCTGTCAATGAATTTGCTTCCATGCTCCATCAGTAAAAATAATTATATGTCCGTTTCTTTAAAACCCTGTCTCTGTCCTATCCGTGTCCCCCTGACTATCGGTTTGCCTATCCAACCGTGCGTGCATTCCCATTAAAGGTTTATTTCCTTATACCGTATTGGAAATCCCGAAAACGGAGGTCGTGTCAAATCCAGCACGATGAAATAAAGAAATTTTTAGCTATGACCAAGAGAAGCTGATTTAGGAGCATAACTGACGAAAAAATCACGCAAAAGGCGACATAAGACCTTTTTGTACGCTTTCGTTGAAAACAACCGCAAGGAGACACACCAAATGGCCTATACCGACGTATTCACAATTGACTGACGAACTTAGTGCAAGTATTTTCAATCGCCAGCTCCCGATGGCGGCGCCACAATCTTCAACCAAACACAAATCACTCAAAAACCGTCGATTTTGCGCAAAAGTATGACATGCATCGGTTCAGTTAATGCCCCATAACAGGAACATTTATGTGAATTATGATTATTTTATTTCGGCGTGAGAACGACGAAACTATGGCCTTTCCATTGGTACTAATTTTGCCAACAATGTCACACCGCATGCTATCGAAATCGCAGTGTAAACTCAAATGAACCGGTAATGAAAAATGTTCCCACTTTGAAACCTTTGAGAACGGCCATTTTTTCCCTTCCCCCGGGGGGGGGGGCGCCCCCGGCGAACCCCGCCCCGTTTGTTGGGTTTGTGTTTTTTTTTTTAATTTTTTTTTTGTTGGATTTTGGTTTTGGGTGGGGGGGGGGGGGGGGGGGGGGGGGGGGGGGGCGGAAGCGGCGCGCGACACCGTTTTTGCACGATGTCGTCAAAAATACATGCAAACCCTATGGGCGACTGTAGCGGGTGCCACGCGCACCCCGTGCACCCCCGACGCCCGAAAACCCGACCAGAATGCATTGTGCCACCAAACCCCTGACCTGGCCGAGTTTCAGCCACGTGCCACTTGTAGTCTTGCCACACCAGCCCGTCAAAACCGAACTCCGACGGTCGACATTTTAAAATTTATAATATAGAGAAGAGATAGAGATAGAGATAGCGGCAACAGCCGGCCTGTCGGCCGACACAGCCCCATCTAGATGCTCTCGCTATGAGGTCGTCCCTGTACCCCCATGTCCCCATAACCCTTGAGTTCGCAATGTACGCCACACGGCGCATTTGCGACGCCCCGACTGCATTTTGGAAGTCTGCCGCGCCGAGCAATTAAAACTCTGCGTGTTCGAATTTTGGAGTCGAATCAAGTTTCGGCCGAAGAGGTGACCAAACTGATCCCGGGACCGTCCCACCACCGCCCTGCACACTTCATTGCCAACAAACGGCGTCTGCTTGATGGTCCAAACGTCCGCAGTCTCATCCCTACTCCAGCATTCGAGCACCGTTCGACAATCGCGCTGCGCGCTTTAGTCAGTTTAACCGCTGATCGAGCTGCCCCCATTCCGCTCCACAATCGCGCTGCGCGCACACGTGGAAACGGACGGCATTCGGCCCCGTCGCAGACCTCGCAACTCTCCATTCCTCTCTCGAGATGACCATATACACCACAATGTCCAGAACCTGATCGGACACACCGACCGCCTTGGACGTCCTTTGCCGCGCGGTACATTTAAATGTTAATGCATGATCGAAATTTGCGTTTCAATCGAAATTGTGCCGAACGTCTCAACGTCTTCAAACCGCCATCGTCCGGTGATCACGCTGCGCCTTTCATTTCGAACAGACAGCTTCTTTTTCTCAAACAAACTTGGGCAGGCTCGTTTCCCGAAAATTGTCATGTCAGGACGCAAGAGCGTTGTTCGACTAACGCCCTACGCGCTTTCATTCCGGCTGCACTTCAACAACTGGAGGTGCTGCCCCAACGCTGCTGAACAGTCGCGCTGCGCGTTCACATGGTAACAGACGGCCGTTTGTCGTTTGGTCTCCGTCCATGTCCCTACACTTCGTGCTCGAAAGAATGTGCATTTTCACACCTGTCTATCGCATTGTCTGAAATAACGCTACGCGGGTCAGATCAGAACGTTTTTTAACGCTGTTACCACTTAATTTCCCTTCATGCAGCTACCACCTTCACCACTTCATTTATGAGGGTTGTCAATGAGTTTGCTTCCATGCTCCATCAGTAAAAAATAATTATATGTCCGTTTCTTTGTATCCCTGGCTCTGTCCTATCTGTGTCCCCCTGACTATCGGTTTGTAAATCTCGGCGTGCGTGGATTCCCATTAAAGGTTTATTTCTTTATACCGTATTTGAAATCCCTAAAACGGAGGTCGCGTCGAATCGAGCACGATGAAATAAAGCATTTTTTAGCTGTGAGCAACAGAAGCTGATTTTGGAACATAACTGACCGCTTTTTGTTTGTTTGACTGTTTGCCGCTAGCGGCAAACAGCCGGCCTGTCGGCCGGCATCGCCCCATCTAGATGCTGTCGCTACGAGCTCGTTCCTGTACCCCCATACCCCCCGAGTTCCCCATGTACGCCACACGACACATTCGCGACGCCCCGACAGCAATTTGGAAGTCTGCCGCGCCGCGCATTTAAAGTTCTTTGCGCGTTCGAATTTTGGAATCGAATCAAGTTTCGGCCAAAGAGGTGACCGAACTGATCCTGGGACCGTCCCACCACCACCATCAAGTTGCCGGCCGGCGAGAACCTCGTCGGGCTGCCGCGCCGCCGGTGCGGGCCGTCCTTGGCGTGCGGCATCCCTCACTCGCCTGCGGTGTTCCCGGTCACGCTGGAGCACCATTGGGTCCTCGCGACGACGCTGCTCGCGCTCGTGCTCCCGCTCGGCATACTGTTCATCACGGCGCGCGTCTCTCAGTCTAGCGGCGTCGGCCTCCCTTACCTCCACATCCGCGGCACGGGCCACTCGTCGGCGCTCCAGTTCGGCGGCTCGTTCGGCCTCGTTCAGGGCCTCGCGTCGCAGCCGGGCCCGCTCGGCCGCCCTGCGCCTGTCGGCCGCGCTCGGCCGGCGCCTCATCGCGAGCGTATCACAAATCCACTTCGGGCGCAATACACTTTCACAGTACACACACTCCATAATTTCACGCAAAACGCTTGTAGTCCAGGAAGCCTAAATCGGCCAGCACACACACAGCACAACACGTATCAGACGAATGGCTTATTTTTTCAATGCGCCACGTATGTAAATCGCGGAAATGCAAAAAAAAAATCACGTGTTCGGTCACGTTTTTTTCTCGGGCACTGCTCACTTGAAGTCACTAAGAAGAAAACAACAGACCAATAAAGGGAAGAAATAATCGGAAACTGTTATTAACATGGTAACCGCATTCATTTCCCTCCATGCGGTTTCTACCGTAAGACTACCTAGGGTACAATGTAGCCGCTGCCTCGTCCTCCTGGGTTTTGCTTTTCTATTTTATGTATGAGCAAGGGGAGCCCTAATTGACGAAAAAATCACGCAAAAGACCAAATAAGACCTTTTTGTACGCTTTCGTTGAAAACAACCGCAACGAGACACACCAAATGGCCTATACCGACGCATTCACAATTGACTGACGAACTTGATGCAAGTATTTTCAATCGCCAGCTCCCAATGACGGCGCCACAATCTTCAACTGAACACAAAACACTCAAAATGCGTCGATTTTGCGCATGAAGCAAATTTTATGTATGAGCAAGGGGAGCCCTAATTGACGAAAAAATCACGCAAAAGACGAAATAAGACCTTTTTGTACGCTTTCGTTGAAAACAACCGCAACGAGACACACCAAATGGCCTATGCCGACGCATTCACAATTGACTGACGAACTTGACGCAAGTATTTTCAATGGCCAGCTCCCAATGACGGCGCCACAATCGTCAACCGAACACAAAACGCTGAAAATGCGTCGATTTTGCGCATGAAGCCAATTTTATGTATGAGCAAGGGGAGCCCTAATTGACGAAGAAATCACGCAAAAGACGAAATAAGACCTTTTTGTACGCTTTCGTTGAAAACAACCGCAACGAGACACACCAAATGGCCTATGCCGACGCATTGACAATTGACTGACGAACTCGATGCAAGTATTTTCAATGGCCAGCTCCCAATGACGGCGCCACAATGTTCAACTGAACGCAAAACACTGAAAATCCGTCGATTTTGCGCAAAACTACGACATGCATCGGTTCGGTTGATGCCCCATGGCACGAACAGTTATGTCAAGTATGATGATTTTATTGCGGCGTCAGAACGACAAAACTACGGCCTTTCCATTGGTACCAATTTTGCCAACAACGTCACACTGCGTGCTGTCGAAATCGCGGTGTAAACACAAATGAACCGGTAATGAAAAATGTTGCCATTTTGAAACCTTTGAGAACGGCCATTTTTCTCGTTGCCTCGGGTGGCACGCGCCACGTGCCGAACCCCGCGCCACGTGTTCGGTGTCATGCTGTTCCCCTGTCGATTCTCTTTCGATGGCATTTGGTTTGGTGTCGATGCGACCTGCGGTTGCCGAGATCGGGCGCCCGGAAGCGGCGCGCGACACCGTTTTTGCACGATTTCGTCAAAAATACATGCAAACCCTATGGGCGACTGCAGCGGGTGCCACGCGCACCCCGTGCACCCCCGACGCCCGAAAACCCGACCAGAATGCATTGTGCCACCAAACCCGTGACCTGGCCGAGTTTGACCTTTGTGCCGCATGTGGTCTCGGCGCACCAGCCCGTCAAAACCGAACTCCGACGGTCGACATTTTGAAATTTATAATATAGAGACTAGCGGCAAACAGCCGGCCTGTCGGCCGGCATCGCCCCATCTAGATGCTGTCGCTACGAGCTCGTTCCTGTACCCCCCATACCCCCCGAGTTCCCCATGTACGCCACACGACACATTCGCGACGCCCCGACAGCAATTTGGAAGTCTGCCGCGCCGCGCATTTAAAGTTCTTTGCGCGTTCGAATTTTGGAATCGAATCAAGTTTCGGCCAAAGAGGTGACCGAACTGATCCTGGGACCGTCCCACCACCACCATCAAGTTGCCGGCCGGCGAGAACCTCGTCGGGCTGCCGCGCCGCCGGTGCGGGCCGTCCTTGGCGTGCGGCATCCCTCACTCGCCTGCGGTGTTCCCGGTCACGCTGGAGCACCATTGGGTCCTCGCGACGACGCTGCTCGCGCTCGTGCTCCCCGCTCGGCATACTGTTCATCACGGCGCGCGTCTCTCAGTCTAGCGGCGTCGGCCTCCCTTACCTCCACATCCGCGGCACGGGCCACTCGTCGGCGCTCCAGTTCGGCGGCTCGTTCGGCCTCGTTCAGGGCCTCGCGTCGCAGCCGGGCCCGCTCGGCCGCCCTGCGCCTGTCGGCCGCGCTCGGCCGGCGCCTCATCGCGAGCGTATCACAAATCCACTTCGGGCGCAATACACTTTCACAGTACACACACTCCATAATTTCACGCAAAACGCTTGTAGTCCAGGAAGCCTAAATCGGCCAGCACACACACAGCACAACACGTATCAGACGAATGGCTTATTTTTTCAATGCGCCACGTATGTAAATCGCGGAAATGCAAAAAAAAAATCACGTGTTCGGTCACGTTTTTTTCTCGGGCACTGCTCACTTGAAGTCACTAAGAAGAAAACAACAGACCAATAAAGGGAAGAAATAATCGGAAACTGTTATTAACATGGTAACCGCATTCATTTCCCTCCATGCGGTTTCTACCGTAAGACTACCTAGGGTACAATGTAGCCGCTGCCTCGTCCTCCTGGGTTTTGCTTTTCTATTTTATGTATGAGCAAGGGGAGCCCTAATTGACGAAAAAATCACGCAAAAGACCAAATAAGACCTTTTTGTACGCTTTCGTTGAAAACAACCGCAACGAGACACACCAAATGGCCTATGCCGACGCATTCACAATTGACTGACGAACTTGACGCAAGTATTTTCAATGGCCAGCTCCCAATGACGGCGCCACAATCGTCAACCGAACACAAAACGCTGAAAATGCGTCGATTTTGCGCATGAAGCAAATTTTATGTATGAGCAAGGGGAGCCCTAATTGACGAAGAAATCACGCAAAAGACGAAATAAGACCTTTTTGTACGCTTTCGTTGAAAACAACCGCAACGAGACACACCAAATGGCCTATGCCGACGCATTGACAATTGACTGACGAACTTGACGCAAGTATTTTCAATGGCCAGCTCCCAATGACGGCGCCACAATCGCCAACCGAACACAAAACGCTGAAAATGCGTCGATTTTGCGCATGAAGCCAATTTTATGTATGAGCAAGGGGAGCCCTAATTGACGAAGAAATCACGCAAAAGACGAAATAAGACCTTTTTGTACGCTTTCGTTGAAAACAACCGCAACGAGACACACCAAATGGCCTATGCCGACGCATTGACAATTGACTGACGAACTCGATGCAAGTATTTTCAATGGCCAGCTCCCAATGACGGCGCCACAATGTTCAACTGAACGCAAAACACTGAAAATCCGTCGATTTTGCGCAAAACTACGACATGCATCGGTTCGGTTGATGCCCCATGGCACGAACAGTTATGTCAAGTATGATGATTTTATTGCGGCGTCAGAACGACAAAACTACGGCCTTTCCATTGGTACCAATTTTGCCAACAATGTCACACTGCGTGCTGTCGAAATCGCGGTGTAAACACAAATGAACCGGTAATGAAAAATGTTGCCATTTTGAAACCTTTGAGAACGGCCATTTTTCTCGTTGCCTCGGGTGGCACGCGCCACGTGCCGAACCCCGCGCCACGTGTTCGGTGTCATGCTGTTCCCCTGCAGATTCTCTTTCGATGGCATTTGGTTTGGTGTCGATGCGACCTGCGGTTGCCGAGATCGGGCGCCCGGAAGCGGCGCGCGACACCGTTTTTGCACGATGTCGTCAAAAATACATGCAAACCCTATGGGCGACTGCAGCGGGTGCCACGCGCACCCCGTGCACCCCCGACGCCCGAAAACCCGACCAGAATGCATTGTGCCACCAAACCCGTGACCTGGCCAAGTTTCACCTGTGTGCCACAAGTGGTCTTGCCACACCAGCCCGTCAAAACCGAACTCCGACGGGGTATTTTTTAAAATTTATAATATAGAGACTAGCGGCAAACAGCCGGCCTGTCGGCCGGCATAGCCCCACCTGGATGCCACGAGCTCGTCCCTGTACCCCCATACCCCCTGAGTTCCACATGTGCGCCACACGGTGCATTCGCGACGCTCCGACTGCATTTTGGAAGTCTGCCGCGCCGAGCATTTAAAGCTCTTTGCGCGTTCGAATTTTGGAATCGAATCAAGTTTCGGCCAAAGAGGTGACCGAACTGATCCTGGGACCGTCCCACCACCGCCCTGCAGACTTCATTGCCAACAAACGGCGTCTGCTTGATGGTCCAAACGTCCGCAGTCTCATCCCTACACCAGCATTCTAGCACCGTTCGACAATCGCGCTTCGCGCTTTAGTCAGTTTAACCGCTGATCGAGCTTCCCCCATTCCGCTGCACAATCGCGCTGCGCGCTCACGTGGAAACGGACAGCATTCGGCCCCGCCGCAGACCCCACAACTCTCCATTCCTCTCTCCAGAGGACCATATACACGACTATGTGCAGAACGTGATCGGGCACACCGACCGCCTCGGACGTCCTTTGCCGCGCGGAACATTTAACTGTTAATGCATGATCGAAATTTGCGTTTCAATCGAAACTCTGCCGAACTTCTCAACGTCTTCAAACCGCCACCGTCCGGTGATCACGCTGCGCCTTTCATTTCGAACAGACAGCTTCTTTTTTCTTAAACAAACTTGGGCAGGCTCGTTTCCCTGAAACTGTCATGCCAGCACACAAGAGCGTTGTTCGACTAACGCCCTACGCGCTTCATTGCGGCTGCACTTCAACAACTGCAGGTGCTGCCCCTACGCTGCTGAACAGTCGCGCTGCGTATGAGCAAGGGGAGCCCTAATTGACGAAAAAAATCACGCAAAAGACGAAATAAGACCTTTTTGTACGCTTTCGTTGAAAACAACCGCAACGAGACACACCAAATGGCCTATACCGACGCATTCACAATTGACTGACGAACTTGATGCAAGTATTTTCAATCGCCAGCTCCCAATGACGGCGCCACAATCTTCAACTGAACACAAAACACTCAAAATGCGTCGATTTTGCGCATGAAGCAAATTTTATGTATGAGCAAGGGGAGCCCTAATTGACGAAGAAATCACGCAAAAGACCAAATAAGACCTTTTTGTACGCTTTCGTTGAAAACAACCGCAACGAGACACACCAAATGGCCTATGCCGACGCATTGACAATTGACTGACGAACTTGACGCAAGTATTTTCAATGGCCAGCTCCCAATGACGGCGCCACAATCGTCAACCGAACACAAAACGCTGAAAATGCGTCGATTTTGCGCATGAAGCCAATTTTATGTATGAGCAAGGGGAGCCCTAATTGACGAAGAAATCACGCAAAAGACGAAATAAGACCTTTTTGTACGCTTTCGTTGAAAACAACCGCAACGAGACACACCAAATGGCCTATGCCGACGCATTGACAATTGACTGACGAACTCGATGCAAGTATTTTCAATGGCCAGCTCCCAATGACGGCGCCACAATGTTCAACTGAACGCAAAACACTGAAAATCCGTCGATTTTGCGCAAAACTACGACATGCATCGGTTCGGTTGATGCCCCATGGCACGAACAGTTATGTCAAGTATGATGATTTTATTGCGGCGTCAGAACGACAAAACTACGGCCTTTCCATTGGTACCAATTTTGCCAACAACGTCACACTGCATGCTGTCGAAATCGCGGTGTAAACACAAATGAACCGGTAATGAAAAATGTTGCCATTTTGAAACCTTTGAGAACGGCCATTTTTCTCGTTGCCTCGGGTGGCACGCGCCACGTGCCGAACCCCGCGCCACGTGTTCGGTGTCATGCTGTTCCCCTGCAGATTGTCTTTCGATGGCATTCGGTTTGGTGTCGATGCGACCTGCGGTTGCCGAGATCGGGCGCCCGGAAGCGGCGCGCGACACCGTTTTTGCACGATTTCGTCAAAAATACATGCAAACCCTATGGGCGACTGTAGCGGGTGCCACGCGCACCCCGTGCACCCCCGACGCCCGAAAACCCGACCAGAATGCATTGTGCCACCAAACCCGTGACCTGGCCGAGTTTGACCTCTGTGCCGCATGTGGTCTCGCCGCACCAGCCCGTCAAAACCGAACTCCGACGGTCGACATTTTGAAATTTATAATATAGAGATAGAGACTAGCGGCAAACAGCCGGCCTGTCGGCCGGCATCGCCCCATCTAGATGCTGTCGCTACGAGCTCGTTCCTGTACCCCCATACCCGCCGAGTTCCCCATGTACGCCACACGACACATTCGCGACGCCCCGACAGCAATTTGGAAGTCTGCCGCGCCGCGCATTTAAAGTTCTTTGCGCGTTCGAATTTTGGAATCGAATCAAGTTTCGGCCAAAGAGGTGACCGAACTGATCCTGGGACCGTCCCACCACCGCCCTGCATACTTCATTGCCAACAAACGGCGTCTGCTTGATGGTCCAAACGTTCGCAGTCTCATCCCTACGCCAGCTGCGGCATCCCTCACTCGCCTGCGGTGTTCCCGGTCACGCTGGAGCACCATCGGGTCCTCGCGACGGCCCTGATTGCGCTCGCGCTGCCGCTCGGCATACTGTTCATCACGGCGCGCGTCTCTCAGTCTAGCGGCGTCGGCCTCCATCACCTCTACATCCGCGGCACGGGCCACTCGTCGGCGCTCCAGTTTGGCGGCTCGCTCGGCCTCGTATGCGTCGAATGTTGTTAATTTACCGTTGTTAATTTGAACGACAATCATTCTGTATCCCCCAAACAGGCATGACTGACACTCCAGGATTGAAAAGAAAAAGGTCTTCTTATGAGGCTTCTTTCAAGCTAAAAGTCATCAAATTTGCAGAAGCAAATGGCAACTGGGCTGCTTCCAGAGAATTCACAATTCCACAGGCAAATGTCAGGCTGTGGAGAAAACAGAAAGAACTTCTGGTTGAGCTGCCAAAAACCAAAAGAGCATGCAGGGGCCTTCCAGCCAAGTACCCGGACTTGGAAAAAGAGCTTGTGAAATGGGTGACTGACCAGAGATGCAGTGGCTACATTGTCACGATTCCAGGATTGAAAAGAAAAAGGTCTTCTTATGAGGCTTCTTTCAAGCTAAAAGTCATCAAATTTGCAGAAGCAAATGGCAACTGGGCTGCTTCCAGAGAATTCACAATTCCACAGGCAAATGTCAGGCTGTGGAGAAAACAGAAAGAACTTCTGGTTGAGCTGCCAAAAACCAAAAGAGCATGCAGGGGCCTTCCAGCCAAGTACCCGGACTTGGAAAAAGAGCTTGTGGAATGGGTGACTGACCAGAGATGCAGTGGCTACATTGTCACGATGCTTCACATCCAGCTAGAGGCTCTCAGAAGGAAGAGAGATCCAGGTTTCAAGGCTTCTCTGAATTGGGTCAACAGATTCATGAAGAGAAATGGCCTGAGCCTGAGGCAGAAGACAAAAATCTCTCAAAAACTACCTTTAGAACTTGATAACAAAGTAATTTCATTTCACTCAAACACCTCTGTGTTTTGACATGCCCAAATCAGAACAACTGGATATGAAAAGACACACTTCACCACAGTCCTGACCTGCATGGCAGATGGAACTAAGCTCAAGCCAATGGTGATTTTTAAACGAAAGACAGCTCCAAAAGAGAAATTTCATAAAAAATCTGAAAACTTCTTTTTAACAGAAAAATCTGAACTACCTTTAGAACTTGATAACAAAGTAATTTCATTTCACTCAAACACCTCTGTGTTTTGACATGCCTGGCAGTAGAACAGTTGAGCCCAAGGGAAGCAAAACTGTCCAAATCAGAACAACTGCATATGAAAAGACACACTTCACCACAGTCCTGACCTGCATGGCAGATGGAACTAAGCTCAAGCCAATGGTGATTTTTAAACGAAAGACAGCTCCAAAAGAGAAATTTCCAGCTGGTGTGGTGATCCATGTGCATCCCAAAGGATGGATGGATGGATGAAGAAGGAATTGTGCTGTGGCTCAATCGAGTTTGGAATAGCAGGCCTGGAGCTCTCCTGAAGAAGAAATCCTTTTTAGTGTGGGATCAGTTCAGAGCACACATGACTGACAAAGTGAAAAGAAAATGTGCTTCTCTCAACACCACCCAAGCAGTGATTCCTGGTGGCTTGACATCTATCCTGCAACCTCTAGATGTCGTTCTGAACAAACCGTTCAAGGGCAGAATGAGGCAAAAATGGATGGCTTCTGGTCAGCAAGAACAGACCAAGAGTGGAAACTTCAAGAGACCTAGCCTGTCTCTAGTCTCTACTTGGGTCAAGGAAGCCTGGGATGACATTCCGTCTCAGATGGTTGTCAAGAGTTTCCTGAAGACTGGAATCTCAAACAATTTGGATGGCACAGAAGACGATGAACTCTGGAAAGAAGACACAGAAGAAGAAAATGAAGAAGATGAAGACCAACTTGACCCCAACTGGGATACAGATGCAAGACTAACTCCGGAAGAGTTTCATGAACTTTTTAATGACAGTGATGATGATGACTTTGATGGATTATTATGATTGAAATGCAGAAAATGTAATTTTTTATGGGAAATTAATTTTTTTCATAAAAAATCTGAAAACTTCTTTTTAACAGAAAAATCTGAAAACTTAGGGGGAGCGTTATACTTGGGTATGACAAAAAAGACCTGTTTTTCGATTCAAAAGTGGGGGGGAGCATTATACTTGGGTGATTACGGTATTTCTTTATACCGTATTGAATATCCCGAAAACGGAGGTGGCGTCAAATCAAGCACGATGAAATGAAGCAAATTTTATGTATGAGCAAGGGCAGCTGATTTTGGAGCCCAATTGACGAAGAAATCACGCAAAAGACCAAATAAGACCTTTTTGTACGCTTTCGTTGAAAACAACCGCAACGAGACACACCAAATGGCCTATACCGACGCATTCACAATTGACTGACGAACTTGATGCAAGTATTTTCAATCGCCAGCTCCCAATGACGGCGCCACAATCTTCAACCGAACACAAAACGCTGAAAATGCGTCGATTTTGCGCATGAAGCCAATTTGATGTATGAGCAAGGGGAGCCCTAATTGACGAAGAAATCACGCAAAAGACGAAATAAGACCTTTTTGTACGCTTTCGTTGAAAACAACCGCAACGAGACACACCAAATGGCCTATGCCGACGCATTGACAATTGACTGACGAACTCGATGCAAGTATTTTCAATGGCCAGCTCCCAACGACGGCGCCACAATGTTCAACTGAACGCAAAACACTGAAAATCCGTCGATTTTGCGCAAAACTACGACATGCATCGGTTCGGTTGATGCCCCATGGCACGAACAGTTATGTCAAGTATGATGATTTTATTGCGGCGTCAGAACGACAAAACTACGGCCTTTCCATTGGTACCGATTTTGCCAACAATGTCACACTGCATGCTGTCGAAATCGCAGTGTAAACACGAATGAACCGGTAATGAAAAATGTTGCCATTTTGAAACCTTTGAGAACGGCCATTTTTCTCGTTGCCTCGGGTGGCACGCGCCACGTGCCGAACCCCGCGCCACGTGTTCGGTGTCATGCTGTTCCCCTGCAGATTGTCTTTCGATGGCATTTGGTTTGGTGTCGATGCGACCTGCGGTTGCCGAGATCGGGCGCCCGGAAGCGGCGCGCGACACCGTTTTTGCACGATGTCGTCAAAAATACATGCAAACCCTATGGGCGACTGTAGCGGGTGCCACGCGCACCCCGTGCACCCCCGACGCCCGAAAACCCGACCAGAATGCATTGTGCCACCAAACCCGTGACCTGGCCGAGTTTCACCTCTGTGCCGCATGTGGTGTCGGCGCACCAGCCCGTCAAAACCGAACTCCGACGGTCGACATTTTGAAATTTATAATATAGAGACTAGCGGCAAACAGCCGGCCTGTCGGCCGGCATCGCCCCATCTAGATGCTGTCGCTCCTGTACCCCCATACCCCCCGAGTTCCCCATGTACGCCACACGACACATTCGCGACGCCCCGACAGCAATTTGGAAGTCTGCCGCGCCGCGCATTTAAAGTTCTTTGCGCGTTCGAATTTTGGAATCGAATCAAGTTTCGGCCAAAGAGGTGACCGAACTGATCCTGGGACCGTCCCACCACCACCATCAAGTTGCCGGCCGGCGAGAACCTCGTCGGGCTGCCGCGCCGCCGGTGCGGGCCGTCCTTGGCGTGCGGCATCCCTCACTCGCCTGCGGTGTTCCCGGTCACGCTGGAGCACCATTGGGTCCTCGCGACGACGCTGCTCGCGCTCGTGCTCCCGCTCGGCATACTGTTCATCACGGCGCGCGTCTCTCAGTCTAGCGGCGTCGGCCTCCCTTACCTCCACATCCGCGGCACGGGCCACTCGTCGGCGCTCCAGTTCGGCGGCTCGTTCGGCCTCGTTCAGGGCCTCGCGTCGCAGCCGGGCCCGCTCGGCCGCCCTGCGCCTGTCGGCCGCGCTCGGCCGGCGCCTCATCGCGAGCGTATCACAAATCCACTTCGGGCGCAATACACTTTCACAGTACACACACTCCATAATTTCACGCAAAACGCTTGTAGTCCAGGAAGCCTAAATCGGCCAGCACACACACAGCACAACACGTATCAGACGAATGGCTTATTTTTTCAATGCGCCACGTATGTAAATCGCGGAAATGCAAAAAAAAAAATCACGTGTTCGGTCACGTTTTTTTCTCGGGCACTGCTCACTTGAAGTCACTAAGAAGAAAACAACAGACCAATAAAGGGAAGAAATAATCGGAAACTGTTATTAACATGGTAACCGCATTCATTTCCCTCCATGCGGTTTCTACCGTAAGACTACCTAGGGTACAATGTAGCCGCTGCCTCGTCCTCCTGGGTTTTGCTTTTCTATTTTATGTATGAGCAAGGGGAGCCCTAATTGACGAAAAAATCACGCAAAAGACCAAATAAGACCTTTTTGTACGCTTTCGTTGAAAACAACCGCAACGAGACACACCAAATGGCCTATGCCGACGCATTCACAATTGACTGACGAACTTGACGCAAGTATTTTCAATGGCCAGCTCCCAATGACGGCGCCACAATCGTCAACCGAACACAAAACGCTGAAAATGCGTCGATTTTGCGCATGAAGCAAATTTTATGTATGAGCAAGGGGAGCCCTAATTGACGAAGAAATCACGCAAAAGACGAAATAAGACCTTTTTGTACGCTTTCGTTGAAAACAACCGCAACGAGACACACCAAATGGCCTATGCCGACGCATTGACAATTGACTGACGAACTTGACGCAAGTATTTTCAATGGCCAGCTCCCAATGACGGCGCCACAATCGCCAACCGAACACAAAACGCTGAAAATGCGTCGATTTTGCGCATGAAGCCAATTTTATGTATGAGCAAGGGGAGCCCTAATTGACGAAGAAATCACGCAAAAGACGAAATAAGACCTTTTTGTACGCTTTCGTTGAAAACAACCGCAACGAGACACACCAAATGGCCTATGCCGACGCATTGACAATTGACTGACGAACTCGATGCAAGTATTTTCAATGGCCAGCTCCCAATGACGGCGCCACAATGTTCAACTGAACGCAAAACACTGAAAATCCGTCGATTTTGCGCAAAACTACGACATGCATCGGTTCGGTTGATGCCCCATGGCACGAACAGTTATGTCAAGTATGATGATTTTATTGCGGCGTCAGAACGACAAAACTACGGCCTTTCCATTGGTACCAATTTTGCCAACAATGTCACACTGCGTGCTGTCGAAATCGCGGTGTAAACACAAATGAACCGGTAATGAAAAATGTTGCCATTTTGAAACCTTTGAGAACGGCCATTTTTCTCGTTGCCTCGGGTGGCACGCGCCACGTGCCGAACCCCGCGCCACGTGTTCGGTGTCATGCTGTTCCCCTGCAGATTGTCTTTCGATGGCATTTGGTTTGGTGTCGATGCGACCTGCGGTTGCCGAGATCGGGCGCCCGGAAGCGGCGCGCGACACCGTTTTTGCACGATGTCGTCAAAAATACATGCAAACCCTATGGGCGACTGCAGCGGGTGCCACGCGCACCCCGTGCACCCCCGACGCCCGAAAACCCGACCAGAATGCATTGTGCCACCAAACCCGTGACCTGGCCAAGTTTCACCTGTGTGCCACAAGTGGTCTTGCCACACCAGCCCGTCAAAACCGAACTCCGACGGGGTATTTTTTAAAATTTATAATATAGAGATAATAGAAAATCTATGGTGTTTTTAGGTTTTTACTGATCATTCTATGCTTTAAAAAACAAATCGTGTCACGTTTTTCGCATAATGCTGGCAAGGTCGGCGCCAGAAGCATGCAAAAGGTACAGTAAAGGTCGCATGTGCTACCAGGTCAAATTAGCTCTTTGATCCCAAATAACCTTGGATGACGTCAGAATTATGTGATATAGTCTTGGGTCCACTTCATAGTGTTTGAAAACGATTTCAAACATTTTAATAGACTATATTTCCAAAACTCCTGTTTATGACCGTCGCGATATAGGAAGGCGTACGGACACTACGTCATAGCTCCGTGACCCGACGCAATATCGATCTGAAACTTGGAACATAAGTAGAGAACACTGTTTTGAACCATATATATTCTGGGGCTTTTCTTTGAAACATGAGCGTCAAAAATATTTACGTAAGCTAAATTCTTACTTTTCACCTCTACCTGACTTTGTAAACTGACCACAAATAAACAAAAATAGTTTTTTCGTAGGTATGCCCGGTTATTTCCTTATACTCTTAAATAAAGTTCCAAGTCTTATCTTAGAAGACTCGATTTTTGGCAGCCGTTTTTCTTTTACCTTCAGCTGTGCTAAAAACGGTCTGAGACGCCTAAAACAAAACGTGGTTTGGTTTCATCCCTTGGCAAAATAAAGTTATAAAGACACATTACGTAGGGGGAATGGATAGCACAGAGACCAAGTTTCATGAAGCTGCTTCAATAAAACCTTGGAAATGGCAAGCAAAAAACTGGCGGGGACTTTTTCCTTTTCCCAATCAAATTATTTACATCCCACAAAAAGCAATAATGACATTGAAATTATCTTACCAAAAATGGGAGGAAAACGCATAAAACTAACAATACCCCGGCGAACAGGCCGGAAACTGAGCCCGTCTCGGTCACATATGACTCAGGCATCCTACCACTGAACTGTCTTCTCGCGCTGGCGTATATGCAATACCTTGGGAAAAAAGCAATATACATACTGTTTCATTTATTATGCTTCTTTTGTAAATTTCTAAGCTAGGTAAAAACCTGGCCCCATGTTATCTCATGATCCCCTGAAAATAAGGTTGGCAAGGTGGGAAAACCTGGGAGTTGGTTAGGGCCATAAATTTCAGATCTTGGATCGGATATGGATTTTGCACTTTCCGGGGCCAGTGAAAATGTATGTTCGAAGGGTATTAAATAAGCTGGTTTTGGGACACTGCCAAATAAACGGACGTATTATTTGCGATATATTACACGTACAACTTACACACATGTTCCTAAAACAATGCAACAATTTTTGTAGGTTGCCCTAAGGCGGTTTTATGCAGAATTCAGCTTAGTGAGTGAGGTGACGTCTGTTTCAGGCTTCATAGAACTGGCAAGGAGCTATCGGGCTTTGGAACGCTGTGCAACATTCTGCTAAGATATGCAGAATATGCAGAAAATATGTAGAAAACCAAATATGCGGAAAATCATTTGAATTCACTCTATTTCAAAACTGTCATTTTACGGCTATTGTGATATAGGGTACGCGCACTGACATTTTAGGTCATAGCTCCGTGACTCGACCTTATATCAAGCTGAAACTTAATACACAAGTAGAGGACACCCTTCTACGTCAAACGTATTCCAGGTTTGGCATTTGAAAAAATAGCACCGAAATTATTAATATGGAACCAAATTTTGGCTTTTGACCTTGACCTGACCTTGTAAAGTCATTTCAGATGAACAAAATTATATTTGCACGTTGCCCAACTATTTAGCTATACATCCATATAAAGTTTTAAGTTGTATCTTAAAAACGCTACCTTTGGCAGTCACTTTCCTTTTACCCTTAACAGGGCTAAAAATGGCCTGAGGTGCCTCCCAAAAACGTTGCCTGACTCCATCCCTGAGCAAAATGGAATTGCGACATTTTGTCACAGTACGTAGAAAGAATAGTTAGGGAAAGGCACTAACTTTTGTGGAGCTGCGTCAAAAAACCTGGAATTCGCAAGCAAATAACCCGAGGGGGCGGATTCAGCCCCCTACCGGGAATAGGGTTCATGCGTTTTTAAAAACCGTCATCCCGATTCAATAAATGTGAGATAGTTGGGCTCTGCATATCACAACGAGTCGTGTGAGCTATAGATTATTCTTCATTGCTTTGATTTTACCTTTCATTTCCACGTGCTGAAATATGGATTCTCCGGCCTAATTTTGATGTCAACGTTTTACCTTGTATTCGATTACCCACCGACCAAAAACAAGTAATATCGTAGGGGCCGCCCGAATCAGTTCCACAGAGGTAGCTGATACATGCTACTGTAAGTAAAGCATTACGTGAAAAAACGGTCGCGTTTAATGCTGTCTAAAATTCGTCATTTCTAATACGATAAATGGGATGTCATTGTGTATGACATGTCGCGACCAGTCGTTTGAGCTATATATTAATTACTTTTTCTTGATTTTGAACTTGCACTTTCGCACGCGGAAATTAAGAGAAATTGTGGATTTTCCAGCCAAATTCGGATGCGAACGTATGTATATTGTTTGTCTACAAGTACGTAGTCTATGACGATTTCTAGGCTCGAGCGGGGTTGGGGGTTGCATAAAATCGGCTGATGCACGGACCAACGGACCTGGTGCTGCCGTTTCAAATGCATGTGTCACCACGGACCGTCACCAGCGGCTACAAGCCGGTTAGAAACGGTGCACCCTAGTGGCGGTATAGCATAGTTCCTGCTGGACTAGTTCTTTTTGCATCAAGGCCAGATCTCTTGCCAGGAGAAGCGAGTGATAAATTATGATATCCTCAGCTACCATGAATAACTGGAAGCACAGGACTGGAAGAAATGTCTAACTGAAGGCTCATTAACATTACCGAGGCTCATTAGCCAGAACTCAACGGAAGTCATTCCAACATTACCATCCAATGTTTTCTCCGGAAGTTGGAGAATTATTAGTCATGATATTTTGATATCATTTAGATTATATCAAATTATTGTCATGTCATGATGTCTTCTGAGATGTTCCTGTTACCGATGGCGTCAGTAGACCCGCAAGATTTATGACCTCTAACATAGATGTATGAGTGTCAGTATGTACTGGATGAAGTTAGACAAAGGACTAACTTCCTTTACATGTACTCTGCTCGGAACCTCCTGAAAGATAGCTTTGGTTGCCTGAGAGTGAAGCCTCAAGGGACACGAATCTGCGCTTTGATTCAGCGCAGACTATCCGGTCTTTCTACGAAGCCTGTTGACAAATTGCAGGCTTCCCAGTCCTTGTCACTTTTGGGTGTAATCGGTTCCAGGCCGTCTTGTGGACAAAAGCCAATGGACCTCGCAAGTTTCATATTCCGGTTCAGTGGAGGCCACTCATGTCGTACAAATGTCGTATACACTATGAAAAAAATCGTAAGTTCTCGGTCTCTGGGCCGTTTTTCGATGCTGAATGCATGTACGAGGTCCGCTTCTGGATGCAAGCTGGGCCCCCCTAGCAGGATCTGAACTCTGGTCCAGCGCAGGCCGACCTGATTCGTTCCTCGAGGCCCGCTGGCAAAATAAAACTTCTTGGTGTCTGGGTGGCCTCTGGATGTAATAGAAGAGGCCATCCTCCGGACGACATTGTGGTGACCTCGTGCTAGGTCTGGACTCCGATTCAGCACAGACCACTTGGTCCTTTGCATGGGGCCTCTCGACGAATTGCAAGTTCCCAGTTCTTGGGGCGTTTTCGGGCGTGATCGGTACAAGGCTCTCTGGGATCAACGCCGAGACCCCCTAGCAGTATCCAACTTGCGGTCCAAAATTTCACGTCCATTTCCAAAGGCCCATTGAGCCGTAACTTCCTTTGCATGCACTGTTCGAAGCCTCCTGAAAGATAGCTTTGGCTGCCTGAGAGTGAAACCTCAAGGGACACGCACCTATACGGTGATATCTTTTTCGCGCTTGTAGTGTTTTTATATCATCTGGTTCTTTTTTCCATTCAACGTGTCGTTTTAACCCACACTTTTGTCCAATTTCTTAGGAGGCACAAGAGATCGTACCTGGAGGGCCGGGGAGAGGCGGAAACATAGTTTTATCCCGCACTCATTGTGGCTCCATGCCCCCCTCTTCCACCGCCATTGCTGCAGCTAGCAAGAAAAGACGTGGGAGCTGGCGGCGACAGCAGGTGTAGGACAAGAGGCGATTTTACGTACCTTTGTTGCAGTTCGCTTCTCTGGCACATAAATGCTTCAGCAGCATTTAAACACTAAAGTCGGTCTCAGAAATACGATACCACTCATCTTTATGTACACATTGAAGGAACATACAAATCTGGATTGGCGATGCTTTATTCTGATGAGGCGATGGCGCTGCGTCTCGTGCACTTCGAAATCCACGTCCGACCAAGGACTCTTTGATAGCAAGCTGTTTCCACAGTAGTCTGTGTGGCGATGACCAACGCAGTTTAACGCAGCATCTCAGCGCATTCAAGGCAACGGAAGCCGAAGATGTCTCAGAACGAACATGAAGTGATGAAAGACGCGAAAAAAAAAACAGGAAAATGGGGGGAATGGCGTCCCACGAAAGCCATCTCAGTGCAAACTGGAACGAGGAATGTGACGCAGGAGGGACAGCGTCTTGGAAAAGTTTGCAAGGCAACCACCAGGTTTAACTATCACATCAAGCTTCTGACGCTAAAGGCCTGGCTGGCGGTAAGCGCCATGACTGCTAGCTGGAGAACAGCTGACTAGCCACGCCCAAAGTTAACGTAATCCACGCTGGTCTAACCAAACAGAACGCCCGGCACCATACTGGGGCCAATGCAACAGAGCACGGTTCCCAAGCCCATCCGTAGACCATCTACAATGGGCGCTGAAAAAGCGACGCGCACACCAGGGCAGCAAAACCAAACAGTGCGCAGTACACGAGTGGATGTCGTCCCAGCGGCGACCGCTGGGTGGCAGCGCCGGTGCGGTCGGTGGCAGGCCGGGTGGACTGTCCCGTCAGACAGCTGCTGTCCGGGCCGCATAGTCCGACGCCGGCCGTCCGCAGTCTGCTGCCCAGCCGTGCTGCTCCCCGGTATCGGAAGTTCGGACAGTGATAGTCTGAAGCCCCGTCCAGCAGCGCCAGTCTGGAGAGTCCCGAGTCTTGGTCTGGTGAGCCAGATAATGCTGGTCTGGGGGGGGGGTCTGGGGGCGGGGTTCTGGTCTGGGGGCGGCCGCCGTCCTGACTAGCTGCTGGAGTCGGCGGGGGCCGGCTCAGCCACTGGCGACTCGCCGCCCTCCTGCACAGACAGCGAGGCCAGCTTGCCACTCAGTCCGTCAGATGTCTCTGCTGCCGGCTGCGGCGACTGTGGCTCGGCAGGCTGGGTCGCCCGATCCTTCGCCTCTTCCACGATCTTCTGGGCCTCCATGAACGCCTCCTTGAACTTTTTGGCATCTGCCGGGTCCGAAGGGAAGCTGAAGAACAAATACATCTACTCCCTGGACTTCACACGGACTTGGGTCACAACTCACGTGAATCGTGACCCAAAGACAAAAGCATGACTGAAGTTTGCTTTTAAAAATGCCAAATAATGACCCGTTCTTCGTCTGATGAACACATGTCAGACGTCGGCCAATGTTGCATGTCAGGATGCAAACTATCTAACAATATCTTGTTCGTATGAAGCACCTCATTGTCACATTTCATCATTCGAAGGAACATGAAAATTTAGCAAACGCATGATGTGCGATGCCCTGGAAACACCATCGAGTACGACGTTTATCAATACCACGCAACTCAGTTTCGATCTCTCCTCAATCTCAATCTCAACCAGAAATGACCTATTCGCGCGGCCGACACTGGCCCATGAGCTACAGCCGCCAGTCCAAGAACCAGTCCGTTTGGGAAGAGAATCACAAGGAACCGTTTGTTTCTAATCTAGGTATACTTGGTCCATGACAGTGATGTAGACTGTCCAGCAGAACTGAGTACTAGTACAGCTCGGCCACTTACTTTCTGCATTAGCGAACCGGATGGCCAGAGTTTCTGGTTTCGGCTCCTCGTCGGAGAAGTCCACGGCCACGCTCCACACCCACGCCCTGTCACTGTCACAGTTGGGCCGTAGGGTGATCTCCGGAGTCACTGAAACCGCCCGCCAACACGTGTCCCGGCCGGCCGACACGGACCACACACACACACACACACACACACACATACAAAACATGCTGCACATCTGCAAACCAGCGCTCGCCTCAGCAACAACCGGACAACCAATACTCCAAGGAAAACAGGTGGCCAGCGCATGCACAAAAACGCAAACGACGCTTTTTACTCGGAATCAAGACTAGCTACAACCAAACAGTGCCCTAACCACCACCACCATAAAACCACAATTGCAAAATGTTTTGGAGAGCCCATTCCTCAGTACCTCACTCAACCTCACTCATGCAGACGACGCACCTCAATACTCCGGTCACGTTACTACCAAAACACACTCTCGGGGTCCTCCTCCGGGCTGTTGGACTATTTATCAACGCTTTCGAACGCTTACGTCATTTTACGGCGCAAACTACTGCGCTGGTTGTCTAAGAGATGGCCACCATGGCTAGGGACGGTCCGTATTACTTGGACACGTGATATAACACAGACGGACTGATACAAGTCCCGTACCTTTCGGCAGCCCGGCCAGCTTTACCACTACACCACGCGAACGTCAGTGCCCCGCACTACCCGATACAGACAGGCCAAACTCATTCAATGTCCCCTTGCAAAAAAAACGAGCAAACTCTACGCGTCCAAACCAGCCTGCCGCACAGACATCATCGACAGTTGCGCCGGCCGCTCACCGAAGTGGTTGGCGCACACCTTGAACGTCTTGTCGCGCCGCATCAGGAGGCGGGCGCGAGGCTTGTTCTCGTGCCGAAGGATCTGGACGTCGCCGGTACCGCGCTCCTTCCATTCAGGCGCATCGCCGGAGCGGTCCAGCCGGAACAGCTTAGCGCGCAGCCGGAGCAGCGTCACCTCGTGCGCCTGACAGTCCGGCAGCTGCACTAACGGCAGCGAGATGATGGGCTCGAACTGCGGGTCGTGCTCGTCCTCCTCCTCCTCCTCCTCGGCGCCGCTGCCCGCGTTCGACGCCTTCGCCGGCGCCGACACGGTCGACGCCGACTCCGTCCCAGCCTGGACGGCACAACAATGCAGAGGCCTCTGAATGGTGTAAGGCACATAGGCTGTGGTGTTAGGCCTGCTATGGGGTCGCCACTGCACAAAAGAAAAAGTGCAACTGCTAAATTCAGAAATGATAGGCTAACCAGTGTACTTTGTCAACAGCAACATAACTTCTTCACTCAGTACCAGAGCAACAGAAATATTCATTTTCAGTGCCAATGGAATAGCCATATAGCAACTAGAATCAAAACATCACATATTTATGTATTATATCCATTAGTCACAACCATGGAAATTTCCATGTGGCACATAACTTCAACATGCAAACCAATATATAATAAATGCACGTGATACCTGACATCTGCTATCATAACACAGATCTCTGCACCATCCCACCAATGTCTATGTTCATCATTCCACCTCAAAATGTTTTTCTTTAAATGAGCTGCAGTAAAAAGGACATACCTCCTTTTCAGACATCCTGACAGTCCTCAAATAAACACCTGAAAAGAGACAGAGACTGTAAATGTCAACTGCAAGCATACTGTGCCATATATGATACAGGAGAAACCTAGACATGCAAAAAGGGAACAGAGACTGAAATTAAAGACCTGCAATTTTATTTAGTTATCAGGCATGTTAAGCCCTATATGACATCAAATGCACACAACCATGAACAATAAATCCAGCGAACACAAAATACTAGATTCAACTGAGTAATGTCTGTACAAGGAAGATACAGTAATGGCCGGCACTGCAGACTAGGAAACTTTGCAATGTTTATGGTCCAATTTGTTAACTCACCTCTGATCATGTTACCAACCAAGATATGAGCTTCAAGAACAAGCTTGTTTGGTACAGGTTGGTTACCTGACATGACACAATATGCCATAACCTCACACTTCATTGTAGGGCAAGATGACAATGAACATACTTCTTGAATGCTATTATGCAACCAAGCAATGGCCTTTTGGGATGAAGTTTGGAAGTTTTGAAGTTTTGGTAACTTCAGTTATTTTTATGCACATATGGTAAAAATGCAATCCAAAGCTAAAATAATGCAGTGAAAATGATTGCAAAAACTGCATGGGGATGTAGAAAAATGCAGTATTGTAATGGTGAGGTAGTGTCATTAAGGATGCCAAAATACTGGTAAAAACTTTTGGTATTTCACTGAAACATATTTTCCATCTTTACTCAATCATGCCCCACAGCACACCATGGCAGAAGAGATGAGAACATAAATATGTCATCCATGTTTTTCTAAACTAGAAATCAGCTGAAGCAATCTGAAAATCCCCTTTTATTCCAAAAACTGAATCAAAGTTTAGGTCAGCACAAGATACTATGACAGAGGATCACTGGCCCTGACCAGTGCAAGACAGGAAGAGAAAACTCTCACTACACTACACAGAGGATTGTGCTATTTTAAATGTTTCCTTTTCCAAAAAGACATTCATCTATACTAGAATGATAAGCACATTCCACTTTAGTTATTCACTGCAAGGACAGCCAAATGTTGTGATGCTGGGTATATGAGCTTTGCTGTGTTGCTTTGAATTTGTTTACATAAAACTGGCCTTAATATAAAAAGAACTCCTAAATTTTGCATTGTTTACAATCCGTGAACACCATGTTTTCACCTCTGTACAGCAGAATGACTGAAAAGAAACACAAATCTATCATAACCAGAAGCAATGTGTAGAGCATTTTTATTATAATTTGCAGCATTGCTCACATTTCATGGTGAGCAAACCCCAGCAAAGAATTAACATGAACCACAACACATCATGAAAACACCATTTTCTACCTAATATAATTCTACTTGAAGGAGAAATTTCTAATATGAATGAGGCCAAGAGCAGAATGTCATAAGCATATACCTGAACAAAAGCATACTCATGCCTTAACTGATATACTAAAAATAGCTCCAATGAAGACATGCTCAGCAATGTTAGTGAAATAAGTTCAAGTTATATATAAGAAGTAGATAATAAGTTATAAATAAGAAGTTATATAAAGGAAATGACAAAACAAATAATACAAAAACATGTGAACAAACAAACTTTCATCACTAGGTTAATTATACTGGATCCAGTTTGGAAGCCATGTTTAGGTGTCATACATATATATATATATATATATATATATATATATATATATATATTGTTTTGTTCTGGACTGACCTACATATGGTCAGTCCAGAACCATGCCATATGTAGGTCATGTTTATATATATATATATGGAACAACAATGCTGCTGGTTAAAATATTACTCTCCTTTCTTTGAGAAGGCTGTGATGCTCTTGTATCTAGAATCCTGTTGCCCACTGCCTCCAAAATGCACTGATCTGCCCAAAGACAAAATGTTCTGCCCCAATTTAAAAAGTTCTGCCCAAACTTTTCTAAGGCTTTTCCCAATAATATCCTTGCTCACAACTCTGTCCTAAATAAGGTATTCTCAAAATCTGCAGTGTTCTATGAGGTCAAGTTCAACAAGAGTTCAACTCAGGTCAAGTTGAAACAAATTTTGGAACTTATCATGTTCTTTTGACTTGTAAAAGCTGAAGTAAGTTTAACTTTATCCAGTAAGCAGATGTTAGGGGATATAAGTAGATTGTCAGATATCAAAGCATGATTTACAACAGCTGCAGAGCTGCCCTTGGTTTCAACAAGTTTTGAATAACTTATCAGAGGTGAGAATACTGGGATCATATGCTAGCTTATTTTGTTGCTGCAAGCAGAAATATCATTTGACCAGCCTGACACAGTATCACCCTTTACACCTCACGAAATTCCAGGCCACTTGGCACAAATAGCTATTCATCCAACATTCTGCAGAAGTCATAACCCACACACATATGTATGTCGCTATACCTCAACATCTATACTCACGGTACTCCATGCATACCTGCCAGAAGATATGCGGCTTTACCCTAACATAAGCGTATTATATGGCTCAGAGCAACGGTAAGTGCCGGGGTGGGGAGCCAATTTTGAACATCCGCCGCATGACGGATGTTCGCATGTATCGCAAAAATGTATCGCAGTGTACCAGCGCCCCCATCTATACCACTCAAACACTTTTCCGGGGTTCCGACACTTCTTGCCCTCTGGGGACAGCTTTCACCAACCTGTTCCAGTACCGACGTTGCAGAAATTTAAGGTGTCTTGAGGACTAAGTGGCGCTAGACTTCGTCAATAATAACTAAAAATAATACAAATTTTGATGCTACCATATTTCAGTTGCAGCTAATACCGTGCTACAAGACCATGAGACCAAGTGGCTCTACACTTCCATAGTTTGACGAGGTACGTGCGACTGCCGACTTGTTCGGTAGAGCACAGCGACCTGGGATTAGATCAGTGAGAACTTTGAAGTGTAGAAACTACTCCTTTGGACTGCACTCGAGCCCCCAAGACCAAAGCCCTTCCCAT